>JAWNNK010001445.1:690000-1890000 GCA_035045065.1 Hirtodrosophila trivittata | reverse complement strand
ATTGATAATCTTATACATTGTATATATAAATAATATAAAAAGAGGCGATTTATATGTAGAAACTCTCTGCTTCCTGCCAAAAAAACATACGCTCAAGATAGTACGCTTACGTAGTATCAGATCGTACTAAAACGCAATAATCGATTAGCGCCCAATATAAAATCGATCGATTAAAAAGCCGATACCTATCGCGTGAACGTATCTTAGTCTACAACTAAGTGCAACGGCTCTTTTAAGCACAACATTCCAATATCGATATGTATATCATATATATTATTGATATCTCTTTACAAGCAGTAGCCGTAATTGTTGTTCTGGTCATTTTACAGGGTAATAATTTAGTTATAGTTTTATTTGTTTTATTTTTAAGCATAAGTGCTTTAAGTATTATAAAATGCTTGTACAATTTTTCATGTTAGAGAATAAGTCAAAAAAGAGACAGCTATTGTGTTATAGAATCTAAACTAACGGAGAGATATGTGTATGTAGATTTCAAGAAGAAGCAAATGAAACAATAATTATAGAATTTTGAAGATATTCGGGACTGTTTCTATCTATCTTTTACCCTATCCAAGTAACTATTTGTATTTATCCATAGGTCTAGTTACATTTATTACACCTATAGATTAGCCACTAATTTGAGATAAAGCTTCCTGACCTTGATCAGCCACCTGAGTATTGACAAAATGGCGATCGAGACCGTCGAAAAATTTCAAGCCCGTTGCGTTTTCGATATCTCGCACATCGCTGAGCAGAGTACGCAGCTCGGTATTATCGTACATCTCCACATTTGGTAGAACATAGGCCTCCGCATAGGGTGTACTATTGATTTGCTTGGGATCAATAATGACGATTTTGAAATAGTGTGTCGGAACAGCAACCATTGCGCTATCCTCTGTTTGAAATTCAAGGTACCAGTTATTGGTCTTCATCTCGCGTGGCAGATAAATGGAACCGGTGTACACAAAGACAGCACCATAGGATTCAGCCATCTCATGTATATAGAGCAGCAGTCGATCCCAGACGTTCGTGTTGAAGCCCCGACTCAGAAATGGTTTTATATTTGACATGAAGAAGACACGCGCCGCCTCTGATTGTTGATAGGCGACACCTGGAGACGTCCCATGTGTTCTTTGCCGTACCGAAAGATTCAAATTGTCGCGAGCCAAAGCATTCGCAGGACTGGAGGCCAGCACTCGCTCGCACATCCATTGTATAGCCGAATTACGGCGATCAAACGAGGTCACAAAATTGTATGTCTCATTCAGACTAATCTCGTTCATACTCGGAAATCCGTACTTCATAATGCTACCCAACTTGTGAGAGTTGATGTCTTCGATCTCTTCATACTTTTCACCACTTCCACGAACGTCAAAGATATCAAGCTGAAATGCAAAGGAATGTCCAATTTTGAGCTAGTTCCTAGCTAAAGGGCATCTTACCAGTCCGTAGAGCTTGCGGCGTATGAAATAAGCATGAGGATTATGCTGTTCCAATCTTTTAATATTACGGAACACATGCTGGTGCTGGTAGTAGGCGCCCAGGGCAAAAAATGTGCCAGCTGTGGCAGCCATAACTGCAAGTGTACCACTCAGCGGTATGTCCATGTTCACATGTCCGCCGGAGAGTAGTACCTATATAAATTTTTAGAGAACACAAAAATTTTTCGGTTTTTAAGTTAAAGATGTTAAAGTGTTTAATTTTTTTTCGCTTTTTCTTATTTTTTTTTTAAATCTAAACTGTGATCATTGCGTCAAGGATATACAGATGGTTTAGCTATAACTTTTATTGATGTTTCTTCACAACTTTCGATCTATCCTTGCAGCATTAGCAAGGAATATCCTCTCCTATCTAAGCTGTTCAAGCTTCAGATAAGTCCCACAACAATTAGTAGAGCTATGTTCTTTGCGTTCAGATAATCCTCCCTTATTCAATGCTTTTCGTTTATTGTACGACTTATTTGAAACAAAAGGTTATCCCCTTTGGCCATGTAAAAAGTTCCTTTGACTTGCTCCAAGTTTTCCTTCCCTCGAAATCTGCTGCAAACACTTGAACGCACTTTCCAACTGCGCTAAGTCAATAGGGAAAAGTTCGCAGTTGCATCGTTGACACACCGTAACCGAAAGTCCTTAAGCCAAGGACGACCTCCCCCCTAAGGCAAGCTATATACGCGTATAATAAGCGCCTAGTGCAACGGCTGACTAAACCAGAAAGCGCCGTTAAGATTTATTTGCAAAATCGCATCGCACTTTGTTATGCTTTTAAATGTTAGTTGAGGATTTGCAGTTCTCGGTTTAGGCCAGAAGTTTTCCGCAAAGGACCAACCCATTGAGTTGTGGGTTGCTCAAAAAGTTCAACCATTGACAGAAAGTGCACGGAAAAAATAACAAAAATAGAAGAACAGGAAAAGGGTTGCCCACTAAAGGATAATGCGCTAACGGAAGAAGATTGTGGGTGGATTATGTAGGACATGAGGGACAGATCTCGATGAAGGATTTCTGGTGCATTTACATTCGATATGAATTTTTATTAATAATCTGACATCAATCTGAAATCATCAAAATGGGTTCAATGCTTCATAGGTTTCATATGACTCGGAAAACGTTTATATAGCTAACACAGATTCGATCTTAGGGTTGTCATTTGGTATTTATAATATTTAGTGGTGGTAATTTATATTTAACATCTACAATTTATCTCAACTTTTAAGCGCTTTTATCCATAAATAATTTCTATTAAAAAGTCATAATGAAAAACGGTTGTAAAGCCCCTTAAAGCCTCTCGTTGCCTGTGTGGCAGCTCCCCAGTTAAATCACCGGCCTCCCGGGTCACCTACCTACTGCTTGCCGGTTGTACCTTCTGCTGCTGCTGCTGCTCCTCCTTCGTACTTGTCACTGGCACAAAGGAAGTGCGGAAAAAGTTTTGTGACACTTAAGAGAACAAAGTTAAGAGTAAAATGCGCAAAAGTGCAGTAAATTCTGGCGTACGAAACAAATATTTAAAATATTTTAATTTGCAGCAACTAGAAGAGTCACTCGACGAAGGTTTTTGCTTGAAATTCAGAATGGCTTGTCCTTTGGCTGGCATCCTGGCAGCAGGAGCAGCAGGTGCCGCGGGCCTGCCAATTAATTTCTATAGTCTAATTTGCGGCTTTGCCAATTCATTAGGGCGTGGGCATGGGCGTGGGCGTGGTTGGCATCCAGCCACAGTTCGCTTATGCATATTGATTGAAGCCTGAAGGCTTGCAAGGTATCGAGCTTGAGGTCGTTCTTCTCGTCTTTCCCCCTTGCACCCTTGCTCTTATGCTCAAGGGTTTTTACCGGATTTTCTAATCAACGAGCCGCACGAAATTTGCATAATTGAAATGACGCCTCACGTTCCTCAGGTGTACCTGGATGTCAGGTGTGTTGGTTGTGTGTGTGTGTCCGTGACCAAAGTGTGGAAAACTTGCCACGTCCATCCAGAAGCTACCCATGTCCTAGCTCGTCCTGGCAGCATCCTTCTTCGACTGAGCGATTGACTTGCTAAGTGCCTGAAATTTGTCGCTTCATTTAGTATCTCATAAATAAATGATGTCTTTTCGCCTGCATAATTAAGTGAGCTACAAATCTGATTTGAGCCAAGCAATTAGCCGATAACTGAGTGCCGACTAGAATTTTGGCTTAATTATTTCTTACCCTTGAGCGAAAAACAACGAGAAACAGCGAAAACAAACCCGGCCCTATAATTTATTGCCAAACAGTCTAATTACTTAGTTCAAAGGTCGCTCTAGGTATCTTTCAATCTATTTCTTAAGTCAACAAGTGGTCATCTGGGATCTGTTCAAGCTCAATTGCTAAACGGACCTTAGATTAACTAGATTTTAATCCTAATTTCATGTTATTGATTGCTCATTTCAAATTTTGTATATTTTATTTTCTATTTTTAATATAAAAGTTAGCTGAATCTAATTATTTCCTTATATTTCAAAGATATTTTCTATTCCCATTTTCGTGCATACCGTAAGCTCTACTTCATTGCAAATAAGGCTCAACTGTTTGCTGTTAAATATTCCTACCAATTGCACTCATAATAACACACTCACTCCACATACTCAAGCACTCGCTTTCACTCTCAGATCCAAGCTCAGTGCGTTTAAGTGGGAGATTAAGTGGAGTCGTTTATGGCATAATGATAGCAATTGAGTAATTAACGCCTCTGCTTAATAGCTGGCGCCCGCACACTCTATGCTATCTCTGAAAGCTGTGAGAGTGTGACGGAGATGAGAGAGAGAGAGCTCGCAGATTCTTGGCTACAGTTTCGTTCAGTTCAGATCAGATCGGTCGGTCAGTTCTCAGTTGGGCACTCACCATTGAACAGTGCGGTCTGTAGAAATTGGTGTTTGTCCGTTCGCGTGTGTTTTTTTTTACTCGTGTGTCTGTGCTTAAAGTTATACGGTACTTTTTGTACAACGTACGTTTAAGTGTTTACACATTAATTGAATAGCTGCTAAAGGGGAATCTCCACACATAGAATTTACTATGCAAATTATATGGAGTTTGTTCGTCTGTGCAGCTGTTCTCAGCATTGTTCTAGGTAAATATCATTAAAAGCGGCACATGTACAGCTATTTTCAAACATACATATATATTATCAGCTGCTTCCACGACTGAAACGACTTCCTCATACTCAACGGAATTGCCAGAGCTGATTTGCGATCATAAGCTTACTAAATCCAACAAATACTTGGATTATCCCTTTTGGAAGAAGTTCTTCAAGCACTGGGTGCCCTTCACGAGCACTGCACGGGTGAAGATGCAATTTTTCCTCTTTAAACGGGACTTTCCTGATTGCGGCAGGGAACTTTTTGCCGGAGACGATGAAGCCTTGGAGCGTTCCGGTTTCAATGCGCGTCATCCCACCAGGTAACGTTACTAACACTACATTATCATATTCATTGGCTGATTAGAGGTTACATATAAAAACTGATATTCCAATGGGAATTTTATATTTTACATACATATATAATTAGAGCGCTATTCTTCTTATTCAACTTGCTAATAAGTTGCCAAAATTATTCATCGTTTTGGTCAGCACTCGTGAAGTTTAAGTAAAGTTTAATTGTTTTTTTGTTGTTGTTTATTAACTTATGCAAACTGGTTTTACTTATCAGCGTTTTTTACTACTCTACAAATAAACTCTACATAGCGGGTATATAGATACTGTGCGAATGTTTGCGACAAGTACTGAAAAACAGACACGATATAATGAATAACATAGTATTCGCAGGTTAATAGGGAGTTAGATATACTATAAGAGATACATAAGTAGTTTTAATCTTGGGTTTGTTCAATTTCACAGCGCAACAGGTCAGTAAAGGGTATTTGCTAGGCGACTTCTTGCAAATTGTTAAGTTTTACGATTTTCGCTGTGTTTGCTCTTCGTTTTCGGCTGCTTATCAATGACTCATTTACAGTTGCTTTGAATGTCAATAGGAGAGTAAAGGGCCATTACAGTGGAAGCTGCCTGGAGCGGACATCGGCCTTCGCAAGCGACGTTTCCACTATGGGAGGTTTTACTGTGAATGTTCTACAATGTTTGTGAATGAAAATTAGCAATTAGCGGTTGCAAGTGAAAACAAATTGAATATAGACAGTGGTCGAGATAAGATAAGAAATACAGGAAATTCGTACAGTTCACAATATTAAAGTTTAATAATAATGTTTCAGAATTATTATACACGGTTGGATGAGCCAAGGCAAGGGTTCATTGAATAGGGATGTGAAGAGCGCCTATCTGAGCCTGACTAACCCTCGACCCAAAGCTCAGAATAATAGTAGCACTGAAACATTGGATGAGCCCCAAATGGAAGCGCCGCTGTATGAGGACTTCAATATAATTGTCTGTGATTGGAGCAAGATATCGTCTAATGTGAATTACTTTGGTGTGGCCGATATGGTGGAAGATCTGGGCTTACTTCTGGCCGAATTTGCGCGTCATCTGCAAATGCGTGCGGGTCTGAATTTCGATGATGTCTACCTCATTGGACACTCTCTGGGTGCACAGATCGCTGGCAGTGCTGGTAAACATATTCGACCCTATCGCTTCAATACGATCTTTGCCTTGGATCCAGCTGGCCCCAAGTTTCGGGAGCAGAGCAACGAGTATCGCATCGATGCGAGTGACGCCCATTATGTGGAGTCTATACAAACGAGCACAGGCCTGGGCTTTGAGGAGCCCGTGGGTCATGCCACCTTCTATCCCAATTTTGGCAAGGACCAGAAGCGTTGCTATGTGTATGGCTGCTCCCATAAGCGCGCCCATGACTACTTTGCCGAATCCATAAACACCACTAAAGGCTTCTGGGGTGTGCGCTGTGAGCGCTTGTCCAGAAAGACTTGGATCCTGCTTGACAACGATGGTGAATTCCGCATGGGCGGTGAGCCCTCAGAGCCCAAAAATGGAACGTTCTATGTGAAGACCCGTAGCAGGCATCCATATGCAATGGGTCGCAAGGAAGCACGCGACGAGGCTCCATCGGAAGAAGAAAACTCCACGGACGTTTATCATTAATAACAAATATATCCCAACAGTTTGTAAATTGTGTATATATGCGCAGAGTGAGATTCCGATATTGCTATATATACCTTATATATATATGCTACATCTGGTTAACTAAAAGATTTACAGTCTGAGTTTTACCTTACCTAAAAATAGTCAAAAACAATTTATCTTTTAAATATAACTCAAATCTCGAAAGTAAATATAATTTATAATTCGAAAATACTTGAAGAGGAAAAGCGATGATATATGCTTTGCTTTGCCTTTATTTGATCCTTTTCCTTGTTGGAATCATCGGGGGATTTGTTATACCAGAATGGAATCCCAGTTACCTTGACGATGAGAAGGACTTTCCAGATATATTAGACGACTACCAGTATGAAAGGATGTTAAAACGCTCAAATAAAAATCAATATTTCTTCTATTAACTTACAAAATTGTCGCTGTGTCCTGTTCTGTCCTGCTGATCCTTATATTTAAGCACATAATATTTTGTGAAAATTTTAATTAAAACTAACAATAGTCGTATGTTGGGCCAAAAGTTGCTGCAGTTGAGCTGAGAGCCAAGAGGCAAGTTGTTAATGCATTTACTTGGCTTAATTAGTTGACATTTTACATTATTCATACGCCACGTGTGACCGCCCAGGCAAGGACATGGATGGGCATGGAAAGAGCATTCGCCGAACTTTACCACTCACAACATAATTTTCACTTACATAATTAAAATTGTCCCTGTCGCGTTGAGGTTAGAGACGAGTTGCCAGTTCACTGGGTTATTACATGGAGTCTGGGTGAGCTACAGGTGGACCACATGCATCCATGTCCTGGTGTGGGTTTGTTTTTATAAACAACTTTATGAACACATAATGTGAGAATTGACCTAGAAACTAAAGTTTAACCATTTTAGAAACAGTTTTTTTATAATTATTTATCCAATTATATTTTTTTATCGTTTTGTCTGTTAATTTAATCAGGAGATGTGAAGAGAAATAAATTAAAGTTCTTAATGAGTATCTATAGTCAGGTCGATGCAGCCCTGTCTGAACTTAGTATACAAATCTATCTATAGAGAAGTGAACCCATATGCATAGTGTAGAGCAGGAGTTGTCAACAGTCAGAATCGAGAATTGCTCGCGGCAAATGTGGATAGGATTATGTCTTACGCTTTTGTTAAAATGGATTCAGGGTATCATCTATGTATATACATATCTTAATAACATGCAGGCATTGATTCCCTCTGTCAATATTGATTTTGTACTCTACTTTGGCCTTAATGCCAAGTCGACTTAAGACACAAGCAATAGCTTAAAGTACGTCGGAGAAATGTCTTGTGTCTATTTGACATATTAAATGGATTTCAGTCAAGTACACAAATTTTGACAGTTCTCCAATCTGAATCGCAATCTCGAATCTGAATCTGAATCCAATCTCAATTGTATCGTTTGTGCCAATTGACAGATAGAAAAGCGTTTGAATTGAATGTCATGTGTATAAGATGTCGAGATGCACTTGAAACTGCAATTGCAATGATTTAATATTTTAAACTCATAGTCGAAGGTACTCGCACTCGGTCGAGGATGGCGTCTAGGCTTTCAGCTATTCGATTATGTAGACAAGCAATCTTAGGAGCAGCTTAGTTCTGGGCGACATGCCAATTGTTGGTATTTGCGTGCTGATTGTGTGTGTCTTTCAGTTCCCGAGAGTTTGATTATTTAAATTTTATGCTCATTGCGTATAAATTATTTATGAGGCATGTGTCCTGGCGTGTCCTGGACCTAAGCTGGCATTCTAATTAAGGCATGGACATAATTCTGCAAATGTCTCCCAAGCTTCCACTAACCACAAGCAAACTAATGAACATTATTACAAGACCACTAGCTCACACATCTCCAATGCCTGTGCCCATACCTATGCCGCTGGCTCTGCTCAGTTCACATGACTTCACATGG
The DNA here is from genome assembly GCA_035045065.1 of Hirtodrosophila trivittata. NCBI lineage: Eukaryota > Metazoa > Arthropoda > Insecta > Diptera > Drosophilidae > Hirtodrosophila > Hirtodrosophila trivittata. The sequence continues at coordinate 1,881,511 of JAWNNK010001445.1, read as the reverse complement.
ACTGTCTGGAGTACCCTCGACCACCTCTGCCCAATGCAATTTACACTTTCCGCACTGTGCACACTTTGGCAACCTTTTGGCTCAACTTGAAGACCAATTTGTCGCCCACAAACGCTTCGTGCTTCGTGCAACATAACTCACTTTATGTGTCTGTTGAGATTGCCGTCTGCAACCCAACCGCTTCCATACACTTTACAAAAAAGGGTTCTAACAAAAGGCCAACAAAAAAAGAAAGAAAAAGAAAAGTTTAAATAAAATCTGTAAAAGTTCTCGAAGCAAGAAAAAAAGGTGCCTTACAAATGGGACTCCTGGTAAGACAACGCCAACAGTAACAGTAACAATGACAATGACTTGACATCAGTGAGCAACAGAAGCGGTTTGGGAATACTTAAAGTTTTAGGATTGACAATGCGCCCACAAACTCATAAAAGTTCATGTGAACACGCACTTAGGTCAGCAGATACTTATGTATCTCTACCCTGTATCCATGTATGTTGTACTCCTATATTGTATCTATGCTATTTGCACAATTTTATAGTATTTTTATGGCGCACAAGTCTTCTATATTATATATATACCCTACACTGCTTTTCGACGCGTCCTTTGCCACAGCTTTAAAATATTTAAATTCGTTATATACATATGCGCTGGGCAAGAGTTGAAATTTCAGTTAGGTTTAAATGGGTTTGGATGGGTTTGGGTGAGTTTGGTTCGGTTCGGTTTCATCTTCAGTTTCGGTTTTGTGTGCGCGCTCAACTGTGTAATGCGACGTCTTATTGGGTGGAGGTGGAAAGGTGGCTCCAAGTCCAGGGACACACAGTCAAGGAATCAAAACTTATGATATAGTTTCTGAAAAGTATGCAACATTTGATGAAAGTATCTGAAGAGCTTTACAGAAACCCTGTTTGATCGAAACGGAATATTTCCACTGAAATACCTTAACTAACGATCTTCTAGATATATATATAGAGCAATCACAACCAAGATTTGATCTCATCCTCAGGACAGTACTCCAACATAAAGCAGAATTACCTTTTCTTAAAAGCTTAATTTCTTCATTTGAGTATCTAGCCCTGGTTGCTGATAAATTCCCTGTTGGCCCAGCATAAGTATAACAGCTACACAAATGCATGTGTACAGTGTGGGCACACTTACATGTAAGTTTAAGTGTAAGTGTGGGCACACTTGCATATGCGTAGCTGTGTATGTGTGTGCAAATAGTACTCGTAAGTTTAGTTGTACAACGTTCCTGCTTTGGGTCCTGTCTAAGTTTACGGTGTGATTTTATGTGCAAACTTAAATTATACAATTTGAGGGCCATGAATACATTTTTAGTCCTCATCTTTCCTGTTTCTGTTGCTGTTGTTGTTGTTGTTGTTGTTGTTGCTGAAAGGGACAATGAGTTGCTAAATGCTTTGAATATTCTTTTGGCCATTGCTTGGGCTGCATGCATAATATAAGTACGATATGTGGCCAAGATACTTTTCCTTCGAATGTGGCTACACACACACACACACACACACACTTACAACTATATATTTGAACTGAATACTCAACAAGAGCTTGTATGTGTGGACAGGTTGAGTGTGTTCTGCGGTTTTTCGGTCAAAACTTCTAAAAATTGTATATGGACAGCTGCTGCTGTCATTTAAAACCAAGAGATTTTGGTTTTGTTCTGAAATTTTATTATTGTTTTGCTTACGGAATGTCTAGAATGTGTTCAATTTTAGTTTCTTGGTTAATAAGTGCACTTGTTTGCATAACTTACTGTTATATCTGTCAATTTCCAACAGAAGCGAGCTAAAAATGGATAACAGAGAGAGGATCCCTCAAAGAGCGAGTGAGACCAGCTGAGTAACAGTTTGAGTAACAGTTGTGCTGCTCGCGCGTATCGAGTAATTAAACTTAACGAAAACTTACTTACATCGTTGTATAACATTTAAAACACACACACATACATATATAGCAGCAGTAAGCAGTATAAGACGCATAAGGATTTATATTTTTGCTTTTAATGTCTGAAAAATTTAGTTAATGGAGCCTTTCGTGCTGCTGCTCTCAATCGTAATCCTCTTTAAGCACATAACAAAGTACACACTTTGTTAACATAAAACATTAAACATAAAGTCAGCAATAATGTAAAGGCGCCTGCTGCAAATGACTTCTCTTATATGTATGTTTGTGTGTGAGTGTGTGTGTTTGTTCCCGTTGTTGTTATTGCCTTTACAGTTTTTTGTACCCTGTTGTCATTAAATCGCTAAAGCTGTGCAGCTTTATGCAACAGGCACAAAATGTATTTTATATGTATGATATGTACATATATGTATAGATTCTTGAATAATATCAATAACTCAGCTGATCTTTGTTTACCAGAGCCATGTTTGTTTTCCACACAGGGTATCTGCAATTAGTGCAATCTTGTTTACAGCACTTTCGCTTGTTCCTTATGCCCATGTGCACACACATTGTTTGTTTGTATTTATGTTTGAGTGTTTTACATTGCAGTGCGCTCGAAATGGCGTTAAGCTTATAACAAAAGCCAACGCGCTTCTGCAAACAGGCACAAAAGCAACAACAACAATACAAACAACAAAAAACTCAAGGGAGTGTGGGAGACCAAAAGCTTTGCCTTAATTCAATTATATGGGGTGTACACACTGGCCAGACGTGCAAATGTGTAAGCATAAAATAACAATGCAGACCCCTAGACGACTATTGCCCAGGCTGAACTTTGTTATCTCACTATTATTCTCTCTTTCTCTCTCTCTCTCTCTCTCTCTCTGTTGCATTTGTACAAATTAAAAGCGATGGCGACTTTAGCTCCCTGCTTACCATTACACGCTCTCCCTCTCTTTCACTCCAGTCTGGTATATTAAGTCCCAGTGGCATCATCATCTTCATAGTCGACATTGTCGCCGCTGTTTTCTTTTCTGCATTCTCCTTTATGAAACCACAAAATGTTGCAGACACGACCCACAACAACAACAATATTTATGAAAACTATTTGTAAATGCAAACGGCATTAAAAACAAATACAAGCCTGGTCACATTGGCTTACAGAAAATGAGTGCCTCAAGTACTACAAGATGCCTCTAGCCAAGAGAGAAAGCACGTTCCAGGCAAACATACAAATATAACTTCGAGTATAACAATCGTATATATGTTACACAAATAAGAACAGAAGCGGAACAGGACGTTTCTCCCTGGACGCCAAGTGTAGGGCAGGTCAGGACGTTGAAAAAACAGCAAACAAATCGCAAATTGAAACAAGAAATCTTTAGATGGATGTTAACGACTCAGAAATACCCTGTAAATAGTTGAACCTATAATAACTTCTCAAGAAAATCCCTAAGTTCGAGAGAGAATACAGTGAACAATCTATAGAGGAAGGTTATGGAGATTGTTAAGTGCTTGATTGATTTCTTTTTTGAGGTGTTAGGCTACACACATAGTTGGGTTACAGGGTATCAGTAGCAGCAGCTGCCAGAGTTTGCTCCCTTTTCCTTAATCTACCCACTGCCACCCACTTTATCAGGGGCGCAAAGAGAATGGCAAATAAGAATCAGTGCCGTCTATGGGCGTCCGAGGCCAAGTCTTAGACCAGCCACAGCAAAAGTGCCTAAAAGATGAGAAAAAGAGGGAGAGAGAAAGAGAGAGAGATGGCAATTGGCCGCCTTTCCGACTGACGTTGTTAACCCTGCAAGTTATGCATTCTTAATTTAATCGCTGGAAATTGACTCTCCAGAGTGCGAAGCTTGCAAGGCTTAGCCTTGCTCCAGGGTCCTGCCAGCTCCTGTCTGCTTCTGTCTGCCTCATGCTGGTTGCAAGCAATTTTGAAAACTTTCCTGCTGCAGAGATTGGGCATATATCATGCGATTATGATTATATTGCATAGTTTGCATTATCCAATGACTTGGAAATCCTTTTCTTTCTTTCTTTCTTTTTGCCCAAACAGACATTAAGCTCTGCAGATATTACAATCTCTCTCTCTCTCTTTCTCTCTATCTTCTTCTCTCTCTAACACTGCTAAACAAAAGCATGCAAATAGTTGCCAGACGGCGGAAAAGTTAGTTTTCCTAACGTAGTGTAAGTTAGTAGAAGGATTATTGGCCTGGATATGAAGGATACTAAAATTCTATGAAGAATATTACTTTAAAGTAAATGAAATTTGAACATAAATGTAAATGTTATGTGCTTAAATTAAAGGCATAAGTTTTCCTTAACTTTTCTTTAAGTATCCTTTTAGACTTAATGTGGAAAATTTAACATCTGTAATGCTGATCAGGAAATTCGAATAGGAAACTTACAGAGAGTCGAGCTAATGTGTAACAAGCTTTGAACAATTGTCATTTGATTGATTGTTTTTCATGTTTAAGCTGTTGTAACGTTTAGCGAGTTTTTCCCATTTTCTTGATTTAAACTCGGCTTGGAAAATTGTGCTCCTGGACGCAGCTGTTGATTCTTTGCGTTGACGTCTTTTAATTTATAATGCAATCGCTCTCGACTTGTCGCCTTTTGGGCCTGTGACCCGCATTTTGTGAATCCAAGCGAAAATGTCACTCTTCACAAACACAAACACAAACACACACACGAATGTTTGTTGTGCGTGTGTGTATATATGTAAATGTATATGTATAATATGGGGCTAAGCACGCGTGTTGTGTCGCCGTCTGTCGCGCTGCTGTCTTCTTGTGTTTGCTCTCACGAGATTTACAACGTGACAGCGCACAAGGCGAGGCAGATGGCACTGCAGGATTGACCCAGGGACGCTGAAGGCGCACCTGGCTGGGTGTCTTCCTTACCTTGGCAAGTGCCATTGACTGCGCTGGCGACACGTGCCAAGGACACTGATTTATATGTTTTCCATTTTTGTTTTATTAGCGTTCCATATCTTCCACATTGCCTGCCTATGGCAACGTGCGTAGCATTAATGAGTCGACCCAAATCTCCTCCTGCCCAAGCTCAATGGCAATCCTATACTCAGACCAAAACTATCGCATAACGAGCTATCCGTTTCACATTTTAAAATGGGCGCCAACCGCTGACTGCACAAATTAAAATGCCATGAAATAGTCATAAATTGCGCAATGGCTTATTAGAATTTTCCAGCAACGCTTAAAGTCAGCTGCATTTGCATTTCCATAGACCAAGAGACAGAGAGAGAGAGAGAGAGTATATCTGGTGCCGTTGTGGTATGTGAATCTGGTGCTGATAAATGCATGGAATCCTATCCATAAACCGACAGCTGTGGCCACCTCCTGGGCGGAAGTTGCAGGCTTCAGTGACGGAAATGGCTACGTATATCCAGGGGCAATCTAATAGTTAGCGGGGCTTTGACTGCGTTGCATTTGCGTTTTACGGAATGAATGGATTTCTATGAGTTCCTGCAATCACATTTTCCTCAATATTCCACTCGCAAATGTTCCACAAATCATTTTCAACTCAATTTCGCCGAAGAATGTTGATATATTTCTCTCTTTTACAGATTTTAATAACACAGTCTGCAACTCTTGTTTTCTTATAAGATTAAGGCTTATTTCTAGAAACTTTTCAGATTTATATATAAATATATATATTCTATATAAAATTAAGATTTTATTGTTATGTTTCCATACAACTCTTGCCTATATATCCTTCCATCATTTGCATCCTTTGAGACGCGTGCAACCGCCTCTGAAATCCACTCGTGCATGAATGGAACATTGACCAGAACAGTGGGTCCCACACATACTTTCCATCCGAAGGACACAATGCCTATATGCTCTCCTCTAAAGGTCACTGGACCGCCAGAGTCACCCACACAAGGTGCTTTCAAAAATTTCCCAACACTGCACCACTTTTCCTTAGTCATAAGTTCGCCAAAAAAGAGTATGCATAATTTTGGGCTTAAGATTTTGACAATTATTCTTTGTAAAATGGCCGTTTTGTGCTCAAAGCAGCAGCCGCGTCCCCAGCCGGTGACAGTTACTCTAGCGCCAGGCTGGGGTACTTCCTTGGCCAAGGGAATCGGCTTCACAGTGCTTCCAAAGCTGAGGGACTCCGCCAAACGCAGCACAGCAATATCATTTTCAATATATTTATCATCGAAGTTTTCGTGTATTTCCATTTTTGCCACCTTTATCAATTTGCCATCCTCGTTGTGCCTCGTGGCACCCACGCGCAGCAGTAGATCCTTTTCAGATTTACCCAAGACACAGTGTGCTGCAGTTATAACGATATCCTTGTTGTGGATGGCAGAGCCGCAAATGTGTTTTCCTTTAAATTGCAGCGAGGCCTGCCAAGGTGCATTCTCTATGTCCTCATCGTCGCCGTGGATAATACGACTATCGAGCATATCTAAGGATGAACCCTGATGCGCTATAGATGCTGCTATGGAAAGCAGCAGGAAACCCTTGAGAAGCGAGTACATTTTCCACTATGTGTTTCCATGTGGAAAATGTACTCGCTTTTATAGTCAAAACTCTTGCGACGTTGGTTGTAAATCAAACTGTTTGGCAGTCTCCGGAAGAGAATATATATATAGTTATAGTATATAGTCTTATCTGCAGTCTTAAATAAGTCTGGTGTTTCCCTTGAAAACGCTTACATCCAATAAGTTTTATCATTAAGTTTTAGTTCTTAACTGCTTGAAATTCTTCTGACTTATTTTGCCAGAGTTCAACAAGTTTTTTCTTATATTCTAAAATAAACTTTTCGCTTGTTTATTTCTTTTAAAAAAAAGTGTTTTTTAGTTGAAAACGAAACTGGGAACATGTGTTTTGTGTGTTGGTTTGTTATTGGGGTCATATCTTTATCAGCGTGCAGGCAACTTCAACCAACCATCGAACAAAGCCAACAAACCGCGGTGCGCATTTCATTTCAATTTGCTGCTGAAAATGCCTTTGGGTGCGGAGGGGAGAGCGGGAGACCAGTAGGGGACAGTGTGGTATGCGGAGGATCGTTGCACGGATTGGACATGCTGACTGGGGGACAGACATTCAGTCGTTTGGCCAATTTAGTTTAACGTGACTTTGGATGCAGTTGCACAGATGCAGCAGGAGCAGCGGCTGCTTCCGCTGTTATCATTCAATTGCCGCCACGCCCACTTGAGCATTTTGAATGCCAAGTGCATTTGGATGATGCTCCGCTGACTCCACTTGGTTTGCATGCGGTTTAATTGGGCGCATATAATGTCCGCTTTAGACCCAGCCAGAGTCCAGCCCTTGACATGCCCAGGCGCCATTTTGATGAAGGTGACTGTAAAATTAGCTTAACTCGCCTCTGGCGCTAAATCTTGTGCACTGGCTTTTATGGCTTGGGGCAGCAAACAAGGGACAACGTACAACGGACATTGTCACCTAGGGCACATTTGTGTTGACAAGGATAACAGGACCAGGACGCGGGCACGAACTGAAACAGTTTGGAGATTTGAGATTGGAGCACTTGGAGCTGAAGCCTCGCTCGTTAGATGCAGGGCTACTATCTGATTGCATTGTGTGGATTGAAAAGCGCTTAAAACGTAACCCAGCAGCAGGATCAGGATGCGGGCTACGTGTTTGGAATATTGTGAAGCATCGGAGCCACAGCATTCACATGCATACCAAATTGGTTTAATTCAATAAAAATTTGAACAAAGTTGTTTAGTCGGCTGTGCAGAGGGTGGGGGTGGGGGTGGGGGTGGGGCCAGCCCGTTATGAGTCAGCATTTTAAATTGCTTTTGTGTGCCTCAGTCGATAACGGAGCAGCAGCAGCAGCTCTACCACCAGCCAGGGGCAATTTTTCCAGTTTGTTGTTCACAACTCTGGAAAGTAATTCTATTAAAAACTGCGCAGAGACAACAACAACAACAACAACTAACAAATGCGATATGAAGTCGATTACTTTTTAGCTGTATAAACAAATTTGTTTGAGCCACGAAGACTTGGCAAATATGAAATTCCATTAATTTGATGGATACTCCTCGTTTTGTTGGCGAAATTCAAGTGAAATTCAAATTTCAAGTGCAAGCCAAACCAGCCACGGGGCGTATGATTAATGCAGCTTGCAGTTTTTCCAGCTGACCAATCAGAAGCTCGAGCGCTGAGTATAAAGAATACAAGTAGAGTACATAACATATATATTTAACATACATAAGGTTTAGTTATGTGGAAAGATGGTTATAGAGTAGTTTGTGTGGCGAATCACAAAGGATGCGGCAGCTTGAGATAAACTCGATTTATTCAACGAACTTTGAAAGCAAATTTCTAAATATATTACATATTTATATAAATATATTGAATAACTTAACTTACTTTCTTAACCATCATTACTATTACTCTTAAAAAACACTTTGAAACTTGCCACAAAAGTTGTGACTTGCTGGCTGAGTGGCCACTCGGAAAATTTGTTTGGGTCAAACTTTTGATTTTTAATTAAATGCAAGCAAATTGCAAATTGCAGTGTACTCACACTCGATGGGTTCCCCTTTTACTCATTTAGTTGAGTTCTCTTCGGTTACCATTAATAGTTAAAAAAGCAAACAAACAAAATGAATGCGCTCACAAAGCGAATCAACTCAAACACTCGTCGTACCCCAATCGCATCTCAAAGGAACTGAAAACGTGGATACACTCTACGAGTCCTGCGATGTATTTAATTGCATCCCAATGGAGCACAGTCGAAAAGTGCTACAAAAAAATAAAAAGGTAATCGAAATGTTTCCCTTTTACTTGTACTTCTCCGGGTCGTTGGGTTGCCACACAACTTGGCAGAGAGTTGACGCTGTGCTGTCTCTAGTGGCTTCCAAAGGGGCGGATTTGGATATGAAAACAAGCTGAGCACAAGGTAATATCCTGCAATGGTCTCCTTGGAGGAGCATTTACCATAAAGTTGGCAAATATTTTCATGTGTTTGTTTACATTGTTTGTGTGTTTGGCCAAGTTTTACTTTGTGATTTCTTTATGCAAACGTAAATTAGAGGAAACTTCACTTTCAAGTGCTTCAGATGAGTTTGTTATAGCTCAAATTATATCTATAGCTATCATCGTTTTATACATAATATAATTTGTGAAAAGTTTATGCTCATAATTACGTTAGGACTGTCAGGAATATATATTCCATTGAATTTATAGCTTTCATTTCTTGTGCGAAACTTAGTTTCGAGTTGTGTTGCTAGGAAATTGTGTAATAAATTGAAATATGAGACAGGCATTTATCATAAAGATACTGCGAGTGTGTAATCCAGACAGCAGCTGTGGCAAATCTGAGTCCTTAAAGGAAAATGGGTGCCCAAAAAAGTCAGCGTAACATAAAACTATCAACAAAATGCAGTTGAATTAAAATATTTATGCATGGATTGTACGTGAGATGCAGATAGATGCAGCTTGCCACAAATTCTGTTGCTTGTGGCAGTTGTTGAAATATTTTTGCTAGCTGAAAATTGCATGTTAAATTTGTTTATTGTTTTAATAAATGTCAACAGAGACGGCAATTGCAGGCAATTAAAGACACGCCTCGTTAGAATGCAGTTGCATGCAACACAGAGCTATGTGGCAGCTGCTACTGGCATTCACACACAGCGTATGATAAATGCTGGCTGTCAACTAACGAAATGTTTCCCATCGACTGCATAAAACTTGCAAACTCCTTTTGTGGCCAGCACCCAGAGCCAGACCCAAACCCCAAACAGTAGCACAATTTGAGGCAAAAAAAAACAAAGTCAAAAACTTGCGAGCCACAAAATGCAATGACATGATTTATGACCAATACCGGAACACAGTGGTTGTGCCACACACACATTGTGGAAGTTGATTTTAACGTAGCGTACGCAGGACCAAACCACCAAAGGATCGCTTATAGCCTGCCATTTATTTAACGTATGCGCAATATTTTGCTTCTTTTTTCTTTCCCTTTTTGTGTTCGCAGCATGCAGCGATTTGTTCGATTGGAAAAATTGAATTATATTCTTTTGATGAGCATAATAAAAAGTGGCAGTTGCATTGGTGCGTTGCAAACGAATGAATTACCAATTTGGCAGGCGGCTTAAATGAACTCAAAGCGAGACCAAAAACCGGGTCGAAAAGCAAAATTATATGAATTTAAAGCCAGTCAGAGGTATAATTTTAAGTGAAACAATGGTTTAATCACGGATCAAGCTATAAACATATAATGATAACGATGCGATTGTGTTTTCAGTGAGATAAAGACTATAATTATAGTAAAGTTTATATAGAATATATTGAAAGAGTTCATCGTTTTGTTTAATTGCGAAATTTTCATTGAATATTTTGTTTAATTTGGTAAAAGTTTTTGATTTGTCAAACAATTTTTGTATAACTTGAAAGTGTTTCCAATTAGGTGAAGTACTAAAGGGGGACTATAAACTATAAATAGATCTCGTATATGAAGTTTGAAGCTTGTTTAATTTAATGTTAGTCACACTTTTCGCTAATATGGCAATTGAGTGATGGGAGGATACCTTTATTTATTCATTTAGAGTCGACTAATAACATTCGACTACATCAAAAATGAATAAAAGAAAACATATTTAGAAATTTTAAGTATCAAAATATGAAAAGCAAAAAAATATTTGTAAAAAATAAAATATTTATCTCAGGATATTCTAACAACATTTGTTGCATGGAATACCTAGAAAAATCCAATCAGATCAGTAAGTTTTAGTTATGTTAATTATGTAAATAAGTAAACTGAGAGTTAAAAAGCAGAGGACAGAAAGAAAGAGGCAAGTAGGATGTATGGAAGAGGATAGAATAGAAAGTGAAGGATGAGGAGGTTGATTATTTCTACTCAGATATAGGAAAGGAGAAGATTTTAAAGGAGAAAGAGAAGGTTGTTTTGAGACAATGTTAAATAGATAGTTATAGTTTACATACAAAGCGTGGAAAGAGCTGTGTAAAGAAAGGAAGGAAAACTGGAATCCAAATAGAAATATATCTTTAGCAACTGCAATGCAATTTATTGAACTATAAATCTATCTATGAATCTATTGTAAAGTGGCGCCAATACAGATTGAATACCTTGGAGCTATAAAAAATGGAGTATATAACTGCCTTTAGGTCACCCATCGTTATATTAGAAAATCTTTTAAATTTGGTATTTAACTACTTCTTTTATAGTTCTATTTTATATAGAACTCACTTGCAGTCTATTAAAATTAACTCTTGGACATGTGCGACTTATAAAGATCATCAGTTTATTACCTTTAACTAGTTAATAGGATTTACTATTCTCTTTTTTAATTTATCAAACATCCAATTCAACCCTTGTCTAACTCAGAACGTGACTCGATTCGCGATTTGTTCTATAAACTGCTAAAAATATCATAAAAAATCTGCCAGCTAAAGCAAAAAACACAAATCCTGCACACTTCAATTGAGAATTCACATGCGAAAAGCAATTGGCATAAACTTGTTCGAAAACGTTTACGACAACTAAAAGTTTTCGGCCAACCAAAAAAAAAAATAAAGAAGAAAAACGCTGTGAATATATTTAGAGTTCCATTTGCAATTTCCGCATGGCTAAAAGCGTAAAAAAATTTGAAAAAAAAACGCCACTTCCTAAAAACTACAACAAATTTTCATGTGCCATGTTATGCGTTTCCCATAGAAGGCTTTTTGGTGATGCAAGAAAATTTTTGAAAATTGCATTTTCGCCATACGAGCTGGTGTGGGTGGTAGATGGTGTGCGTGTGTGTGTGGGTGGGTGTGTGCATTTGTGTGTGTGCTGCCATATTTTTAGCCCTTTGGGCTATAGAAGCTAAAATGTTTGGCGGCTCAAACGAACGCAGCAAGAAACGAATGCCGGCAAAGTGGATTAACAACAGTCGCTGCAGCTGCCCCACCTCCTTGCCTCCTTGCCACACAGCCCGCCACATGGCAGCCAATGAAAAGGTGTTTGCCAGCTCCTGTTCTGGCACTCGATTGCTCTACGCCTGAGCTTTTGAAATCTGCCTGGGAATGGGATTGGGCCTAGGAATGGCCATTGACGTTGGACGTACGCGTATCGTGTCCGTATCCTGACCTGAGTGCCCCCACTTTGTCTATTCAATTGAGCTGGTTAACAAGTGCAGCTACAGGCAGCAGGCTATGCTCTATGGTAGATGGTCTACCAGCTGGATAGTCCCTGTCTGGAAGTGGCTGGGCCCGTTTTATTGGCTTTGAGTTCTGATGCAATAAACTTGCGTAAAAGTTCGCGTTCCGTCGTCAATCGTTATACTCTCCTCCATTGCTGCAACATGTTTCGATACACGCTGCAAATGGATGTGGAAAGTGCTTCACAGGCAGTGACCCGTCCACAGTAGGAGCTGAAAATGAAAATTATATTACAGGATGTCCAAAAAAGAAAAAAAATTGAGTGTCAGAAATGCCTCGAGACGGAAATTATGCAGCAAGCTGTGAAATAGGCTTAAAAGTTAAGGAAAGGTATTCAAAAGGAAGTCAGTTAAATTCGATTTATATTAGGAAAAAAGTTAACTTTTTATGGACATATCTCTAAGTAGAGCTTTGGTTGTCCTTTGTGTGTTTTCACTGTGATTGTTTTTCGTTTTTAACTGATTTTTCAGTTTATATATGTTATGCATTATATATATATATATGCACGTTGTCATGTCGTTGAAATTTCGTTCAGTTCGCTTTAATTTTTGAGCATTTTTAATGCCTGAACACGCCCGTGAAAGCCCCACACAATTTCCGTACATGTGCAATCGAGCGTATCCGGTAACAGATGCTGCGGTTGTCATTAAAACGCATCGCAAAGCGAATTGTTTGCCAATATATGCGATAGATATATATGTGTAAATATATATATATAGTAAATGAAATATATAAATAAACGAGAAGCGAAATTTGCGAAATTAATTAAATCGAGAAAAAGTAACGTGTATTTGGGTTTTACGCTTTGGCAGTGCCATTTCGTGGCGCAATCGCCGCAAATGTGTTGTAAATGTAAATCTGAATGTGAATGTGATTATCGATGTGAATCACATTTGAATAACTTTAATCTGCTACGGTTGACAGTTGCGAGCTTAAAGTGAATACTCGCTGTCAAATAGTTAATGCAAATAAGCTGATCAGCTCTGAATGTATATAACAGATGAGAGAATATTGGCATAAATATAATTTAATATTGGCATACATATATATGAAATACTGGGAAATATTTGAGTATTACATATGAATATATATTTAATTGGGAAAGTTGAAGGGAAGCTTCAGTTTCTTTATTCACTGCCAGATCTGCTTAAGTACTGAAATCTATGTAGCCATTGGTGCAGCTTAATTGCTGCTGCTGTTTACCTGTTTAATCCTTGGCAGGTGTAACGAAATCAGCATGAAAATTGCTGTTGATTTGCATTCGCACAACTGATTTAGGATATACATTTGTCGCCTTGTTTCTCTCCTACATAATTTATGTACAACATGTGCACATCGATGGGAGACGAGAGGGCGATGGAGGGTGGGAAAGGAATGTGGCATGCAACATTGTAGCATCTACGCTGACAACTTCACTTGACTCAATTGGCAATTAATGTCGCTCAGCTGTGTCGGATGGCATTAGGAGGCATATAAAGAAAGGGCAACTCATTAATAACCGTAGAGAGGCAATTTCAATGCAAATGTTCATACATCACTCATACGTCATGTGGGTTAATCCAATCATTAGATGCCTCCAAATCACCGAGAGCTGAGAGCTGAGAACTGAGTAGGATACGCTCCTGACAGCTCGTCACTTGGTGACTGTTAAATGTCTAATCTATTGCTGAATGCTGCTGAGCGCCCTCAGTTTCACTCACTTTGTGGATGGATATCAATCAAAATGTTAATCTCCCTGGCTTTTTTTTGTTTTTGGGGCTGACTTGAATAATAATACGAACATTTTTCCATTGAAGGCATTAAAAATGGGTTAAGTGCATGGGAAAGGAACCTTAATGAATGGCAAATTGATTTATAACTAAAAGTTCCGAATAAGCAAATTAGTTACACAACATTTAAGGACACTAATTCGATGACAAAATGGAGAGCGGAAATTCATTAATCTACAAAAAAAATTCTATCAGCTTGAAGTTTCTTTCAATAAAAGTATAAAAAGCGGCTGCTTACCGCCGGGACAAGTTCAGGTAAAAACTAATTGGAAAGCCTGAGCTGCTGCATAGTATGAAGGTAAAGAAAAAGTTGATTGACTTCTTTATCTATTTGTATAAAGTTCCTTTAAGCTTTATGAAGTCCTTTGGCTCCTAATTGAAATCCTTTTATACATTTTATATCATATTCCACTGGAAACACAGAGCCCTGTCAGAAATTTGACAGCCAACTTGTTGTGGCAGGCAGGTAGGCAGGTCAAAAGTGAATGATTGAATTTGGATTTGTTTTGTTTTGAATTGTACTTCAGTTAATTTCTGGGTCCGGGCTAACCCGAATATATTTCCATGGCCAAAAAACCAGCGCCCATACCCAAGACGCATGAGCGTACACCCGGACCGCTCGGCAAGGACACAAAAGCCAACAATGAGCAGTTCCTCAAAGATGTATTTGTTACCACCAACAAATACCGGAAAATGCACGGTTGTCCCGAACTAAAACTCAACAATGAGCTCAACAAATATGCTCAGGAATGGGCCAATGTATAAGGAAAACCTTTTCTGTATATATTTTTTTTTATTGTGAGCGATTTCCCGCAGCACCTGCGCGACAAGAACACCATGGAGCATCGAAGCAAGCCCAAATTTGGGGAGAATATCTTCCTCTCCGGCGGCATGGATGTCACGGGGGATCTGCCCGTGGACATGTGGTACCGAGAGATAAACGCCTTCAACTTCGATAAGCCTGATTTTACGCCCACCTCAGGACACTTTACGCAGCTCATCTGGAAGGCCTGCACGGAAATGGGTTCCGGCGTGGCTCGCAAGTAGGTTTGATGCTCCTTCTGGTGATCCTTAAACGAGCTTCCTTATTTTCAGAGCGGATCGCACGTGGGTTGTTTGCAATTACAATCCACCGGGCAATATTATGGGTCAGTTCAAAGAAAATGTGCCTAGGAAATTATAGATTGATAGATTTGACATCTCAATAAAGGAACCAGAAATTACAGATATTAAGGGGGTCTATTTATATGAGAAATACAGATAGACAAGTGTTATAACAAAGATAAGTCTGTATCTTTTTAGGATTGAGATACTCGAAGTGCCATAACAAAGATAAGTTTGTATCTTTTGATGGATTAAGATACTGGCGTTTCGTTTTTAGTTTCAGTTAGGAACCAGAAACTACAGATATTAGCGGGGTTATCTATATAAGAGATACAGATACAGTGTCAAAGAAGTGCGTTAACAAAAGATAAGTTTGTATCTTTTAATGGATTAAGATACTCGAAGTGCCATAACAAAGATAAGTTTGTATCTTTTAAGGATTAAGATACTCCAAGTGCCATTAGAAAGATAAGTTTGTATCTTTTAAGGATTGAGATACTCGAAGTGCGATATCAAAGATAAGTTTGTATCTTTTAATGGATTGAGATACGCGAAGTGCCATAAAAAATATAAGTTTGTATCTTTAAGGGTCTAAAATGGTCTAGTTACCTTCTTGGTTCCAGTTAGGGACCAGAAATTACAGATATTAACGGGGTTATCTACGATATATGAGAGATATAGAAACAGAAGTGCCAAAGAAGTGCGTTAACAAAAGATAAGTTTGTATCTTTGAAGGATTGAGATACTCGCGATTCCGTTTTTGGTTTCAGTTACAACTTTTATTCCACCTCAAAAAAGAAATACTGCAAATTCATTTTGTTGGAAATTGTGAAAATTGCCTTAGGGAAATGTAACTGGATGCCTAAAATATTTTTATTGAATTTTCCGCTGCGGTCGCAGGAATTTAACGCTTCGCTTCGCTTTTGCTTGGCTTCTCGAGTTTCGGGTGAAGGGGCCTGAAATTTAATTTGGCACATTTTTTGCGACAATTTTCCATGTCACACGTCATTAATTTTGCATTTTTCCCATAAATATCCGGTGAAGCGTCCTCGGGGAGGGAAAACAAAGCAGCAGCACTGACTGACATGGACATCAGGTAGGTGTCACTGCTGGTTACCCAGAGCAAAGTATGACCACAACTCCCCAACAACAGTTGGCACTTTTTCTATACAGAATTTTTTTATGTTTCAATTTTTTCTTGCTTTTTCAGTTTTGTTTTTTTGAGGCGCGCCGAAATTAAAAACGGCAAATTTCAACATAAAAATTCATAGTCTATCTTTCGGGGCGTTAAATCGCTTGGCGCCCATGTTATGATCACATTTCTCCCGCTTGTTGTTGTTGTTCAAGTTGTTGTTGTTGTTTTTATTGTTCTGCCGCGCATATTGCCACTGCGCCTTTGTTGACTTTTGGCTGCCTTTGTTGTTGTTGTTTTAGCCAGCAGCATTCTTGTGGCATGCTGCCAACCAACTTTGATGCGTTGCCTCTGCCCTGTGTGTGAGTGTGTGCGAGTGTGTGTGTGGTAGAGCTTGTGTGCGTTCGTTTGCTTGTCACTTGTTGGCGGTGTGAAATTGAAGCCAACAGCAGCAGCAGCAGGAGCAACAGCAGGAGCAACAGTCAACGTTACGTACATCCTTCTAAGAGTGGTTTATTGGGTTAGGTTTATGGTTTATGCGAAAGAGTTTTAAAGTTGTTGCTGCCCCCGAGCTGCCTCAGAGCAGATATGTGGCACTTTAATAGTGGCTAAAGGTAGTATTAAGTGATTATATATAAACTCTAACACAAGTGAGTATAAACTTGATGAAAAGCAAGGACTCCAAAGGACTTTTGGTTTATAAACAGTTCTCAGTCCTTTTTTCCTTAAAGGATTATAAATTAAAGAAAAAACCTTATTTTAACGACTGTTTTGCGTTAATTGAAACCAATGCAATGAAATTCCCGGTTGAATGTCCTTCTACATGTCCTCGGTGCTTGCCTCTTTGTGTCACATTATACGTTGTTTAAACGATTCCTTTCATTTGCCTTTCAACGTTGCATTCAATGTACAATTTGAACAACATTAACGAGCATGGATGTCCCGACCCATTTGAACTCTCTGGATCCTCTGATGAAGTTGTACAATGTAATTAAAGCAGATGAACCTGACAATCGGGCGCCAGGCTGCCGTTTGGCAATGCTTTTCGAATCCTTTTGGAATCCTTTGCAACCTGTGCAACGTGCAACTTTCATTCATGCAATGCAAATGTGTTAAAAAAGTCAACAGATAGACAGATGGACAGATATGGATGGTGGAACAGATCCGCTTAAGGAAACTACTGGACTGAACTCGACTCGACTCAACTCAACTGAACTGAACTGAACTGAGTCTGAGCAGCTCTCGATGCTTTTATGCATTGTAATTTGCGCGTAATTTCGCAGGGTGTACGTGAAAATGTTCTGCCATTTTTGCCACTCCTCCCTGCCCCCCAAATAACAACAACAACAACAACAATAGGAGCAGCAGCAACAACAACGCTGGCATCTGCTTACGGCAAAGTCTCATTTATTTTAATGTTTTCCACGCTGACGACGTGCAAATGGCTGCCAGTTTGCCACGGCTTTTCACTGCTCTTCTTCTGGTCTTTCATTGCAAAATTGCTTGCAGATGCAACTGCAACTGTGTGTGTGCGTGTGTGTGTGTGTGTGTGTGTGTGTATCGTAATTATTAAGCTGACATTGCTGTCTTTCGCTTGCCGCCTGCTGTTGCACTTTTCATTCAATTTCTGTGGGTCAACAGCAACAATGGCCATAACAATGCCAATTTTAATGGTCATTACAAAAGGGCCATAACCATAAAAAATGCACAACAAAACAGACAGACAACAACGGCGCGAACAACAGCAATAATGATTCGCATTTATTGGGCTTATGGGGCGTATTAATAATATTCAACTCTGCCCTTCACTAAAACTACGCCCTTAAGTCGCGCCATGCAAACGAATTCAATTTTCCATTTTCGATTAAAACCTGAGTTTAACAAAAGGAAAAAGAAGATATTAAATTAAAAATTGTAAACAAATTGTACGCAAATATGTAAATTTTATATCGATTAGTTTTTTCTCTCTTCCGTTTTTGTTAATATCATGACCTGGTTATGTTTTTCCATTCAGTTCGTTAACATGGGAACAATTTTTGGCAATTTAACGTAATTGTTCGTTATTGCAATAAATTGTACTTTCTCCTTTTTGTATTTTCCTCTCGGTATTTCAATTGTTTGGGGATTTCTGTTTATCGCCAGCTTCTTTCCATATGCCAAATGATAAATGAGTCGTTTTTGGCAGCGAATCGCTTGAAAACTTCACGTTTTTCCTGAAAATGTGCCAAATGTGTGCAAAATAGTCGATAAATCAAAATATTTGAATGCCAGCTTATAGCGAATATAGGCATATATTATAGAGGTATATATTGGCCAGTAGTTAGTTTATATAATATAAAGACTGCCTGGAATAGTTGCTACTTGGAGGAGCTGGATATATGCTATACAGAAGACTTTTGAATGAGAATAATATCTTCGGTGACTTATCCTTATATCTATCTTAATCTTTACATCTTATTTATAGGAGATTTAGTGCAGTTTATTGAACAGACTTCAATCTGAACCTATATCAGAAATAGTCACAGCACCAATTCAAATTTCAAGTTGCTCAAACAGAGATCGAAGCCGGAACGAGCTCCTGTTCCTTCTCTTCCTTCGCTATAAACACTTTTGGCACTTAAATTAACTTAATTTTCTTGAAGAAGTTGAGTATGAAGACTAGTTATGATAGTAGTTTATAGTTAGTATATAGTTTCTTCTATATAAATCTCAGATATGTTTGAGCTTGGGATATAAAACTGAGCTTTGGCTCAAAGTTGCAACTGGATTTACAGACATTGAAAACACATTACAATGGCAGCCAATTAGCTCAAGCTGGCAGGCTTACCGAATAAGCTATAAATATTCTGCATAAACTGGATAAACACACACCCACACACACACACACACACACAAAGACAAAAGAGAGCGAGAGAGAGAGTGAGAGAGATAGAGAAAGCAGCCCTGCATAAATCTCAATCTGCAGTGGCATGGAAGAGGAAAATATATAAAAAATTTGGGGCACAGTCGAAATCTCTGGCCCAGGGATAACAAAAGACAAAACGCAGCGGCAAATAGACAAACAAACACAGAGGCAGAAAGAAAGAAACTGCCTGGTGCATTAACCCAGGCGCTTTCTTGGCATTATTTAAAATCACAAACCCTTCAAATTGCATTTTAATAGAATTTATTGCGCCAAACGATTCGAAAAGAAATTCCCACAACAGTATCTAAAACCCAGTGGACTAAGGAGCTGGGTTTAGGGGGGCGGAGGGGGGTTAACAACACTGCAACACTTGACTTTCATGTTGTTTCGAGAGCAATAAAATGCTATTCTCAAGGCGGAGTCACAGAGACACAGGCAATGGATGCGATAAGCATGGCTCTTCCTCGGTTTTGCTGTATGCAGCGATGCGCATCAATTCCAAAAATAAATACACAAATAAACGCAAGAAAGAGAGCTACAAATCCGCCTGGCAGGACGAGCTGCAGTCAGGACACAAATTATTACTTGGCTCTGCTCCAGAATGTTTAAATTACAATTTGCACAATATATATGTATAAATATTCCTCCTCTAGCTCCTCTCCTTCCCTTCCCTTCCCTTCCCTTACCTCCGTCTCAAGGCAAGACTTGCAGACGCGCAACTTGCCGCAGGAAGCCATTTCGCTTGCACTGGCCAGAGACCGCCCATGGCCATAGAGTCCATTGCAATAATTTCCATAATAATCAACAGCCAAGTAAAAAGCGTTAACCCCCTCCCTGCTTACGCCCCTTTATAGTTGATTCTCAACTTGATAAATAGCCACGGCAAATGTCCTGCCACCTGCTGTTGATCTTTATGTTCTCGCTTGTCAACGCTGCGTATACGCAATATGCATAGTTAAAACTTTACTTGAAACTTGCCCAATCGTTATATAGTTGAGTTACTAACTTTGGTGCGATTTAATTGTAAAAACGACATTTTATTCTTCTATCTTTAAGCGATAGATTCCATAATCTCTCGTTTATATATAAATTAAGCAAACAGTTCGCTAATGTCAATATAAACATTATAGAGATGTGTGAAATGAGCAACTGCGGCAGGCAAATGTATAAAAAGTTTCACACTAAAAGCGCAGGGCCAGAGGACAAAGATCAAAATAGTTGAAATGCCATTAGTAGAATGTGCTGAGCTCAGCAGCGGGCACAGCGCCAGGGGATCATCAGCCAAAATGGTTGACCACAATTGTGTGTGGTCACATGATGACTCCAGCGCCTTCTGCTGCTCCTTCTGCTTCAGCTCCTGCGGCTGTGGGTCGCATTTTCTTTAACGCTCAGCTCAGCTCATAATTTCAGCCGCGTTTTTCATTGCACAACCTCAAAAAAACGTGCTGAAAAAGAGGAAAGAAAGGGAAAAGAGAGAAAAGGGTCAGCTTTTTGACCAGGATACAAGTGTTAGTTCCTGCTCGCGCATATTTTAATTAATGCAGCTGTGTTTGGGCTCTAAGTTGAGCTTGGAGCAGATCTCTAGCACCTTGCGCTTCCCTCAGATGACAGGCATTTAAAAATTCATTAAGACTTTTAATTAAAATTTTGCTAAAACTTCGCAATGCCAACAAAGACTGGAAACAAGAATTGCGCTCATGTCCTTTACACCGATTTCTTTTTTTGAGAGAAAAGCCAATGCCCTCGCTTGCATTATGCACAAGAAGCATAAAAAAGATAAAGAGGGGCACAGAGATGAGCTGGGAGAGGGTTTTGTGGCTCATGACAGCTTCCATATGCGATGTTGCTGTTGGCACTTTACATGCATGACTACGTGTCCTTTTAATATCCTGTGTGTGCGCGACGCTTCAAAACTTCCGCCAGCAAATAAATAAAAATAAAATGAAATATGAACATAGAATTTTTGCATATAAATAACCAATTGCAGTGCAAAACTTCAGCTTCAAATGTTTCCCGCTAGTTTTTTTTACAGATTCTTTTTTTTTTTTTTGTTTTGTGCTCAATTAGGAAACAGTTGAGCATAGCTCAACCACAGAAACTTATGTTTTAATGAATAGAATTGTGAGAGCTGTGAAACTGACAGGATTTAAAACAAATTCTTAAAGGAAAATACAATTTGTAATAATCCTAATTGAACGCGTTTTGATGCCGCCTCCTCGCATTGGTCTCACACAACTTCAATTATAATTATTAGCATTAAAATTATATCCTTATGAGGGTATTGATGTGTTATCAATCAGTTTCAGATAGTTTCAGAAGGCTGCGCAGCATCATAATCCACATAATAGTTGATATGAAGTTTACTTTGTGGTACTTGCATCATTATAAGCATAATTTGGATAGTCGGCGTGTGATACTCGGACAATGTATCAAATTTGCATAATTTGACCTACTATTGCGAATCTTAAATGATTCAGCGCCTCCCACTGCTGCCGGCTCACCTTTAACCACCTGCGCACAATATTCAATTACGAGCAATTGCTGAAATGTGTTGAACAATTTCGGGTGTCTGGGTCCAAAATTAATTTGTTTGTTTGTAACAGGACGAACTAACAACAACAGTTGCCAACCCGATCCCAGTCCCAACCTAGTTTAACACTCGTCGAGTTCTTGGACAGGTGCTGTGCAAACAAATTGCGTACGTGTATGTTGTCCTTGGACTGGTTGGTCCTTTTGGTCCTTTGGTAATTGTAATGCGAGCAAATAAACGAGCAAGTGCAACACGAATATTCATACATGATAATGTCCAGCAATGACTAAAGGGAGTTAAGCTAGAAGGACATGGGCAAACATGCAACTAAACAGGACACTAGAACACCAGGACATTTTATTGATGCAACCACTCGCACACTCTGCCATTGTGTGTGTGTGTGTGGGTGTTGTGTTGTGTTCCGACTACTCGACTACAAGTGACGCTTACATTACAATTTCGCAATCAACAAAATTGTTAATTTAAATATGTCCTTTTTTGTCTGTGCTCCTTTCTTTTTTTGGTTGGCGTGTAACAACTTTGAATTGATGTCCTGGCAACACCTGCTACTGCTGCCTCTGCTCCCTAAGCACTGATCAAATTAAATTAGAACTCCGAGTAACTAGTCCAATGTTCATGCGATATACCTAGACTAAAATATATAGAACAGCTCCGGCAAAGTGCTCGACTAGAGGATACTCTGTACCTACTGAATAATGGAGTTCGAGGGAATTCATGCTTACTTAAGACAGTTCCTAGATATATACTATATCTGCATACATTTGATAGAGCCGATTAATCCTGGATATATATACATATATAATATATATAAAAGAAGGTTTTTCCACGCTTAGTTATTGTCTTTTAAGACTTTTATGAATACTTTTCACGTTCGTCTTTGCTGATCAGGAACTTATATTTAAGCAGTGCTTAATATAAGTTTTAAGCTGACAAGACGCACTGCTTGTAACGCGTAGCACATGTACTCTCTTTGACGGCTTCTCAGCTTGTGTATAACCTTTGCTAATGAGAATTCACACCTGATATTTGTGTGTTACCTTAATACCCTTTCATAGAAGAGACATAAACTTTTGTTTAAAAAAACGAAGAATATATTTCAAAATCCTAATTAAATGTCTTGATACTCTAACATTTACTCGCAAATTACTCTGAATATCTTTTAGACTTCCAACTAAGTTTTGAAGATTTTGTTTTTGCGAAGATTATTTTACTTTACTATAAAAGGATATCTTAATCAAATATATATATGGTAATCCTTTTCGACAGCTTTAACCCATCTTTCAAGATGTCTGGGTTCATAAATATCCTCACCTTTTGAGTCTATCCAGGAGTCATCAAATCTTAAATCTCTTAAAGCACTGCTCGATGAAGTAATGACTCATTTATCCAAGCAACTGGTAGTCGGAAGGGGATAATATCTGTTTTAAATCTCCCAAATAATAATTACCTAAGACTTTTAGAAATGAATCCCTCTTGGGATGTCTCAATATCAATTATATATAACCAAGGATATTCTATGATAAACAATGTATAAACACCAGATGATAAACTTATTACCTGAATATCTGATGATATTTTCTTGATATGTTCCACAACGATTGCATAAAATACTTCAGTTAATGAAGTTGTCTATCTAAAGACATTCCAATCTAGTAAATGTACCTGTAAATTTCTACTATAATACATTCCACTCTCACTCCAGTCCAAGAAGCGTATCCTTTGCTTTCATGCCATGCAGTCTTAATTAAATTTCAGTTGGTTTTCATTTTCATATTCTTTGTGTTCTTTGTTCAATCCTTTTTCCAATATACCTTTGTCCTCTTCATTTGACATGCTCATAAACAATGCTTTATTATTGCCTGAACAATGCAAATGCAATCTGATGCACTCCATTGTTCATTTTATTGAAGTCGCACTGTCAGTGGACATCAAGCAGCGCTTTGCAATTTGGTTTTCAATGAATTACAAAGGTCCCGCGCAGCTGTCAATGGAGTTCCTTTTAATTGCGTAACAAAACGTTCGAAATTGAAACCATATTTTGAAGTGCTGTTCGAGGTGGTCATCTGGTTGCTGGACAGGATGGGGGATGGGGGCTGGAGGGAATGGAGTCCATGCTTCTGAGCTGTCAATCGATGCAGCTGTTGTTCGAATTGGTTTTCAATTTCGCTTTTGTTTTATACTAGACTAAGCCTGAGCCTGGGAAAGATATAGCGACTATTGGGCCGCGAACTGACCTATAAATCATCTAATGGTCACAACGTTTGGTTTGGTTTCGTTTCGGTACTCCTCCGGCTTCCCCTCCTCCTGCTCTTGCCCCATGCCACACACATGTGTCAATATTTGTGCGAAATGCGGTTGCAATCGCATCGACACGAAGCACTCTCCATCATTCCTGGCATGGCAAAGGTTTGGGGATTGCGCTTGGTTTTCGGTTTGGGTTAAGGTTCGATATTGTTGTTGTTGGTTTTTTTTCCCCAATGGTTGGGGAATTTGTGCAGCGTTTGCATTGTCTGTCCAGCTGTCCAGCTGTCCATCTGTCCTGGTTGTGTGCTCTGAAAGACAAGCTTTTAGTTGTTTAAATTTAAGCTGCAACGTGTGACCCATAAAAGAAAGCAAAGCAAAGCAAAGCACAGGCATAGGCAGAGGCACATACTCCCATAAAGGTTTTCCCTATTTCATCGTTTTTGTCTATAGTTTTTCTTTTTGAGAATTTCCTATTGAATATTTCAACTATTTCCGCTTTGGAAGAGTTCTACATCGTTGCTTCTACTTAATTTCCGTTTTTATATTTTCGTTCTCTTTGGTCTTTCAATTTCTTACACACACACACACACACACACACACACACAATAGTGACTTGAGCACACACACATATTTTTAGGAGTTCCCTCGACTTCAGAGATGGACATCTGTTTTGCAGTTCATTTGTTATGGAATTGAATTTCACTTTACAGTTCTCCTTTTCACAATTTTTGATTGGCTCAACGTGGCGTATGCGCAACTTATTTGCCATGTGTCATAGATACGAAAAAATGAAATTAAATGCATCCGAGTGTGAAATTGCTAAGCAGCTACAAAAGAGTTCCTAAATGACACTGAAAAGGCAGTAAGGATGCACTTTAACTGCGAATAGTTTCAGTGGTTAGAAGACAATTTCCTATATATTAAGGTAAAGTTCTTGAGTTGCTGTTGAAAGGAAAGAGAACTGAGAGCTGAAAATTGTGTTTTTTATTTATTAATGGCAATGGCTTAAATCTAAAATCTGTAAGCAGAACACATTAAGCAGGAAGAAATTCCAGTGTAGGACTCAGATCTCAAGACATTTTAGCCGCAGGCTATGGCAAGTCCCAAAATAGCCATAAATTTGAGCGTTTTTAACAAGAAACAGACGGCAAAATACCTTAAAAAATATTTAAAAAAAGACCCTAAAACATATAAAGAAGCGAGAGAAGGCCGTAGAGAGACTGAGAATTAAGTAGAGGCTAAGAAACGTGGGCCAAACAACTTGGCCAAGTTACGCCCGAGGAATTGTGAAGGAATTGTGCTTAATTTACTTTTGCTTCCCTTTTGCAGGACCATCGCTGCTGTCCTTCTGCTTATTTTCTTGTATTTTCTTTTCCATTTTTTTGCTTCTTTTGGGTGTATTTCCTCCATCTTCAATTGCGGTCCTAATGACATTTTAAAAAACTCATTTAATTTGCACATAAAAATATGCATAAACTCGACTTTAATTTAATTAATTTGTTAAATGACACGCAGCCAAGTGTTTTCCTCGGGAATGTCTCAATGTCTCTCTCTCGAATGCCTTCAAAAAGCTGTTTATAAGTTATGGCCGCACCAGCTAAACGGTTAAATATATTGTTTATAATATGGCCAGCAAGGCAGGACCCAAAGCGGAGTCTGTGGCAGGGGCTGGGGCAGGGGAAAGGGTTGTTGCAACGCGTGCAGCAAAACGTTGTTACTAAAGCGCTCTAATGGTAAGTGGCAGCATCATGTTGTTGGCTTTAGAGAGACGAATGGGGCACAAGCAGCTGGGGCAGGGTTGAGAGGAAGCACTTGTTTCACAGCAAAGCATTGCCTTTTGTTCTGAGTGCTGTATTTAAAATGAAAAAGGGATACACTAAGCAAAGTTAATGGGACTTTCAAATACCCTTTTAACATCACGAGAAATGTATAATAGAATATAAATTACTATAACAAATAAACAGACTCTATTCTTAATCAATTCCTAAGGAAATTTAAGGTTAGGTAATACCAAAGCAAACCTTTTGGCCAAGCTGTGGTGTCTAGCTCAGGGTAGGGTATACAGGAACTCTCACAGACAACGCCGCTTATAATCATGAAGACACACACGCACATGTGCACACACGCATGAGAAACTAAAACAGAGTGCTTGGCAGAGAGTTGCAGAGTTTGTGGGTGTGTGCGTGTGTGTGTGTGACAAGGGAGTGTAACATGAACGTCGACAGCGTTGTCAGCGGCAGTGGCAGCGCGGGGCATTAAGCACGTCGGCAACATAAATATTTTAATTTTGCTAAAAATTTTGTGCTGAAAAGTCGCTTTTTTGCATTAGGAAGTGCGCGACTAAGATACATTCACACACACACACACATAGGGACACACTTACACGGCATAAACTAAATAAAATGGCGTCGACGAAAGGATGCGCAACGCAGAGAGCTGCGGTTGTTGCCTGCCATGGCGATGTTTGTAATGATAAGCGCTGTTAGTGTTTTACTTTAATAGGCAAAATTATGTGCACACACACAGCTACACACACAAAACACACTCACACACAGACACATTCATATAAACATAGTGAGCACCCACACAAAAGGCTTTGACTCAAACACGGCTCAAAGGCATAAATTATTGCGGTTAACAGACAACACAGGACATTATGGTAGTAAGAGCTGGGCAGGAGCAGGAGCTAGAGCAGGAGTAGGAGCTGGAGCTGGAGCTGGAGCTGGAGCTGGAGCAGGAGCTGGAGCAGGAACAGGAGGAAGCCGGTGCTGGTGCTCTGGACTGAATCACAGCCGGATGGCTGTTGTCCCTTGGCGAGTTGTTGAGTGTTGGCCAAATTAAAATAGTGTCGTCCTGGCCTAAATTCAGTTATCTCTTCGCCTGTTCTTGCCATGAATATAATTAAGCGAGCAGAACTTAAAGTATATAAATAATCATACAAATAATATTGGGTTTACATACAATGAAACTTAGACTAAAAGGATTTATATTATAGAAAATCTTCCTCTTTTATATAACTTTAACAAGTTTAATTATAATCTTAAGCTTAAAATCTACATTGCTATTCAATTTTTACCAAGAAAATAGCTTGAAATAGTTTAAAATATTAAATTCAAATCTCTTTATTCAATTTTTCTTGATTTTGGCTAATATAAGATATATAGTATATATCTTTATATGGGATATCAAATCCTTCGCATGAATTTAACTTTTACTCTACACTTTGAAGAGGAGCCAAATTAAATTTTAGAATTTTTGCATGAACATGAATTAAATGCTAAAAGGTGTTGCCTAAACTGGATAGCATTATTTCTTAAATAAAACAACATTTTACATATTTAAAAAGAAAATCTTATTACAGTATAGTCCATAGCTGCAAATTGTATTGCCGTTGAAAACTCCTCCAATATTTAGTTAACTTCCATAGCTGACGAAAACAATTTTAATTGAATTTTACGTGTATGTAAACGTTATACCAATATTTATGAATATTTCAAAAGCCAGTAGGAAAAAGACCAATTTGTATGTCGTTAGTTAACCCCAAGGCAAAGGCAAAGGAGAAAGCAAATTTGAACAGTCGAAATTTCGAACAATGTTTGCTTTAATTGTTTTTACCATATTCGACAGCAGCTGGAAAGGAAGCAAAACCAAAGGCAAATACTATTTGTGTAAACAGGTAAAATATTATTAAATGTGCCACTAATTGTGACAGGCAATCAAACAATGAATCACAATTGAACACAATCACAGGATTAACGAGCCTCGTGTCCTTTGCCAGGATGTGTGTACTCAGATTGTAAACTTCAATCAAATAATCGTTTGCTTCTTTCATGTATATTTCAGCTGTTGCATTGTATAAATTTGTATATATTAATTTGTGGTACAAATATTATTATTATCATGATTTTTATTCTAAACAAAACTAAATTAACTTAAGAATGCGAAATTAACTAACTTAACTATAAAACACATAAGGATTGGACCTATTCAAGTAATGAGACTGAATGGATGTAGTCAATATTAATCGTAGTTTGGCAATAATATCATAGGTGGAATCCTCTTAAAATTGAAGTCTTTCTTTTTATGATTACTTTTATTTAATTTATTATTTATATATATATTTTTTATTTATTTATTTCTTTGACTCAGAGGCGACTACAAGCAGTCGAATCAGAGATATTATTTATTTATAAATAAGAAAATATGATATATTTTTATATATTATTTTCACTAAAAAATAATTATACATTTGAAAGTAAGGTGAAACGCTAAAAAGTCTGGAGGTATTACATAATATAGGATATTAATTTTAAATTATATAAATCCAAAATTTGTTTGCAACGATAGATAAATCCAATCATAATAATAAGAATTAGTGTAAATAGATTTTACCAAAGGCGATAGAAGAGTGAAAGGTTTATGAAAAGAAATGAGAATTAAAAAGTATGCATAATGTATGAAAAGGATTGTGCAAAGAATAGTCACAGGTACATGTAGAAAGGATATAGAGCAAAGAATATAGGAGACAGTTTCTGGTGGGTCTGGTAGGAACACAGAAATGAAAACTACTTAAAGGAGTAGAAGAATCTGTGTTGACATACATAAACAAAGATTGGGATCCCCATTTAAACAAAGAGAATAAAACGCTTCTGAACTAAGCCTGTGAGCCAAGATATATTATGTTTAAGAGCTATATATCACAATACCTCCCTGGCATAAATAAATTATATTCTTCTGCAGGAGTTATATATCACAATAACTCCCTGGTACTCTGGACCACTTTATTATCAATTAAATGCTTTCCATTTATTGAATAGGTGAGTGGAAATTTAAAAAAATTTATTTGCAGTTTCTTTCACCAACTTATATAATATATGTAATACAGAGTGAGAACTAAAAATTTGCGAGTGCTGGGTATATACAAATACAACATATATACTTCTTCTTTATAAGACAAATACTTGTTATGTGGGTGTGAAGTTAGCTATTGTATTTGTGAAGTTCGTTCCAAAAATTGAGTTTGCTAAAAAAAGAAAACGAGTACTTGCATCTTTTTACTGCGGCGTTGCACGCCTCTGGGCTGTCACCTTGAGTATGCCATAGAGTATTCCCACGCTGAGTGCAAGTAAAAATATAACTTTGAGTATGCCTCCCGCTAGAGATTCAGATTCTTGGTCGCTCAGTAATATTGAGCATGTTTCACGACCATGATCATTGTCTCCTGATGAGAGACGCTTCCACAACTTGTGCGGCAGATCAGCTATAAAATGAATGTTAAATTTATCCTCCGAGAAGCATTCGGGGTGTTCTGCCATCAGGTGATTGAGACAAATACTTCCGCGCGGTGCCACTTTACACATCACGTTAAAAAACTGCTTATACGGATTTAGCCAAGACATTTTGTTTTTAAATAATAATAATAGTATGTTGCGAGTGAATTGTTCAACTTTAAACACTGTTAAACAAAATTAATGTTGTAAAAATGTCACTTTCCAGAATGCCGTACCCAGTGCTACTGAAAACAATACAATTGATAGCCGATCAAAATACTTACATTTTTACAATTGCCTACTGATGTTTAGTTTTACATCAAGCAACATCAATATGTATGTATATGAATCACAACATTTAAATTGCAGTCGCTGCACTTTTGACAGATTTAACAGAACATTAACATTATTGTAGAGCTTTTACCAGAGTCATAACAGTGCCAGGGTTGATTATGTTAAAAATTGATTTGATTATCGACTCATTTATCGATGTTTAACTGTAGAATTGAAATGGAACTTAAACATTTTCGTATAATGCATAGGTATACAATATGTTATTGAATATTCTGAATAACTTTAACTACAACAAAGTAATTTATAGGAAGAACTTAGTGCATTTAAGCTTAACATAACATTTAAACATTGAATTAGTAATTTATATTATATAAGAAAATGTATACCTAAAATTATTATTATATTATATTATGAGTATATTTAATTATAGTAGATAGTTTCAAAGGTTTTATTTATATTTTTTTTATTCTTTATTTTTATCTATATGAATAGCCTCATCTGGTTCCAAATGATATCAGAATTATATTAAATCGCACATTTCTATACACATTAAATAATCGATTTATCTATAAGTTATCGAATTATTAATGATTACTAAGCAATATAATAATACGAGTATAGCAGGCAGTGCATTTTGATTTGAATCTTGGTGACATCGGAAAATTTCAGTTCGAAGAGCATTAAGCCAAAAATTCTGTACTCCAATTTGTGTAATTTTTCTTCGAGTCGTCTCAGTGTCAGTGTTTAATTTGGGCTGAAACATGGAAAACTTGCTACAAGCCGATGATAATATTATTGATATACGTGAGGCAAGTCGAAACGATGCCACCGATTTGGCAGCACCTGCAACAAAAAGGACACGAATTCGCAATCGAGACCGAAATGCACAGCGTTGGGGCGGTCAGAATGTGAGTGCATAAACCTATCAGAAATATATATTGTATATAAATTTCCTAAAGTATGAAACAAAAATGTTTTTCTATTTATTTATTAATATTGCAGATATTTTACTATAATTATTTTATATATGAAAACAGCTTTCAATTTTGTGTAGAAATTACAGCTAAAAACATACGCTTACAACTAAATGTCATTCAGCTCTTTTCTATATGTTCATTAACAATTTTCGAATTTAGTAATAATTTAAAATAATTTATAATAAGTACATATACTTATAAGTCAAATTGTTCTAGGACTAATATAAAAAAGTAATAAAATCCCTTTAAGTTTAGGCTCTGACAAATTCATGTTGTCATGTTTCAGTCGAAGCGAAACTCTCTCAAATAATAGGTAATAATATATACCCATAATCCAATTTAGAAAATGTTTTTATATGATTAAATCTATATAGATAAAACTTGTGACTATTTAAGTTTTTCTTATTGTTCCCATTGCAAACACGCTCATGTGTAGAAAGAGAATATGAATGAATCGCAGATGGCAACAAATGCTAATTCAGCTGATATCAAAAACTATACTGATAATAAAGGTGTACTGAAAGGAATGCGATCACACGAGGATGGTCACGATGGCGGTCAGGAGCAGGATCAACGTGGCAGGAAGCGGGGATCTCGTGGTGGGAACAACATGTATTCGGTGCGTAGCGATGACTTTTTTATAAATCAAAAGCTTCGCAGCATTGGTGGTTCTACACTGGAGCTGGAAACAATTGAGGATACTAAGGAGTACAAGTACTCTGGACGCAATCGCCTCTTTTTGGGCAATATATCTAATAACACCAAGGAAGATGATTTGCGTGAACTTTTTAAGCCCTACGGCGAAGTGGATGATATATTTCTGAATTTGGCCAAGGGCTTTGCATTCCTTAAATTCGATTATTACGCCAATGCCGAAAAGGCCAAGCGCAACTTAGACGGCACCATGATCAATGGACGACAGATCCGTGTCCGGTTTTCACCCAGCACAGCCATCGTACGCGTTACCAACCTAACACCCTTTGTGTCAAACGAGCTGCTCTTCAAGGCATTCGAGATATTCGGACCCATCGAGCGGGCCAGCATCATGGTGGACGATCGTGGCAATCATATGGGCGAGGGCATCGTTGAGTTTGCCAATAAGCCTTCAGGTGTTACCTGTGTGCGTTATTGTTATGAGAAATGCTTCTTTTTGACTGCCTCATTGCGACCATGCGTGGTGCAGCCAATCGAGCATAAGGAGGACTGCGATGGCTTGCCAGAAAGGCTGCTCCATAAGAATGGCCAATACAATCATGAGCGCAGCATTGGGCCACGTTTCGCTGAACGCGAATCGTTCGATCATGAATATGGCACCAGATGGAAGCAGCTCCATGCCCTCTACAATGCAAAGCAATCATCTCTTAAACGTGAATTTAAGATCGAGGAGGAGAAGCTTGAGGCTCAGCTGGAGATGATACGATATGAGCGTGAGACTCAACTATTGCGCGAAGGTATTGTAGTACTATCACCTATTAAAACTCATACTAAATCTCTGTTCTTCATTTGTAGAACTAAGAAAGCGTGAAGCCGACAATGAACGTCTAAGATTGGATTGGGAAATGCGTCAGAAGCAGTGTACAGAAATGGATGCGCTGCTCAATGACGAAGGTCCGCCCCGTGGCCAAGTTGGACCTGTCTGGCAGCAGGAGGAACAGCTTAGACGTGGCAACCAGGACAGAGGTTCCTATATGCGTGAACAGCCGAATGTCTTTAGCGGTGTTTGTGATTATGATATACGAAACTTTACTCTAGAAAACTCTCCATTTGTCGTTTTTCAAGGTATTCAATTTTGCTCAAAGTCGAAAGTTGTTTTTACTAAACGTTTGTATTATTTTTCAGATCAGAATAACAATTCGTCCGTGGTGAATGAAGAGAACTTGAATCACGTTTCAGATAATCAGGTATTTATTTATATTTATTCTTTATATATTATATTTACATTTTATTAAGCCTATTCCCAAGATCAACTTGCCGTGCCGCGATGCTGAACCGAATTCTTTGTGGGGAAGACGCACTATTTAATTATTTGAAAACTTTTACTTTTACCAAGAAAATGAAACTCAAAATTTGTATCATTAAATGGTTTCTACATAATAAATTCTTTTTATTTTAACAACTCTTACATATGTGCCTTAGTATACTTCAAAATCTATATAAAAATATATAATATATAAAGTACATCTTTACATTACTTGAAGACCTATTCTGAATCTTGTTTGAGGTCTCTGTGGTAATATCTGCAGGCGAAAATGCTTAAGAAATAATGAAGAGCTGAAATAATATAATATTAATATATATAAGAGAACCTTTAGCATTGTGACTATATTTACTTGTTATTACTATAATGGGAAAGAGCATAAGCGGTAATAGTTGACTTATACAAAGACCAGTTATGAAAATGCAAATCATGCTCTATTGAAAAATCATTAATAATAAACTTAAAATGGAAAAAAACACTTACTTTCCATACACCGACTATCAATAATATTCCAGAAATAAGGTGCAGAGCTGAGAACGCCGAAACCACAATTGCTACAAGTTTATTCTCGTCTTTGTCCTCTGGATGTTTGACATAATTAATAATGAATCTTTTTTCTTGCTCGACCATCGGTGCGACTTACGGATATAAATATAGACACAGGCTGCAGCTACCCCAATTGCGGTAACTATACAAAAAAAGCCAATTGCCCATGCTTTTACTTTTAGGGAGCAGATCTTATCATCTAGGAATGCAAAACTACGAAAATAGTACTTATAACACATACTGTAATAAAATTTTGAATTTTTTTATCTTTTTATTTATTCTATAGGTTCTGTAAGATCAAATCGGAGACTAAAACTGAAACTGAATTTACTTCCTATGTGATCAAAACATTTCCTGTGCTTGCTGCGATTTAAGAAAAAACTCAAACTCAGCTGTCGTTTATTTTGAATGTTATACTTATATTTAATTTAGCAATTAGCAAATATGAATTTATTTGCAAATTACATATTTACATATTTATATTTAATTTAATTTACATCTCTTAGTGCTTCATATGGTCTGCATGTTGTGTAGGCCTGAAAAAATATAATATAAATATACTTAGGGACTGTTTTGAAAGCTCTATTCTTCAACTTACTTGAGGAGGATTGTGATGCCAGTTATTAAACAAAAATAAATAAATATTCCCTTCTAATTAAGGCCAGACGTCGTCGTATATTGGAATTTACGTTTAATCAATCGTATGAAGTGGGTATGAAAAGCTGAAATTTAAATTATAATCCAGTTAGAGAGTTATATATAGTGGCTGTGTTACAACTTACATTGATATATTGGATACATTGGCTGTTTTTACTTCAGTACTGTAGAATAATACCTGCACCCTGTTATCAACAAGAATATTTGGTAGCCTAAAATATAAATGATATATTAAGTGACCGTTCAGCATTCTGGGTATGCTCCAACTTACCTGGAAATATGATTGTACCAAGCAAAACCGAGAATGGAGCGGGTGTACTTAAAACAAGGCCAATTAAGAAAACCATAGCCATGCTCTATTTACGAAAGAAAAGAACGAGTTAATACATATTGCAATTAAAATGGAATCGTCAAGTAAAGTGCTTACTTTCCATACACCGACAAGCAATAATATTCCAGCAATGAAATGCAAAACTGGGAAAAACATAAATCCCAAGCCGATTTTACCAAGAAGAGACCACAGTTCATCTAGTCTTCCTGCATTTTGAAAATGTTAATCATTAATTAATTATTATTAAATCCCTCGCTTGATTATTGAAGAAACTTACCATAGAAGAGGGAAACTATCACCGTTGCAAGAATTGCAGAAATTAAAGTAAAAATACCATGTACCCATGCTTTTGTCTTTAATGCACAGCACACGTTATCTAGTCCAGAACAAGCCTCACACATACACATAATTGAATGTTACTAATATAATGGCCACTATACTTGATAATTTGAAATATTTTTTACTTTTTAGTAAGACCTAAATATTTGTATTTTTATCAAATGTCTTGTCTTGTGAGAATGAGATCGAGAATTGAATATACCCTGAATATACTTCGCACTTTACGAATTTTTTTACAGTGCTTGCTGAGACTTTCAACTTTTTTTAGCACTTTTTAGCAAATGTATAATAGTTCCGCTCAATCTAAGAGACTCAGAATTTTCCTGTATAGTATATATTATAGAGATTAAATGGACAAATTTATTTATTGTACTGTATCTGCCATGGTAGCTTTTGAGTACAAATATATCTAATTATACTTATATATACTTGTACATAATATATATATGTATTTATACCAAATGTGTACATAAAATAATGGACCCTGCAAAGAGTACTTTCCTCTATCTCGAACTTTTCAGTACTTAAGCTGTATTACGTTTTCTACATATAGAAATGTTCCTATATTGCTTTATATATAAAGTAAAACATATTATTATAAGTCTTTCTTTATTTGTAATTTTCGTGCCACATTGCGTAT
The DNA here is from genome assembly GCA_035045065.1 of Hirtodrosophila trivittata. NCBI lineage: Eukaryota > Metazoa > Arthropoda > Insecta > Diptera > Drosophilidae > Hirtodrosophila > Hirtodrosophila trivittata. The sequence continues at coordinate 1,846,706 of JAWNNK010001445.1, read as the reverse complement.
GCTTAATAAGCGGCCTGTGTAAACCTTGAAATGCACTTAAAATTCCTAACATTTTGACACCGATTTTTGTTCGGCTTTTGTTGTGTGTGTGTGTGTTTGCTTGTGTGTGCTTGCGTTCAAAATGTAAAAATAATGTGAATATGTGGAAATTGGCACAATATCTGCATTTGCATTCTGCGGCTTTCTAAATAACTAACCAACCGCATTTGTTGGGGTTTCCAGAGACCGTCTCGTCTATTTCTATGGCTGCCGCCTAACCACATACTCTTCCCTCTAATCGGTTGGCCCACATTTTGCTTCTCTTTGAGCTCTGCGCACACTGAGTTTCTTTTCTAGATACTTTTGTCGATTTGTGACACCAGTTGAATATTTTAATATAATAGTTTTTAATTTTAATTTTTGTGGTCTGTTATTTTTTGTAGCTTTCAGTAGAAGTAGCAGCATCATTTGAAGATAAAAGCCCGTTTTATGTAAAATTGACTTAAGGGAACAGATTGCAGGATAGAAATTGTAACCTTAGATTTCATTCTCATTCCACTCAACGGCAGTCAGATAGGTGGCAACCTTCTTTATAAAATTAACTGGCAACATTTCTTTATTAAATTCGGCGTTAATCAACATTAATTTGTAGGTTGCTTCGACAGTCAAATACCAGGCGAACAGAAATCAGCAAAAGTGCTTGATTCAATATTTGCCAAGAGAGTAAGCCGCGAGTAAGCACTAGCTGTCCTGCTCACACATTCAGTAGGATTACGTAGATAAATCTGTTTAAAGTAGCTGGTAGCATTGGGCAACCATTTATTTTCTCTTATATGTCGATCTGTAATGCTCTTCTAGTCAAAGGCGTAGAATATTTAGCCTACATTTTCCTTCTTCTTAATCCCTCTCAACATCAATCAATTAGTTGGCAACATTTCTTTATTAAATTAGGTGGCAGCATTCTTTATTTAATTCCGCAGCTTAATTTGTAGGTTGCTTCGGTAGTCAAATACCAGGCGAGCAGAAATCAGCAAAAGTGCTTGATTCAGTATTTGCCAAAAGAGTAAGGCGAGAATAAGCACTAGCTGTCCTGCTCACTCAGTCAGTAGCCTTATGAAGATAACTCTCTTAAAGTAGCAGATAGTAGTGGGCAACCATTTTATTTCTCTTATCTGTTGATCTGCACTGCTCGCATAGTCAAGGGCGTAGTCCTTAAGTGGCAGCAGGGTTCGCATATTGCTCCCCTAGCTACTGATCATATAAAACATGTTCCCGCATCGTACAATGAGCTCTAATAGTAATTTTAGTTTGGTCTCTCTTTTGAAACCCCTTTGAAAATACGCTGCCTACGCCCTTGAATCTATTGGTTCACACATAGGCATGATCCGTTATTTGTCAACAGAGAACGAGTACACAATAGCTATCCTGCTCACACATTCAGTAGGCTTACGTACATAAATGCATTCATCCAGTTGCAGGTCAAGAAATGCGGTAGCCTTCGAGTTTGAGGTGATTTCTGTTTGCCTGTTACTTGGCTGCTAACAGTACAGTCAAATTTGTTGAGATTCGTTTTTTTTCTGTTATCTTTTTGCCTGCCATATGCGAATAGGAAGGAGTAAGGATATAATTTTGTAATCCTTAAACTTCCACACTGTTAATTGTTTTGAGTATATAAAATCGTTTTTATAATCCTTTAATAGGAAGCACAGAAGGTTTGGATATCATAGACCTGGGTGTAGGGTATTATGAAGTTAGGAAGAGCCGATTAGAGCTTCAACTTGATAAGTAAATAATTTTATTTAATGCATTTAATAAAAACAAATTTCGTTAAGTATAACTGTTAAACTTATATTATATATTATAAGAACAACAATTTTGTTTACAATTGATCCTCGGACAGGGCTTCTTCCAGGTGGATGCGATCCTTCCTTTTCGCTTGCTTCTGCTGAAAAGTAGAGAATAAAAATTAGATTATTTATGTATGTATATTGTAATGTACGAGGATTCATTGAATATAATGAGTATTATATTAATTAATAGGACTACTAGCCATATATCAATTGGTTCTGGCCTGGAACATCCTTTTTAAATCTTTAATACAACCAATATTTATATACGAGTAAATCTATCAGGCAAATGAAAACCTCCTGTAAATATTTGTAGTCTGCTGTCGTAGACCTTCAATCCGCAGTGGTCCCTTATTCCCATTTTCATACCTAGTCGCTTATGGGCTTACACATACAATCAATTGTCAGCTTAAATCACGAACAAGCACACACACACACACACATTTATATAAATATATAAATGCATATGTTACGCACTTTTGTTTCTCTTTGGGTCAGGCAATAAATGCTTGCAAAAGGTTTCATAAAAATTCTTCTAATATAAATATAAGATAAACAAACCGGCAAGACGAAAAAGTACACACACACGCACACAGTGACACATACGCATACACAGAAAAGGACACGGTTTGACTCAAGCTAAAATTTCCCAGCAGCTTTGAGCCAAACGCAAACTCACCAAATTTCCCACTAAAATGGGATATTTTATGCCAAAACTTAAATTGTTGGCTTTTTGGTCCAAAATCAGTTTTAAAAGAATTTCCGTCTATATCGCAAGATAATATGTGTATATATAAAAAGATTTTACAGGTATATGTCAAAAATTATTAATCGCTATATGGAAGTATGAACAAAAATCGTGGGAAATTATATCAAGATTAAAAAAATCCTTTTTGTGCGAAAAGCAATCGGAAGTGTATAAAATAGCTAGAAAATTTGATGTGTGAATGTAAAGTAAAAATTAAAGACTAAAAAGGCGCATGGCAACATCGATTATACAAAACAAGAATGGGAACACACGCACAACAATAAATAGTGTGTGTGTGTGTGTACTTCTTTTTACTGCATGCATTGCTGCGCTTTTTTTATGGTTTTTCTGTGTGATGATATCGGTAAAAATAATCGCTAAAAATATCGAATTTGGCTAGTTTCATGGTAAGACTTTGATTAGAATCATTATGATAGGGTATTAAGTATTTGTAGCACTCTTTGCTTTGCTTTCTTATTAATGCTGCTGCCGTTTTGGAGTCGCGATACAAATGCAACATAAACTACATTAAGATGTTGCACACCTTTGGGGCATGGCAACAACGACAGCTACAAAGCGTGCAACAAATCAGTTGTTGAACCAGTTGGCATTGGTATTATTTAAATAATTTCATTCAAATGGAATCTATAGAGTCTAAAAAGTTGCCAGTGTCGGAAATGGTTATGCCAGAAAGAAGAAAGAAGTTCAAGAATGACACCGAGCAATGCAGCTTTAAACTTTAAACAGCTTGGCAGCGCAGAGGTATTGAATAAGCCTCCACAAAGTCAACAAGTTGTAGTACTTCTAGTTTGTGGGGGAGGTGGCACAGCCAGGAATAACCCTAGTCATATGTTGCAACTGTCAATTGACATGGTGCACCTGCAGTCGCTCAAAGCCAATTGACACATGTTGCAGGCAGCAAATCCAACTGCTGCCGACGTTGGGCTCCTCTATTTGCGGTGCTAAGTGATTTGGCCTATACTCGTGCACAACTGGTGCCTGGCTCAATGCTCTCAGTTGCCAATGGACATGTACATGTATGTCATTGACAGTTTGATCATTCCATCAGTTGGCCAGTTTGCATTTTAATTAACTTACATAGGCCTAATGAACTTGCTCAATTGAAACCCAAAACCCTCTCTGCGTGTATGGGTGTGTGTGTGTGTGTGTGCTTGTTTGCTTGTCAATCAATGCCATTTCATGGCATGTCTATAAATATGTACGCTGTATTTTCCAAATGCCAATCAAATGCTTTGAATCTCTGCACGCAGTTCCCTAATGTGGGCATTATATTACCCTTACTTATTCCTTAACTTAAAACTAAATATTTCGAATATTGATTGCGTTTAGCAATTGTTCAAGTAAGGTATATATAAATCTATATACCATAATAACTTACTCCTAAATATGAAAATAATTGCTTGGAGTCAAACAAAAATTAAAATGTCATTAAGTTAATTGCTTTACATAATTTCTTGTTTTTATTTTCTTACTTTCCTCTTAGTTTTGTTTCTATCCACAAGTTGGGGCCAGCTCTCAACAGTTTAGCAACTCATTTTTGAATAATTGAGCCAAAATTCAGCAAAATACAAAACAATAGAAGCAGTCACAAACCCAACAGTGGGTAGTTACAACTTTAATGAGTCACAACTTTGCAGAAATGTTTTTGTTATTTATTTTATTTATTTGAGATTAAAAATTCCTTACAATTTACTCAAGGATCAACAGAAACATCAAGCAATTGCAGCGATTTCTAAAATAAGAATAGCATCTTGTATTCAAAGGTGCTGAACTATATGCTATACCTTATAGCAAAATATAGATATTGGATGCAAAGGAATACTTCGAATGAATCTGAGCCAAGTTACTTTTTCAAGCGTTTCCAATCACTTTTGCAGTTTGAATTGAATACTTCAAGCTGAAGTAATGCAACTTCTTTTCATAATTTGTAATTCCTTTTAAATATAATAATAATAATTTTAATATTTAATGTATTTAATCACATCATCGTTTGATGTATCCACATTGATTGGATTGCTCTTTAAATTAAACATAATTGAATATAGCTTAAACTAGGCTTAAAGCCTTTTACTCCACTTAAAGCCACTTTAACAATTGACTGTTATTTCTTATGTGTGTATTTTAAATTTCCTCCTTTTTTGAGATTGAGCTTGTAAAACTTCTGGTCTATTAATGGACTATAATATTATTAGAGCTTTGGCTGCCTGCTCGTTGAGAAGATGGAATAAAATTGTTAGCAATGCGTCTGAGCGAAACTAAAGTAAAAGTAAAGTTGTTGGCAGCTGTTACAGAAAAGTTTCTTTATACGAATTGTTAAAACCAACTAATTTGCTTTATTCAACTTTATGCTTAACTACTCGCAATAAATACGTTGATACATATGCTTAATGTTGGACATAGTTGATACAATTATTTGTCTTACATCGTTTTGCTTGACTCGTGTGAATAAACTGAATCTTGAATTTATTCTTTCTAAAGTCACATTCAATATTTCCTTTATCTCTATATCTATTCCTTTATTTCAGAATAGGATACGTTTTAATTGTACTGAAGATAAACATACAAACAGATGCAGATATTCTCCTTATGCCGAATTCTTTTCTTGATCTGTTGAAGGATATTAACAGCTATCTATATGCTTTTAACTATATTTAATCACATATTTAATCAATAAATAAAGGCCATAGACTTGTGGTACATTGAATTTTCTGCGGAACTTTACAAATTAAATGACTTAATTGCAATTTCCTTTGCAAGGACCTCTTTTTGTGAAACAATTTGTATTCATTGCCACTTTAATATTTAGCAATGCGAATGCCGCATTGCCACTTCATCTCTGTGACAATATCCTTTTATTTTATACTTTATTATTTATTGCTCTCAGTTTCAAAGTGCAGTTTTTGCATTCGAGAGTATATGTTCACGTGATATATATATGATATATATATATATATATATCTATAGCATTATGTAACAGAGGTTTCATTCAGACACAGCTTAATTTTGCTTTGTAGAATTCAATAAATTTGGATTCGCATTACTTGGAGCAGCTTTGAGTACTGTTCGATAATATCTTAAGCCAAACAAGGTAAAGATAATTTGGAAAACTAAAATTAATGTTGAAATATAATCGAGGGCCAAAACTATATTGATTAAAATTTACCCGGCAAGTAAACAGTTATTAAAAAGGTAATCGGAAGGAAACTGCTTAATATAAGGCCAGCCAGGAAAAGATTGGGGCATTGCTAGGCAACAATTAAGATTAATAACAAAATCTTATTAATAATAGAATAATTATACCTTTTTTAGAGTGCTCAGTAGTAAAAAGAAGCCAGCGACTATATGATTTAAATAGAAGCCGAGAACAATGAAAGCAATTCCAAGCCTAATTAAACCGTCTGTTTTAGTATCTTTGGTAAAAAAAGAAGAAAACGAAATTAGTTTCAACTCTGCTGGCAAAATTACTTACCAGAAATAATGAAATAAAGGTCAACTAAGAAAAATAGGCAGCCATGGGCTATAGTCCAAATACCGAAAAAAATGAGTTTTGCTCGAAACGAACAGCAACGGTTATCCATTCCTTCACAGATCTGACAGACACACATATTGGAGATATATCTTCAGTTTTTGGGCTAAGGCATAAATTTTGTAGTGTTTTTCGAAATGCTTGAACTTATTCTATCAATGGCTACTGAGAATGAGCTTCATATAATTTCAAAGAAATACAAAATATTATTTTGATAATGTAAATAGTTTATTTGATATGATTTGTGTTTATTTCCATTTTAATATTTATAATCGCAAATGCCGCATTCCGCGTGCCACAACAATTCTGTTGTTACTGCTCTTGTTATTTATATTGATTATTGTGTTTTAAATGTATATATATATAAATGAATTACTTGGAATTTTTTTCTAAAATATTGTCTTCGTTTGAATATTATTATATATTTCCGTGAATCTTTCTTTGTACTAGATGGCCGAGCAAATCTCGCACTAAGGCCACCTATTTCTAGATTTAAGCTTCGTTCTTAAGCACTGTCGAATAATACCTACAACCAGATATGGTAAAGATAATATGTACAACTGAAAAAAAAGTTAATGTTAATTAAATCTATGTGAAATCCAAACTGATTCGAAATTACCGGGAACAAAAATTGTTATAATCGAGCAATACGCAAAAAAAGAGCTCATTATAAGTCCCGAAAGGAAAAGAGTGGGATATCGCTAAGGAAGATTGAAATATATATTATATAATTTATGAATGAAATATTTCTTAGGTATACTTACATTTTTTATGGTGCTTATTAGCATGAAAATGCCACCAACTAAAAAACACAATGTAAGGAGGAAGTAACAAACAACCTCGATGAAACGATAAGCTTCAAAAGAAAACACAAATAATGAACATAAGTTAATTAGGTTTAGTGTGATGACTTACAATAATCTCTTAACTGGATACCAGCTTGAATTGAAGCAATGACACCAAGGCATGTACACCAAATACTGAGAAAATAGGATTTTCCTCGAAGCGAACAACAACAGTCATCAATTCCTTTACAGGCTTCACAGAGACACATCTTAATATTTTTTTGGGTTATTTCATAGAATTTTGTATTCAATAATTTTTATAATTTTATTCGGACTATTTCATGTTTTGAGGTGAAACTTTGAATGTCTACTGAGAAATCCTAATATGGTTTAACACTCAAACAAAGTTTACGTAATACGATTTGTATTAATTGCCATTTTAATATTTAGAATTCCAAATGTCATATTCCACATGTATTGAAATATATCCAAAAAAACAGTTTCTAGTTGTGCAGCAAATAAAGACAGCCGCCTGCAGAAATTATACACTTACTTATTCGCGGCGATTCATAGCGAAATAATTTAACTTGTATTGTTATATAAAACTGAGATGCCTTGAGATTTCGGTGTTGGCTTAAAGCCATCAGATTTTTACTTTGCTATTTACTTAAACGTGAATTTCAAGCACATCCATTGGCATTTGCTCCGACTGCATGTATTCTATGGAAATGTCGGCACTCTTGCTTCTCTTGGATGAAATGATGACGGCCGTCTAAATGTTGAGTGCGAGGATGGAATTCAAGACCAATCAAGACCAAAAGAGAAGCTAATGGCAGTAGAAAGGCTTGACCAGAATCGGAAAGTCGATCCAGCCCAACCAGCATCGACCACTCCATAAAGATCGCCCCAGTTTGTAGAGGACTCCAGTTGCCTTAGGCGTTTCGATGCCTTCGATTCTATGGATGTTAGCATGTCATACCAAATCTTCCTAATATCTTATTGATGTACTTCTTTTGAGATATGAAGAGTCGATGTTGCAGCTCGTCCTGTTTGAAAACGATGTCCAAGCACGTGTCTGCACCGTAATCCTTCATTTTGCAAGCCTTGCTGAGATGATTTCTATTCGGGATGATTTGAGGTAAGCAGCACGTAGATCTTGACTATCAAAAGATTTTCTTTCTGTTGCTTCTCAAATAGACACGGATCTCGTTCCAATCTGATTTCTTTCAGTTTTGTTGTAAGTTTCCAGTTTCATAGCCCTTTAAGCTTTTCGCCATTGATTAGCAGCATTCATGTATTTTGAGTCAAGACAATGTTGTCGCAGATCGGACACATTTTTATTTGAGGTTACACCCTCTATCAAAGCCACAGATATTACTTTTGCCTTCTATATTATATTCGTTTTCACATTTGTTGAAAGCTTCTTTTCCTTCACTGTCTTCACTTATACGGGAAAAAGTCACACCTCGGGTGTTCTTTTGGATTGAAAGGTTTCTTGTACAATATGTTCAATCAGTATTCTCTAGCCGATTCACAGTTTTCATGAAATGAAAAAGATCGTTAATTTCAAAGATTCTGGAACTTATACTCTCCTACATTAGTTATTAATTTGTGAATCTGATATCAAGCCAAATTAACAGAAAAGTACCTTCGAGACCTACTCCAAACTTTACACAACTGTTTCAAAATACTTGTACAACACTCTTTGAACCTTTTCGAGTGCTCTGTGTTTCCTACAAGAGATTGTGCTTTTCTGGATGGATCATTTAATACATTTATTTTGAATACCCCAGTCTCTATAAATAGACTTTATCAATAATTATTGTCATCAGCTTAAAAATATATACTAACATAAATTTAGTTAAGCAAATATATTACAAAAATCGGGAGCAATTTCTATTGTAGCAAGGACGTTAATAGTTAAATAAATATATAAACAAATAAATAATAATATTCTATCAAACAGATAAGGACTACTTATATACACTTGTTATTCATATTGATAAATACACTTTTAATTTGTAAACCACATTTGAGTTAATATCGTAAAACAATCCGAAATTTTCATTTAAGCACTCCATCTTTCTGCGAATTTGGACTCAACTCTTGACTTGCTGTATTTTTTTTGAGCACTGTCGAATAATACCTACAGCCAGATATGGTAAAGATAATTTGGATAGCTGTAATTAAAGTTAAAATAATATACTTGAATATGTTAATTAAATCTAGGCGAAATAGATACTGATTCAAATTTACCGGGAAGAAAAACTGTGAGAAGCGCGGCATACGGAAGAAGAGAGCTCAGTATAAGGCCCGCCAGGAAAAGAAAGGCATATCGCTAAGAAAGATTTAAATAATATATATTGTATTGTGTATAAGTAAAATATTTCTTAAATATACTTACATTTTTTATGGTGCTTATTAGCATGAAGATGCCACCGACTAAATAACACGATATTACGACGAAATAAATAATCATCTTGTATGTTTCTAAATCTTTAAAAAGAACCAAATTAACATAAATTTAGTTCAGCAAAACTACGTACACAAAATATCTTTATATTCGAAAGCAGCTTCCAGTGTAGCAAGAGCACCAATAGTTACACACCAAATACTGAGAAAATAGGATTTCCCTCGAAGTGAACAACAAGCGTCATCAATTCCTGCACAGCGTTTACAGAGGCACATATTAAAATTTGGGTTAAGGCATAAAACTTGTATTCAATATTTTTTTCGTTTTTTTTTGGGAATGTTTCAGGTTTTGAAGTGAAACTATCCATGGCTACTGAGAAATAATTTTAGGCTGAAATAAACTTGTATAATGAAAATGCTCGTACACTTTCTCTACTCTTTGGTAAATATAACGTTGGATACTATTTAAATAAAAAAATAAATAAGAAATAAATAAACAAAAATAAATAAATAAATAAGATATAAATAATTAAATAAGTAAGAAATAAAATAAATAAATAAGAAATAAATAAATAAATAAATATATAAAAAAAATAAATAAATAAATAATAAATATATAAAAAATAATAAATAAATATATAAAAAAATAATAAACAAATAAATAATAAATACATAAATAAATATATAAAAAAATAACATATAATAAATAAAAATTAAATAAATTAACACAAATAAATAAATATTAAATAAATAAATAAATATTAAATAAATAAATAAATATTAAATAAATAAATAAATATTAAATAAATAAAAAAATATATAAAAAAAATAATAAATAAATATATAAAAAAATAATAAATAAATAAATATTCTATCCAACAGATTTTAAGTTAAGAAATTTTACTTATATGCAATTGTAACTCATATATAATTCATATATTGATAAACACATTTAACATTTATAATTTGTAAACTAAATTTCAGAATTAACTACTTTGAATTTATATTGTTCAATATTCCCAATGTTTCATTTCAATGCATATTCGTTCTGTGCATTTTTCTTTGAACTTGTTGGCTTACTTGAATCATAATTTTCGGTATCTTGTAAATCTTCTCGAAGCACTGTCCAATAATACCTACATCCGAATATGGTAAAGAGAATTTGGATAACTGAAATTAAAGTTAAAATATACTTGAATCTGTTAATTACATCTATGCGAAATAAATACTGATTCAAATTTACCCATAGGGAGAACAAGCAAAATTGCCAAATACGGAAGAATAGAGCTCATTATAAGGCCCGTAATGAAAAGAATACCACATCCCTAAAAAGAATTTAAATAATATATATTGTATTATTTATAAGTAAAATATTTCGTAAATAAACTTACATTTTGTATGGTGCATATTAACATGAAAATGCCACCGAGCAAATGAATAAATGAAACGAAGAAAACTAAGTAATGCTCGGTATCAAGCTTCTCCTCTTCAACTGCAATAAATCTTGTTTAACTTATGTTAAGCTTAGTTTGGCGAAATGACTCACCAATCACATAAGCACACACGCCTAAATATAAAACTGCAAATAATATAGTCCAAACACTGAAAAAATATGATTTCATACGAAGCGAACAACAACAGTCATCAAGTTCTTCACATGATTCACAGCGACACATTTTAATTTTTGATGTAGCTTATAAAATTTGTATTCAATATTCTTTTGTGTTCTTATCCGGAGTGTTACATGTTTTGAACTGAAAAAAAATCAATGGCTACTGAAAAATCATTATATTATAACTATATAAATCAAAATTATAATGAAATTTTTCTGTCGTAGAGTTTTTCTAGTCCATGGCAAATAAAGTATTGGATAAGATTTGTATTCAGTATCATTTTAACTTTTGGTAGAGCAAACACCGCATTGCACATGCAACAACAGTTCTATTTTTACTGTTTGTACTTATATAATATTGTATATGTTTACTATATGTATATTTTTTCCAATATCAAAGTGCATTAACCGAATCTGTTTAACAGATAACAGATTAGACAATGACGTTGCACAAGTTGACAGCGATTTGTAGAAAAGGAATGACAGATACATTTAATCAAAAGAGATCCATTACATGGAATCAAAAGAGAAGGTCCAAAGGGTGGAACCCCTTCAGACATCTCTGCTGTAGGCTGTTGTAGAGTAAGTGATTGTCATGGCTGTGTAGCCCTTTTAGGTATCTGAGGATACTAAATTCATTCTTTTTGATGTTACCCAGAGCTGCACTGCCCCAGAGGTGATGCCATCCGTAGAGATGGACTTGAGCATGATTTCTTAAAAGAGAAATTCGTTTTCCAAACTAAGTTTAGAATTCTTCCTTAAAGCCAGTACATCTGGTATATTCTGGGGCCCGTATTGGGGCTCATTAGTGGAGTGAATATCAAGCTTTAGAGCTGATCCTGGAGCCCCGCCATGTGTATTTGCCCTTGAAGTCCCCACAAGCAATGAACCTTTGGCCCAATTCTACGAGTCATGGTTGAAACATTGATTCCGTGATCCCTGGAGGCACATGGAGTGCAGCTAAGATGATATCTGCAAGTGGTCCATTCAGCTTGGAACCATTCTAGAGTAATGGCTAGTCACTGTCAAAGAATCGCTGCGCCGCCCCTGGAACTCCCACTTGGGTGGTTTGCTGATATGAGTTGATACACTTGTAGTGGGCAGTGGAATGGGGAGTTTAAATAAGTTTCCGATATCATTACAAGATCTATGTTCTTGGTTCTTATATAGTGTTCGACGTTTGCATACCGGGTGGCCGTTCGCAGAATTAGTTGCATAAGTTAGCCAAAATGTTGGAGAACAATTGGCCGAACTGCGCCGTAATCTGTTCCAATATTAACTGCATCATGGCTTCCATACTCTTCACGATATTTTCTTTCAATATTGGGGAGTTTGTGTGTCCACTTGCATATGAGAAATCTCTGCGCCAGTCTGCTGCTGCCGTTCTGAACGAAGACTTTCTTCTTCCACAAACACACTTTGTATGAGGCAGTGTGTTCCTCTCCACAGTTATCGCATTTCGCCGCAGTGTTTCTGGGTTTCAAGCATTCTGACTCCTGACAGAGCTGGCATTGGACGATATCGTCGAACTTTGGCATATTCTCTTTATGTGGAAGACTTGTTTGTTGTTGGATGCTGGTTCTAAGTCTACAGAATACATCAGTGCTTCCGAGTTCCGAGCCTTGCCGCTGACTATGTACCTGACCTGGTACAGACTTAGTTATTTCTCTGTAGGCCCTTTCCTGCTTGAGTAGGTAGTGGGCACTGATTTGGAGCACTATTCGAAGTTATTTACAATAATAGAGAGCAATGTGTATTGTAAGCAAATACTGAGAAAATAGGAATTTCCTCGAAGTGAACAACAACATTTTCATGTTTTGATGTAGATATTTCAATGGCTACTGAGAAATGATATAAGCCTGAAATAAAATATTATTTACGAAAATGTTATAAATTCTGAATTTTATTTGTATTGTCCAGTACATTTTTAATTTATATATACGTTAACTACTTTGAATTTCTCTTTTAAAATACTACGAATTTTTCATTTAATAAATTTCTCTTTAGATTAGTTGGCCTAGTATAACTTGTATTAATGTCACTTAACTCTTACTTGTGTGCACTGTCTCTCTCCTTAAGCACTGTCGAATAATACCTACAGCCAGATATAGTAAAGATAATTTGGATAACTGAAATTAATGTTAAAATATACTTGAATCTGTTAATTACATCTATGCGAAATAAATACTGATTCAAATTTACCCGCAGGAAAAACCATCAAAATTGCCATATACGGAAGAAAACAGCTCATTATAAGGCCCCAAAAGAAAAGAGCAGAAAATCGCTAAAGAAGATTGAAATGATATATACTGTATAGTTTATAAATAACATATTTCCTTAATAAACTTACTTCTTTTATGGTGCTTATTAGCATCAAAATGCCACCGATTAAATGAATAAGTGCGACGAGGGGAGGCGCGCGTACAGCGCTTTTGTCGGTGAAATGGTCAAGCGTCTCTTCAACTGCAATAAAACTTGATTAAGTTAAGCTTAGATTGACTTAGAATGACTTACTAGAGAACGAGATAAATAACACGAATATAAAGACTCCAAATGATATAGTCCAAACACTGAAAAAATATGATTTCATACGAAGCGAACAACAACAGTCATCAATTCCACTACAGGATTCACAGAGACACATCTTAATTTTGGGTTGGGTTGTAAAATTTGTATCCAATATTGTTTTGTATATTTATTCGGACTGTTTCATATCTTAAACTGAAAATATATGAAAAAAACCAATGGCTACTAAAAAATCAGAATATAGTTTTTTCAATTTTTGGAATAGAAATTACCGCATTGCACGTGCTCCAACAATTATTTTCTTTCTGTTTGTCTTTATTTTATATCGCATATATAAGCTTTGCTTTTTAGCAATTATATGAGATTTTATCCTTAAATAAAACACTTTTATTATGCTGATGCTGTTCAACAACTTGCGTGCTTTATTAAAATCATTTGATATTATGATATATATCTTTTTAAGTTATAGTTTCGTCAATCATCGTTGATGACAAACGAGTTCACGCCGAGAATCGATCAATTTTAAAGCCTCTTTTGAAGTGAGAATATAATTTTGTTATTAAAAGAACACTTCTATATCTGTGTTTTTCATTTCAGCTTTCAACTTTTTCAACCTCCTTTCTAGCTACAATTCTTCAGTTTATCTTACTTTATTTTATTTCTTCATTATACTTCTACCTTTATATACTATCACTTCTAATAGTATATTAATTAGTAACAGTGTAAGCCCTATTGACTAATTCTCTTATACTTTAATACTTAATATACTATGCTTCTATATACTATTGCTCCTAATAGTATATACGTAAGTATATTGTCAATATTCTAACACTCCTTTATTCAACACTAATATACTAAAATATTTATGCAATTTAATTCTAATTTATTTAACTTTTATAATGCCCATAAAAAACAAAGTTTTGCATATAACCAATCTTTCCTTATAAGCGGTTGCATCACAAAACCGATTTTTACTGAATGTTTACTATAATTTTCCCAATATCAAAGTTGAATTTTTTGCATCGGACTAGATAAACGTCTTTATAAATCGCCTTAACAAATAGTACTTGAAGTCTGTTAAAGATGATGTATAGTACTATTCAACAGATTTTAAGTTATAAAATTTTATTCATATTGAATAATACATATTAAAATACTACGAAATTTTCATTTAACTATAAAATCTTTCTGTAAATTTCTCCTTAGACTAGTTGGCTTAGTATAACTTGCATCAAGGTCACAAGGTTGCACTGTCTTTCGCTTTAAGCACTGTCGAATAATACCTACATCCAGATATGGTAAAGATAATTTGGATAACTGAAATTAAAGTTAAAATATACTTCAATCTGTTAATTACTTCTATGCGTATCAAATTTACCCATAGGAAAAACTATAGAAATTGCCATATACGGAAGAAAAGAGCTCATTAAAAGGCCCGTAAGGAACAGAGCAGCACATCGCTAAAGAAGATTGAAATGATATATACTGTATAGTTTATACTAAATAAAATATTTCTTCGATAAACTTACATCTTTTATGGTGCTTATTAGCATGAAAATGCCACCGAGTAAATGAACAACTGCGATGATGGCACGAATGTAAAAAGCGACTTGTGTGGGGGAAAAGCCAAGCATCGCGTCAACTGCAATAAAACTTGATTAAGTTAAGCTTAGATTGACTTAGAATGACTTACCAGCTAACGCGAGAAATATCACTAATACAATGACTCCAAATAATATAGTCCAAATACTGAAAAAATATGATTTCATACGAAGCGAACAACAACAGTCATCAATTTCACTACAGGAGTCACAGAGACACATCTTAATTTTGTTGGGTTATACAATTTGTATTCAATTTTGTTTTGTGTATTTATTCGGAGTGTTTCATGTTTTGAACTGAAAATAAATCAATAGCTACTGCTGTTCAACAACTTGCGTGTTTAATTAAAATCATTTGATACTATAATTTAAATCTTTTTAAGTTATAGTTTCGTCAATCATCGTTGATGACAAACGAATTCACGCAGTGAATCGATAAATTTTAAAGCCTCTTTTGAAGTGAGAATCTAATTTTGTTATTTGAAGAACACTTCTATATCTGTTTTCCATTTCAACTGCATTGTCATATTTTAAAATGTTGACCAAAAGCTCGTCTTCCGATATCTTCCCATAGCATTCGAGGCTTTCGTCGCGATCAGTCATAAGCCACACAGCAACAGACTCGACTCTGCAGTATAAAAGTACTTGTAGAAAATTTGCTTCTATTCGATTAATTTAATATGCAAGTAAATTCTAATTTATTTTACTTTTATAATGCCCATAAAAAACACATTTTTGCATATAACAAAATTTTCTTATAGCCGATTTTTACTGTATCTTTTTTATAGTTTTACCAATATCAAAGTTGAATTGTTTGCATCCGACTAGAAAAATGTCTTCAAAAATAGCCTTTACAAATAGTATTTGACATCAGTTTCCAATTATATTTCATTCATTTTAATTAAAACATACAATTTTATATATTCTATTTTAAAATACTACGAACTTTTCATTTAAATATTCCATCTTTCGGTAACTTGTATCAAGGCCTCTTAACTCGTAAGCACTGTCGAATAATACCTACATCCAGCTATGGTAAAGAAAATTTGGATAACTGAAATTAAAGTTAAAATATACTTGAATCTGTTAATTAGATCTATGCGAAATAAATACTGATTCAAATTTACCCGCAGGAAAAACCATCATAAGAACGCAATGCGGAAGAAAAGAGCTCATTATAAGGCCCGTAAGGAAAAGAGCAGCACATCGCTAAAGAAGATTGACATGGTATATACTGTATAATTTATAAATAAAATATTTCTTTAATAAACTTACATCTTTTATGGTGCTTATTAGCATGAAAATGCCACCGAATATGTGAACTAATGTAATGATGAGAAGGATTAAGGCCTCCAAGTCCGCGTAATCCTTTTGGCGTAACAACCTTCTCAGAAGATATACCGAAAAAAGGACTGCAAAGCATATAGTCCAGATACTAAAAAAATAGGATTTTAACCGAAGGGAACAACAACA
Organism: Hirtodrosophila trivittata; assembly: GCA_035045065.1. Taxonomy (NCBI): domain Eukaryota; kingdom Metazoa; phylum Arthropoda; class Insecta; order Diptera; family Drosophilidae; genus Hirtodrosophila; species Hirtodrosophila trivittata. The sequence goes on along the minus strand of JAWNNK010001445.1, from coordinate 1,830,176 downwards.
ATCATCAATGTAAGAACAGGTTGCACAGAGACACATCTTAATTTTTTTTTTGGGTTTTAAAATTTGTATTCAATATTTTTTTGTGTTCTAATCCGGACTGTTACATGTGTTGAACTGAAAAAACCAATGACTACTGAAAAATCATAGTTTAGTTTTAAACTGAAACAAAATATTATACTGAAAGTGGTCGTAGACTATTTCTAGTCTATGGTAAATAAAATATTGGATAAGATTTGTATTCATTGTCGTTTTAAGATAGCAAATACCGCATTGCAAATGCTTCAACAATTCTGTTCATTCTGTTTGTATTTATTTTTATTGTTTTTATTATTATTATTTCATTACTTATTATACAAACATAATAAGATGCACGATTTGACATAACTTTAAATATTTCATTATATTCTTTATATTGTTATCTGTTGGATTAGTTAGGATTTTAGATGGAAAATGGATATTATGTGGAACGATGACTGGGACAATCGTCAAGGAGATGCTTAATAGAAGGGATCTTCCCGCAATAAGGGCAACTAGGCTTTATTTTATATCTATATTTATGTTTATTACTAGTACTTGACATCAGTTTAAAGTTATATAAATTTTTAGGCCAACTACTTTGGATGTCTATTTTCTCATATTAATAATTTTTCATTTAAATATTCCATCTTTCTGTAAATCTCTCTTTGGACTAGTTGGCTTAATATAACTTGTATTAAAATTGTGCACTGGTTCTGTTTTTAAGCACTACAAAATAATATCTACAGCCAGATATGGTAAAGATTAGTTGAATAACTGGAATTAGAGATAAAATATACTTGAGGAGTCTGTTAAATAAATCTATGCGAAATAAAAACTGATTCAAATTTACCCGCAGGAAAAACTACGGCAAATGCGGCATACGAAAGAAAAGAGCTCATTATAAGGCCTGCCACGAATAGGATAGGAAATTGCTAAAGAAGATTTAAATAGCATATATTGTATAATTTATAAATAATATATTTCTTAGGTAGACTTACATTCTTTATGGTGCTTATTAGCATGAAAATGCCAGAGAATAAATGAACCAATATAACGATGAGAAATAAGAAATTCTGGTCAACTGCAATAAGACTTGATTAACTTAAGATTAATTTGGTGATATGACTTACCAAGGTAATAAAGACAGGGGACTAGAAAAAGGAGTGCATTAAATATAGTCCAAATGAAAAAATAGGATTTTTCTCGAAGCGAACAACAACAGTCATCGATTTCTGCTTCACAGGGACACATCTTAATTTTTTTTGGTTTTAAAAATTTGTATGCAGTATCAGGTTTTAATCTGACTGAAAAAATCTATGGCTACTGAAAAATTATAATATAGTTTTAAACTAAAACAAAATATTATAATGAAAAAGGTCGTAGTCTTTTTTATTTACTATTCCATAGAAAATATAATATTGGATAAGATTTGTATTCATTGCAATTTGAATTTCCAAATTCCACAATAATTCTACCTATACTTATAGATATGTGTCATGAAATATAATTGACAGTGCAAGTGCAGTTGTTATATGAAAACAATATTACTTTTAATATATATATATATATATGTATAAAGTACGTGAAAATGTATACAGGTACTTGCGCTTCTGAGTTTCTGGACGAACAGCTCAACCGCTTTTCAACACGGTTGAATAATATCTACACCCTACTATGGTAAAGATAATCTGGACAACTGAAATAAAAGTTAAAATATCTTCATATCCATGCCAAATATATATATATATTATAAACTGATTTAAATTTACCTGGTAGAAATAGTGAAAGGCAATAAATATATGGCACAAAAGAGCTTTGTATTAGGCCTATCAAATACACCAAAGGCAAACTCTAAAGAGGATGTTATAAGAAATTAGTTTATAAACCAAATATTTATTCAACGAACTTACTTCTTTCAAGCGGCTTATTAACATAAGAACACCTGCTAGTAAATGCAATACTGAGATTATAATAGCAGGAATTCTGCTGAATTTTAGAGTGTTCACCGGTTCTAAAAAAAACCGAATTAGTACAAACTTTTAGCACAGTTTGACATAATTACTTACCCTCTGACACCGTGTCAATGATATTGAATACAGTAAATATTACTCCAAAAAATATAGTCCAAATACTAAAAAAAAGTACTTTCCCGCGAAGGGAACAGCACATTGTATCCATTGACTTACAAGCTTCGCACAAACACATCTTGAAAAGATATTTTAGATTTAGTCGAATTACGAAAAAAATTTGTAATTAAACTAAAATTTTTGTTTTCTTTTTTTTTCACTGAAATTCGGAATAGCTCCTGAGTATGACTAAAATAATTTTGAACTGAAACAAGGTACACTGTCGTAAAGGCTCGTACTTTGACATTTTTCTCTATTGTCAAGAGTCTCTTGACAAGAGATTGTTTTTATATAACTTTTAGTTATATATATATATATATCATATATAGAGGATATATTTTATTTGGTTTCTCTTTGAAACTCATTAAGAATGGCGGAAATGCGTGTCAAGGCTCTGTGAGGGGCAGAAGCAGTACGAACACTCGAAGCCGTCAAAGTTACCTTTTGCCTTCAGCAGGAAAGAAGCCTAAAAGCGAGCCAAAGACACAGGCAAAGACTGAGCACGACTTTTCAGGCCGAATGCATTTTCTGTGTACTATTATTAATACACTTCACACCGCAGTCGGCTTGGGCTTGGCCTATATAAAGTGACTTGTGTATTGGTGACTGAGTGTGTGGTATATATGTGAGGATATGCCTGAACATGTGGCTTGTGAGTTGAGAAACAAGAAAAGAATGCGTTAAGAGTAAAAGGCTACGAAACTGCAGCTCTGGTGTCCAGCGTAAATGGAAACACACGCATAAAAAGCGATTTATGGCTACAGAGCAGGGCATGCAAATGGATATAGTGCTCGGCAGTCGTCAAGGCCTCAAAGGTTAAAAAACTGCATAAGCACAAACAACAACCTTGGCTCCTTTTCACACACATACACATACACACATACAGCCTCACACAGGCACACACCACCTGCGATTAATTGACAAGGTTCCCTTATCGATCCCACTGATTGAGCAGGAGTCTGAGCTACTATATCATTAGGCTATCCTTATGCTATTTATATGGTAACCTTCGCGCTTATGTTGTGGCTACCCATAAATCGTTTAAGGCCTTAACCCCCAACTACAACTACAACTACAACTGACTCTTGCTGTTACTTCAACTCGCAATTTGTTCTAGTTTTAAATGCAGTTTTGCTAATTTCTGCTTATTATTTTTCCACACTTGATGCTCAAATCCTTGCGGGTTTATCTATTCATCCTTTGTTTAAAATCTAAGCAAAATATATAGCTCAGGTATAAAAGATTTTCATTTTTCGCTTTCAAGTTGATAGCTTCTTATGTTCCAAGGGGTTTTTCTAGTTGAAAGTGAAATAATCAAAGCAAATCTTAGTGGGAGCTCTGTATTTTTCTCTCCAAGGTTAGAGCCTTTGGAATTATTGCACATATTTTAACTAGATTAAGCTGGTGATAGTGCAGCTGCTGATTTTTGTATCCATTCGTGTAGCAGAGCGACATTTGTGTACACGCCAGGATACTCCGGTAAGGCGCAGCCATAACCCCAGGAAACTATACCAATTAGTTTTCCATTATGTACCAAAGGACCACCAGAGTCACCCTGGCATGAATCCTTGCCAGCGGAGGCGGCACAAATGTTGGCCTCACTGATCATATTGTTGTACGCATCGCGGCACTCTTTCTGTGTGATAATTTCAACCTGAACACTATGCAGATTTTCGGCAATGTGGAGACGTTCTGTTTTACCCCAGCCGGAGACAAGGGCTGGAAGTCCAGTGTTGGTTGGGAGGGTGGCCAGTGGAAGGGCTTTAGCATTATTACCCAGCACAAGGGGTGACCCTAATAGCAGCACAGCCACATCATTCGTATACGTATTGTCACAGTATCGGTCATGTAGCTTCATATTACGAACTGGAACAACAGATCCACCGCTGTTCGCTCGCTCGGAGCCATAGCGCACTGTAATTGTTCTTGGATTTTTCTTATACACACAATGGGCAGCTGTCACAATGATGTTCTTGCTGTAGATTGTTCCGCCGCAAATGTGCCATCCATGTACTTGTAAGGACACCTGCCAGGGTACTCTTCTGATCGATATTGTCTGTCCACCAATGATACGACCATCCATTGGTTTTCCACCTTCGATAGGCATATCCGATGGAAAAGGAAGCGCTGACAGTAAAGTGGCTGCGGATAATACTAACAAAAAGGAGCGGAAAATCATTTTAAGTTAGTATTCTCAGTAATTCCATAGAACTCTAAGCTGAAGTCTCTTCTCTTTTATAGGCACAAGCGTTTCCTGGTATCTTTCAAAGAGGCTTTTAAATAGTTGAGTTATTGCTGACTGAGTAAGTAATCACCTGCAATACATTTGAAAATATTATTCCGTTAATTGAAATACTCGAGTCTGCACACTTTTCTGATAACGCAACAATTGAATTACACGAGAATATAACGTGGAACAATAACCTTTATCTAGTTAACTATTTAAGCCACAAGCAGATGATGTAAGTATTTTCATATTAAGCCGATAATAGTTCACAAGTAATGCTTCTGTGTGGTCACACTGCTCTCCCTCCGATTGGCAATCCGATTAGCAATCAAATACGTTTAATGATGATTATAGTGAGGCTAACCAGACCATTTTGCAATCAAGTCGCGATAATCAGAGTGCACTTGTTATTGTCTGTGGCTGTTGTGGCTGTGCTGTGTTGCATTGTGGTTGTGGGTGTGTGTTGTGTGTTGTTTGTTGTTTGTTGTTTGTGGGCGACACTAGACACAAAATTGCAACCACAGTTGAAACTCCTAATCAACGTGTGTCCGCCCAGAGTTAATGAAGTGTCGCCAACAATTAGCAATTTGCAGCGAGAGGCGGCCACGCCTACGCACTAAAATGAAAGCCCACAAAAGGATAACTGACTCCCGGATAGCCAGTGGGAGCTGAAACTGGTTTTGGGTTTTACTCTAGGGAACTCAGGCTTTAAAATGAACATGCATATCATTAATTGATTGATAGAATGGCTAAAAGGGTTGCGTATTTATTGATTAATTGATGTGGATCTCGAGGATATTTGTGGCCAGTTATGGGTATCAATAAAATGAGGAATGGAATTTGTTTTCACAGCGTCTAAAACTGAATATCAGCCAGCTCGTTATGCATACACAAAGTCTCCTCAATTAGCTCACGATTGACGTATACTATAAACATTACTTTAGGGAATACTCTAGGGTTAAGTTGCAATGACACTAGCTTACAAACACTTAATTAACTTGAAAGCTGGAGAAGCACATAAAGGCTTTCTCTTTCATTTACACTTAATTCGTGTATAATCTGTAACAAAATGTAAATGAAATTGTAATAAACTTAAGCTGGCGTTTTCAGCTAGTGTCATTTCACTTTCTGTGACATTTCTCTGATTGCAGCTTACCGGCGATTAAGCCACAAATTGTTACAAATAATGTCATAAGAGTTCGGCCCAAGCCACATCTCGTCCTCTTGGCAAAGGATACCTGCTGCGAATTACTCATTTTATTATCAACTAAGGGTACCAGGTCCCTCAGAACATTCTGTATATTCTGAGGTAATATAGTGGCCAGCTCGTCTTGACTTATGTGTATGGCCTCCGGGCGCAACTCGATGGGCAAACGCACATTATGAATATCCGATGGATCGTTTTTCTTGAAGATACACAAGATTGATTGGTTGGGCATGCGATGACCTGGCGGAGCTTCGATACATTGAATACAAAATCGATGGCAATACTTCTGATCCTTTTGGAAATAGAAATAACTTAGACTGACTTCAATCTCACTGATGTCATAAGGCTCAACGTATCCACAGATGGGCTGTACATTATATAGCCATGGGGCATTGCTGCGCATCTTAAAGAGCAGCCTTTTGGCAGTGGGATTCATAATTGTGATCAGACGATTCTGAGTTCGATCGTACGGCGGATAAAATATCATTTTCGGTGGGCTAACATTAAAGAGTTCCGAATTAAAACGACGTGAAGCGTTCGCAATCTGTTTCCCTTTCGGCTTGTCCATAGGAAATTTTGTATCGAACAAACGATGTGAACAAACGAACGGAATTGTGTCTAAAAAATGTCAGCTATCGGAATGTTTCTGACAACATTTGCATATGCTCCTAGCCCAATCCCTTCCCCGCCAGGAACACCACACACACTGCCGCTTGTCAAAACCCACTGACCAACCCCTAATCAATCCCCTGAAGTGGGAGGCATTTTCATAAGGCTCAGTAAGCATTATGCAATTGAAATTATTTGCAATCCATTGCATTTGAGTTCCAGTCGGTTTAGAGATAGGTCCGTGTCGGAACTTATCAACGTGACACCGCACAATTGGCTTTTGGTATCGATAACCATCCAAATCAATCGATAGCATTGAAGGCAAAGTTGGAATAAAACCAGAACAAGGGCAAAACTATAAGTACATTCATTTATATTAAAATAATTGAATTATTATATTAAGCAATTGAAGTTAACTTTATATTTTAGTAGCAAATTAAAAAATAATGTAATTTGCTGCAGATCTTGAAGGATTAAACATTTCCTTGGTTGGAGGGATGGAGACCTCTTCTGTGGTTGGTTGTGCTTACAGAATAAGCTGAGTTGAGCCAGTTGAGTTGAAGCAGTTACGATTTGCGTAAAGTTGCTTTTGATTACATAATACTAAATGATTATTGGTATAAATAATGAAAAGAATTGGATTAAAAATCAATCGGATTGGGAGCAGAACGGGATGAGACGATTTAACCCAATCCCTTGTGGGAGAATTATTTAATTTATTGAACTTAACTAAATTTTGACTGATTTATCTATTAGAGACTACAATGTGTATGAGCAGGACAGCTGGTGCGGAAACTTTGCTGATTTATGCTCAGTAAATATTATATATTAGATACTATATAAAATACAACATAGAAAAATATAAGAAAAACCAATGGAAAGTTTGGTATGTGATGAAAATACAATATATAAATTTAAGAACGTTCAGAATCGAGCTTCAATTAAGTACGTGATGATTGTAGTAATTTCTATTTAATGTGCTCCTAACTCCTTCCCCAAATCGCAAAGAAGTTGCCTGAATCCACTGTAAAGCCAATCCAATCCAATCAATAGTTAAGCTAGGGATAAGTTTAATAAAGATCGATCGGACATCTTGCTCAAAACTAATAAAATGATCTCCAAAACTCCCACAGCTATTAGGGAAAACTAATGATAAGTTGCGGAACTCATTAAAATAAATTCAAAATACATTCCGACTCTATTAAAATAAAGTCTCAATAAGAACTTGTAACCTGATGGCAAGTATCGCAGCTAAAATATCTGCTCATCTCTCTTAAGAAATTTTCACCTAAGTTTGTGAGAGTTCTAAATAGGCTGATCCAAAGTGAAAAGTTAGTAACTCGAATAAATGGCCAATACAATTCTGCTGCATGCAACTCCATTATGATCATGACGATGATGATGATGCTGATGACGATGCTGATGACTATGACGATAATGTTAGTACTGCGTACTAACTGTTTTTTGGGGCTGGTTTAAATGTGCATCAGAGTAAACGAGCAAGTGAATTACAATGACAATTTATGGTTTTCGCTTATCCAGAGCATAGACCACATTCGTCGGCTGCCCCCCTGTGACCCCTGCGTGACCCCTGGCATGCGTCAGTGTAGCGGTTCGCATTGAAATGTTCAGCCCACAATTCAAATGCAACCGTGAAGGATGGTATCTATAGGAGAGTTGTTGTGGGGATTATTGTTATAAGCCTAATTGAACCCGAATGGATACAATAGACCATAAATTGAATATGCTACAACTCGCGTTCAGTTTTTATGTCAACCATGGTAAAAATCTATTTCTTTTTTTGTTTGACTATTTTCTGATATATCCGGTTCTATTGCATTCGGGTTATGGGTGCTAGTTGTATTGATGGCTTCTCAGCCGTTGGTGATTGCGTGCACAAACTCCACATAGTTCACCAGACCTTGATCATTGACGCGATTGAGCAACAATGCGTCTACATCGTTTCTGGTTAGCCGCTCGCCACAGCTGGTGAGGATGTGCCTGAGTCTGGCCGCTGGTATGTGTCCACTGTTATCCTCATCGAGGAATCTCAATACGGATATGAACTGCTCGGCCGTTCTGCCCACATCGGTAGCTGTGTCTACTGACGTGATACTGTCATAGATGGACATGAACTCGTCAAAGGAAATGCGTTCGATGTGTCTTCCACACAACTGTTTGATGGCCCGACGTATCGCCGCCTCACTGGGATTGGCGCCTAGTATCCGGAGACAGTCGCCCAGTTGGGAGTATTCAATTGTGGCATCGCCATGCGGGAAGAACTCGTCGCGCAACCGTTGGAGTGTGTCTCTTGAGCGCTTACTGGCCATATTGTTGCCTGATCCAATGATGTTTGATTGATTGGTGATTGATTGATTGATGATGGATTATGCAATTGTGCGTTTGGAGTGTGAGCTTATTGGATACGCATCTCCTGCCCAGTCGCAACTGCACAGAAAACACGAGTCCAATCGTTAAGTGATTTGGAAAAACAGATTTATAATTAATTTGAACATGTTGACAGTTAACAGAACTAAACGACAGTAAACAAATTCGAACTTTCAACCTGCTGCACGAACTCTCTCTCTCTCTCTCTCTTTTTACATATATTCCTGTATCATTCTACAAAGGTTGCTTTAAAAAAATGATAAACACTACAACCTTTACACTATAAGCCATAAGCTGAAGCAGGTTATGATATTGAGATTTCTCATATTTATTTATATTTTTATACACCTCTTTCGTGATTATAAAATGATAATTATTTGGGGCAAAATATGAAAGAAAATGCGAAAGGAAAGCAATAGTTGAAGTACTCAGTGCTTGTAGGGAGGCTTTCTCGGTTTCATTGGCTGCATTCTTAGTTTTGCTTTCACATTTTGAGGTAGTAGGAGGTAGTTTTAACTGAAGAACTTTATTCGTTTTGGTTTTTTAATATTTTTTAATATATCAAAGCATAAATGCAACTCAAATTTATTGACTGAATCCAAAGGAAAAAAGGTTTATAGTAACAATATTTTAAAAATATATTTTTCATAGTATGCGCTGATATGAAGTTTTCTAAACATATATGACTACATTCAAAATTCATTTCATTTTTATACTTCAGCTCATAGCTACAACTTCTCAAAAAAAATAAAAATAAATAAAAAAAAATATATATATATATAAAAACAATATAAAAACAATATAAAAAAATAAAGAAAAAATAAAAAAATAAATAAATAAAAATAAATAAAAAAATAAATAAAAAAAAATAAAAAAAATAAAAAAATAAAAAATAAATAAAAAATAAATAAAAGTGACATATTTTTTATATGACATGCGAACTTTATTTATTATGAAAATCTGGAAACATGAGAGGCGACTATGCGAAACACTTCTATTGGTTACGTAAGTTTCTTTTTAACGAAGAAAATATGAATTGCTAATTAATTAAATTAATTTCCAAAGTTTCCTCCAGCAACCTGGCGACTAGCTGCCATCTATCCGAGCTAATAAAAATGGCCCGAAATCTTCAGTTCTTTTTCTTCAGTTACCAGGACTACTGGGATCAACTTTGGCATCAAATTGGCTGTACGCTTAAATTGTCTTGAATACCATCATCCCCAGCCACTTCAGGCACTTTGATGCCGGGATTGTCACCCAGCAAATGCTATTCAGTTACACCATATAAACAGCTTCAGGCTTGCTCATTTTAGTTTAATTTTAATTACGTAGAAATGCAAAATATACAAAGATCTTAGTTTCATACCAACTTTATCGATTTCAACTGTGATTGCAGGACATTATGTGGTGGCTAATTATAGAAGCTTTCTACAAGATTCTTGTTAATTATATATATTACGTCCTACTTGGTATAAACATATATTTATATATACTTTAGCTCATAATATAGATATATATATATATGATAAGATTCATATTATATCTTTGGTCAAACTTTTATGAAGCGTCCCAGTATGCATTGATAAGTAGGTTCGTTGAAATGTTAACAATTATTTTCTTATTCCATAACTAGAATAAAAACGTAAAGCGTAAATCATAAAATTCGTAGTTTAAATTTAATTATATACAGATATATTATTATGGGTATTAAGACTTGGAGAAAAGCGCTAGCCTGGATTTTTAGCATCTGGACTCTGGCACATGGATTTGTTTGTACTATTTGGGCCATACAACTGATGTTCGACATTGGTAAGCAGATTGGAAGTTAATTTCAGTAATTATTAGTAACTATTTCACATCGAAAAGTTAAGAAAATTTCACATGCCAAACATGGTATAATTCTACCAGCATATATAGTACACTTTATCTCATCGATTCTGCTGGTTTGTGGACTAACGAAAGTAAGTACCCAAGATTCTTTTTATACATATATATATACTTATATATATATTTCATTTTTGATTAGCAATTCGTTAAGATGTTTCTGATGGGTGTCTTTCTAAGCTGTGTTTATCCCATATTTGTTCTGTTTCATTTAATTATAAAGAGGTTGTATGTACCAAGTAAGCCAACTATATCTATATAATATAATAAATTGGATAGTTTATAACATAATCACATTTACTTTCAGTTAGTCAAGCTGTATTCATTATAGCCATGGGCGTACTTTATTGTATAGAGCCCAAATTCAGATCCGACGAATGAGCAAGCTAGCATGATAAATTGGAATTTACCAAATATTGGAACATTGCTTTAGCCACATAATTTACTTGTGTTAATTAGTGTAATAAAATATATATAATGTCACATATGTTTCCTCGGCTAATAAATAATATTAAAATAAATTATTGCTTTCCCTAATAGACGAGTTGTGGTTTTTGCTGGGCAACTGCTCTGGCTTCAAATCGGAAAATGTGGTGAAACCTTTTTCTATAATTATAGTTTACAGACATTAAAATGTTATTTATATTCAGTTAGATCTCCTTACTTACATATATACCATTAAATTTAATTATGGATTGATCTCTTAGACCAACTAAAACGATTCAACCTCATCGTTTGCTTACTTCGGGTTATGTTTTCGTCTTAATTTTCATGCAGCTTTTGTGTTTTCTTTCACTTTTCATGCAATTTTCACTTAATAAAGTTATCATGGCTCAAAAGGTTCTCATTCACACAATTTGTTGAGTTGACTATGAATATTTAAGCAGGAGATGTGATGTGATGTGATGAATGGGAAATGTATGACAGTTAAGTCATTGAGAAAAGCGAATGGTTTTTCATCTACATTGTATATTGTTATAGAATCTATAAAATACTTAGATTAAACTTGTTAACCCTGTGGGTAGATTTGAAGCTTCTGTTGGACTACAACCTAATTATGTTTTCATCTTTTCTTTCCTTTATTGCCTATGAATTTCATTACTTCAGGACCTAAAAGCTGATTTGTTATAAAGGTCATAGGTGGCGCTGATAAAACGTTTGTTTTAAATAAAAATGACTACATTCAAAATATATTGGCATTTATTTTATGTTTTAGCCTAGAAATACACTTAATAAAAACCAATCAAAAATAAAAAAAAAACAAATAGAAATTCCGCGTTAAGTTTTAAGGTATTTTTTTTTACATATTGTCAGAATGTGCAGAGAAGAACAATGCTGCTGCGATTCCTATCAAAAAGTTATGTTTTTCAGCATTTGGACTATAGTTCATGGCATTATTTTAATGGGCATATTTTATGGAATCGCTATTCTGTGGACCTGTAAGTTGTGTTCAACAGGAAGCAAAAATTGCAAATTATCAAAATGTTCTTCTAGATTCTGAGGAAGTAGTACCTATCTGGCTTATAGTTTTGACTGTGATATTCCATCTGGTGCATATTTCGGCTGGGATATTGATGTTAATAGGAGCGAGACTGGTAAGTGTTTATATTAACCCTATACTGCCTTAATAAGACCTCCTTTAGTTTCACAGGCAAGAAGAGTCCTTTTTCTAGTTGGTCTCATACTGTGCTGGCCCTGTTTATTTTATCATCTCGTATTAGGGTACTTCAGTTTGTTCGCTATACCCATTTATTTGCTGGGTGAGTGCTACTGTCACATAAATGTTATTCAAATATTTTTTAAATTCCGATTTCAGTTATAAATATTATATACACTATAACCTCGGCTAGATACTTTAGGAAAATGAACAGCTAATTAATTGTGATGCAAACATGGAAAATAACTATATTAAGTGAAATTTGTATAATTCGTCCCAGTATGCATTGATAAGTTAGTTTACAATATGTTTATAACATTCCGTAACAAGAGTAAATGAAATTCGTAGTTAAATGTATTATATCGATGTTTTAATTTCTTGGCTTTTTATAATGGGTCAAGGTTGTGTGCGATGTCTAAGAGTAGTGTCCTGGATTTTTTGTATTTGGACTCTAGTGCACGGCTTTTGTTGTTTAATATGGGCTTTCAGGCTCATCGGTGACGTTGGTAAGCAACTTGATTGCCAATCGTGATTTCGAGTAAGAATCAAAGTAATTAATCCAAAATAAAAAGCTAGAGAAGTGAGACCAGCCAACATTGCTTACATCTTGCCAATCTTTTTAATTCATCCTATCTCTGCGCTCGTTCTTATATGTGGATTGATAAAAGTAAGGATACCTTTGAGTAGTTAAGATTGTTATTGATATTTAACTAAGTTTTGTTCTCTGATTTCTGACAAGGCTTTATCGAAAACGTTTCTTTTGGGTGTCACGATAAGCTGCATTTATCCCACCTTTATTCTATATGAACTGACTCTAAGATTGATGTATATGCCAAGTAAGCCAAAGCAGAAGAAGTAGATGAAATATTGAAATGTTTAAATAATTTTATATTAATTTCAAGTTTTTCAAGCCTTCTTCATTATAACCTCGCTGCTGTATTATCTTACAGAACTAAGAGCGAGTTCTGTGGAAGAGGATTATTAATAATACGATAATCTAGTCTATAATCGAATATCGAAACTTTACTTTAACTAAAAAATTTATTGGCAATTCTAAATTATTTAGTTAGATTAACGTTCCAATAAGTCATTGATCACAAAATAAAAATATGCTACCCTATTCTATATGTTATTTTTTTTTAGACAATATATATTATAATATTAAAGTGCATAAAATTATCCACAGGAAATGTTATTTGTTTTCAGTTAGTTCAAATCTCGTAATAATTATATCTATAATTTGTATAGAGCTCTTCAGCATTTGAGTTGGAACGATAATTATAATACTGCTTTGTATATTTTTTTATTATTGAGAACTCACATTGACTCGTGTTGTTCGTGTTTTTCCATTTCTAATTCTGTGCTTCCCTGCACTTTTCATGCAATTTTCACTTTATGGATTTATCTCGGTCCAGAAGTCTCTCTTTCGCACGAATTGTTGTTGAGTATTAAGCCAGGAGCTGTGAAGTGGGTGGCAAATGGTTGACAGTACTCGATTCTTTCAGTCCTGTCGTTAGCCAACCGACTGACACGGTTTACTTAGTTATCATCGGAGATAACCCGCAGCTCGAGTAGATGCTTATCCATGTATATCGTGCTCGTATAATGCATTTTGCATGTTTAATTATAATTAAATGAAAAGAGCTTATCCGAAGCCCCTGCGAATGCCAATATAAAGGATGTGCACTCATATCCTTTTGCTGGTAAGCCACAAAATGTTTGTCTGCCTCACTCAATCTTCACTTATTGTTGGTAATGAGTTTTGGACAGGCAGAATAAGAAGATGGAAGAGTTCGAACAGAAGATGCCCAAATGTGAGTAACTCGCACTCGTATTCATACTCGTATTTGCATTTAAATTCATGGCAATACCCAATACTCAATACTCATACAATTCCCCAAGCAAATAATTTGCATTAATGGAATAATGCGAATGAATATTGATTGAACGTTGCACATGTCAATATTATGAGATTCCTCTGAGCTCTTAATGCGATTACTTAAACGAGTTGAAAGAATAAATGGAATAAGCTTTATACTTGCTCCCAAAAGTCTTAAGAACAAAATGAGAATCTTATTTAACCTCATTACTTTAAATTTTTTTAATTAATTAATTTTGGATAAAACAATCAAATGAAATCATAAACATGTACTTCTCTCTCTTCGTTCAATCACATTCCCGTTGTATTGCAACTATAAAGAAATTATCATGAGGCATAAGAATTATCTCAAAGTAGGTGGTCCTCATCCGCATCGCGGTAAACTCGTTGGTGGCATCCAAGTCGAGGACCACTTGACGAGCCTTCTCCGTCAGCGTGTGCATATGGGTTGCATATTGAACGGACAGTTGGTTGTCCATCGTTGACTTAATCGGTATTCCATCATAATCGAAGACCATGACTCCCACAACATTCTTGATGGCCTGAAAGCGTTTCAGCATCTCCTCCACCTCGGCGGACATCCTTAATATTTCTTATGCAACAAGAAATTATGAAAATATATATTTTAGGAATCTTTTCTAGTTTCTATTTCCTACTTAGAAAAGTTTCTGACCTATTTACATACATCTAAGCCTACTTAGCTCTTGCTATGAATCAAAGTCGTTCTGTGGATTATAAAGATATGTCTAAAGCTTACGCTAATATGCCTATTAGAAGAGAGTTACAGGGTATTCGCTTGTCCGTTTCAGTGTTGGCAGCGATAGTTTTATGTATTGTTATGTGTAAATAATCATAAACTTTATTACAAAAGCCGGTTGAACATTTGGCCGCTTCGTTGCTAAAAACTGAAAAGTTTCCTTTTGTGTGTGTGTGTGTCTGGTTGTGTGTGTGTGTGTGGTCGAAAATTAATTGAATGCTGTTGATGCTTGTTACAAACACAGCTGCAACGAGTTGCACGGTCCTTGGGGCTTGGTCCTTCCTTTCCATTCGAATTGCAGATGAACTGCCTTGCACCAAGTTTTGTGCGGAAATTATGGCACTCTTCCGGCTCTTCCGGACGGGAGAGCCGTACGTACGCCTGCAATAGGCAGCTCTACCCAGTAGGCCAACAACAACACTTTCTGCCGTCTGCTGTAAAATTGTGCACTTTTGAAAATTAATTAAAAGTCATAAAACTCATAATGAAATTACCCGACAGACGGACAGACAGACAGACGGACAGACAGAGACGAGACAGTCCACCAGAGGCTTCCTGCCTCTTGTATGTGACACATGCAACGTGAACAAGAAGAAGAAGAGGCCGCCTTGCCACATCACTTGGGTCAAGTGAAGCTTTCGACACAGGTCAAAAAGAAAGACCTGTCGGAAAATTTCACATTTCCAGTCAGCTGAAAATTCCTCTTATAATTAAATCAATTTCCAGTTAACAAAAAAAAAAAGAAACGTAGAAACCTCAAATGAAATTTGTCAGCAAAGCCAAAAAACTCTCGACAATCGTGTGGAAAACTCTTGTGGAAAATGTGTGAAATCATAATAAATTGCTGGAATCCTATGAAAATGAACCATACACCCACTCATTGCATATTTTTTTTAAACATATATACAAATATATTTATATATATAAATGTAAATATTTCATTTGGCTCGTTGTGTAACCCGCATAACACAACCTGATAAATGTTGCAAGAGCAAAAGTGTCAGCCCAATGTAAAGGACACTCGTGAGTGGTGTCAACTGTTCAACAGGACATTCTCTCTCTACACACGCACACCTACACACACACACACACACACACACAAGAGAAAATACATGTTTTCAAATGTTGTTGCTGGCAATTTATACAATGTGCAAACATTTGGATTTCGTTTCAAAAAACCAAATTATTTACATTTGCATTTTTATAATATAATATTAAAATTACATTTTCCACATCAGTTTCTGCAGTTGGATATCAAAAAAGTAATAAAAATTGCATTAAATATAAAAACTTGCTTGAGTTCCACGAAATTTATTTATATGCCAAAAAAAATTAATGAAAAACTCTGAATATATTTTAAGCAATATGCTGAATACTTATGCCATTAAAAATTATTCATTTTCATTATTCATTTAATCATTTCAATCATTTATCTGCTTTATCTAATTATTTCTTTAAGCTGCTGCGAAAATATCATATTGATCCGTTTGAGTCTGCTGATGCCCATAATTTAATTATAGACTGAATATTAAAATTTCTTGATTAATTGCTATTTGCAAATGATTATTTTTCCACTGTGGTTTTATTTATTTTAATACGCTTAGATATATAATACATTAATGATATATTTATGATTATTATAGATTAATAATAAAGATATGAATATGTTAAACGTATGAGTTTAACTTGAACTCGAAATGAAGTATAGATACAAACTTATTTCACACCAAGTGTGTCTTTAAAAGGTATAAAAATAAATTAAATAATAATTTTATTATACATATAACACACATATATATAAAATATATATAAGAATTGTTCTTTAAATTTCAACTATATAATTTTATAATATATAAATAAGTACAGAATTCGAAAGGGTATTTGTGGTTAGTTTTTTTATTTGCAGTTTATTTCTTAACACTTTTTGCTACCCACAACTGGCAGCTGCAGTTGGCGGTTTCTGTTTAATGTGCAATAATCAATAATTAATTTAATTATTGATAATTGTTGCGCACATCTGCAAATATTTGATATTTGTAGAACACATTGCAGAAGGTGTTAATGAAATGAACTGTCATAAGGACACAAGTACTCTGCATATCTTGGTAAGCAAATCCTGCAAAACTAACAAAATTTATAAATGTTTTAAGAGCAGAACTCTGCATGAGCTATAAGTCAGATAATGTAAATTTAAATGTAAATGGAAAGCTGATTAACAATTTGCAATTAGCAGCAAAATAATCGAGTGGCAGCCAGATTATCAATTATGGAATCCTTTGTTCTCTTGATACTCATAATTTAATGCGGAATGAGAGGAAATTATGATTGAGTGCCAGGGTGCAAACACGTGCCTAATTGAATTTTAATTAAATTTTGAACATGTTGTGTAGGCACCCAGCCGAGTAAATCTCAGAGTCAGTATCTCAACCAGAATACGAGTACTCTCAGTGTACCGAATGTGACAGACAAATCTGCTAAAATCTCTGGCGCTTTGCTTCAAATGCAATTTGATTTGGTGTAGAACACTTTCAGATACAAAGATACAGATACAGATACAGATGGAGATGGAGATACATTGCTCAGAGAGTCATTCTCTAGATGTGTCACTCGTAAGTGGTGTTTGCCGAGCATCGCTTGAGTCGCTTCAGTTTCAAATACTTATTATAAGCTAAATGCCCGAGGATACAATTTTAAATTAAATATTATAGCGTTGGCTTTATGCAAATACCCCCAAAAGAAAGGCCTGATAAATGCCTCCTGTGTGTGTGTGTGTGCGAGCACATATAACACGAGGCCCTGCTGTGTGTGTGGGTGTGTGTTGTGTGTTGTTGAGTTAGAGGGTTTTGTTTGTGTCTGCACAGGACACCTTGCTGCTGTCGCTTTAAAAACTTCTTCGAGTTCAAATTTGATTTTTATCAATCCAAAAGAAATTTTTAGATTCGCTTTTCGAGTCTCAGCAATTATTTTTGGTGTCATAACGTAAATTTCTTTTACTTAGCTCTGATTGATTGATAAAGTCTTAAAACAAGCTGCTTTCAAATTTAACTCAAAACTGTTAATAGGATAACTTATAAAAGCCAGACCAAAAAGGCATTTCCAGCTGGGAAATACCCTTGACTTAAGTCTATAGACCAGAGTTTTTCACACATTTTGCTTTAAGTAATGCATTTCATTTAAAGTTTAATTGTATAATCAGGCTTAGATAGTATGGTATACCCACTGTGGGTCCTTGGGATCACCTTTTTCAATCAACTAAAGAGCAGCTACCCACCCACCCGCATCCTCCGCCAACAAGTGTCCCTGTCTCTTCGAGCTCTACGCTCACTCAATAAGCTGGCGTTTTATTTGCATTTTTTCGTCACTTGGTGTCTGCCTGGCTGGTTGCCCAATTCCCAGCAGTTTGCCAGTGCCACATACCCCCTGCCACGCCTGTCAGCCTTTCTCTGCCCACGCGACATTGACGAAAACTCTGGCCGAGTTTCTTCCATTTCTTCTCGTTTTTTTTTACTTAGTTTACGCGACGACGTCGGCAAATTCATCATCGTCTCAGCACGCGTCTGTCAAGCGCTCTAAGGATACAATAAATGTCTTTCGTGGTCGCAGTGCGTCGCATGTCCTGGCCAGGAGTCGCTCCCCCACACCCACGTCCTCCCCCTACCAGGACTGTCTGCTCGGTTGGCTCGGTGGCTGTTTGCGGTTGTGGCACCCGCTGAGTGAAATACTCTGTCGGATTAATATGCAACAACGTTTTGCAATTTTTTGTCGCCATTTTTTGTTTCCTTTTGGTTTATTCATTTGCCTTTGGGCTTCGTTCTCCACTTGGCTTCCAGCGTCCTCGAGCTCAGCCCCGGCTTGTGCCAGGGCTCAGGTGCACTTTGCGATAACAAATTAAACAACTTTATGCAAGAGCCGCAAAACACAAAAAAAACAACAAAATTTAAATAAAATAACAGAAAAAATACGCTGGAGTTTTCTGTTTGCTAAAAAACAAGGATCAGGAGTGGCAGCTTTGAATAAGTGCGAATGCAAACAGATGCAGTCAGCGACTCCCACAGGATGCCCTTACGAGAGCACAGGGATCTCTATAAAATTAAAGCAATACTATAGATTTTTTTATAGAAAAAGATTTCGATTGGTTAATGGAGGATAAAGTGCAAAGTTCATTTTAGATTGGGAAAGACTTTCTTGTGCTCCGGCCACTCGAACTGGCTGATGGTGATCAGCTCATCGTAGGCCTGCTTGGCCAGCCAGTGGAACAGGGGTGTGTGCCACTGGGAGTGGGTGGCAAATGTTTCCTTGGCCATAGATGTTCCCGCCTCCAAGTCCGTGGATTGAATCCGACTGTAACGGGCCCACAGATAGACCATGGCACGCAATTTGTAGACCCACATATGATTTGGTATATAGCGTATCAGATCCTGCAGCAGGCCCATCTCAATGGTGTTCAGCTTGTTGAGGAATCTCTCGTTCATCAGCTCAAAGAGAAGACTCATTGCATTCTGGTAATTATTCGAACTCGCCTTCCATTCCATTAGAGCCAAGTTCAAAAGGGAACCGACCGACTGAGACTTGGAGAAATTGATATTAAAATACAAGAAGGTCCTTTTGGTCAGATCGATGCCATGGTACTTCTGCAGCTCATCGTCGATCGCCTCCTTGCACCACTTGTAGTCCCTCCACCAGAGGTGCCAGTACTTGTAGTTGCTGTTCCGATAGACCTTTGTCCACTCTTCGCGCAGAGATCGTCGAAAGTTTTTGGACACAGCTCGACTGTAGTCGGTGGGAAAAGGCGGAAGAACCTTCTCCGGCATCTTTTGTGGAACTGCATTTCTTCCGCCCACAATGCAAACGTGTTTCCGCTCAAAGAAGTCAATTGCATACGATTTGCTCTCCGGCTGCGGCATTGGTTTTGTTTTGTTTTTAATGTAGGGCATTGTAAAGTCGCCTATTTTGAATATTTGTCCTTCTTTTATATCGCGTCTCTTGTAATCGGATTGATTCTCCGCCTCGGCAAGCCGCTTACGGACTCTATTACGATCGTTGTACTCCGAGTTATAGTTGAACCTGCCTAATTTGATGTCTCTCTCGTCCCTGAGTCGTTGATTTATATACTGGGGTCGATCGTTTTCTTTTTTATTATAATAGAATTTCTCCTCATCGCTATAATTATTGGGTTTACGGGGTGACTGTGACTGTTGATAGAACTCATCGTTGCGATGCTGAAACTTCTCATATTTACTGTAAGACTTTTCCTCATTTTGATCGTAGGCCGCAAAATGCTTTGGAGACTGCAAATAGAAGGGTTCCTGCATATTTCGTGGATTCGGGTTAATGTTATACGAGTTTTCGTATGGAAAGTCCACGTTGCGATTGCTATAATTGTTATTATTATCGATATTACTATTGCTATTGTGGTTGCTGTTGCTGTTGTAGCTTGGGTTGAGCAGTGAGAAGTTGTACGAAGGCTCCCCGAAACTGCGAGTATCGGGTTCTATGTTATAAGCTGGTTCTCTTAAATGAATATTGGGCTCTACATAGCGTTCATTGGTCGGAAAAGCCTCAGCAGAGGAGAGTCTATCACGATCCGACATGGGTGAGTTCCAGTCAATGCCACGTGGCGTTAGTGGCGCCTTCGGATAGCTCATCGGACTCTGCTGGCCCTTAAGTATGTCTTGGATTTCCATGAGGACAATATTGTTAACCTCCGACTGACGGCCGGGGCCAAACTGGAGGTTCAGTTGCTGCCATCGGTGCTGAAAATGATGAAAATTAAACTGGGACTGTTTACAAGATTCGATGGCCATATCGTGGGCAGTGTGGCGACTGCATCCCAACTGGATAAGCCAGTCCTGACGTTCATTTATTTGCACGTACTCCAGCAGTTTGGCTGCGTTTGTCGACTGAGCACCCAAACCCTGGTGATTACTTCCCAATATTCCTCTCTAAATGAATAGTTCAGAATGTGTTTCCAGCTGCTGTTTATACACTGTTATAAATCACATCGAAATTATAAACTTACTGGTCCAAAGTTGTATGGCGGCACACGTATATTGTATCCCTCATACAAATTAGCTCGGTGCAGCATTACTTCCACTTGTTTTGTCTGTTTCAGGGTTATTCTTCCAAAATTCTTTTGGTTTTTGTTAATTTTCCAGAGACCTAATCAGCTCGGAAACTGAATTCGTAATGCTTTCACTTCTCTGATTTGCTGACAGCGACTGAAAGGAATCGTTAAAGTCCAGGCTGACTTGATTTGTTGTCTTTAATGCGATTATTGCAATCGATAGTAACGATACTCTCTTTAGATTCCTCATTTTATGTACAAAACATAGATTTAGTCGTTTGTCTTCTTTTACTTTTGGCATTTGCATTCAAAGCAGTCGCAAATTCAATTGACACTTTAAGCGGACTAAAAGAAATACTCTAGAGTGTGGAGTCTGGAGCTGTGTATGCTCCATTGGTCGTGATCAAGTTGGCAATAATTTATTACAATCACTCAAGTCCATGGTGAATGCTGTTGGGGTTGGTGATGGTGAGGAAAACGAAGCATATCAAATATAAATGGAGCTCTGGATGAAAGGACGAAGGATGCGAGAAGTGTGTGCGCAATATTTTAAAATTGCATCCCAAAGGATAAAAAGCAGTGCAATAAAATGTGCCACACACATACACACACACACACATACGAATGTGCAAAAAATTGAAATAAATAAGATATAAAATGGAAACAAATACTGAAAATGCCTCCAACCGGGGAGGGAAGAAGGATTCCCCTTCTCGCTCTTTCTCTCTATAGTCGTCAATTCTTAAGCACAATTTATGCATGTGAGATATACGCGAATGCTTTTCGAGTCGATAAGTATATTTATTTGGCGCTCCAATAGGTGTATTTACTGTAGAGCGACACCAATTGCCAATACGAGGACTCGTTTCCTTTGGCCGTATAGCTGTGTTTTGTCTGATTGCCCAGCATACGCGGCGTATGTGGAATATCTGGCATATCCTTGGCAAGCTCCTTCCTCTTGCTGTCTGCCTTTTGTTATTCATTTTGTTTTTGTTTTTGTTTTTGTTTTTATTTTTGTTATTGTTTTGCTTGTGCGCCCTGCCCTGCCCTGCCTTTGGGGGTAGAATAGAATCCACAATCCGAAATCGGGAATCCGCTGACTTGGCGACACACAGCCACGCCCTCTACTCCGGTTGCAATTAAAGCAAACAAGAGCGCAAACTAATCTCGAGGGCCTCGTAAATTCCGGCGGGCATTCCTGTGGGGGCATTCCGTACCCAGATGCCAGCATCCAGGAGCCCACACAGGAGCTAGACATCGCCAGTGGCAGGCAATTGAAACTATGCACGAAATCTGCAAACGTTCGTGGAATCACTAAGCTTGTTTTCTAATTTCTATCCTATACCATTCCATATATCCATACCCATATCCTAGATCCCACATCCCACATCCCATATCCTCATTCCATCCTTTCTGCACTTTTGTTTATTCTACGCTGCGATGGCAAAGTTCAAGAGGGTTAAACTTACGAGAGGTTGGCTTAAATTTGCCTTATCGCATGTGAAATGATTTTCCCAGCCAGTTGAGATGTCGTCCTTAATTTGCATATTAATTGAATGTCAGAAAGGAGCAAGAAACGCAACTTCAACTGACTTTTGAGTATGTCATTTTACGGCTTTAGAAATTGACTCTAGGCTGGACACAACTCTTCTAAAATCAACAACAATCAACAAAGGTGAATCCTTAAACTAATATTATACAAACTCAAGTTTAATTTAGTTGTATGCAAAGTATTTAACTTTGCCTTCGAATCACTCAATCAGCCTTATTGGAATATTGGAGTCCCAAAAAGGTTCTGTTTGATTATCGCAAGGTCTGGCAGAGTGTTCCAATTTGCATCGAAAAGATTGTCAACTGTATCCCAAAGATACACATACTCATGCATAGTCGCGAGCCATTTTCATTCACAATAAATCACAATGGTATCAATTCAGTTTTTGGTCTTTGGACTTGGGGGAAAAGTCATAAATCTTCAAGTGGCAACAGAGCTGCCTCTGAAACTGTTGCTGCTGCTGCTCCTGCTGCTGCTCTTTTCAATGCTCTGGCATGAAAATGAAAATGCCATAACCCGCTTATAACGCACTTCTAAGCCCTATAAACGACAACAGCTGCCAAGGAATAGGACATAATAACCATCACAAGGACGAGTCGCTGTTTTCCATTGGCTGCCATGCCAACGACATGCTCAACCTTCAATGGAAATCGAGTTTCATTCTCCTTTCATATGTGCTAGAGCACATATCTTCCTTTTTTGGACTACCCGTCATAACCCATCCTGTCAGCATCTAATTGACAGCTGCACATGAAACGTGCAAGTTGTCCAATTGCCATCATCATGCAGCATTTGAAGGAGCAGCCGAAGCTCCACTCTCTACTCACATGCGACTCGTCCTGTACTCGTACCTTATTCAGCTGCAATTGTTCTCATCTGCCACTTTTACGCTTTGTGGGCATCAGGTAAATGTGCTTGTGGTTTGCCAGTGCGAGTACAGCACTCTACTCTATTTTTGAGTGCACTGAGAGAAACAAGTGTGACTGATATAAAAGTGTACCTAGTCTTGAAAGAAATCTTATCCTTAGAACTTTTCTTATTTATAATATTTCTAAGATGTTTCGAATCTGTTTTCTATATCCTTTATTGTATCTGAAATTTTAGTAATTTCTTTCAGTGCATTCCCTGATTGTCGACCAGTCACTGCCGCTAGGCTGTCCAGCTACAATTTAGAATTGCGGACTTGGCTACTTAGCCATGAAGCAAACATCAGCCTGGACCAACAAACATTCAGTCCAATTTAGTCTGGACTCTGCTGGTGGTTTTGGCCAGGTTACTTTGTGCCTTGTCAGTCATTAAACTTGCCCCATCCTGCAGAGGATAGGGTTGCATTTGAATTTGATTGGAATTCCTGCAGCTTATGCAAAAATTTTCTATTGTACATAATCACAGGATAACCCAGAGTCGAGTGGGCCCAGTTGGTCTCTTTTCCTCCCCTTCTTTTGTTTTTATGCTCTTTCTCTTTCTACTTATCGAGTGGACTTTTGGCATAAACAAAATCAAATTATGCGTTTTTGCCAACTTTTCTGTCATTTTGACAATGCAGAAGCGAAAAACTGTAGGTCGCTATAAATAGAGACTTTTGGCACTAATTCGATGGCATATTTAATGAAAATATGTCAAATGCTTACTGAAATGAATGCGAGTACTCAGCTTAAATGTCAGTCATGGCAATTAAGTGATAAATATGGAGGAAACTCGCAAATGTCTTGACTGCCAATTTGACACGCCCACGTTTTGGCTTTTGGCAACGCTTTTGGCCTAATCGTAATGTCTGTAGCTGCAACCGCAGCAGTGGCAAACAAACTGCCTGAAGCAATATAGATGGAATTTGTTAGATACGACGAGCTTCTGGCAGAGTGGCAGCAGGCGCAAGGACATCCCAGGGACGTGGCAAGGATGTGTCATAGCAGCTGAGCAAAGACTCGTCAGATACCTCAAAGTGGCTGCCAAGCCGAATTGCACTTGCCTTTGCCTGCATCAAAAGCTATGTAAATCCGTCTTTCTGTTTCTCCATCTCACTCTCTCTGACTGTCTCCCTCTCTCTCTGTCTCTTTGTCTGTCAAATTTTCAGTCTTAATATCTGAGTGCGTGTGTTGCATGTTGACGCAATGATTTGACTTGAAACGTTTGCACAGTTTGCCACAAGTTTTGTGCTTCAGGAAATCGCCATGCAAATTACAACAACTATCACACACCCCACACACACACCCACCCTCCCCTCATCTTGATTTTCCTCCTCCCTATGCTAAGTAATTAGCTAGAAATATGAGAAAATGCACATCGCAACGCAATTTATGAAAATGCCAGGCTATTAAATTGCAGCATTTCCATAACGTTTTCCAAATTAGAAACTTGAGTAAGTTTCATATAGATGTGGTTACATTTCTTGAAAGCTTTTAAAGCACATTAAAGCTGACGTAAAGCTTAAGTAAAGTATGAAAACTTTTCTACACTCTTTTGCAGCTTGTGTCATAGTTGATATGCATTCAAAATAATCTTCTGCTGGATATATCTGAAATCAATATGTAAACTAAAAGCAAATGTAACAGTTGCACACAAAAGTATGCATACACATACATAAATACGAAAAGGGAATAGTTTTTCAGGGTATTTCACGCTCTAGTGCCTGTATATTTCTCTGTACATTCAGTTAAGGCGATTTTTGTAGAGCGTTCGAGCACAAATAAGTCAACGCATGTGACCTTTGAGTGAACAGAAAGTATAAATATATATAAAGAATACATATATATATACATATATATTGAGGCTACATATGCAACGATTCGGAAAACTCAAGTAAATCGCATAAAATGTTTATTGTGCACTTTCGGCCAAAGCAGCTGACAGGACATTTACGAATAATGCAGTCAAAGCGAAACCTTTTAGCAAATTGTGACACGTGGCCAAACCCTTTGTGCGAATTATCGCAAAAGAGTTCAATAAATTTCATATATGTATGTATATATATATATACACATTTGTAATAAATATTGTAAGGTTCAATTAGCCAGGCATTTCCTTATGCAAATTGTGTGAAATGTCGCCTCAGTTTTATGTTGTATTTCAGTCACCTGAAGTCTCCAGTTGATAAAAACCAATTTAGCATATAAATGCCCCAAGCTATTGCAACATTTTGATACTAATCGAATACTCACATTAGGCAGTGGAAGTATGCAGAACAGCTCAGCTGAAAGATACCCTGTAAAGTTGATATAACTTATATTTTCTCTATATCTCCATACTACTTAAAGATGTTCAACTTATCCAACAACTTTTTACTGCAGATAGATCTGATTATACTTAAATATTGCTTGCTTCGACAATTTGCTGATACCCTCTCTTTATATTTACAGGGTATCTGTGAGTGTGCAGCATGTCGTTGGCCCATTTAATTTAGCATGAAACTCAGTACAAAGTTTCTCTCTGGCAACAGCCAAAAACTTAGCAATCCTGACCAGACTTTGCCTACATACGAGTACGAGTACGTCTAGTTTATAAGGATCACAGGACGAAGCTTGGGCAGAGGAACTTTGGTTCAACATTTGCCTTGGGGCTGTGCCTGTGAGTGAGAGAGAGTCGACTTGATGAACTGTAAATGAACTTTCTGTTTGAATTCGATTTAGTTTTATTGCCGTATTTCGCTTGGAATGTTACCATACATCTAATATATTCCGAGAGAGAGAGAAAAAGAAGAGAAATAAACGCAAAATGAAGCCCAGGTCCTGGCCAATCCAGGATATGTTCTTGCGCCGCTCTACAATTTTGTGACCGGAACCGGACACGTGTTTGTCCATGCAAGTGCAATGTGTGCACACATATTGTTGAATACGTCTGAGTGTTTCAAGTGTTCCGAGAGTCGGAGAGTGTGCTTCAGCAAAATGTATTCGATATCCATTTGAAAACCATATAAATTGTAAAATAAAACAGGATGCAAATGAAGCCAGAGGAGTGCTGGAGCCTTCAACAACATTGTTAGAGCTGATAGACTGCTGTGGCTAACCGGAGATGAGGGGGGACGCTTTCCATGATAACTGACGTTGGAGGGAAAAATGCAATAATGCATTGTCTGACAACGAGCTGAGGACCAAACAAAATGTTCTACAAAAGTCAACAAATATAGGAGAAAAGAGGAGAGGTAAGAGGCAGAGACAAATGTGGTTTCATTTTGAGGCAAGTTTCTATCGATGATTTATGCTGGAATATTTTCTCAATTTTAGGCTCTTTTCATGTCTGCAGCAAAATTCTTGTTTAAATTGCCAATCAGCTGCATAAAGGCTTTTAATTTAAGGCACATTCATAATCTGATTAAAACCAGCAACTGCACATGGTCTCTCTCAATATTCAAATCAATAAAGTAAAATTGACTAAGCAATAAATGAAGTTCACGTTGAATGGGCTAACAACAATTTAAATGTGCGCCTAAAAGTGTAATATAATTAAATCTAATAGCATAAATACAGGCAGACAAATGGTACGACAATTGCGTATAAATATTAATATTTTGTGTACCACAGCTCGTATACGCAATAATCCTTTTACTAGGCCTACTTTAAATTAGTTCGGTGCGCTGCCAGAGTCAATTATAATAATAAATTCATACATATACAACAATTTATTATCTACATTTTCAGCAATTATATAGTTATGGCTATTTATGCGGTATTTAAACAGAGAATAACAAACTGAAAGTCACATCTGAAACAAATATGAAAATCATTCAATTAAAGGAACAATTACCTTAAAGGAACTGAAACTGTCTTGGAGCTAACTTTGGTTAACATTTTCATTTGGCCAGCAACAAAAGCGCAAGTGGCAGTAAAATAACACCGATTTGCTGAAAATAAGAAGAAAAGAAAATGGAAATGTAAAATGGGAAATGCAAGTGAAAAGTGAAACAAAGTCAACACGAATTTGCAATTTGGTTTAAGTTTTTCATCCACAACGACCGCTGCGCAAATTGCTAATTCGCTTTAAAACTTCTGCAAGTTGACACAAGAAATATTCTGCGAATACATTTTTCATGCGTTTCTCTAGAGGAAAATTGAGAATTCTCACAAAGAAAAAGTGTAGCAGACAGATAAAGACAACAAAAGGTGTACATAAGTCAAGCTGACTAACATTAAACAAAAGAAATAATCTTAAACAAATTATATTATTGAAATATAAACGAGATAAGATTATTGAAAATAATTATTCAATATTCTGTGTAATCCATTATGTAACAGATAATTTACCAATCTCGAGTGTATCAACATAATTATATAATAAAATCATATCTTATCTCAGTCGCCACTTAATAAAAACACACTCAAGTTCAGAGGCTTGTTAATATTTATTATATACTTAAGAACAAGTGTTCCTATTTACAATCTATATAAAGAAATCAGAATTAATGGACATCATTTGCATATTTTTTAATCCAGAACTGATTGAATGCGATTTTGCGAGAACTCGAGAATACCCTTGAGTTGTTTTTAGGATAAAATTTAAAGAAAGAGGAGTGCAACTTTTGAGCATGAAGAATTCCTTTGGCCATTCATCAAACTGGGCAATGCATTTATCCTTTTCAAATTTACTTTGGGGCAGTGACACGCCCACTTGAGAATGCATTGAGGAATATGCAGCCAATAAATTAAAAACTGTCAGCGAAAAGGTTTTCGCTCCAGCGTTTGGTACAAGCCGTTTTTTTCAGATTTTGCATTTGCGTTGAAAACGTGTCGCAATGCGGAGCAGCAGGAGAAGGGGCTAAAGTGGGATTGGGGCTGGGACAGCAGCCATAGAAAAGCTCGGATGTCATGCAGATTATAAGCATGTTGAATTCTCTTTTGGGTACAAAGTTCCACGCGGCGATAATAGACCAGAAGAATGTGCCAAAGAAACGGATACACAAAAGAATTGATTGTATATACATAAGTGCCCCACAAGGTTGATACCAATTCCTTTCTATACAAAACTAAGTCAGGGTCAATCTGATGATTTATGTTATGACTGTAAGCATTCAACAGCAACAGCTCTGAATATATTTGAAAAAAATTAAATTGAAAAAATGAGTCACATGTCCCACATAAGCCCACAAATTCGGTCAGGTACAATAAACGACTCATTCTCCGCTGATATGAGATAAGACTTACTTTGGAATTTCCAAGATTCATTGAACTACTTAAATATCTATCAATTTTAACCAACATACTATGTTGACTAGCCCAAAGTTTGAAGTATATTCCAGCTCTGTTTATGAAAGTTGGTAATTCTGATATGATACATAAATTAGTTTACAGCTCACAAGCTAACTTCAAGCATCACGTTAAGCAGCCTTAAAATAGTTAAATTCAATAACAACATCATCATAGATTACCCGTAAACTGCAAGTCCAATGGAACAAAACAGGATGAAAACTTTCTATACGAGTAGACGACTTGCTGCTTAGCTACAGTTGAAAACTCATAAGTAAAGTTTGCGAAAAGTAAAGTTATTTACTCGTTCTACTATAGATTACGTGTCTTCAAAGTTCTTGGCGACATTATACGATACATACACATATAATTTATATGCACGTATTGTGTGCCATCCAAGTTGAAATGTCCCAAGCTGAAGCAAGGACAAGGAGCAACCGCTGAGGAGCCAGCAGTTACCCAGGACTAGGCAGCAATCAGCAGGAAAATGATGAGCTCGCTGCTCATCAAGGTGAATGTATGTAATTACATTTTCACCTGATTCATGACAGTTTTGCATAACGATATCACCTGCTGCCTTTTGCGCCCTTCTACCTCCTCTTCCGCTCTGTGGATATTGCGTTTATTAATGAGACAGGTGCAAAGAGCAGCCACAAAAGGGCTGAGGCCTTCAACATGACAATCTCGTTAGGACTTTGGACTACATCAGGACATTGGTAACTTTTAACTCCGCCGATGGACCTAAGCCTGGTAAATATTCAAATTTTCATTAGAGTTGTTGGTTAAGGAACTATTTCCAGTTGGTTATACTACGGATATACTAAAGATACACATACGATTTGTTGCAAATTTAGTCTGCGTCTGGAGGCTTAAAAATTAATTACGGGAAACTCAAATTGAGTAATTAAACTTAACGTTAGTAAGTTTATACGTCCAAGTGGATGGAGAGTAGGTTGTGTCGACCTAGTTGTCATCTACAATATGATATTTGAGACTCTTAACACTCCCTTATTTAGCAACAGACCTGTGACTAACCCAACACATTTCATGTAATATCTTATATCATTCCATATTGCAAGTATTCTTTTTATCATTTATTGTTCTTATTAAAAGGCAAAGTAAATACTGGAAATGGATTTTCTGGGAATTTCGCAATTCATGCTCTGTATGCCGCTCTTATTGTAAATAAGAAATCTCCACAGACCATAGACGCAATTAATATAGTCGTAAAGCCCATCCAGTAGAACAGTTGGGGGCTTGTACTCGTATGAGCCAATGTGTGGCATCAGTTGATAAGAAAGATTAGTCAGCCGCGCTCCAAATGAAAGTAGCTCCAGTGGTGCGCGGTTTGCTTATCAGCAAAAACAATAACAACATTTCAGGTCTAGACGCGTCTGATCGACTGCCAAATACCCCTTATCCATGTCAGATATAGCTAAAGTATTGATAGTTGAGCAGGATATGGAAACCAATTTGAATGCATTGAGCTTTAATCTTTGAGATCTCTGAGATCAGAGTTGTATAGCTACATCGACTCAGCTTGAATATAAACCATGTTACGTACTTAATCACAATCCTAATATACCCTTCTTTACCCTTCTGCCTTATATAAAGCAGACCATTTGCGTATGAGTCCCTCAGTTTCATTTAAATATCGGTGGATTGACAAGCTCAGAAAGCAGTTAACGCGGTTGTTTCACACAGGATCCAAATTCAAATAGTTTGTGAATAAAAAAAACAAAATGAGTAATCAGGCAGTAAGCATCGTTAAAAAACAGCATACAAATCACCGAATCCTCGGCTTTTATATGAAACTTTGCGTTTGTTTGTCAGTTCTTAATGCATCACGCGCAGCTCAGAGAGTGTCAAATAATGTGGGTATCGACTAACTAAACGTAACCCGCATCACGAGTAGTGCAAAAGCAATTAGATACGAGTAGTTACCGTATAACAAATATAGAAAAACGTGATTAATAAGAGGACAATATATGTTCTAGATTTTAATGGATTATACAATAATAATATAATCAATCACGAAGCAGGAACAGCTGTTAAATGTCCAATTTACACCAGTTAAAAATATAAAGTCATCGAAGCAAGTTATCCGAAAGAATGTTACAGAGCTAGTACCAAGTATTCGAATGAATTCAACTGATTGTCCGTTGCATTCGATTTCCTGTTCGACTTTCATTTGAATTTATCAGCATCAGCGGGTTGCAGGGAGTGGCAATCTTTCTTTTTGGCTTGTGGCAGCAACACGAGTGCATGTGGCATGTGGCATGTACGCGAAAAACGTTGTTCATTAAAACAAAAATAGAATCGCGCAAACAGTTACAAATTAAATTAACCACATTGTAAATTACCATTAAAAAAATAAGTTGAAATACAGTGAAACTTTATACGAATAGTCAAGGCAACATCTGACAAATCAGCTTGCAACATATTCGATATCAATTAACTGTCTTTGGAGTGAAAATTAATCAGATACCCTGAAAAACTTTAACTTGTTTTATTACAGTTCGAACAGGAGGTCCTTGAGGCACACAATATGTACAGAGCTCGTCACAATGCGCCACCGCTGCGACTGAATCCCAAAATCTCCCAGGTCTCAACACAGTGGGCAGAGGTAAGCGCCTCCAGATTTCTAAATTCCTTAACCCTTTAGTTTCTCTGACATCTGTATAGCATCTATTGGCGACCAATCGCATGGAGCATCGTCAGAACAGCGGCTATGGAGAGAACATCTATATGGCATCGGGTGGGAATCTTGGAGGTGCAGATGCAGTCAGATCTTGGTATGATGAGATACACGAGTACGACTGGAATCATCCATCGTTCCAAATGAGCACTGGCCACTTCACGCAAGTAGTTTGGAAGGGTTCCACCGAACTGGGCGTAGGATTTGCTCGACGGTAACTCAAAGAAACCTAATCCAAAATATCTTAAGTAAAATTGTAATTTTCTTCCTTTTTCCAGTGGTAACACAATTTATGTGGTATGCAACTATAATCCTCCAGGCAACTATATGAACCAGTTCGCAAACAATGTCGGCTATCCAAAAAAATAGCCCTACAAACTATACTAAACTCTAATATCCAACTAAATATATAAATCATTCCATAAATTACTTAATTTCTTGCTTTGATTCCAATGCTCTTTGGCCAGTCTTAGCTAAAATATGGCTATTCAAAGGTTCTATTAAGGAGTGTCAAGGACGCAGATAAAGGATGAATTTTTTATTTGGGAAATCACGGTTTCAAATCACATAAATATAATATAATATATAGTAATAATAATAATATATGTATTATTCATAGAATCACTTCCTTTTTTCTAAATCATTTGTCCAAGATTGGTACAAAAACTGTACCAAAACATAAACGGAATATGAAAGGGTTTAAACTAGGACTTAAATAATACAATGTGAGCGTTACCGCAGGAGAAAGTAACTTCTAGGTATAGATTGTATATAATTCTGATAGATCCTTCCGCTTAATATAATAGTTGAGATTTCTATAGGTTAGTGGATGTCTCTAAGTGAAATCTGCGTTCTTCAGGCTAATCACTCTTCGATGGTGCAGAGCGTTTGACGTGGATGAATACGAGCAGCCGAGTTGCTGTTGGCGTAGCCATTGGTAGTTGGCGTCTTTGGGTGGGCCAGCTTGGAGTCTATGCCAGCAGAAGTATCCACTTTGAGGGGGCGCTGCTTGGGCTGCTGACGGTGGACGTGTACACCCGCCAGCCGGAGTCGACGATAGAGGGAGATGTACTTTCCGGCGGTGGTTGTTCTGGGCACAATGAACTTCTCACAGAAAGTGGTCTTAGTGCGGGCCGCATCGCTGAGCTGGGCATAGCCCAGAGCTTGGAGGAAGGCCAGGACGAATGTATAGCAATTGTGGGTGCTCTCCTGATAGCTGGCAATAGACCAACGCACTGATTGGCCGCATATCTAACTCAGGGATTTGCATGGAATTTAAAATGAGAAGAAAGATTGAGAACGGACTCACCTGCTCCAGCACCTCATCCCAGTAGTCGTGCCATGGCTCCGGTACATCGCCCACCGGCAGCGATTGCCACCACTCGCGGGGATTATCCTCGTGCCGATGTCGCTGCAGTCCGTCCCTATCGAATTCGACTATGTCGCCGGCGGATGTGGTCACCGCGATATGCAAATCTGTGGCGTTGTTGTAATCGCTGTGGAAACATAAAAACGCATCAGACACATTTCCCATACAGCAAACAACCAAAAAAGAAACCACAGAATACCAACTAAGAACGCTCAAATCAAGTGGGAGATATACGACTTGGAGATACCCTGAGTCCGTGAGTCAACAACACTCAGTCGGACGGACAATAGACAAATTGTTATTCTTATTATATATTTGTTACTATGTGTTTGCTCAGAGCTGTCCATAGATTTATCTATCTATGTATGAAAAGGATCTTCTATAAAATAATTGTTGCTATTGTTAAAGTTTGTTGGATTCCCTTTTATATGGCTTACACTAGCTCTGCTTATGGTCGAGAGGTGCATCCGCTTGGACTCACTTGAGAAAATCTCCGGTTGAGGGGCGCAGGACAATCGCACAAGGATGCTGTGTGGCTCTGACAAAGGGATACGGCAAACGAAATGGTA
The DNA here is from genome assembly GCA_035045065.1 of Hirtodrosophila trivittata. NCBI lineage: Eukaryota > Metazoa > Arthropoda > Insecta > Diptera > Drosophilidae > Hirtodrosophila > Hirtodrosophila trivittata. Next base: position 1,796,996 of record JAWNNK010001445.1, on the reverse strand, counting down.
GCAGTCTTGTTATGGTCATGGTGGTCGCATCTCCAGCTGCATCTCGAGTGGCAATTCCATTCACATTCGCATCCACATCCTCGTCCATATCCCTATCCAGTTGCACATTGCAATGGGGACAAGTGTGCGGTAAAGTGAAGCAGAAAACTTTCACGTTGCAGTGATGAAAACACAGAATGCCCGGATCTGAGGTAATTGTGGTAGTGGATGTCCTTGTTATGGTCCTTGTTGTTGTCGCCAACATGGTTGCCTGCTTTGGCACTGTTGGACGTGTTTGTATTTGGCCCGTATTATAATTGATACACTTTGTCTCTCTATTGTGTGTATATGCGTGTGTGTGTGTGTGTGTGTTTGTATGTTGCCTTAGTTCGTTCCTCGATCCTCCTTTCTCGCTCCCCGCGCCTGATTTCTTTGTGCGAGCACAGCCTCCCACCCACTTTGCCGCTTGAGTTTTGTGGTTATGTAGGCCTGTAATAAAACGAGAGAATTCTTGTAAATAAGCCGCATCCAACCGAAATATGACCAAAAGTTGTTTGACCAGCCCAAACAACAGCTTTTGCGGTTTGGCCAGACACAGAACACAGCAGACCCGGCGTACAGACCGCCCGGACAGTTGTCATTATTATTGGCATATTATCGTACTATCTGCATCTTCTGAGTAGGAAAACTCTTTGTGCACAAAACCTTGATTAGGCTGACTCTGTGGATTGTTCAATTGTCATGAAACGAACTGGTTGACATTTAATTTTAGCCAAAAAACACTTTGTTCTGGACAAAAGAAACTAAGTTTTGATGTGAAATATGAGTCTATTGCCTTAGCTATTATCAGTACAGTACAATCGCTACAAAGCGTCAGCATTAAAGAGCTGTTTAGGCTTTATGATTTTATATTCAAGAATAATAATATAATGTGGGAAAAGCTTCAACATTAAAAGACAAGATTTGAAACAATCTTTTACTTTCTAAAATTAAATTTTTGTAGAAAATGCCTCTTGATATTCTTATAAAAAGTAAAAAAAACTAAAGAAATATTTGGTATATTAATTGAAATAACTTTCCAGATACAAATATCTATAAAATTTACCAATATCTCAAATGAATTTTGGTAGAAAATACCTGTTTCTAGTATTATAATAAGTTAAAAGAAACTAGGGAAATAGGTCTATTAATTTGAATTAAATAAACCTTCCAGCTGCATATATTATATTATATATTATATATTATTATATCAGTCCTACTTAGACTAAGTTAAGATCAATTTTCTGGAACTTAATTCCATTATTATAAAGAATAAATTCATTAGAAAATTCATTATTTTAATATTATTTCTACCTCTCATGCCATAAGTGTGAAGACCCACCCTCAAGGTAGGCGTTATATTCGTTTTAAAAGTTGGCTAGAAATCACTTTGGGCTTTAGACCAAAACATCACATGTCCAACCACATGCGTTGCCTCAAAAAGCCGGCTAAGGTGAAATAACAGAAAAACGTAAACAAACCGGCAAAATGAAAACAAACGAAATGTACTCGCATTGTAAATATTTCACCCCAGGCGCAAACTCACCACGCAAACAATGTCCAAAGAGAGGGAGAGCGCTCTCTCTAAGCGAAAGAGAGCAAGGCAACTAAAGAGAAAACAGCCCCCAGTTGCATTGTGTGGTGAAAACAATTGCAGCCAGCGACAATTTCCCAAATCGCTTGGCGCTGCGAGATCTCATGCAACGCGTCGCCTCGTCGAACCTCGAGGCGGAACCAGTTGACGGCGAGCCGTTCGAGCAGACGGTCGTGTTCTTGTCGCAAATCTGGCAACTGGCATCTGACATCTGACTGGTATCGGGTGTAACGGGATTTGTGAATTCAAATTGCCATTATCATATCAGAGTTAACAAACAGCGTATAAATATCATTCATTATTATTATTGTGTTTGCGTGCAACTCAACGAGTAGAGGAAGAATTTGACTTGTTTTGAAAATAATATGACTAAAAGGATATGTCGCATTATCCTGGCAGAAACATTAACATAAATATAAACAAAACATCAACGATCTTTGGACAGTTATCGCCGTGGCAGTTGTCAACGTAGTGCAACATAACATTTTGCCGTGGAGTGTCCTGTGTTTATCGTACACGTGTGTACGGGTGTACGTTGTGTCTGTGTCACCACGTTGCGGTTGAACTCGAATCCTGGCAAGCGTTTGCTCCTTCCTTTGCCCCTGCGTGTGTAGTTTGTGCGGTTTGCGACCCTCTTGGCCGGGTGTTTTCTGTGTGTGTCCCTGCGGCTGGCTAGTAGCCGCCTCTGTTGCATGGCAACACTTGGCTAATCGATGAGGTGCCGAAAAAAGGACACACACAAACACACACACACACACACATCGACTAGGATAACACAAGGATAATGACCTAAACCGATTTGGTGAGTACTACAAACACCAATTTTAGCCAGCTGATAAGCAGAAAATTCATTTTTAATAGGCCAAGTCAACAAATTCTAAAAGCGTTAACTGATTTTCGGACAACTTTTGTTGCCAACTTTTTTAGCCTTTTGTTGTTGTGGTTTTTGTTACTGTGGTTTTTGTTGCCTGTCAACGTTGTCAGAAAAGTTAAATGTGACATTTTTGTTTTTTGTTTATCGCAAAAAGAATATCAAAAGTTGGCAGAACCAGCAACAATAACAACAACAAGAAAATTCGGCAACAACAAATTTCCAGGAATTAAATTAAAGAAATTGGCACGAAAATTAGTTGAAGAACTTTATGTCTTTGACTTTATCTCTCGGCCAATTAATGGTACTCAATGGGTGTGGCTGAATTTCAACGCAAATTAAAATGTTTTTCCTGGCCAAGTTCCAGAATAACGCCCCCAGCCAACCCGCCTCCCTCCCCCCTCCGTCTCGTTCAACCAAAAGATGACAGATTAAGTGAACAGTTTTTTGATATGGGTGCTCAGGGCGCCTCGAGTCAATATTCTTGCCAAAAATTTGTAAGTTTTTCTTCAAAAACAAAAACAGAAACAAGTTTCAAATGGACGGAATGTATAATGGGGCTGATGAGGGGATGGATGGTGGCGAGGGGCGGATTATTTTGAAGAAGATATATTTATTTTGAATGCAAATTAAGTAAGTATCTTTGGAATTGGAGGAAAGATGCTAACCAATTTTTTGAATGGAGACATTTAGATAGAAATTTAGATAGAAACGTTAAAACACAAAAACTGAAACTTTTGCAATTTCTTTGCACTCGTAAACTTAAGCCTTCAATTTATAGGCAATAGGCCTTGAAAACTTTTGGCATCCAAGTCCTACGATAAATAAATGTTCTAGGTTCAAGCTAAACAGTCTTAAGATAAAGTATCTAGACTGTAAGTAAACAGAATACACTCCAGGAAACCTCTATAGACTCAAGTTAAGAACATGAAAACTTCGTTTTAATTGATATAATCGTAGGATAGGAGCATATTATTTTTAACTTGTTCCCACATCCAAAATTGTATCTAGATTTAGTTCTTTCGCAATGATTCTTTAGAAGCAATTAACATCGAAAAGAACAAATGAATCCTTCACTTAAATATTTTACCAAAACAATTAAGAAAACATTTATAAATCTTTTTACCTTTATTTTATATATTTTGTTTGTTTTAATTTCAATTTCTTATAGTTCCATTTGACACACAGTTTATCAAAATTGTAGGCCATAAAATACAATAAACAAATTTAATAAGTAAAACTTTTGCATAAGCCTTAAGCAAATACATGAGAAACTTGATTTTATTTCTCAACTGGCATGTAAAATTAATTTATTCAATTACCAAACTAATTCAATAAGAAACTGCAACAAATCATACGAATTGAACAAAACATAAGAAAAGGCAACACAAAAATATATATTTCATTTGAAGCTCGAATTAAGAGCATAAAATATGCAATTGTTTATTTGGGCCACAAAGAAGAAAAAAGTCAAACCAGAAAGGAATTCGTTCGAGATTTTTGCATTTTGTTGATTTAACGAATTAAATTTTTGTTTTTAAGATTTTCGAGCAGCTGCTCGTTATGACAAATGCAAAGTGAAAAGTTCAATTTGTTTTACTTTCCGAGCAGAGTCGAAAGGAAAAACTCACAAATAAAACTCGTAAAGTAGGTAAAAAGTAAATGCCAAACAACAATAGAAACAGCAACAACAAAGCTGCAAAAATATATATTTGAGAAATTTCATTAAGAAGCATTACTTGACTCCTGCCGAAAAAGAACAATTGGAACAAGAGAAAGAGTTATAAACTGCTAGCCGAATATCAAATACGCTTTGACAAAAACAAGTTCGACATTTGTCAGATGTAACTCCTGTTTTATGACTAATATATCTTTGATTCAATCAGTTAAAAAGTATCTAGATATGTTTTGTAAACAGTTTAACAGTTTTCCAGTTTAACCCTCTTACAGGGTATATAAATACAGGAATTGTAGCAAACAAATGCAATAAAGGATATGGAAAAAGACGCACTGCAGCCTTTTTTTTCCTTGTACCATTTACAATTCCATTTTCTGGCTTGTTGTTACAACGGTAGCAGCAACAGGAATAGCAAACAAGCGTCTGAGGAAGGAGCTGAGGAATCCAAACAAACTTTTTATTCTTCTCCCAATGTTGTTTGCAACTTGTGAATCAAACACGCCCACATAGACACACACACACACACACACACACACAAATACATATGAGTGTAAGAAAGAAACAGTTGTCAGAAATAAAATTACAACTTGCATCCTTTGGCCAAGGACTTCTTCGAGGCGAATTGTTTGCCCAGTGAAAACATGAAAAGGGCAGCAGCTAGAATAAGAAAAAAAGATAACAAAGGAAGAAGAGGGACAAACTCACGCATTTTAGAGAATTTAATGAGAGCTCTGTACACACACACACTCACACACTCACACACGTGGGGACAAGCACGCAAACTTTGTTGTAAAAAACAAAAAAAAATTGCGCAAAATTCCAAAATGAAATATTTATGCGCAATGTCAGAGATGAGCCCTGATGAAACATTCAGCTAAAAAACAAAAAAAAAAACCACTCGCATATATAAAAAATGCAAAGGACATAAAAATAAAAAGTGTGAGCAACAGGAGAAACTGCGAAAATCTGGCTGCAAAAAACCCTTTCGACACATCCTGCGACAAAAGTCAAACAATAAACACACACAGCAAAGTGCCACAAATTGCACTCAGGTTAAACGAATCGGAAATACACTTCAAAAAAATAAATCTGATTCAAATCTGTAAGAGATAGCAAACTGTTCAGATAGGAAATTCAATAAATTGTGATCAAATCTTATTATAAAGCAAATGATGAATCCTTTACTTTGAGACATGTTTAGAAACATAAGTTCAAACCAGCTGCCAGCTGGAAGATCAGAGACAATACGGCCGAGTCTATATAGAACTCCTATATAGAGCTCAATTAGAGTCAAGCTAGAGTCAAGCTAGAGTCAAGCTAGAGTCAAGCTAGACGCAAGTATCTAATCTAGGAGAGAAAACGATTAGAACTTAGCTGAAATCTAGTTAAAGTCTCCTTAAATCTAGTTTAATTTCTCAAGTTAACAACGAAATTCCAAATCCCGTTTAAAAATTCTCCCTATATAATGTCTTTCGACCAGAATTTCATAACTAATACTATACTTCTCACTTTACTTAAGAATTATTTCCACAATTTCATTTCTTACTAAGCTTTTAAAGGGTTTTCTAATCCATTTCAACCTTCACTTTCTAGTAATAAATTTCAAAAAAAGCTTCTCATATTCTGCAGCTTTTATGGCCCAAGGCTGATACTGTATAAGTCTGAGTACCACAATAAAACTGTAAATTGAAGCGGTGTTTGGGCAAAGAGTAGCCAAAAAAAAAGGAAATGAACAGCAACAATTGCTGCAGGATGAGCTAAAAGCAAAGGACTTTCAAGCGTCAACAGGATACGCGGAAAATTGCTCAACAATTTTTATTGTCATTCGCTACATTTTTTTTCTAAATTTTCTATCTTTTTTTTGTATTATCATACTTTGTTTTGGCTGCTGGTGTGCGAGCTTGTGTGTGTGCAACTTTGTGCGCTCAATTAAATAACAACAACAACAGCGTATATGACCAGGCCAAAATGAAATAAGCCAAATTGACAACAATGTTGGCTGTGAAAACAGCCAAGTTCCCCATGCAAATCCCCAGACTGAGGCTCGAATGCGAATTAATTCAGAGACACAAAACACGCTCAGGTGCGTTCCATGTGACCATGGAGAACATGCTGCCGCTGGAGGTGGGCTGGTACTCAGCGTCCCCTAGCCCTTACCCCCCACCGCCCACATGCTGGGCACCCAAGGTGTGCGCGCTTTGAAGTTTCCGCTTCCGCACTGAACAACTCATTTGTTGTTGTTGTTGTTGTTGTTTGTTGCTGCTGCTGCGACATGGCATAAAACACGCTCATTTCAAGTTGGTCGCACACACACACACACGCACACACGTACACACAGTCTCACAACCCGTAGATTTGCCGGGAGACACTTCATTGTTGTTGTCGCTTCCGTGCCTTAAATCATGTAAAATGTGAAATTTAAAATTTAAAGTTCATGTTATATTGGCATCTTCCTTTGAGCCAGCTGCTTCGGTTTCTACCCTTGGCAAACACATAATTATGTTTAGTCTTTGTCATCATTAAGTTAACACTTCTTTGTGTTTGTGTGTGTGTGTGGTTTATGTTAAAGTTTCCAGCGAAGGACTCTAAACAAAATTTAACTAAATTTTCGGCAGTAATTTCATTGCACAAACTTTTTATACACTTATAAATATGTCGTAAAGACTTTCTTCCAGCATTTCTCGAAATATGAATGTCTTGTCTTAAACAGATATCTAAGCTTAAGGATAATGAAGATATCCTTTGGAAGAGCTGAAAGTAACATATACCAGAAAAACTAGATACGTTTTTCTATAGAGTTTTGCAATTAAAATAAATATTTCCTATATTATTTTCATATTTCATACTCTGTTGAATAAAAAGATACAACTTCAGACAAAAAACATAACATCTTCATATCTAACTACCATTAGACATTTACTAATATCAACTACTTTATAAGGAGCCACCCACACAATTACTTTTCCCTCAACTTAGCTTCGCTCCTCTACGAAACGCCCTCAAGATTTCAGCCACCTGCCATAAGGTCTGTGTGAGTTTTCTTCGACTATTTTCGCAGCAGCACGCACAACCTCACACCCAGACCCTCACTCACACACACGCACACATATATAGAGAGACACTTGTCACTTGGCTGCGCAGATTTGCTTGACGCCTCGCTTGACTTACGGCCCTGCAGCATTGGCCATTTCAGATTTTGCCACACAATTCTAGCCAAATTCCCTTCTTCTGGGCTCACACAGAGACAAGGGTAAAAACGTAAACCAAACATGGCCAACAGCTGTGCGGGGCTTCTCACCAGCCACACACACATACACAGTTTATGTGTGTGTGTGTGTGTATGTGTGTGTCTCTCTATGTCCCTTGTGTAACTTTTTTCATTTCGCTGGATTCTTAATTAAATTATGAATTATGCACAGTTAGTTAAATAGACGTTGGGTCGTTTCGTTGCTTGTAGATTCTTTTTTTTTTTATATTTTTTTTGCCTTGTTTGTCAGATACGAGTGCTACCTGTATTGCGAAGTATTCTTCATTGGCTTTTTGCGGCTTACATTGGAGACGGATTTGCCTGGTTGCAAAATGTAAACACAGCTCGTTGCTTTCCTTCTTTCTTTTCTTCTTTTTATGCATTTCGTTTTATGTTGCGATGTGGGCTCGTAAATGGCATTACTAACCCAAATACTACAACTGCAGACACACACACACACAATTACACACCCACATATGTTGAGCAGGTGTTAGAGTGTGTGTCGCACACACATAAGTCGCTTATTTATTGCAGCGACCTTAAATGGGCACAAAAGTGAAAGTGTATCAAGTTACTCGACTAACTTTGTTAACCTACAGATACATTTGTATCTTTTATCTTGTATGTTGTATCTTCTTCTTCATTCCTGTAATAAAAATGCATATAAAGTTATCGTTATTTATGACCACAGCTTAAGGTCCAGCCGCTATGCGACTATATAAAATCATCATAAAAGTCTTCGCTTCCGTTTACGTGCGACTTGCTGAAACACAATTGACAAGGCTTCGATAGAAGATACACAACAAACAAGTACCTGTAGTTGAGATACGGCTTGCAGATAATAATTAAGGTATTGGAAATGCGAAAATTCCAATTGCAATTCCATTTCCATTTGCATACCATCATGGCAACGCCTCAATGTATGCAATGCAAATGTGGACACATTCAATTGGCTTTTCCCAGAAACAACTCTGTTGCCAATTGACAAGGACAACAACATGTAGAACTAAGGATGCCGCGAACCCACTGCCAACATCATCAAAGTCAAATGCAGCCACTGGCCGTGGCAACACACCAACAACGACAACAACAACAACCAACAACAACAACTGTCGCACACTTAAACCACAATTGCCGCCATGCAACATCAGCCCCAGAACATGCGGTCAACGCTGCCTTTAGGACAGCAGTAGTACCACTTCCACATCCATCTCCTGCTCCTTCTTCACACACACAGAGAGTGAGAGAGAGGGGAAGGGAAACACTCTTCATTTGGTCATCCACTGACAACAACTGTTGGCGGTTTTATGTCGCCAACGTTGACCGATTGCGTCCCTTTCGCGTTTGCCTTCTTTGCCTTATTTTGCTTTTGGCCAACTCTTAATTAACTTGCCTCATTGCGTTGCTTTACAGCGCGAATTCCTTTGAGCGTATTTTATTTTTTATATCAAATGCTGTCAGCCAACACCAACAACAACACCAACAACAGCAGCAACAGCAACAAAGTTAAACGCTCGAATTTACCCGAAAAAAAAATGGTTTTTCATCAACGTTGCGCGCACTTTGTAAGCTAATTTAATTGCAGCTACGTGACGTCGCTTAATCAGTTGGAAAACATTGCAATTAGGGCGTGGTAAACGCCCATCACCTACCACCCAACACCCTAGACCCACGCCTTCAAACTAAAGCTGCGTCTGCAAAATTAACATCCATTCGCTGCTTATTGGAAAATGCCCCAAAGCAGATAATTAAAAATGTGTTTAGAGCGTCGATGTGAACTAATTTAAATGATCAATTTATACGTTTGCAACGCCTGCTTTAAATTGCATTTTTTCCGCTCTCTCTTTCAGCCAATATACAACTAATTTCATTTAATACGAAATGAGAATTTATATAGAAACTACTCCGCTTCTTTCTGATATTTAATTGAAACACAAACTTGTTAAGGCGATCTAATTAGAAGATATATTACATCAATCGGTTGAAGATTCTTCAGCAAATGATATTGGATATATCCAAGATTTATCTACATATTGTACAGATGTTAACCTTATACTTAAAATCTACGAATATTTCCATGCAAGAACTTTAAGTACTCAACTCAACTGAAATTGACTTTAGCGAATTGTCTGAGATTCTGTTTATTGGAACAACAATTGCAATTTCATTTTATAAAGCTGCATGTAAATTAACTTAATTGAGTCTGTCAGTAAAACACACAAGTACACACACAGACACACACACACACACAGCCAAACCACAGTGTGTCATATAAATATGGATTCAGGCGTTTGCCTAAGTTACACACAAATTTTTGAGCGCAGAGAACACATACAATAAACAAACACACACACACACACACACAAGCACATAGATAGATATAAGCCGAAGTATAAAGTCAAATATGCCACGCCCACCATACATAGTAAAAACAAGTGGGCAATAATAAAGTAGATGGAAGAAAAAAGATATGAAAAACATTGCAGAAAACGTGGAAAATTTTTCATTAAGGACGATAAAAACTTTTATTTTCACAGCACGAAAACTACAAAAAAATATTTATGAAATCAAGTTGAGAATGCCCCGTTGTATGAAACATTTTGACATAACTGCACATACAACACACATCCACACACACACAACATAGAGACCCCCCACCTTGGGCTGACTAGAGAAAAGTCTCGGAGTAATCGGAGCTGAGTTTTTGTGCGGTTGCCTTGTATAATCGATGTATCCAAGCCCCGTTACCATATCGCCTTGTGCCTATCTTAAATGGCCACGCCCACGCAACAACAGCCCCCACAGCTCGTTGTACGTGTCTGTGTGTGAGTGTGTGTGTGTGCTGGCATTTTTATTGTGTTTGCGGTGTGATTTTTGCGGTGCGACCGAAAAGTAGATTCACAATTTGGCTATAACAACAAGCCACGTCTCGTACACATTTAGGCCTGGTTGCCTTAGCATATAGCATATAGCTTGGGGCTAAATTGTGCACTTATTGATTTCTGATAAATAAAGTCAGCAAAAATTTCGTTAAAGCCCTTCTCCATATCACAAAACAACAATAACAAAAGAAATTCTGTGGGAATGCCAACAGAAAATGAGAAATGAGAAATGACTATGAAAAACGAGCAGAAGAAGCAATTGTTTAATGTTAAGGAATGTTTTCCGTTGTTCGCAAAGTTTCTGGCTGTGAAAGATTAACGATTGTTTTGGTCACTTGGGAGATTAAAGTACTCATTGCAAGAATACAAAACATTTCAAAGAGAAATATATCAAAAATGCGTTGTAAGCTCAGCTTAAGAATAGCCTGGGAAATGGTAACAATCGTTAAGGTTCCTATTGATGTCAACCTAATTATGGGATTACCTTTAAGCTGTTATCAATTGTATTAAAAATGAAATCGATTGGTACTTAACTAACGATTAAGGGATTTAAACAGAGAGTACTTAATCGAAATAAAAGCTGAGTAATTGTTATATACAATCTGATTATAATTAATACCATTCGAACAATCATTTTAATTAATCATAAGTTTGAGAGGTAGTTACGCATTCATTAAGACAAAACAATTAATTTGAAGTCTGCTTGTGATTTCTCCCTGGACTATTCCCTGGATAGTTGCCACCGTTGTGGCCTCCTCTGCGGCAAACCATTAGGAATGATACACATAATCCCAATGGAGAAGGAAAACATAACCAAAATGATTACTATAGCTGATACTGCCCACTCTCTTGTTACCTCTCTCGTTCCCATTGTATGACTGGAGAAGAAGCGTATAAATTGCAAGACAAATATTGTTACTATATATAAATCCAGTAGAAACAGATTGCTTTAATAAATATTGGGCAAGCGTACGACATAAACGTGTTTACACACTCAGTTGAGAAGCAGAAAGGAACAGGAATCCGCCAACGAATGCAGAAGCCAAACAGAAACAACAAACAGACCAAAAAGTAAAGCAAAAAGAACAGCAAAGAATAGCAAAGAAAACCCACGGCAATTTTCAAAACACTTTTAAAACACATTTAGAAAATAATGTTAGCAACCAAAATAAAACAAAAAAAAGCACACACACACACACAATGTTAATGCTGAAAGGCAAACGTTGGGTCAGCTATCAAGGCTGTACCTTAGAGCGGGGGAGGGGAGGGGAGTGTCGGGGCAGAGGGTGCAGAAAGCTACTCACAGTTATGGGCGCATTAAGTGAGCCAAGCCCAGACCCAAGAGCAGCCGCTTGTATCACGTGGCGTATACGCAATCTTCTTTTTCAATGTGTACGTGTGTGTGTGTGTGATGGTGTGTATAGAGTGTCCTGTATGGAGCGCGTGTGCTGGCACTTAATCTTCCAGGCTGGCGCAGATGCAGTGCAGGATATACCGGTCATATATCTAGCACAGCTTCTCCCAAAATATATCTCGAATGTCCTGGAATGTCCTGTGGAAGCAAACGGCAGTAATACGCTACGCTATGCCAGACGAACGAGACAAAGCCCTATGGAACTTGAAACTGTCGCAACATAGATCTTAGCAAGCCCATCAAACAAAAGGCTTAGATTTACTCAAGGTTTAACTTTTCTCTGCGATTTAATCAATATGTTAGATGAATATTAACAAAACTCAAAAGAAAAATTGTAAATTGAGTTGAAAGAACTTGAGTTTCCGGGAAATTACTGCTCTAAGTATTAATTTTTCAAATTTCATAAGTAAATTGAGTTTATTTAAGGGTAACTTTGATTGCCAAACCAGTCAACAGTTAAGCATATCGAGCACATGTATCACTGCCCGGTCAGAGACCCAAAAGAGACATTTTTCGGGCCCAGCTGTTCAACGCGGCGTATGAGTTATGAAAATTGTTTTGTTGGCATCAACTGTGGCCGAGAAATTGCGCATAATACATCAAAGTCAGAAATTGATTTAAGTCAATTAATTTAAACGAGCCACAACAATAACAAGCCAAGGCCCCCCACTTCAAGCTGAGCACGCCTAATAGGACAGCCATTTGTGTTGTAGTCTACTTCAAGGGGCACGAGGGCGTTGCAAGTGGTGCGAGCGTAATAAGCGGGCGGAAGTGGTTGCCAGACACGTGTTACGCTGGGCTGGGCCAGTGGTTATGGTATAGGGGTTGTAAGGCTATGCTTTGAGCTGCTGTAATTGTATTTACGTAGTGAAAACATGACCTAAAAGAGAGAGAGACAGAGAAGAAGAGGGAGAGGGAAAGAAAGATTAAGTGGAGAAAGAGGAGTCGTAATGTATTTACTCATATGTCCTGCACAGACAAGTTAATTATTTTGTGGTGTGCGTGTTTATTTTTGGGCAAATCGATTTTAACGCGTGCCCAACACACACAACCACACACACACACACAAACAGAGACACCCCCCAACTTATGCTTGCTCTGTATGCTCTGTGTGTTGCCTACTTTTGAGCGTCTTTAAACACAAACGTTGGACGTGTAGCACACTGTTTGTCTTAACAGTCTTCTCAAATATTTGCACAATGTTTGTCTGAATTAATTAACAACATTTTAAAGTGCCCCAGCAAAGTCGCAAGGGTAGAGGGGAGGGAGACAGAGGCTACCAAATCATTTGCATTCTCTGGTCTCAGCATATTTCGAGTTGACTCTTCAGTTTTTTTTTTCTGGTTTTTTTTGTGTGTGCCTCTTCATTGTTTGTCGGTCGACGCTTTGCATAAATTCAAAGACAAAATGCAAAAATATACAAAAACGAGAAAATAAACATAAAAACAAAATAAATCACAATAAAAAAACAATGACATTTTAATTAAATTTATGTGCACAAATTGCCTGCACAACTGCAACAGCAACTTCAACTTCAACTTCAACGAGCTGCAGCACTTACTTAAGCCAAAAAAAAAGGGCTTCGTAAAACTATACAAAATCTACTGTAGTTGAGGCAAATTCCGGGTGGCAAAACAGTTTTATTTTTTTTGGGGTGTTGCACAACGTTGCTGACGATATTTGAATGGCACTTTTTGCATGACTAATACGAGTATATAAAACTTTTGCAATGCGATTGAAGAGAGCTGAAGAGTTTTGTTTATGTCTATAAAATGGATATATATAATAGATGCCAGCTGACAACATGCTTAACGCAATTTAACTTTCATACTGATGCAAACTATGTCCGAAGATTAAAGTTTAATATACGGAGATAACCTCCGCTTAACTTTAGACTTGCAGAAAAGTTTCAAAGAAACCAACTGCAGTTGTTCTGAGTGAAAATTATTAAAACGACTTCAAATATACTTTTAACTAGCGGTTGTTATGCCAACTAGAACACAGAACTCCAATTAGAGGTGAGTACGTATCATGCACGCTATTAAGAAAACTTCTCCAACACCAGTGCTCAATGTCAGGATGTATACAAAAGCAGCTTTCGAGTTGCTTTTAACTAATGAAATCTGAACAGAAAGTGTAGCTACATTCTTATGCTATTAACATCACTTCTGTTAAAGTCACATTAGCATTTGACACTTGATGAAATAATAATAATTCATAAATGGAGTATTCACTTCAATCTATTTGATTCTCCACACTCTAACTTCTGTTAACATCACATTAACATTATGTACGAGTATATCAATCTTTTAAGCCTGTCAACAACTTAAAAACTTATCTTAAATTTCAATGCAAGCCAACTGCCACTTCCTAAGCCTTTAGCTTTGAATTCCCTCAGCTTTCTGTCTCTCATAATATCCTTACTGAGATGAAAGCACTTTTTCTTATCCTTTGATGACTTACATCGTTTAAGCCTTTTACATGCTCCTCTACTGGGCTATCTATCATAATATATGAACCTGTAGTTCAACATCTTTTATGTGTGAAGTATACGAGTATGTTCCTTTGATGGCATATATGGTACAAACACTGGCACGTCCTAAGACTCAAAGGACATATTTTTACTGCAATTCATCATTATCATCACCTTCTCATGCAGCTGTTCAGCTGTTCAGCTGACACCTGTCAGTTGCATTTCATTTTCGCCTTCTTCTTCTTTACTCGCATTATACGCTCCTTTCATTTTGTTACAATATCCTCAAAGCTGTCACTCAAGAAGCAGGCACATGCATAGACACTCACACATACACAAGCAAAAAACTGCTTATAATTACCCTGTAGATTACACATTTTGCCTAACAAGCCCCATTCATTAATGTCATCAAAAAGAGCAACAGCAGCAGCAGCAGCCGGAACAGCAGCAGCAACAGCCGCAGCAACTGGAAAGTCTGAAAATCTGCAACAATTTGTTGACACACCCACCGCACGGCAAACGGACCATGTTAATGACACTACACCCACCCTTCCGGCCCCACTATGACTCTCCCGTAGTCCTGTTTCCTAGCCAAAGACCTGAGAGCTCTTACAAAGTTGCAGTTGTGCAAACGCCGTAAAAAAAAAAAGCGAAGACAACAAAAATAAACAGAAATGGAGACCAAAAACAGAAGCAGAACCCAAGGCAGTGCCAGAGCCAGAAGCAGAGCCAGAGGCTGTGGCTGAACCTGAGCCAGGGCCAGAGCCAGGACGTGCTCTTCTGTTGATGTTGGTGACGTGGCTTTTCAGCATGAAAACGCAACGCTTTTTATAACACAATCACACACAAACACACACACACACACACACAAATGCTATGCGCTAGTTAAAATTTTCGAAAATTTTGAAGCTGCAGGTGTAACCAATTTGCTGGTATTCCTGGGGCAGCTGCTCCTACCCGCCCACAGGCAGGGTGGACAGGAGGAGGTGGCGAATTGTCGAGGCCAAGCAGCAGCAGGAACCGCACTCGACTCGATTCCGCACTCAGAAAAGCCCCAGAAAAACACTCGAGCTTGTCACACAAAAGTTAAAGGACGCAGCTGAAGAGCGACTGAAACGATTGCATTCTAGTGTCGCCTCCTCTTCTCTGCTGGTTGAATGCAACATGATGCATACCGCAGTGCTAAATGCTATCGTATCCCCTACGGACAATGCAGCTACAAGGATATCAATCTTATCGTCATGCTGATGATCTATTCCGATACATATGCAACACTTGCTCGAACGTTGTGTTAACTTTATGATTGCGTTTACCTTCCCCTCTCTCGCTCTAACTCACTATCTGTCTCTTTCCCTCTGATTTCATTTCCCTTGCGGCTGCAGTGCTGACCACATCCTTCTGCTGCACTCATTGCCATAATCCCAGCATTATTACCCACTCGCTGTCCCATATCCGTTTCGTTGTTGGCCATCCTGGCCAGAATGCAACATTACACACATTACACATACGTCCCGTTGGCTGCTAACTTTTATTGCCTGCTCGCAGCGTTAAGTCGGATTTATGTTGATGTGATACTCTTTCTCCCTCTTTCTCTCTCTCTCTATCTGTCTCTCTGTCCTATTCTATTTCCTAAAGCAGCTTTTGCCTTGGCTTTTGGCATTGTTGTCTCTCTTCTAGCCAGTTTATTGCCTTGAACATACGTTTTACTTTTTGGCTGCTTGCGCCTTAATTGACGTGCACAGTTCGTCGCCGGTTTCAATTTTGAACTTATCATTTGCCATCTCTGTCTACCTCATGATCTAACAGTCTCTTTATCTCTCTGTCACTCGAGTAGACGCCTTTCGAAGCGGAAATAAAAAATATTTATTCTGTGCTCGCAATCACAAACAAAAAGTTGTTAACTTTTTGTTGAAGCTTATCCATGCCACATGTGGCAAGGACATTTGCCCAGTTCTACAGAATATAATACCATTCTACTCGTACTATATATACCGCACTCAACTCAACTCTTCATTCTAGTCGGGTTCCCTCCGTTCTGTTCTCTATGTCATTCTCTTTTAATGGTCAAAACTAAGTACCTCACACACACAACTCGCAACCTCTCAAATACACACATACACACACACATATGTTTGGTGAAAATATGAAATGTGAACAAGTTTGGCTTTTTATTTTGATGGCGACTAACAAAAGCAAACAGAAAACAGGAAACAACGAAACCAAATGAAAAACTATGAAGTATTATAACATATGGTTGAAAACTACGGATAAGTCTGAGTCACAAGGGGATTATACTTTAGGCATTACTCATACACAACCATAAAAGCTATGAATTGGAGTATCAATGGTAAAGCAGCTTATACTCGTATATGAATAAAATGAAAGAGGTCTGGTTCACTTGTTCTTGACTATTGAATAACCGAGTGCATTCTGTTTGAAATTCAAAAAAAAAAACATTATCATCAAACGTTAAAGAAAAATTACTCAATTAACTCAACTAGAAGATACCCTGTACAATACGTAGAGGATCGTTAAGCATATGATATATGTTGTTATTCAGCTTAAGTAGCTATCAGACTTGTTTAGACATAGAAAGATCTGGTGAATCTGAAACCATTCAGATCTGTTTATGTCTGAGAGCATATTTCATATTGTATGAGCTCAGATTTAGCTCTTATATATCCTGATATCGTTCTTGTTATATATACATAGTTACTGACAATACGTTTTCATGTATAATTGCAACTCTTTGAATCCATATCCTTACTTATCTTCAATTATTTATATATAGAAAGCCCAAGTGATATTTTGTATAAAAACAGTTTTCTAGGCACATCATTTGCTCGCATTGTTAACAATTCTTTTTTTCTCTTTTGCAGCTCACAAATTGAAATCATGCAAAACGAAATTGCAACTGAAAAAATGTGAAGAGCAAAAAGGGACAGGAGCAGACAAAAGCAACAAAATAGGAAAAAGCAAAACGATAACGGAAACGAAAACGAAAACAGAATAGAACCTAATAATCATAATAATAATAATACTAATAGGAAGAATCTGGAGCAGAGGAAGACGAAGACGAAGGCAAATTGAAAAGGACACACTCAGTTGGCCAGTGGCCAGTGAAATGCGATGCGATGCGGCGTCGACGACTGCAACTCCAATAATGGAAGAAAATAGTTGAAGGCAACCAACTGAATAGGGGGCGCATACAAACAATTGGCGAGCAAACAATGCAAACTAATAAAGTACTTAAGGGGATATTTTATGCAAAACAGCAAAGTAACAAAAAGCAAGCAAAGGATACTGCAGCAATAGCATCAATCAACTGCGCCACAGGGCGTATGATTAACAAGGATTAAGGAAAGAAAAGTAATACTATTTCGCTAAGGCTTCAACATGGAGCGGGAGACATTGAAACGTGAAATGTCTCGCAAACGAGACTTGATTAATAAATGTTTTAAATATGCAACAACAGCCACAGAAATTGCAACAACTGCAACAGGAGCAGCAGTAGGAACAACAGCAACAACAACACCGCTTACAGCAAATGGAACAACAACCACTGGGCCTATACTGGAAGTGGTGCTTGGCAACTCAACCACGAAGCCATTAACGGAAATGCAACGAAACCACCTGCTAAAGATGCCAACAACAAGAACAAGAGCCACAGTAAGAACAACCACAGCAGCAACAGCAATAGCCACAACGACAGCAGCAACAAGAATAGAAAAGCCAATAGCAAATTGTGCAAACTCAGCAGCAGCAGCAGCAGAAGCCGGAACAGCAGCAACACATACCATTGCCAGGACATTAAGGACATTAGCAAAGAGCTGGCCAAAGTCTGCAGGACTTCTATTGACGCTTTGCCTGAGCCTCATGGTCTGCAACAGCCAAGCGGGCTTCGCCTGCCTCAGCAATCCCTGTGTATTTGGCGTCTGCATCGATGGCCTAAACAGGTGAGTAAACTTTGCTGCAAGCTGCCACATGCTACCACTTTCTACTTGCCACATGGTAGCCAAGTGGAATCTAGCTCTTCAAATAAGGCGCACTATTCGCTTATTATCGCCAAGCCAATAAACTCCGTTCAACACATTTCGAGTGGCAATAAACTTGGCACCACTTGAACGCCACCACCAGCAGCGGCAGCCGCTGCTGGAGCGTCGCCTTCACTGGACACAACGAATGGTCATCATTCCCAGTCTCCAGTCCTAGCAACCATATGAGGCAAACATGTTGATGCCGCTAGCTTGCAGGCAAATGAATTTGCAGTTAATCCTTCCCCCTACTCTTCGCACTGCTCTTTATCCTTGCCCGTTTTTCCTTTTTATGCATACACTTTAAATGGGGCCAAGTTGTGGCCACTTCGAGTGGCAGTTGAATGGGCTGCACATTGAAGATGGGAGCTTTTGCATAAGCTGCACATTATTAGCTAAGCGAGTGTCCAACCACAGGCCCTGCCCCCCCCAGCCCCCTGTGCTCATTCAGAGTTAATTAAATAGGTAATATACCGTCCTTTGAAGTTGAGCTTTAGTGCACTCAAAGTGCATAGAAAACTAGAATAATAAGATAATATTAAGTAAAAGCTATAAAACAATAACCAGAAGCACATTTTTTTCTAGAGAAAGCTCAAGACAGAAAAGCCTCAGCTTAGAAAAGCATTTTTCCTGAGGCACAGATTACTTTAGGATTAATATTTAACTGATCGAAAGTTAAGTCTGATAAGATAAGAAACTATAGTATATATAGCACAAACTAGAAGAATTATCATATAGAAGATTATCTTAGTCCTTCCAGAACTGCTCTGAAATAAGCTGACAGCAAAAGTTCTTAATTTCTACTGTCTTTCGTTTATAATTCCCAACCAGTTTAAGCTTAACTTTAACCTTCTTAAGACTCGAGCTCATGAAAAAATTTTTGTTAAAGTGTTCATTTATGTGCTTTTCTCTGTTTGACGTGTAAGATAAGATAATATAGTATATATATAGCACTAACTAGAAGAATTATCATATAGAAGATTACGTTAGTCCATCTAGAGTAAGTTGACAGCAAAATTTCTTAATTTCTACTATCTTTCGTTTATAATTCCCAACCAGTTTAAGCTTAACTTCAACCTTCTTAAGACTCGAGCTGAAGAAAAATTTTTGTTAAAGTGTTCATTTATGTGCTTTTCTCTGTTTAACGTGTAAGATAAGATAATATAGTATATATATAGCACTAACTAGAAGAATTATCATATAGAAGATTACGTTAGTCCATCTAGAGTAAGTTGACAGCAAAATTTCTTAATTTCTACTGTCTTTCGTTTATAATTCCCAAATGGTTTAAGCCTAACTTTAACGTTGTTAAGACTCGAGCTTATAAAAAAATTTTGTTAAAGTGTTCATTTATGTGCTTTTCTCTGTTTGACGTGTAAATCTCATATTGTATCAAGTCCTATTGCTAGACCAGCTCCCCTGGCTTAGCTTAGTTAAAGCTAATACAATATCTCAATTCAGCGCCCTGTACTTACCATCAGTTTAGTCAGTGTGAAAAATGTGTGGCTTGAATTGTGTACAGTGCCACTTAAGGATATATATGAGTATCCTTACGAGTATCCTGTAGACTAACACGGTATAAAAAGTATTGCTCGATGCCAATTGCATAAACAAGTCAACAGGACGATGCAAACAGCTGCCAACTTCCTTCCTCTCTCCCTGTCTCTCTCTCTCTCTCTCTCATATATCCGCTCATCTCTTTCTTTGGTGAATCTCAATCCTTGGCAGCATTTATATTACTAAGTAACTGGCATTTTATTTTCTTCGTCGTCTTCGTCGACATCTCGCGATGTGTGCGACCACTGAATGTGGCCAGCAGCGGAACCTACCATACTCTTACCCACCATACCATACCCCAACCCTAATTCTAACCCAAACCAACACAACCACCCAATCTCACAGTCCGTGAATTTGCTCTATAAAAAGCGTTTACGATATTTTTTTACGATAAGTTCGCGCAAAAGCTGCAAGTCAAATGCGAGCCAGAGCAGAAGGTTGAAATGTTTCCTGGTGCGCATTTCTTGACATAACCACCAGTTAGCTAGTTAGGGTAGTAAAAGGAGGCAGGACGGAATGTGGCAGTGGCCAGGAATAGAGACTAAAGCAGGGGGAAGGGGAAGCAACACAACCAGCCGGATAGAAGTTTATGCGTTGGCAAGCAGAAATTTATAGCTGCAATTAAATTTAACACGATTCCATGAGATTTAAACGGATTAAACGAATAGTTTTTTGCCCATCTTTAAGTTAGCCCCGCCAGCAGACGGACGAGGAGTAACAGCAATATAAGATGATTTGTTTATTGATGGGGTATGAGTGAGTTATCAAGAGTATACGTTGATGTTTTATTGGTTTATCGAGGTTTATGTTCGACTAGTTTCAGTATACTAGTATGAGCATCACAACTTATGATAGATATCAAGGATCAGTTAGCTTTAAAGTCATCGTAAAAGTTGCTACAGTGAAATATTTAACAAATTGTTGACTTAAATAGAAAGTGTAATAAAATTTTGATGTGCAAATGGAAAAGAACCTTTAACCTTTTTGTCAATAAGAGCTACTCACTTACAAAGTCATGCATTATTACAATAACTTCCTTTTGGCTTACAGCTATCACTTAGCCATCAGCATAAGAGGAGCAGCTAAAGCGAATCCCAAGGCCATTTTAACTATTCGTTGCAATTGTTTGTTGGCATGCCAACAAATCAACAGGCCTCCAGGGTATACAAGTCATGTCAAAGGCAGCCAACAATACTGTTTTTTTTTCCTACTTTTATTTTTTAATCCAAAAGCTCTCACATGAGCTACAAATGTAGACTACTATCCGTACTGTCCATCTACAGATACTCCGTACAAACAGCAGCAGCGGCAGCTCAAATGCATCCTAATGCAATCCATTATAGAAGAGTTCACGTGCCGTCTCCTTTAGCTCCTTAACCACCTGCTCAACCTCTAACCTGCAATCTCATAGAGCAATCCGTATACTTGTATGCTACCTTCCCATCAAGCCGGATAACAAAAGTTCTTTAATTAAGCTGTGTACCTGCAAATCCTAGAGAGAAGGCCAAGCCAGGATATGTCTGCCATGTTGAGCCATGTCGCTTGACAATCCCTTGACACTTTTGTAGTTCCGTTACTTTTACCATTACCATTACCGTTACCACTGCTGCTGCTGCTGTTGCTGTTTCTGTTGGTTGTACCCATTGCCCATTGGCATTGCCATTTTACCGTTTGCATTTCCATTTCAATTTCAATTCACTGTTCTTAGTACGAAAAACCAATCCCAAATGGCTACCAAATATTTATCTCCACTACTCAAGCGTAATGTTTAGAGTATGTTGTTGGCCAAGTTTATAGCATACACCAGGGTACTGAAAAAACTACATGTACAATATATACATACATATAGCTAGATATATTTATTCGTATTAGATAAAGATACATTTGTTTGTACAGATCCATACATGCACGAGTATCTATGAGTGTATCAGGCCCACTTCAATTACTAACAACTGGTGTTAGAGCCATGCTCATATCGTTGAGTACACAGTAAGAAACAAGTAGCTACTTTAAATACACAAGAGTAAAAAAAAGTTGTATCTTGATAAAGAAAAAGGAATAAGCCACAGCTCTCAATTCCTGTCTCTCTCTGTCTCCTTTGCTTTAATATCTTGTAATCTTAAGTAATTTCTTTTTCTCTCAGTGTACTACATGAAACACCATATTGTACTACTACTATTTGTAAAAGTATTTTTATCTAAAACGCGCTCTTGTTTCAATTTTTTTACTTTTGTCTCGTCCTTTCTTTTTTATGGGTTCGCCTACAACATTTTTTTTGCTGAATGTTTGATGCATCATTGACACACCGTTGCGCACACCCAACTGCCACACCACGCTGCGCTATCTATCACAACAACAACAACACAACGACTACAATGAGTACAGCTCGTATTCATGTTACTGCATTGACGGCTATACAGGGATCCAGTGCCAAACGAACTGGGACGAATGCTGGTCGGGACCCTGTCAAAACGGCGGCACATGTGTGGATGGTGTTGCCTACTACAATTGTACGTGTCCGGAAGGATTTTCTGGTAAGTGTGTTGTGGTTTATTTTTGCACTACTCGTATGCCAAACCGTACAGATACGATATGCTCAGATAGTACGAATAGTATAACAAATACGACTAAGGACTAAGGACTTGCACACAGCCTGTGTCAATGTGTGGGTGCTCAGTGGAGTGGCCACCAAAAGGGGATACTGAAGGGCATATGAGCGAAGCGCACACACCACGTGCAAAATGTATTTTTATTAAGCCAACGAAAAAATAAAAACCAACTCCTACACCACTGGCCCAACCCTTAGCAGCCACTCCAGCACGGAATGCTGCACATAGAATGGGAGTCGAGTCGACTGGCTTCCGCCTGAGGTCCTTCTGGTGTCCTCCTGGCAGGAGACTCGTTCAGGTTCCAAAAGCAGCGACGCACGCCAAACGTATTTGTAAAAATTTTGTGGCAAAAGGAACAAAAAAAAAAAAAATAATAAACAACGCTTTTTTTACACATTTCCTACATTCGCTCACATTTTTCTATTCTACCCAGAAGAATGGAATGAAAACAAATGTGTCTGAAAAAAAGAAAAGTCGCACCTTTAATACACTTTCCGTGAAGGAAAATAGTTTTAAATTATATAAGACAAGCGCTCAAATGAGACCTATGTCAAGTATAATCAAAGGTTAAAAATATTACTTGAGTAAGTCGCATGAACTATCAAGTTTAAGCAATGATTATCGTTATCCTTAGCGTGTTATCGAAAAGCAATCAAGTTTTTCGAAGTCTAAAGTATCGTTTTCTATTCATCTTCTATTCATTTACATCTTTTGCATAATAATGTTCCCTAGTATAAGTTGAACTATAGAAAAATGGGTAAAGGATAAAAGTCTTGTATAGCGACTAGCCAACAGTTCCTTTGATTTACTTACTATACCCTTTCCTAAGGATATTAAAAAAGTGCAGCGTGCAAATGGTTGGGCAGTTGCCTTACAGCATATTCGAAGGGTTTGAGGCTGACAAACCAACTTTAATGTTGTCTATTGTGGTAGTCAATGTCGGGTGCTTAACTTTGCACTCGCGTGTGTGTGTCCATCTGTGTGTGTGTTAGCCTTATGCGGAAGTCTCAGCATGAATGTATCTAATGTTCATCCTTTTGGCTTCGTGTACTTTCCGTCCGTTACGTTACGTATACGTCCATGGTATATATATAAACACATTTACTTTTGCTACGTGTGAGAAGCACTTAGTAAGTCCCTCAATCTACGACTGTGTGTGTTTATACCGTAGTATGTGCTAATGTCTGTATAACTGTGTGTGTGTGTGTATGTGTATCTAGCAGTTGACTTTATAAAATTTTGTGAAATTTATAGCCATCGCATAGGTGTTATATGTTATATCAACGCCAAACTAATACCAAATACAAATTGCTACAAATTTGCGGTCCAGGGAAATTGCCAAGCGTTTCACATTAGTAAGCAGGAGAAAGGATGAAGAAAATGTAAGGGAAATGGAATGAGTGAAGTCGGTTTGAGTAATTGACACATTGTTAGGATTAAAAGTCTAACATATACTATGAAAAGTGTATGTGGGCTTAACAATTTAAATACTAACTGGGGGAATTAAAGAAAACATATGTCACTTAAGCTAACGTGATTTTGTGGTAAGGTCTTACAAGGGATTGACTTGGGTTAAGTACAAGTTTGCTATGAATATAAAATAGATAGAAATGTTAAATTGAATGAAGTGTTTAATATATAAGAAAAATGTGTGTTAGTTATTTCTAGCATTCATTTGATAATAGGATTGTTTAAGATTATTTATATTATGTACCCCAAAGTTCTTTTTAATTTTATTCTCCTGGTACGACCCCATTAAAAGTAAATCTCTAAAATGGTTTCACGTTGAATAACACAACAATTGCATTAAATTTGCATAAGTAAGTCAAAAACACAACAAAACGTGGTAAAAGCACAAAAGCTTTGAGCACCGCAAATGAAATCAACACAAAACAATAACAAAAAATATATATTTATATATATTTTTCGTGGTGTCAAATATAAAATACCCTCGCAAATAGAAAAATGTATGGAAAATTATACGAATTGAGTATTAATTTCTTTAACAAAATTCTTATAAGGTAGTTTTGATACACTATATACAGTGTATATAAACATATAAAACACATCTTAAAAGACTGTTTTTAGTTAACATATTAAAGGAGAGAAATCTAAAGATATCCTTATTATGTGTAACTTCCTGTATCTGCGCAACAGAATAATATAAAGTTCTTACCTATATGTGATTTATTTCACTTTTAATTACAGATTTAAAGCTCCCTAACGAAAGAGTATCATAACCCTAATGATATTATGTATTTTTTGTAGAGATTTAAAGTGGATCAGACAGTAAAAATACAAAAAGATTATAGAAAAATAGATTAAACTAAGCGACGCTTTAGACAAGTGACGCTTCATAGAGAAAAAACAAAAAAAAATTAAAAAAAAAACAGGCAGAAATGCAGTAAAGAAACATATATACAAAAAGAGTATATATGCATATAACAATATGCTTTCTATCCACAAAGCTGACAAACACAAAAGAGATTTATATGACTGCATACATACCATAATAAATAAATTTTTTTTTTTTTTTGAGTCGGAAATGAAGCAATGAGCTATGCACAAAACTACAGAATAAAGGCAACAAAATAATACAAAAATATTTGTGATATAAAAGAAATTGAATGAATAGGGGAAACCCAGAAAAGCCACAAAAAAAATGGTGGAAAAAGTATAGAAAAAAATGGTGTGGAAATGGAGGTGCAGCACGAGGCGGCGCCTGTGGCACACTATTTAACCGCTCATTGAGTTTTTTAGAGCGCCAAAAAAAAGTAAAATAAAATATTTACATTTTTTGAAAATGCAAATGAAAATGAAAAGAGAAAATTTGACGGGAAAGCTGCTAAAGCCAAAGCCAAAGCTTAAGCAGCAGCAGAGCCGTAGCTACATTTTAATTAATATTATGAGACCCTCGTGTTGGTTTTTGCCTTTCAGCAACATTTCGTCCTTTTCGCGTTTGACGTTTATGCTTTTTGAGGTGGTCATCATAAAGATATGAGACCTTATTCTCACCCCAATAAAAAATAAACTGATTTTCGTACTTTGTGCCACTTACCAAAATTTTTCTTTCTTTTTTTTTGTTTCTATCACAACAAACCAAGTTAATTGTTTGCTTTACTTTGAAACGGTTTGGTTTAAGTTTTATCCTTGATTAGTTTCTCCTTCCTTTCTCTTTCCTTCGAGTATCTGGGTTATTCTGTTGTTTAGTTGGCTCTGATTTAGGTTAATTAGGAACGTTCTTTAGCTACTTTTGGCTGCCAATTCTGTAATGAAAGCAAAACAATACGTATAGTTAGAATGGAGCAATATAATGAAGATTGTTCATAGATATTTACTTAATTAACCATGGGATATTCATTGTTATATCTCAGAGAAACAATACCCAAATATTGACAAGTTACACCTGATATATAAGGTTTCTTCTACATTAATCATGAATTCCCTTAACTTTAATGATGGCTCCTTTATCAAGTAATTCAACAAATGCTGCAATTCTCAGCTGGATAACCTTGCTCTCCATTGGCATAGTAGTACTCGTACACATAAACACAATCAACACGCAGTTTAACAACAAAGGCTGAGTCATCTCCTTGGCTGCCTTTATGCAATCATTGCAGTCCACCATTAGAAAGCGCATTGCACAAGGCAAAGGACCAAAGGACTAAAGAGCTGAGGGGCATTCAGCGCGAAAACAATGCAAATTGCAAACAGTTGAAGCCATCGCTGGGCCTATTCACATTGAAATTCACATTTTATATTCATGCGAAAAAAGTGCTGCATATCAACAATAAACAATGCAATGTTCAACACAAGCTGTTCGACTAACAGATACTCTATGGAAAGTATATAGATAGTTATAATAACTATATAAACATCAAGTTATGAGTATAGCTGATGGTATAGAGTACGGTAGCTCTATAGGAAAAGGTTCCATTATTTAAGTAATATATAATATAAGTTTCATTTCAAGGCCTTCTTGTAAAAGTATATACCCTTCTCATAGATAGAGTATAAAAGAGAAAAAATGCATTAAAATCGCAGCAATGCAGATATTTTTTTGGGTTTTTTTTTGTGTAGTTTTCCATCTTTTTAACTTGCATTCATTTGAATGTTTTTTGAGCGTAATTTTCCTGCCACCTTTTTGTAAATTTGCACCTCTATCCTCATCATCAGCAAAAGGTGAATATGAATATGTAAAAATTTTGATTGTGAATGCAAAAGTATTTCTGCAAATATTTGTCATTCCAATCCCGTCGTCCTCCCTCCTCCCCACCATCTGCTGCTGATACACCTGTGATGTGCACTTTCATATACGAGTATTCAATGCACATTCATTCAATCAAACATGCATTTTGCTCAGCTGTTCATTCATTCATTCATTCATGGCTTCATTTGCGTACAGACAGATTTTTGTCTTTATAGCGTGGATTCTTTTTCCAATCGGCGTTGCCTTTGTGCAATTTTGGGCTCTTAGTCCGGGTTCAGCTTCAAGCGATTCCTGGCACACTTTGTTGTACGGTATCCTTCCCTCCTCCACTGGGATTCTCCCTTTAATCATAACTATGATGTGGATATTTGGGACATTTAAATCGCATTGCAAGCGAGCGGGCAACTTTAAAGGCTGCCAGTTGTAAGGTGATTTATCAAGGGATTCGACCAAAAAAATAAAGGAAAAAGAATGAAAACAAATCGAAATTCATTGAATTTCTCGTCGCTCTGCGATTTACATAAATTTTTTATTTAATTTACTCAATTGCCGTGGCATTTTCCGAATTTTCCGGGGAAAAGATAGAGGTGGAGTGTTAT
Organism: Hirtodrosophila trivittata; assembly: GCA_035045065.1. Classification (NCBI taxonomy): domain Eukaryota; kingdom Metazoa; phylum Arthropoda; class Insecta; order Diptera; family Drosophilidae; genus Hirtodrosophila; species Hirtodrosophila trivittata. The sequence continues at coordinate 1,769,810 of JAWNNK010001445.1, read as the reverse complement.
AATATGGATACTTCATCTCTTTCCGTACCCAATATTAAAATACATTTACGGCCATCCAATTGTCCCCATTTTGAAGCTAATCAATTGCCTTTTGGGGATTTAGTTTTGGTTCATTTGATATTTTTTTCTTGCTTGTTGGTGATATTATTTTGTGGGTGTGCGTGTATGTATGTGTGTGTGTGAGTGTGGCATGTAATAAAATATTTATAATATTGCATATTGATTTTATAATGGAAACTTTTCGAGTTTGTTGAACTTTTATGTGGTTGCTTTTGACACGCTTTAGATATGTTTTCGTATCTGTGTGTGTGTGTGTGTGGTGTGGATTATTATTGGTTTTGGGATTAGCCATATAATCGAATGTTGGCAGATTTGTGCTCTTTGATGATATTAAAAATTCGTGCTTTCACAATTTTTATTCTGTTCTTTACCAAATTAGGTTAAAATGCAATACACGAGTAAACAACGTCAAAGTCTGCTAATTGCCATTTGCATATTAGTTCAATGTGAGCTCTTAATGCTTTCAATTCAGGCAGGCGACAGCCTATGGGTTTTAAGTGTTATATATATAAAAAATAAATAAATGAATGCACTCGTTAAATAAACAAGGTTTTCATACGAATACGTAATGAACGTTTCTAAAATCTAGGTATTATTTGCCTAATTCAAATTAATAGAAATTAAATGTAATCTAAATTAGATACCAGCAAAATAGACCACAATAATTAGAGCAGAGGTGGAAACCAAACCCCAGCTAATAGGTGTACATCGAATGGTAACCTAAACCTGAAAAATGAAACTAGAGATACGAATTCCAGATATCGGAAGGAACCATCGAATAAAGTGCTATAATAAAGCGCTACCCAGTCATAAAAATCAATACTTAAGTACAAATAATAAGTGAAAATTATAGTGAATAATAAAAAGAGAATATATTAACACTATTACGTAAAGCTCAGCAATTAATTACTTCGCCTAACTGCAATGTGCTCTAGCCAAAAACAAGCGAAGCCAAAGGTGATTAGGGAACATGCCGTCATAATGTTCTTCTACGAGTACAAATAGCTGCTGGAAGTGGGTTGTGGGTGTGGATGTGGGTGTTAGTATTAGTGTTGGTGTGAGAGGGAAGCTACGAATTTCTCACTCATAAATTTGCCCATTGAACTTTAGCACAATACTTTCTAATTTTACGCAACGTTGGCAAGCAGGCTGACAGGCTGGTTGGCAGGCAGGCAGGCGATGGAAAATTTTCTACATGCATTGCAATGCAAGTGGAGAATGTGAAAAGGTGGCGTACAAGCCTCCTGATGGGCGTGGCAGTTGGCAAATTCAATAGAAATTGGCAGGCAAAAAGAGAGGAAAAAAAATAGAAGGAAAACGAAAACCGAACTGGAAAATATAGTACAAAATTCAATTAATTAAAAGCTGTAAAGCCACACACACACACACACACATATTTAGTTAAAGGATTGTCGTTGACTTGTGTGAGTTAGTGTGTGTGTTTGTGTGTTCAGTTTACCACATACTGCAGTCACTGCAATTGCCGTGAAAATTAGCTTGGCAGAATCCTTTGGACTGGATGCGCATTGTCCCATTGCTTAGCTTGGGGACTTCCTGCTGATGCCTTTCGTTGGCGCAGCAAGTAAAAAAAAAAAAGTGCAATTGAAAGCGCAACAATGCGCACCACAAGACATTCAAGTGGAACAGTAGGGCCACCCGCACACACACACACACATACATGCACCCACACCTACACAAACAATGCACCAATCCACCAAAGGATCTGCGAATTCGAATTGGTTGCCTCAGCGAACTGACTGAGTGACATACTTGAATTGGTTTAGTAGTAAGGTCTCGGTTTTGGGTTTTTAGGTTATGGGTTAGGGCTTGGATTAGGGCTGGGTTAAAGCTTGGAAGTGGCTTCCTCTGATTAGTCTCCCACAGCATTCACAGATGAGCTAAAGTGCATTTCATTGCTCACTGTCGCAGCGATTTACGGCGTGTATTTCCGACCAAATCCTTTTCACGAAAATAGATTGCCTTCCCTTGAATGAAGTGCGCCAACAAAATGATGGCAAAAACATTGTTAGCCATCTTAAATACCAATGTTTAATCATTATTAATAACTTTTAAGCATAAAGTTTAAAACGAAAAATGAAAAAGGTATCAAATTTCAGGTAAATATTTATAATTATTTCAAATAACTGATTGAAAATTCTTGAAATACTTTTGTAATTTAATATAACAATTTTAAACCCTTCCTCAACTTACGTGTGCTCCCATGAAACTCGTTATGAAACTATATCATTCTCATATATTTTCTGGAAGAGAATCCTTTGATATGTCTTTGCTGTGCCTTAGACTGAAATATTTAAATTAATTCCATTGAAATTTGATTTCAATTAAGAATTGTTCCTTAGTTGGCAAGCAAATTGGAATTTTCGCAATTAGATAGATGAAATATAAATACCTTCAGTGTGCCATACACATATAAATTATGCCGAGCTGGTATCCCATTTCACTTACTTATTTGCCACATATGCATATATTCATTCATTCATTCGTTCTATCAACATACACTTGCAACATACAGATTCACCTACTCGCAACTGTTCAACAAAAACTTAAAATGCAAAAGAATTGTGGAATATTTTCAAGTTATGCAGTTTTTTTTATTATTTTGTTATAACATATATGCTACCAGATTCTGGTATATATCTGATCTGCTCTTTTGCCTTCTGTTATTTTTGTTAGACTGTAGAAGGGGTGAATAATTGGGGAAAGCCATGAACCCCAACTTTTCACCCCTTTCAAGCATAACAACATAAGAAACAAGCAAATAAAAGCACCAAATATTTTTAGACAAAGTCAAAATTTTCAATCTCTGCATCGACTAGAGAGTTACAGAGGTGTGTGAATGTGGATATAGAATTGAAGTAGGTGCTAGTTTTAGCTTTTTGTAACTCGAAGCTAAAACAAATGCAACTTGTTTACAATTCACTGGCATCAACAAACAATTGGATACCCCTACCCAGTTAGACAAATATCACTAGTAGCAGCTAAAAGAAGTATAGCAACAAAAATAAGTACATAAAAAGTATAGCAAATTGAGACATAATGACATAATTATAAATCAACAAGAGCTTTGCGATAGACTTGGAAAATAAAGGCTAAATGATAAGTGTATTAGACACGGTTAAAGCCAAAAATTTGTATGTAACATATATAGTGAATGTTCATTTGAAATAAGTAAACGACAAGTAAAATTCTTTACAAAGATTTTTAATAATTGTCTCTAAAGCAGTTAATTATTTTCCGTATTCCTAGTATAATTGGGCAAAATACAATTCGAATGGAACCCCAAAGACAGTCTACACCAATTTTAACAAGCATCTTCGGTAACATTAAGAGATTTATGGTAAGCTTTACAATATTCCAACCCAATTTCAAAACGCCCCACAAACGTTTAATACATGCTCTGAAAAATATTGGGCTTCCTTCCCTTATGGCAGCAATAGTGTCTTTGACAGCAAAAATTAGCTGACCTAGTGGAGTGGCTTTCAAAGCACACAGTAAAAATTCCTTTATAGCTTCCAGAAAAGCATCAAGAATTGGTTTGATTGCCTTCCAAATACATCGGTAAATGATAGGATTAAATATTTTCCTAATAAATTTACCAACAAAACCTGCCACAGAAAACTTTGCCGAATCCACGCCGACCATCGAACCTTGTATGATTAACAGAAATGTTAATAAAATTAACATTATGATAAGACTAAGTGGACCGTGTTTGTTTAATGTTCGTTTACAATTGACAGAAAATGTCAACTTTTGCAGTATTAATAATATTATTTTAACACGCTCTCCACTTTGCAAAAGCTTTCCCAATGCAAAGATACCCTTCATATGATTTTGATATTGCTTAGTTGTTAACATATATATTTCGTTATTTATGAAGAAGTATATTGAAGTCTATACTTCAACAAGTTGCGGATAAAGTTGATCTTCTTGCATAATCAATTAACTATGCTTAATCCCTATATATTTATATAAAGTATATACACAAAAAGTGTTTCCAATAAGATTATTAATGGCAAATTATAACCATTTGGAGGGTTGCTAGTTATCTTCTATCTATTTTAACAGAAAGCCCATTGTACACATCTATACGCATAGTATCTGGGGCAGAGATCTCTTTATAGTACATACGTTTCAGTTTGAGTTTTGTGGAGGATAGCAAAAGATCTGTGGCTAAGCATAATTAATCAAATTTTAAAGCAAACGCCTCTATAAACCAGGATTATTACTACAACTTTTTATACTCAAATAAAGCTTTCCTTATGCTTACCCAAACCATATTTACACTAGAACTCCTATATAACATCTTAATATTCCGTGAAATCATTCATCTCAATTCTTGTCCCTCTTTGTCACTTTACAAATCCAACGAACATTTATCAATATTTTTGCATGTCTGAAACGATTTCTCGTGCCCTTTTCAATACTCAAGTGCTTCTCTTTGCCATTTTTTTGTTGCTTTCATGTAAATACAATTTTGATTAATGTTGCATTTCAAATATTTAGACACTGCCAGACAGATAGAAGGCGAAATGTGGGAAATCAATGCTAAAAGCACAAGAATTGTGTTCACATTCGAAAAAAATAAATCGCAGGTCAAAAAAACCTATAAAAGTCGTGGTATGGAATTTGGTTTGAGTGGACAACACATGAAGCCCACCAGTACCGTCCATTAACCAGCACAGAAAATAAAAACAAAACAAAAAGAAAACGAAAACGAAACAAAAAAAATGTGCGTTCAATTCGAAAAAATTCATTCATAAAACATGCCGTAGATTGCGACGCAGCGAGTGCTGAGAGTGGAACATTTCAGCCCTGACCATTTGCCATCAGACCGGACCCTTAACACACACCCCAGGCACCCAAGCCTAGCTGCTGCTGTTCACGCACATGCAGCAATAAAATGAAAATCGATTTTCACTTTAACGACTTCACACATACCAAAAACGAATAAAAAAAAAGAACAGGGTGAAAAAAAACAAAACAATTCTCAAAAAGGCCTCGTGGCAACCGCTGAAACCACAAACGAAGGGTATAAAAAAATAACAACAATATAATAGAAGAACACAAAATGGGAAGAATATAACGGCACCGCATAGAGAAAGGTGACCATTGACAAGTCACAGAAGGGTGGGCTGCAGTTGGAAGTCAACCACAAGACCGCTCTAAGCCAAACGAAGCAACAGCAGCTTGCAGCAAGTGCGTTGCAGCATTGAAATTGTGTTAAGAATTGTGGGTGGATGTGGGAGGTTCTCTAGCATTGCTTGACCACTTCCTGCATTTGTGCCTGAATTGGAGCGCAATGTGACATTTCGTTTTGTGCCTTTTGGCAACAAAGGTAAATTTTTCATGTTGCGCTGCGTTTGCCATGCGGCTGTTACCTCCTGTTGCCCCTTGTGCAACGTGTCGTATGCTTAACACAAAGTGAATTATTTCCTCAAATTCATGCTGCCAGCTCAAAGGTAACTAGAAAAGTTGAAAGTAGAAAGCGGAAAGCAAAGCGAAGTTGATTTTCATAATTTGTGAAAAGAGAAAGCGTCAAAGAATAAAGGAAAGAGTTCTTTAACATAATTTTGTAACGAAAAGGTAGTCAATGCTAAAGAGGGCTTATTTATTCAGTGGGTTTTTACCCTGATCGCTTTTTAAGCTACTTCTAGTCAATTTTCCTCTACTTCAATTCTACTGCTTTAACCATTTTGTCTTTTTATCTTTTTTTGCAATGCTCATCGAATGTTTTGAATATATATTTTTATGTAATCCCATAAAGAGCAGCACGTCAGAAACAGTTAAATTTAACAACGACTATAAATAAAAATGGAAGTATTTCAAACATTCAAAACATTTCAAGTATTGCTCCATCAAATCATAAAACCGAACGGACAGCACATAAACAAATTGAAATGCAATTCCAGCGACGCCTCCATCTTCCGTTCAGCTAATGGATGAGGCCAAGGATGTGGCAATGAAATACGAGACTGGACGGGAAACATTTATTACCCAGCGCTGATAAATACGACGATAGAAACTTTAGCTCCTTCTATTCCATTCCATGAGTATCGAAAAAGCATCAATTTCTCCGAGACACATGTTGCGCACTGTTTGAAATCAACTTGAATTGAAGCACAAACGCACAAATTAAATACAATTTGTAGCGAAATCAATTTTGGGAACATAAAAAACATTTTTACATCAGAAAAAATTCAAAAAATAAAACCACCTCAAGGTATGCAACAGAAATTTAACACTCGTTTCTGGCTAATGGGCGACGATTCCTGCTGTTTTCTGATTGAAAATTTGAATGGGAGCAGTGGTTTTATGGCTGTGGTCAAGCACACACATTACACGCATTTTATACACACACACACACATACATACAGATGTAGATAAATGTGCATAAGTCATAAGATAAACAAATGTTTATATCTGATATTTCAAAAGAGATGTTGAAACAGATACTCAAATTGTTGACTGGATTGTACCCTGTAGACAGGGCATATGAGGTTTATAAATAGAGTAGGAGAAAAAGCGAAGATAGAAGACAAATCGTGTCAAAAAGAGACTGACTAAGCTTCTGCCTTGATCTGTGTTTAAATTTTCACTCTTAATTTACTTAGAAAACTTGCTGATCACATGAAACGCTCTACAGGGCAGCTCATAGTTCATCATTTAGTGGCTTCTGCTGCTGCTGCAAGCTCTGACTTGTGTTCTTCATTGAGTTGATTTAGTGTTTATGCAAATTTTAATATTCGTTTCGTGCCCCTTTAACCATTCACATGGACTTACATAACAGTTGCATTATAAGTAAAGCATAAAATTACACACACAGACACATTGATAGACGGACATTTATCTTTGGTCTGGGTGTGTGCTTATGAGTGTATGAGCTTGTACATGTACATAGTTATATTTTTATGTCCATCAGTGTCTATTTTATGTTATTTATGGGCACAAGTGATAAATCGTTGTGCACCCGGAGATGTGCCTTGTTTCGTTGGAATTTTTGGTCGAGTTTTGATGCAATTTTGTGCATTAAATTAAAAAGTTACTCGCATTAATTTAGACAAAGTGCAAAAGAATTTTTGCCGGCTGCACACGGTACCTCGGCTTTTTGACACTTTTGTTTCGACACTTTGAAGTGCTTTTGAACAAGTTTTGCAGCCGTCAGGCAGACAGGCAGATAGACACTTGAGAGATGGGAGGCTAGAGAGAAAAAGTTGTTGAGCAAGAAAAACTTTTCGGCATATTCTTTTTGTGAAGACAACTTGTTGCCAGAATAAAAAAAAAACAAAAAGCCAAAAAAAAACTATAACTAAGACGCGTATACGAATACTTGTATGCAGTCAGAATAGGAGGCAAGCAGGCAGCGAGACAGGCAAATAAATTTTACAAAAAGTTCAGACAAAACATTTCGCTGGCAATAAATTTGCAACACAAACACCCATAAACGCACGCACACGCAGAGAAAAGCTGAGAAAAAATCACTCATACGCACTGTTGCCACTGGCACAAACAACGAAGAAAACTATAGCATACACAATGGGGCGCTTCCTCGACACAGCAACTGCAAAGCCTGCTTCAAATGCTTTCCTGTCTGCCTTTTTGATTGTCTGTCTATCTGTCTTTCTGTCTTTCTGTCTGACTGTCTGTCTGTTTCTCGGTTTGTTTGTTTGTTTGTTTGTCCGTCAGCTACTGCCGCTGGCAACCACACTGACTTGAGACTTTCCAACCTGCTGCTGTTTCCTCTCCTCGACATCATCGTCTCTTTAGTTGTTGAGCAGAAAATTGAAAAGTATTTTCAAGCATTGTTTCTCATTGTTTCTCATTGTTGCTCATGTTCTAGTCCTCTTCCTGTGCAACAAATATCAATCAGACTTCAAGGGTATAACAACTGTGTCATGTAGCACCTCATTTGTCCACCAAGTTTATTTATAGCTATCTAAATATTTAATGTACAACACGCGACTTATGAATTTGAAAAATGTTAGACATAAGTAAGTTAACTTCTTTTATAATGTAACTGGCTCTCAAATCGATTGATGATGAATCTATAGAAAGCACAAGAGGGGAATACATAATCGATTATGTAAGCTATGAATAGGGAACAACATTCAATTCATTCGTTTGAACGAAAATCGAATAAAAACATGACCGAAATGGCAACGAACATATGCGATTCCCTTGAGGGCAGTGCCTTAGGGCATTTCAACTTCGACTTGTAAGAACTTTTCTAGTTCTGGCTCTTATTTTGGTGCTTGACAGTCATCAGTTAGTCAGGATATACATACATCTGTGTCTATATGTGTGTTCGTGTACTTCTGAATTGTTTATATTGCATGCACCAAAATCAGCACTTGAAGGTTTGTTTTGATTGCCATTGATGCGCTCTTGTATTGAAAAAGTTGTTCACTTTCCACTTGATACTTCATTTTCACAGATAGACAAAAAGGAAAACGAAGAAAACTAAAGGATGGTAAGGGAGAAAGCACAGATAGCTCTTTCATTGCTTAATATAATGAAAAATCATTCGATTGCTCTGGAATTGTATACACTTATTCGTTACACAGTCAACTGAAGGCAAATAAAACCTACAGTAAGTCAGCAAAGGTTATTGCATTGCAAAATTTTCAATTCTCCTCCTTTTTCTTTTAAAATTCTTTGAACGTATTGAATGGAATACTTCTTGAATCCAATATAGTTGAAAATTGAATATTGCATGCTTTTTCTATAGAGCTAAAGCAATTAAGGCAATTTCCCTTTATGTTAACAAAGCGGAGAAAAAACTTGGTTAATCAAAGGAAACATGAACAAACAAAGAGGTAGAAAACTAACCCTGATGTCAGTTACTTTACTGAATGAAAACTCAAATATCCTCTGCAGCCCTTTCAGTCGCTTATTAAACAAAGAGCATTTGTGCAAAAAGTGCAATAAAAGTTTATATTTAAAACTTAACAAACAGCATTAAAATCAAATGACATGTTTGGTTTTTGAATGCGTATGAAACACTAACAAACAACAAGTAATATTTATGAGCCATTTGCACGCCACGCTGTGAGGAACAACAACAGCAACAACAATTTTAACCCACAAAAAAATAAACATAAATTTTTAATTAAAAGGACAACACTGGGAAATGGGAAAAAAATGGCTGAAAAGTTGACATGACGGGACATGAATGAAACGAAACAGAGAACACAAGCTGCGCATTGTGGAGCCATCAATTAACGTCACTTTCTCATCTACTTTCCTTCTCTTTCTCTCTGTCTCTCTCTCTCGCTTTCTCACACTTTACTCCTTCATGTGTATGGCATCTCCTTTTCGGTCATAACAATGCGAATTTCTACGCGACGGCCGTGCAGGGTCAAGTTGTGAGGAAAATGTGGACGAGTGCATGTCAAATCCATGTCAAAATGGTGGATTCTGCCGTGACCGTAACAATGGTTACACCTGCACCTGTGAGCCTGGTTATCTGGGAGATCACTGCGAGGTTGATGTCGCCGTCTGTAACACGGGTAAGCTCAATGGATTTCAAGTAATGGAATCCTTTGGTTTTTAATTTCATTTTTTTTACCATTTTTTGTAGGCACTGGCGCACGTTGTCAACATGGAGGCGAGTGCATTGAGGGTCGCGGATTGGAGTTCACCTGCGAATGCCCGCCTGGCTGGCATGGCCGCATCTGTCAGGAGGAGATCAATGAGTGCGCCTCATCACCCTGCCAAAATGGTGGCGTCTGTGTGGACAAACTGGCTGCTTATGCTTGCGCCTGTCCCATGGGCTATACGGGTGTCAATTGCGAGGAGGAGATACTTATTTGTGCAGACAATCCCTGCCAGAACAATGCGCTCTGTCTCATGGAAGAGAATATACCCACATGCTACTGTGTGCCGGACTATCACGGCGAAAAGTGCGAGTATCAGTACGACGAATGTCAGTTGGGTCCGCGTTGCATGAACGGCGGCGTTTGCATTGATGGCGTCGATACCTTCTCGTGCTCCTGCCCCCCACTACTCACGGGCATGTTGTGCGAGTGTCTAATGGTGGGTGAGGAGTCTCTGGACTGTAATTACACGGCACCAGCGACATCTGCACCGCCGATAAGACCTCCCACGCGTCCTACCACGGTTGTGCCGCCCACAGTGCGGCCAGTAACACCACCAGAGACGACCATAATTCCAAGTGAACCAACTGCCACAGAAGCACCAGCTGCAACAACTACCCCAGCGGCCCCTGCTGCACCAACTGTACCAACTGCACCAGCTGTTCCACTAATTACCACCACACCAGCTATGGAACAATCGTCTTCCTCATCCGAGGAAACCTCGGTGGAAGTAAGGGTAACAGTGGCGCCACCGGAGAGCGATAGCCATAGCATCGGCAGGGAGCCAACTACATTAAGACCACAGCCGGAGACCACATTAAAGGCGCAAGCAGCAAGCGTTCCCACTATACCACCAGCAGGTGGCTCCTCTTCCTCCTCAACCTCTTCCGAAGAAAGTCATAGCATTTACACCACGCTACCACCCTTGCCCGCACCTGGGGCTACCTCCTCCGCAGATACTTCATCAGAAGTGATCAACTCGGAGGAATATACAACGGTGCGCCGCTTCGATATTAGCGCCAGTAGCACCAGCAGCGAGGAGGCCGGCACCACAGCTCATCCCACTATACCACCGCCGCCTAGCATAACTGTTGCTGTAGACTACGGCTCCTCGGGTAGCTCCGAATCGGTGGAGCATCCCTCGCCCGTAACAACACCCGGTAGCATCTATGTGCATCGCGTAACCACCATTGAGACCAGCATCTCCGTTGACTATGGTGCACCTACACCCACGCCATATTTCCCGCCGGAGACAACGTTACGTGTGGTGTCACCACACATAACAGAGGACTCTGTGGAGGAAACTTCACGGCGTCAGTGGATCGAAGTGCCCACAACAGCGGCACCTTTCTTTACAGAATCTCCAGATGTGGTGGCCATAACCACACATCGCTCAGGCGCTGCCGGCAGATTCACCACAATGCAACCACCAACACGTCAAGAAACCACCTTAACTCCACTTGAGTACGAGCCACCCGTTGTGGAGCTAACCACAGCACAAATTCCGCACATTGTGGTCACGATTCTCGAAGCAAATGCAACGCTTCCAATGACAACAATTGTGCCACCGATGACAACTCAACGTCAGCAGCCACAGACAGGTCACCCAACCACAGGGATACCATTTGAAAGGGAGCCTCCCACAACGCAATTGCCAACCGTAATCATCCCAATTCCTGAGGAACTTACAACAACACATCCTATGATAACAGAGGATTTAATTGGACAGCCGCCACAAATCACGACCATGGAGCCGCCTCGGGAGACAACTATGCCGCCACGACCAGTGATAACGCTGGCACCCACTTCTCTGCCAACAGAGCCACCAGTTCCCATGCTGCCCGAAGTCACTGTGCCACCAACGCCACCATCCACACAGTCCGCACAAACACTGCCACCACCCACAACACCGCTGCATGTTTACAGCACGGCCGGACAGCCGGAGTTCCCAGCACAGACCAAACAGCCGGTGACCGATAGCAGCGAGGAGACGGAGGGTGCCAACACGGTAGCCACTGGCGGTGGAGGTACTGGTTCTGGTGCTGGTACTGAGGAAAAATCTGGCGACGTCGACTGCATTAAGTTGGGCTGCTACAATGGAGGCACCTGTGTAACTACCTCGGAGGGTTCTCGGGTGAGTAGGACCCACACTTCCGCTTATGCTCCATTTGAGCAATAGGTTTAGTTTAGCACCAAGGCCCAATCAATATACTTTCTCTCTCTCTTTCCTCTCTCTCTCACGTCCTATCTCTCTCTTGCTCTCAAACGGTTTTGTTTGTTCGATGCCTATCCTAAAAAATACAAATACAAACAATAAAAACCAAAGCTAACTTCACAATTTGCAACCCCATTGAGTAGCTAATTGGCCATGGAGCAACCCTTTGTGGGCAAACCATGTTGCAGTGCGTCCTTGCTGACCCCCTTTGTGTGTCCATGGGGCACGGGGGAGTCATTTAATGAGCTACAGCCCTCAAATTACCTTGGCAATAAGTAAACATGAAATAACCACAAAACTATAACCTGTACAAATATCAAAGCTTGATAGACCCTGAAATACCCTGTAATTGGGCATAAAGTTAAATAGAAATCTTTTTTTAGACAAAGGTTAAGTTGAACTTAAGATTAGCTTATAGAGGAGTTCATAAAAAGTCGACACATAGAAGGAAACAATAAAGCTTTTTGAACTATTAAGAGAGAAAAAGTAGTCAAAATGAATGTTAGTCAACAAGAACCTCACAAAAAATGGACAGAAACTTAGATATTGATAGCTTAAAGGATAGTTTCAGCAGTAACTACCCCATTCATAAGTCCAATATTTAACATGCAGATTAATTGTCTGCTAAAATTTAACAAACAGGTTGAACAATTTTAAATCTGGGTTAAACAATATGTTCGATAGATGTCAGAATCAGCATTATGCTTGTTCAGTTAACTGAAATCTCGTATTTAATTGAAACGAATGTAATTTTAATTGTCTGTAAAAGTCTGTTATACCTTGTCTCTAATGTCCTTTATATCCTTTTGTATAATTGTAAGGCAATTATAATTTAAACAAGCAGTAGCAATATTTACTTTCTGTCTAATATTCTATGCACGAATATAAAGGCAGGAGTTTGCACCTAGTTTCGTCTAGTTTGAAATTTAATGAGGTAAAGGCAAACTCATAAAACCTACAGAACTCACAGTTGAATAATTCCCCAAAATTGTGCAATAGATAGAAGCTTTAGGCAAAGCATTTAATGGGAAACAATGTGTGCTACACACTCATAGTCTGAATACAAGTTAGAATAACAACAACATCTACATACACAAATGGACAAGTCGAAATGGCAAACACATTTGCACTAACATACACTCACACACAAAATATGCAGATTTCATGTGCGTAGGCCAATGCATAAATAATCGTGTAGATTGTCCAATACGAATAGATGTGGCAGAGACAGAGGGAGAGGCAGTGGCAGAGGCAACAATACGAGTACTGAAAGCCTGCAACATTTGTAAGCTGCTTATTTAGTCGGAGGTTGTTTCTAAGTTCCCAGATTTGAGTCCTAAGGACCTGCAGATGTGATGTAACATGCACATTAGGACAACTTCAGCCCCATTTGTAACAAACAACAGCCACAAATCTGAAAATTTTGTTCAAATACAAACAACTACAATAGTATTATAAGTACAGAGATTTCCATTAAAATGTGAACAGATACCCAAATGCAAACTCCATTCAGCTGAAGAAGTTTGCAATTGAGACCTCAATTTAAACAGTTAACAATGTAAAGATACATACATCAAATTCACTTCAAATTAACTACTTTTCACTGGACTGAAATCTAAGTTAAATATAGCTCTGCTTGGGCATCATAAAATGCCACTTGGTTTGACAACGAAATAGTTAAAAAGCCTCACACAAGTACCTTAAAATTTCAGGTAAAATAAGAGAAAATGCCAGCAAAACTGTTAAATTTGTGTGTGTGTGTGTGTGTGTTTCACAACAACAACAACAGCAATAAAAGCCACAAAGTGCTCCCAAATTTAGCCCCAACAACTTAGTGGCTGACAATTGAGGGGGCAGGAAAATGTGGAAAACTATGCCTATTCAACTATTTATGAAAATACTTGCGGTAATTTTCACAAAAAAAGTTTTTATGTTGGCAACTGTGGTATAACCGAGCCACATACACACACATGATGAGGTGAAATGTGTGTGTGTGGGTGTGTACAAAATTGAGGCAGACACACAACAATTCTACATCTCTATTAAGTGGCAAATCGACAATGGCAATTGCTAAATAAAGTTTTACACTCAAAGCAATTTAAACAGATTTTCATGGAACAAGTATTTTCCTTTAAATTTCTGGTAAATGATAATAAACGTTGTGGATGTTACACAACACTGGCACAGTTTATAGTGAATTTTCCATAAAATTGTTAAATGGCAATTTATCAATTAAATTATTACAACGAAATTTAACTACTGTAATCTCTTTTGTCAACCAACATACTTCAGTTACTGCTTTGCTTAACAATTTGATTTTAACCAACACTTGTCATAGTTGGAAAACTATGCAGCACTGTTAAAGCCTCGAAAGTTTCCCACAAAATATTTTGACAAGAAAACTTCTGAATTTAGAATAGAAGTTGGTCATTGAGCAACACGTTCAGATCTCTGAAGTGTACCTTTGACACACACTCCCATAAATTTATACACACACACATGCAGGGTGTGAGCTGGCACACATGCTAACAGGGAGAAAAATATTAAATTTTCATAACAAATTTACCGCTTGAGTGAGTGGCACGTCACCGCAGGATGAGTCTGTTATGGCGTCACAGTAACACAATAGTGTGGATAGAGAGAAAGCTGGAAAGAAAGCTAGAAAGAGCATAGAAGAATGCTAAATGAGTGACAGGACTTAGTGTAAATGAAAAGGTAGACGTAGGTGTGTGTGTGTGAGTGTGTGGGTGAGTAAAGGAAGTGGAAATTATTTTATAGAGTGTATGCCACTTTATTGTTGCCAAGTAATTTAACTTACTCCGTACACAAACACACACACACAGGCATACTTAATCATATACAAAGATATGCATATGTATAAGATAGATGCAGACGCACATAGTCAAACAGTTAGACAGACACTTACACATGTCAGCTGTCATTTCATTTACCCAAAAGGACTTTGGCACAGGATAAAGACTGCGAGCTTTATGAAAAAGCATATTTTTAACGTGTCTCGTCAAAAAGACAGAGAAACAGACAGAAGTGGGAATAGAGATGGGGAAGTGGCAGTGGCAAAGCTGCACGCAAAGCGGCACTCGCAGTCAGCGAAAGTCACTCGTAAAGTGGCATTAAGCACATTTCAAGTGCCAGCCTGCCGCCAAGTTTTGTCGGGGGTTTTTTGAAAATGTTTGGCTGGCTTTTGGCTCTGGCTTTGCCTCTGGCTTTGCCTCTGGCTCGCGCTCTACACTCTCATCTCCTCAGTCCTCCATAGTTTTCCCATCTCTTATTCTCTCATTCTCACCTCCTCCATGTCGCGTTTGCATTGCGCGCTCTGACAACGCCAACGCCAACGCCAAAGTCAACGCCAACGCCAAAAGCCGTCGCCACTAATGAAAACTTTGTTGAGCCCTTTTAGCCGCTCACCACATGTCTGCGTGTGTGTGTGTATTTGTGCTTGTGTGTGTTTGTTTGCGTATTTGTGTGTCCGCAATGGTACTGGCGGCATTCGTATCTGTATGGTCTCAGCACGTCGCTGCCGTAATGCGTCCAGAGTGTCGCCACTGCGTTGAGCATCTGTTTCCGATGAGTGCACTTCAGTCATTTTACCATTTGCCTGTTGACATTCAAAGGCGCCTTACAATTAGTTTTTGGTGTCACATTTGCCCCAAAGCAGCTGTCAAATGTACCCAAATAATTGCACAAACACAAAGCAGCACATAATTACGACTGTTGACAGAATTTCAAAAGATCTCGATCGATTATATAAGCAAAGCTAACAAGCTATTCGATAAGTATGACCCTTTGCAAGGGATGCATTAGCTCTTTCAACTAAGTTTTGCTAAAAATTTAACATGCTAGTTCTGAATTTAATCTAATTTAAATATGCATTTTACATGGAATAAACCTTACTTCTATAAAATATAACCTTAAATTCCATATTTTTTTCATTAGTTTTCAAACTCAAAAGAATTTTAATTAAAATATTTCTGATTTGATGAGAGAAGAGATTAGCAGCAGAGAGCTGGGCTCAGACATTTTTAATAAATGTGCTAAATTCTCACTTCCAGTGCAATAAACAAACCTCAACTTCATTTAACTAAAACAGGGAAATTAAAAATGAAATAAAAGCTTGGAAAACCTTCAACCCGCCGCACACTTCTAGTAATTAATATGAATACGTGAAAAAAAGAGCAATTGCAAGTATGCAGAGGAATCTTTTTGCAGTCAACTGCCAAGGCCGGGGGAAATGAGAAAAAAAAGAATGATGTATGGAAAGTTTATGCACAACGGAATGTAGGAAAATGAATGGTATAGAAAAGTAGGTGTGCTATAACAAATTTTGTTGTTCCTGGGGAATATGTATATACAACATGGCCTGTGCATTGAGCATTGCATACATGATGATGATGATGAGTTTCCTTTAGCCCTTCAGCTTGCCCTCGCTCTTCCAGTTGGCTTTAGCGATTTTCCAGCTATATTTTCTGGCGTTGATTTTTCTGTAATGTTTTTCCTGAGCAAGAGAAACACACACAAAATGAAAACAACAGCAGCAGCAATAGGAGAATAGGAGGCATGGCAGGAGCGGTGTTAAGTAGTGTTAAGGATACCCAACAGCCTGTTCACATTCACATTCTTTGACTGCCTGTCAGACTGGCAGCTGGCGGGGATTTGCTTTACGCAGAGAATGCGTTGGCTGCTCATTATTTCCATAGGTTGGAAAGTAAAGAATTAAAAATTGTGCGTAGGACTCCATTCTCCATACACTTACTTACTTTTAGCTGATGAGATTGAGAACGCAATGCTCAGCCAAGTATGAGAATCTTTAAGACGAGATAATTATTCAGCCTTCTAGGGCTTCGTTTACGCTTTAAAAGTTTCCACTGAATTTAACAGAGAAGCATCCACTTTCTAAGAATAAAAATTACTTTTTACAAAACTGCAGCTTCCTTTCTGATAGTGCACATAGCCTTATAATAAATTCAAAGAGCATATCAGTTATAGCAAACTGGCGTAAATATGCCAAAAATGCATGTGCATCGAAGCTCAAGTAAATTGCAACAATTTTAATTTATTTTTGCTCGCCAAAGAAACTTTTCCAAGAGCTTCTTTTGCTCCTTTCAATAAGAAGTTGACGCGCAGCACTAAAAAATTCCAATAAATTGAAAGGCAATATGAATTAACTTTTTGGCTCGCTGCTAGTCCTGCTAGTTGCATTCTTGTCCTGCTGCGTCATTGTCCTGGTTTTAATAATTTATGCCCTCCCCCAAGGCAAAGGGACACTTAAAGTACAACCGGACCGGGCAGGGATGCATTTGCTCCACCAACACCCAAAACTTTTGTTGTAACTTATATTTTAACAACCTCCACTCAGAGTGCGATGGGTAGATATCCGAAGGAGAGAGAGAGTGAAAGAGAAAGAAAGGTCCACAGACGACCACATCAAATTGAACAAATGAAGTGCAAGGCAACTGGGGAACTGTGTGGATTGGCGAACAGGAAAACTGTTAACTGGCGACAGAAGCCTTGGGGCTGCTCCGAGAGGGCTTCAACCACCACGTAACCGCCTAATGGAAGTTGGCAATATGTTTGCAAAAATATGAAAAATCTATTGCACTCTCAAGAAGTTGCTCATGTTCTTGAACTTCCTTTTAACTTCATTAAAATAATGTAAAACTTCTCGACCTTTCATTTATATTTAAATTGATAGTCTCAAGTTGAAAAACTGAAAATGCTCTGAAAACTTATTTAAAATATTTCTTTCTTGAATATTCACCAACTGCTGCACCTTTATGAACTGAGAATGAGAATGAGAATGAGAATGATAATGATAATGATAATGATATTATATTATACAAAATAAGTAACTCTTTCTAAGTTTGTTTCTAATTTTCTTGCATTTATTTATTTCAGTGCGTTTGCCGCTTCGACCGCCAGGGGCCGCTTTGCGAGCTACCGATTGTTATCCGTAATGCCGCATTCTCCGGCGATTCGTATGTCTCGCATCGCATCTACAAGGATATTCCACAGCACGAGGCATTGGATGCCGTGTTACCTATGCATATACAGCTAAAGGTGCGCACACGTGCCACCAATGGACTGATCATGCTGGCCGCCGCCCAGGGCACAAAGGGTGGTCACTACATGGCGCTGTTCCTGCAGAAGGGACTGATGCAATTCCAATTCTCTTGCGGACTGCAAACGATGCTGTTGAGCGAACTAGAAACGCCCGTGAATACGGGCCACGAAATTACCATTCGAGCTGAGTAAGTGAAACGTGGCCTATTCGGCCACGAAATGCAATTATGTGGTACTCATTTGAGTTGGCGCGGTTCAAAGCTGGACCAAGGGTCATGCCCACCCACTTTGATAGAATGGAGGTCGGCACGTTAATTAACTTTTTAAACTGCGCCTGACACGAGTGTCGAGTGTCCAGAGTCGAGTGTCCAGGGTCCGAAATAAGAAGCAGGGAGCAAGCCGATGGGGCATCTGTCGGGGGTCAGCATGTGGGTCACTGTCATTGCTCGGGTGGGCTGGACGATGGCCATTAAAGTTGCCCGTTGCCGGTGTCGATTTCCATGCCATTTTGGCCACCACAAATTATAATGTTTCAAGTGTAGAATAAATTGCGCTACTGCCCATTTTTTTTATATATACCATACCATATATATATTCTTCCTTGCTGGAACATTACACGAACCGCACTTTCTGCAACTCCTTCTACTGTTCCTTTTCCACCACATTGGTCTGTTACTTGTGGTGCTCCAACGTGCGCACCATTCGACGATCCTTGGCTTCGCATTCATGCGTAATTAGTTGGCGTAGTTGGGTTTTTGGCACAAATTTAATTTGCCGCATTTGCTGAGTTCGCAGCGCAGGAAGCGGAAGTTGAACATCGTCTGGGATAGAAAAATGACTTGGGGATGTGGCAGGGGAGGTGAGGAGGGAGGTCTGGGAACAGCAGCTGGGCACCACAGCGAAAGTAATGCGGGGCTCGTGCGTAATTAATCGTTTAACTAACATTTCCTGAAACTGCAGCACTTTCAAATGAGAAATGTAATGGCGTAAAAGACAATTGCGATAACAAAGGACCTCTAGAAGTTAAACGTATCCAAAGAACGGAAGTTTCCTCTAAGCCTCTTGAGACAATTTATGCTACGGATAAGCTTCAGAATAAGCTGCATAAATATTCAAGAGCAGATACCATTTAATTACTCAGTATTGGCAAAAAAAGAAGCTCATTAAATACGAAATGAAAGAGAATTCGATACTTGTGGTAGTGAAAATAGTAGGGTAATAGTTTTCCATTCCGATAAGGATGTCATCAGGCAAAAGCAGGCGGAGCAGGACTACAAAAAAGCAGTGATTCCTTTTTAAGACAGGATTTCCACTGTTGAGAGGAGTCTTAAGAGAAATCACACACAATCACAAGAGTTTAAAGCACCTTATCGGGAAACCTATTTACGGATTCAATCAAAATCTGGCTTTTAGGTTAGCCTAGGCCAGCATTAGTTGGGTGTGTCCTGACTCTAAATGTTTGCCTTATTCCTTGCACCAAGAATACATCTTATGCATTTTCCGAGTTGCATTTCTTTGTCTATTCAAATTGATAACATCAGCTGGAAAATCGACCACAAAACCACCTTCTGTTTGCCTATTTGCTCTTTAGCATATTCTATATTCATTTTATATAGAATCTCCTTATGTTAACCACTCGTTATCATCAAGTACAAGCCACAGACAGAAATCAACTGTGCAAGCATATTCAAGCACATTCATGTACGTACATGTACGGGTATGTGTGTGTAAATGGAGAGCTTCAATCAACTAGGCAAGTTGTTAAACACGTGATCATTTCATTTATGCAGCAGCAATTCACAAGTTTACAATTCAGTCGAGTGCAATTACTTAGGAATTGACCATCAGCTGGATACGAGTAGAAAGGACGAGGCGAAGGCGGCATATGGAAAATTACCAAGTAATCATTTTATAAAATCAACAAGCAAATGAATTCCCTCAACGCACCAATGGAAAGAAGGACGACGTATGGCATAAACAGCACATTAAGGAACACACACACACATATATATATATATATATATATGTATATATATATAAGACATATATCAGACAAATACGAGCAGGTCTGGCTCGGCCCAAAAGTAAATACTTGAGAGTAGTTCCAGAAGCAGAAACAGTGGAAGCACCAGACTGGCCTATATAAATAATTTATAGTCGCAGCTCCATGTGTGTGTGTACGGGGTGAAAGAGAGATAGCTGTATTAACGCTCATTTGATATCTCTTTCTTGTTTTTATGACTATCGAATCGACCACAAATTTACTTTTTAGCACTTGGTCCCACAGCTCGGGGCATGCTCCAGTGTGATACGAAAACTGGGTCCGGCACTGGATTTACGAGCAACAAATTTATGTTTGTTGCCTATTTTTATTTGCCTTGCGTGCTTAATGGCCATGCCACAGTAACTGGCAACAGAATAGGGCACAATTCAACTCCTGCTATAAATGCTATACAGCTCCACCCCAATATCATTGGCCCAGAAGCGATTTAGCGTCTCCCAGGCGCGACAATGGCATTGAACGTAGGACCTTCGCTGAACTAGTTCTTGCCACACACACAAACACACACAAACACACCCAAACACACACACACACTCAATTATGATTGTCCTGTGGCAAAAGTCCTTTCTGAACTTTTGTTCCCTGTGCCTTTTAGGGGAAATTTTGGCTTTAGGCTCAGTTGCTCCTAATGAGCCTAATGCTCCACACAATTTGACATTTTACTTAAGGATTTTTGCACAATTTCATGTAATTAGAAAGCAATAACAATTACCGTTAGGGGCTTTATCCTCAGGATTCGATTCAAGCTCTTAATTATTACCATACCATTTCGTGCTATGCAAATCAAATTAAGTGCAATTATAGCCGAAAACTTTGCCGCCATCTTAAGAGCTCGTTGCTAAAAAAAAAAAATCAAAAAAAGGGAATAAAAATAGAAGCGAAAGTTTTGTTAGCCGGAAAATTTAATTGGCCAGCAGCAAGAATGCAAATTAAATTTATTGTTTAATCAACTGCAGCTAATTGGCCTAAAAATAACAATCTGCAAAGTATCTGAAAGCTGTGAGAAGCCAACAAAATGAGAAAGAGGACGAAAGGGATGGAAAGAGTAGTTTAATTATTATTCAGAAAATGAGTTTGTTGGCATTGACTGGGCTTAAAGGCGAGTTAAGAGGGCTTAACTCAAGTTTGATTGATTTGTGGCTTAAAGTGTTATAAGTTCTTAGCTGGCAATTAATTTCCCATAATAAACTTTGCTACAAATATGAATATAATTAGTACAGAAATATATAAACAACATTTAACAAGAAGTTTAACTTGAGCTTCCATCGATTTCATTTTAATATTCGCAAAATTATAGAAAATAAATCAAGATTACATTAAGATAATTTATTCAAAATTATATTAATTTTTGTTTTATAGATATAAACTTATAGTAAAAACTTTATTCAATTAAATACAACTTTAGTTAAAACCCATCACCATACGATATATATCTCTATATAGCATTCTGAGGGCCTTTTACTGTATTATCTGTTACATATTTAAACAATAAAACAATTTGTTGGCCTTTTGTCTGGCACTTGGCTTCGCTACAATTTAAATATCAAACATTTAAATACAACTGCAAACACGTTTGTATATAGTATACAAAAAACTGAACCGTACACATAAAATCTGAAAGACTTCAGGCTGAAAAAAATCTGTTGAACAAAAGGCAATCAAATAAAGGCAGGTGACATTTGCGCTTCGAAACAATAAAAAAAAGAAGGATATTCAGACCCAAAGAGTGAAAAAAGAGAAAGGCAAGAAAGAATCTTAACATTTTATACGTCCTGTGTGAAGGGTCGAAAATTCCGAATCGGTTTTATTTTTGGGTTCATGTTTCGGGCGAAACAAATTTGACAGTCGATTGACATAACGGACAATTGGCGGTTCAAGGATGCACATTGGAGCAAAACTATTATTGAAAAATAATGTATAAAATATGGAAGCCTTGGTATCTTGCTATAAGATATATGCGCTGTCATCAGAATTACAGATAAGAACTATAGTATAGTATACATTTTATATGGGATATTTGAGATATTTTGTTGTTGTTGTGTGTGGACCACAGTGCACATCAGCTAAGTTGGAAAAGCATAAAAGGTCAGTTGTGAAAAACTCTGCCAGATGTGGGGCTTTATGAGGCATCTTTTGTGCGGGCGTCATAAATATTTGCACGCTTCGGCATGTTGAGTATAACTTTTTCTTCTTTTATTTAGTTTTTGCGTATATTTTTCTCCTCTTTTTCTCCCTTTCCCCCTCTGCCATTATTGAATACCCCCAATGTAACGGGGGGAAAAAAAGAGAAGAAAAGTTTCCCGCAGTGTGCGGCATATTAAATATTTTATGTGTGCTTTACCTCTACTCGCATCTACAACAAAATGAAGAGGAGGCGTTGTTGGAGAGCATTTTTATCGATGCTCATCCTTTTTCATGGGTCCTATGTGTTTTTTTTCGCAGATTGGACTTCAGTCGCAATTACACGCACTGCAATGCCTCGCTGCTCGTCAACGACACATTGGCCATGTCCGGGGATCAGCCGACATGGCTGAAACTGTTACCACCGCGTCTGCACACACCGGAGGTCATATTGAATACTTGGCTGCATTTGGGTGGCGCACCCCAGGCCCCAATTGGCCTCATTATCGAACTGCCGCCAGCTCAAAGCGGCACTGGATTCACCGGCTGCCTCCACACCCTTCGCATCAATGGACAAGCGCGTGAAATATTTGGGTAAGTGCTCTCTCCCTTATGGCCTGTATTATGGCTTTATACTTGTTGGCCAGGTCAGGCCTAATGAACAGCACCCAAAGTAATGGCAATGGCTCTTAAATCTTTATGCCACATACGAGTCTTCGTATCTGCGCATCTGTCTCGAGGCTAATGGGTGGAGATGTGGAGAATGTCCACAAAAAAAAAGTAGCCTGAAATTCTTGTGAAAACGCAGTAAAATCGCCTGTAGGATTAAATGGACAGTAAGTCGGAAAAAAACCTGAGTAACAAAACAGTTGCAAGAAGCCAGTAACATGAAAAGAAATAAGCTTTCAAAGTTCTGGCCAAAAAAAAATGGCAAAAGAAAAAAGCTACCAAAGAAAATAATACCTCAATCAATATTGTAAATAGTTAAAAGTGAATTTTAAGGATATTAGAAGGAGAAAGGGAAGGGCCCTAATGGCTTCTAGGAACAAGAAGACTGCTATTGTAAAAGGTCAGTAAGCTCAGATGAAAGATAACATTGGATAGTATTCTCTTCTTCAGGTAGTTAAACTTAGAGATATATAACTCTAGGATGTGCAAACAGTAAATAGTAGATAGTTTTCATAGAAATAACTATGGATAGTATATATAGACAGCATACGATATAGTTCCATTTAAATGCTGATTTCGATAGTATAATCTATAGGATACATCAGTTATCAAGAATTATGTCCGAGAAGAAGTTTCTTTTTATTATGAAACTATCGTTTGCTCAACACTTAGCGCAAAGTGTGAATCGTGAAAGATACTTTTTTTAGGTGTCTTAACTCTTTGACAACTTTAGCCGTGCAAACAGAAAGCAAAGGAAAGTGTCAACTTAAAAAGAACATAGATATAGATATATATATATATGTATATATATAGCAACCAATTTCAGCAAGAGAGCACTTAAACGGTCGCTTTAGAAGCAAATGAAAGTGGCGAGAAGTTTCAAGTAGCTCAGAGACGAGGGGCCAGCAAAGGCAGGCGAGAAATTGCGGAAACCATTCATCAGCGCATTAGAGCGCGTTCACAAACAGCTGGCCAGATTGGCAGCTTGGCTAGGATGGGGGTGTGCGAGTGTACTAAGAGTGTACGAATGTGCGAGGAGTATTTGTAGGGAAAATGGCATGCTGACAGCTGTGGGCTATTTGGGCACAGGCAAATGGCCAAGAGAAAAGGGGAAAGTGGAGTAGCAGGAGCACTTCAAGCTGCTAATATTGACATGAGAATTAGCAGGGTCATGAAATTAGAGATGACACTAAACAGACGGGGCTGATATTGAACCTTTTAACCTCTCCATTTGTACCTACCCCTTGGGCAACCATTAGCGATGCGCTGGACGGCTTTGGAATTACGGAATGCGGCTCATTGGCCTGCCTGTCGAGTCCATGTCGCAATGGCGCCGCCTGCATTAAGATCGAATCGAATGAGCTGGACGAGAACGGGGACAAGGCTGAGAAATGGAAATGCAAATGCCCCACAGGTTATATGGGACCGACCTGTGAGATATCCGTTTGCGAGGACAATCCCTGTCAATATGGCGGCACCTGTGTGCAATTTCCGGGCAGCGGATACCTCTGCCTCTGTCCCCTGGGTAAACATGGCCACTACTGCGAGCACAGTAAGTGATTTATCACATTTGCAGCGTACCATTTTAGCCAAGCTATTGATTCCCTTTGCCTTTACCCAGATCTCGAGGTTGCACTGCCCTCATTTTCGGGCAGTGTTAATGGCCTCTCTTCATTTGTGGCATACACCGTGCCCGTGCCCCTGGAGTATTCCCTGGAACTGAGCTTCAAGATACTACCACAGACAATGTCACAAATATCGCTACTGGCCTTCCTTGGTCAATCCGGCTATCATGATGAGAAGAGCGATCATCTGGCTGTTAGCTTCATACAGGGTTACATAATGCTAACCTGGAATTTGGGTGCTGGACCACGTCGGATTTTCACCCAGAAAGCCATCGATTTTCGATTGGATGCACCCCGAGTGCCGTACGAGATCAAGGTGGGACGCATAGGTCGCCAGGCCTGGCTTTCGGTGGATGGCAAGTTCAATATAACAGGACGCTCTCCGGGCAGTGTCAGCCGCATGGATGTGCTGCCCATTCTCTACCTGGGCGGACACGAGATTGCCAACTTTAATACGCTGCCACATGATCTGCCATTGCACTCAGGCTTCCAGGGCTGCATCTACGATGTGCAGCTCAAGGCTGGCCAGGTCACAGTGCCCCTGCAGGAGACACGAGGAGTACGCGGGCGCGGTGTGGGCCAGTGCGGCACACGTGAGTGCCATAGACATGCCTGCCAGCACGATGGAGCCTGTCTACAGCATGGAGCAACCTTTACGTAAGTTGAATATAGGTTAAGCAGAACATTCAAAGGCTAATCAATGTCTAATCCCAATCCCTATAGCTGCATATGCCAAGAGGGCTGGTATGGCCCACTCTGCGCACAGCCCACAAATCCTTGCGATTCATTCAATAACAAATGCTCTGAGGACTCAACCTGCGTACCGCTGGTCAATGGCTACGAATGCGACTGCCCCGTGGGACGCACCGGAAAGAACTGTGAGGAAGGTAAGTTCCCAGATAGCTTCTCTATAAACTTTATATTTTAACATTCTGGATTCTTTAGAAATACGTTCGCTCAGCGATGTCTCACTAACTGGTCGGCGATCGTATCTGGCCGTGCGTTGGCCGTATCTTTACGATAGCGCCGATAAGCTGGGTGCCAAACGCTCCCAAATGGTTAGCTATCGCAACTTTACTAAGAAGCTAATGCCGCCTAAGCCTATATCCACACCCAGCACACATTTTGTGATGAAACTGCTCAATGAGGTGGAGAAACAGCGCAGCTTCTCGCCGGTGCCACTGATGGGCTCCAAGACCTTCGAGGAACATCATCGGGTTCAGTTCTTCTTCATTGAGTTCCAGCTGCGTCCGCTCTCGGAACGTGGACTGCTGCTCTACTTTGGCACACTCAATAATAATCAGGACAAGAAGATTGGATTCGTTTCGCTATCCCTGCAAGGCGGCGTCGTTGAGTTCCGCATCTCGGGGCCCAGCAGCCATGTGACCGTTGTGAGAAGTGTGCGTATGCTGGCCATTGGTGAGTGGCACAAGATTAAGATGGCACAGCGTGGACGCTGGCTAACATTGTGGGTGGAGGGCAGCGCCTCGTCAGCACTGGCACCATCCGCTGAGGTGCTTGTCGAGCCCGATTCGTTGCTCTTCATTGGCGGTCTTAAGGATCTCTCTAAGCTACCACACAACGCAATCTCCGGCTTTCCCATACCCTTCCGTGGATGTGTTCGTGGTCTGGTCGTTAGTGGTACTCGCGTTGTCCTCAACGAAACGAATATCGTGGGTAAGTGACAAAAAGAGCCTTCAAGATGCGATAACATTGAAATGGCGCAGTGATAGGAGAATGATATATGAACAAAAGGATATTTAATTAAGGATTTTCCTTTCAGAATCACGCAACATACGCGACTGCGATGGCACCGCATGCGGTGGAGATTCATGTGAGTCTGGTGGCCATTGTTGGCTAGATGAAAAGCTACAGCCACACTGCATTTGCCCCGACTATGCCAAAGGAGATCGCTGCGAGTACTCTGAAACCTGTAAGCTGATTCCATGCAAGAACAATGGACGCTGCCTGCGGAGTGGACGCTGCTCCTGCCCCAATGGTTGGGGTGGTTTCTATTGTGAGATAGGTGAGTGGAGCGTCGGTTCAATGTACTTTTGAAGCGTTGCAAAAACAAATTTTTAATTACCAACTCGTGTGTCTGCGATGACATTTTCAAACATCCAAACATAGTGAGGGGGCGGCGAAAGGGGTTGGGCGGGGAAAGAGCCAATTCGTCATCGAATTGGTCAACAGACAAATGTTTAGTTACTGCTTAATAACCGTGACAAACAACAAAAGCAGCATTCATAAGTGGACATCAACAAAGGGTATAAATTTAATTTTAATTTCACCTGAAAATTTTGCAAAACAAGTTTTATAAATCTGTGCGACGAAGTTGAAGTTCAATGTGTCTCTGAAGTAAAAGTTAGTTAAATTAATACAGTAGCTAAAGAGATGATCTACGATCTTAAAGTGACAAATAACTGATTTAAATATATATATATATATATGTATATATACAAGTATATACATAGAAATGGTTTTAATCTGATATTTTCCTGTTTGTCGTCGTCCAAACAAGTTTTCAATTTCAAATGCTAAAACATCAAATGACATACAAAAAAAAACCAACTCAACAATATGATTATTATAATAAGAGATCTACAACGAGCTGAGAGGGAGGGAGGGGGAGATGAATACAAAAACCATTAACAGCCCCATGAATCTTATGGTCCAGTGCGCAGCGGGGTCAGGAAGTTGACGTGTTGCAAAAAAAAGAAGTAAAATAAATAAAAATAAAAAAACAAAATCACTCTGAAATTAGTGATCTAATATAATGTAAAAAATGAAAACAACAACAGAAACTAGCATGACTCAAAGTTCAACGTGCTGAATTAATGATAGAATACACATAGAAAATTCGACCTAAATTTCGTTGAATGAACTATGAAAATACAAATGGAATTGCTACGGTTCGGCAGGTTAAAGAAATAATAACATATAGCTATTCATTAGAATAGAATTATTGAACTTTTGTTACCAATCTGCTACCAACATGACGAGAAGCAAATAACTTATTTTTATTATAGGATAAAGAAAATAACATAAGTTTAATATGGACAGATTTATCACTGAGCTTTATCCAAATCTATAATCTATATTCAAATTAGATGTGAAATCTACTCTGACTGGAACATTTCTTGTTTGCCTTATCAGAATTTAAGAGCCCAATTGGAAGTCAAAACGTAACGCTATATTAATATGTATAACATAAGAAATATGTTAGAAGTTTGACCATAAAAGAGTTGTGTTACCAGATAGTTAAGTTATAAAATTGCCAGCCAGATGCCACACACAATCAGCTACCTGGCTGCCTACCTGCCTTTCACTTATTAGCAAAGTGAATTAACATGCCACTAATAACAATAAGCAATAATAAGAAAAAAGCTGGAGAAAACACGAAACAACAAGTGCAATCAAGTTGAGTGGCAGACAAGCAGACAGACAGCCAGGCAGACAGCCTTAAATAAAACAAAACGAAGTAGATATAAGACATGAGATATACGATACACTCGTATACGAAAGACATAAGAATCTAAAAAAACTAAGAAACAAGATGTAGACAATAGATTAGACAGTAGTAAAAGAAGCCGCAAAACGAGATCAGGGACTTAACAAATGGCATAATGGGGAGGAGGAGGAGGAGGAGAATGAGAAGGCACAGCTGATCGTGATAATGATGACTACCATCATTTGTTATATGATAATAATGACGTTGATTGCGATGTCGAGACGTTGCTGATGCTGTAATTTAATTATGCACTCGTATTACACATACACATACACTCACACATGCATACATATATGTATTAGCACATGCAGTCAGTGATGTCAAACTAGCTTTTTTCACGTCAGTTTTGGCTTCTGTTTGTTAAGAAAGCTAGATAAATATATATATATGTATATAGAATAGATATTGAACAGATAAGGATATCTGATGGATGTAGGTATATAGCTTTTAGCTTCTTTTTGAAAACATTTATTGTGATTACATTGTTGTCAATTCTACAAGTGATGCGTTTCATGCATGGCCTACAGCTAACTGTCCCGATCTCTAACTCTATTTCAGCGTTGAGCAAGCCAGTTACACCAAGCTTCCGTGGCAATAGCTACCTGGTCTTACCGCCCCCGCGTATACCCATGAAAGACAAACGCCGCGGCCCTTCGCTCTATGTGCGACCTCGCGAAGCCATACAAATTGCGCTGAACTTTTCCACCATTGAACCGGACGGTCTGTTGCTCTGGAGCGAACATAGTCAGGTGAAATTCTTGGGTGTTGGTCTGGAAAATGGTCATCTGAAGCTGGCTAGCAATCTGCTGGGCAGCAATAATGACACCATCCAGGCACCGGCCAGCGGTTTTGTTGCCGATGGCGCCTGGCATGGCATCAGCGTACTTCTGGATCAAACACGCCTCGAGCTTCAGCTGGACGGAGGGGTAATATTTACAGAGAGGTTGCCGGAGCTCAGCCGACGACCAACGTCGAGAACACCAACAACAAAGCTTCAGCGTAAAGAGCTATCAATTACCTACGAAGATGATTTCTATTTGGGTAAGTGTTCTACTAACACAGCAAGAATTTTTAAAGATGGCGGCAATCAGTGCACCATTTTGCACTGCACTGTGACGTCACACAGCAACATGTTCGAGCGCGCTAAATAACGCAAGCCCCACTAAATTTGATATGTTGTGCTTGCATGCGTTTGCTTCATCAATTAAAATGCAATGGCAGACTTACCCTGTTGTAATAAGTTAATACTGCTTGTTAATTTTGCTGTCTTTTAATTCTCGCTCTTTAATCGCGTTCGCGGTTCCAGATTCGCGCTTCGCCAAGCTCAGTTCGTAGGTAACGTGCAAAATACACACACTTAATTGCCGGTCCGCGGTCACGAGAGTGTAGAAAAAAGCGCGATAGAATCAGGGATACAAAAGTGCAAGCTTGTCGCTTTCGAGAATTACTTAGATGTTTTTATATATCTGGGAGCTTATAGAACTGCACAATTTACACATTTAATTCATAAAAACCTTTCAAAATATTATAAAATGTTGCTATCAACAACATTTTTAACACACAAACAGTATGCATCAACAGCCGCGAGTTAACTAAATAAACCCAACTTAATTAGAGATGGGAGTACAACTGAAATATTCACTTAGCATTACATATACATATATCGATAGACGACTGGTCTGCTCACATGATCTGCTAACTGTTGCTCAACTGATCTCATGCCTCTGTTAACGCACAGCTGAGTGCGGCGCGCAGTTGGATTTATGTTACGATAAATTAAAAATTTTCTGTTTTACAGGTGGTTTTCCCAATCAGGATGCGGTTAGCAAACGGACGCAAGGTCGCTTCACAGAGCCATTCAAGGGTTGCCTGCAGTATATACAATTCGGTGCAGAGTCGGAAACCGTTATAAGAGATTTCTCGGCGTACCAGGGCGAAAATATAGGATCTTGTGATTTACACGGTGATGAACCGATTATTGTATAAATCGACGAACGAAGCAAATAAATAAAAAAAGTTATAGAGAAAAAAATAAATGATTGTGCAACCTATAATAGAATTATTCGTATATCATATGTGGACGAAATTTCAAGTAAAACTGAATACAAGAAATCCAAAATTAGTCCTTAAGTTAAATGTTAAGTGAGTTTATATTTGCAACGGCCACCCACAACATACATTTATTTGGGGGCAAACGAAAGGAAAGTAATTTTGTAAATTTTATAGAAATAAATGACAAAAAAAGGAGAAAAAAAACAAATCGAACAAGAACTAATAAAAACTTGAACAAAATTGTAGTTTAGGACCTAAATCTAGATACCAGATACTTCTTTTACGTAAGTGATATTTAATGTGGAATAATGATAAACATAAATTGCATATGACAAAACATAAAGAAGACCTTCTCAATTCAAATCTCTTAACTGATATGTATGTATTTATATTGTTTTTTGTTATGCAAATGTTAGCATTTTTGTTATATATACGAATGTATATCTGAAACCGATGTGTTCTATACCCTTTCCATACTCTATGACTACTGCCCTTATAACAAATTTCTGCCATTTTAATTTGAAACTCAAATTTAGTTAGGTTAGATATTGTTTTCCTGTTGTGTTTTTATATGTTACAAAAGCGAAATGCTACTCAAATTGAAGCCATTTAGTTGCCTTGTAGTAAGTTAGTGTAAATCTCTCGATATTATTTGTTGTTTTTTTCGAAAAATAAAAGAAATCAAAACAACTACTCAAAAACTTTGACTCTTCATACAAATTATGAAAACTATACAATACAACCAATATTATTCTTATAAAAAAGAAAATTAAGTAGCAAAAAAAAATTAAAATTATGTATACACATATATATATATATAAATATATACAATACTTTATTATACAAATTAATTGCAAGAGTAAGAAAATGACAAAAAAAAAATGTAACCGACACTACATTCCGTATGTATTATTAATTTCGAGCTATAATTTCAAAATAAAAATTAAAATGAGTTAATAAGAACTGTTTTGATGGTTTTTTACTTTTATTAAAGATATTTCTCTTAAGCCTAAGTTTACATATTACAATTAACACACAGACTCAACTCATCTACCTTATTGAAAAAAAGGTATGAGGATAACCCTTGCAATAGGTTTTAATGCAGCTCTTTGATATTAACAGAAACAGCCACAGGCTCTTTCACGAATTTCCTGAACTTTTTCACATTTATTTGGTATCAGATTATTTTCTGCATTCTCATTTTCTTTTTCTTCTTCATATTTAGCGTACAGAACCTTAGCTGAAAATGTTTGAAACATTATTTAATCCACAAACTATATAAAAAGAATATGTCATAAACTCACCAACTTCCATGAAACTATATTCAACATTAAAGCCGGTCTCTGAAGATGTTTCAGTAAATAAGAGATTGTTATCCTCAGCAAATTTTCTAGCTTCGACTTCCGTAACCATGCGGTTCTTATCCATATCCGCCTTGTTTCCAATCAAAGCAATAACAATACCTTGCGGCAACTAATGAAAAGTAGAAATTATGCAGGGATTAGTTAGATTGCGATAAGAACAATCGAAGTTACTTACCCTCTCTCTGAGCTCTTCCACCCACTCCTTAACCCCCTCGAAGCTATGTCGATTCTGTATATCATATACAAGGACAGCTCCCTTACAATTACTGTAATACTCGCGTAGAAGTTCCCTAAAGCTAATAACTCCAACTGAAATGTCTGTTTAAAATATATTCATTTGGTTCACTTACCGTTTTTGGCCTGCAGTATCGCAGATATTAAGTTTAACTACACAATTTTCTATAAATACTGTTCTCACTAGATATTCAGCACCAATAGTCGTCACCGGTTTGTATCCTGCAGGCAACTTACTCGAAGTGAAATGCCAAAGCAGCGACGATTTTCCAACTGCTTCATTTCCCAGCATTATTAGATTAAATCTTACTTTGGATTTAAGTGTCTTCAATCGATCCATACCTACTTTCTGTACGAGTACTTTACTGCACAAACCTATGCAGCTAACTAACCGTATAAAAAGTGATCGTCTGGTTGCGTATCGTCGAGGAATGAGTACTACAGAGGCGGTTCATATTAATAGGTTGTGATTCAACTGGTTATCGTCACAGTTTAAGTGTGGGTTTAGCGATAAGGATACAGTTCATAGATGACGGCCACAAAATGAAGTTATCTGGAATCTGTCTAAATCCGATATTAATAGTTTCTGTATATTTAACATTTACGTTAACATAGATGCTAACAGAGCAACGCTTTCACAATGTTAGCATTAACATTTTTGTTTCAGATGTGGATCGCATAGGACGATAGAGAAAACTGCAACAATGCATCAGGCTATATAAACAATTATACATACTTTCTTAACCTATCTTAACTTTAACACGATCAGAGTACTATTATAATACATAATATTATAATATGGGACACCCTAAATGTTTTTTCCGCTTTATGCGCTTCTCTTTATGTATTTCGTTAAGTTTTTCAGCTGTAATTTGAATACTTTTAGCATATATTTGTATATATGTACCTAATAGTAAAACTCACCGATTGCTATAAGGGTTTCTTTAAAATTTTTCCCCGTTATGGCCGACGTCTCCATAAATATAATCTTCTGACTTTCGACAAAAGCACCCACTTCTTCGGAACTGATGCAGTCAGTAGTCCACAAATCCATCTTATTGGCAACCAATGCTATGACCAAGTCTTTGTGTACCTAAAGTAACATATTGTTAAAAATTATCGAAAGTTTCTGCATTTTTCTGGTTATACACACATTTTCGTTCAGTTCCTTTATCCACTGCTTAGCACAGTCCAAGCTCTTCTCGTCCTGTACATCATAGACAATCATAACGGCCTGAGCAGTATCATAATACAATTCTGCTAAACTATGCCAGCTATCCAGGGAACCCACTCATACATTATTCATCTAATTTGTATCAAAATCAAACTCACCGTTCCTCGCCAGCCACTTCCCAGACGTCAAACTTAACCGTGTTGTCCAGACTTAAGGTCGAGTATGATGCAACGAGTGTTCTTTCCGTAA
The DNA here is from genome assembly GCA_035045065.1 of Hirtodrosophila trivittata. NCBI lineage: Eukaryota > Metazoa > Arthropoda > Insecta > Diptera > Drosophilidae > Hirtodrosophila > Hirtodrosophila trivittata. Next base: position 1,736,782 of record JAWNNK010001445.1, on the reverse strand, counting down.
CATTATGGAAAGTTCCCTTCAAATAGCGAGAGACGAGCGCTGTTTTCCCCACCGATGCGGCACCTAATATGACCAACTTGTAGGTTCTCATTGTGTTGCAATACTAAGCTCTCAAGGATCTCGTAGACCTTTGATCTTAAATACCCAACGATAACTAAGCATAACTGCAACTTCCACCCACCATAGGTCATCCTTATCACGCCACCATTCACAAAGCTCTTTGTTCTTAAGTACTAAATATATCACAATGGAATTACGGAAATTATGAATCAGTTGCTTTCCAGGGCAATTGAAATACGGGTGAGTGAGTTACCTTTGATTGTGGTTATTAAATTTATTAGTATTTATATTTGTATTCTGAAGAAAACATTATATGATTGTACCTAAAAGAATACAGAAATAAAATAAAAAGAATACGATTCGTACATTGAAATTCGCTTTATATTTAAAAATTAGTTCGTTTTAACAAGTTGGAGCGCTGTTATAGTGTATAGTACTTTATAAAAGTAAAGGACAGATCTTCAATCCAACGGAACAAAACTAACAGCAGCTTTTCTTCGGTTTAATTTTTTCTGGTTCCACTCCTAAACGGAATCCTCGATACTCCTCCTCCTTCTCCTCCCCCTCCTTTTCGAGTCTTGTTACGAGTATCTCGGCTGCAATTAAAAGTGAGTACAATATCCTGTTAGAGTGATCTTTATCACTCACCAATTTTTAAAAATATATCCTTGACATTCTGGCCCGTCTTCGCAGACGTTTCCATAAACACTAAACCATTCGCCTTTGCATATTCGCTAGCTTCATCGAATTCTACAGCTTTCTCCAGCAGATCCACCTTATTGCCAGCCAATGCAATAACAGTAGGTTCCTTACTCTTCCCAACTTTCAGCTTATTCACCCAGTTCTTTGCCACTTCAAAACTCTGATGATTCTGTGTATCATAGACAACGATGGCGGCATCCGCATTCCTGTAGTACATGTCCATTAGACTGTGGAACCTGTGAAAGTATTAATATAGAAGATTACAGAAGGTTAACAGTGTCAGAAATGTTAACATTTATGTGGAACCTTTCGAAGTATTAACATAGAACGTTACACTAGGTTAACAGTCTCAGAAATGTTTACATTTTTATGGAACCTTATCATAGATGATTAACAGAATGTTAACAGTGTCGAAATGTTAACATTTTTGATTTTCAAGCTTTACATACCGCTCCTGACCAGCTGTATCCCAGACCTCAAGCTTCACCACTTTATCCTCTACTAAAATTGATTGCTTGAAGAAAGCTGCACCTATGGTAGCGTCATTAGCTATCGTGAACTGGTCACTGACAAAGCGCAGGACCAATGCCGATTTTCCCACGACTGCTTCACCAAGAAGCACCAGCTTGAATTGGAAAGATTTAAATGACTGGTTGCTATTACTGCGTTGCATGGCCGTCATTTTTCCGCTCTGGGATTCCTCACAAGTAGTTGTAGATAAGCGAAAGGAAGAGGGCGAGAAGAAGACAAAATTAACTTGGCTTGAAAAAAGTTCCAGGACGAGGCAGAGAGACGCCTCAATAGGATTTTAGTGAGATTAAGCTGGGTAAGCTGCTTGGCGTCATCTGTCTCGGTAGTTCCCGTTCCGTGGGGTTGACCTTCCTTAAAGGACGATTTAAGTAAAGGATCCTCAGACAATCAAGTACGCTCCGGGACCGATACAAGTCTCGACCTGCCCAAGAATTGTCTTCCCCTTGACACTGGAACATCACAAGTATGTATACCTCTTGTAGTTGTTAATCCTGTTGTTCTAATCCCGCTTAAGACTTATAAAATTCACGTCTCCTTTGAATATCCTGTGCATTAAAAGGATTAAGAACTTGAGAGGAAATTTTGCAAGCGATTGCAAATCGCAAATTCACAGCGAGTTGTGAGTGACGACAAGGCAATATATTTACTTTTTTCCATTCGACCGGGGAGAACACAACAAGCGGGCGATCAAATTTAAATAAACTATAAAATAAGTGCACAAACGCGGAATGATGGAATTGCCGTAAGTGAAACTTGACCACATCTAAAACAAAGAATATATTTTTAGACCTGTGGTTTTTGGCAGCTGATTTTTACGAACAATTACGAATTTACTGAAAACTTCCACTTTGTTTCGGCTTTACAAACTTTATTGTTTACCTAGGCCACTCCTTATATAAGTATAAGTATATATATATATTTAAATATATATATATATATATGTCTAGGATTATATTTTAATATTCCAAAGAAACTAAACTACCAGCATTTGCTCTTCGATTTAGTTTCTTGTTGTAGTTTTATACTTGATCCTGCAGTTTCGTCCTTTGTGTGTTTGTTTGCAAGTTTCTCAGCTGAAATTCAGTTAGAGATCGGCTGAGTATAATATCCTTTCTATCTTCTTTATCACTCACCCATATTGAAAAAGATATCCTTGACATTCTTGCCCGTCTTCGCAGACGTTTCCATAAACAATAAATTATTCTCCCTTGCATAAAGATTCGCCTCCTCGAAGCTGACAACTTTGTTCAACAAATCCGACTTATTGCCAGCCAAAGCGATGACAAAATCCGGCGGAAACACCTATTGGAAAGAAGGAATCCTTTTAATACCTTATAAAAAGAATGATCTAAGAAATTGACTCACTTCATCGCGCAGCTTGTTGACCCACTTCTGTGCACGCTCGTAACTCCGCTGATTCTGTGTATTAAAGACGACGAGGGCGGCATTGGCATCCCTGTAGTACATATGTATTAGGCTTTCAAACCTGCCAAAGGACAAGGAGGATCAGAAGTGGGTATATTAAAGTATTCATTTAGATTTTACATACCGCTCCTGGCCAGCTGTATCCCAGATATTCAACTTTACTCTCAAATCGTCTCGTGCAATGGTTCGTGACAGAAAGGCTGCACCTATTGTGCTCTCCTGGTGGTCAAGGAACTCATCCTTGACGAAACGGAGCACCAATGAAGATTTACCTACAGCCGATTCACCCAGTAGCACCACTTTAAACTGGCGACATCTTTTTTGGCTTGTCTCCAATCTCCGGTTGCCTGAAGCCTTGTACATTTTTCTAACATCTAATATATAATATGCTTCAACTGAATATTAAAGAATACTATACTGTATAATGAATCCTCAGCTCCTTTAAATACCCTGTACAATAAAAGGTTCAATATTAACATATGCTGCGGCTGCTGATTAAAAGCTGTGGTTGCAGCGATTGGAACTCTCAAATTTTATAATTAAATATATACAAAAACGAACAAAATGCTTTTAATATATAAAACAAGAGTCCGGAGGCAGTAGAAGGTTCAGTTAGCTGTCTCAGCTGGATCCATTTACTACTCCAACCATTTCCTGTAGGATACTCTGCCAAGTAACAAACATACACTTAATTTGCACTTTAATCGCACTTTCATTGCAAAAGTTATAAATTATAATACTACTATTATTGTGGTCGTACCAAGGCAATAAAATTAAATGAAGTTAAATAAACACTTCGAACGAGCAGAACACAACAAGCGGGCGCTCAAATTTAAATAAACTACAAAATAACTGTACGATCCAGGTCCGGCAATTACCGTACGAAAAATTTAACCACCATCCAAGGCAAAATATATATTTTTAGATCCAAGTTGTGGTTATATTTTATAAACTTAAAAGTTCTCCTTACTTTTTGCTAGTATTATTTCTTACCTCCTCCCTCTCAAAATATCAAATCTGGTATAGATTGAACTAGGATCAGTTTTATATAGTATATATATAAAATATAGTCCGTGTTCAACTCTGAAACTGCCTAAAGATTATATCCTGTTTATTTTATAAAATTCGATAGAAAAAAAGCATAAAAAGTTCCATGAATTCAAGTCGACTTATATATATAAATATATATCTATATATACGTTGTGTTTTGTTTGTTTTTTATTATAAATGTTAAATTTAAATACATACATACAACATAAAAATTTTTAATTGGAAAAATACACACACACAGCTCTTAGGCGTCGAATCTAGTATTCTCATATTATTTTATTATCTTCTTTCTGTTTGTTTGTTTATTCTCTTTGTTTTCTTTGCTTGGTTGATCGTTGGTTGATATATAGTATAGTATAGTATAGTAGATCGAGGAAATCAAATTGATTTAAACAAAAGTAGCATATGGTAAAGTATATATTTCAAGATTTATTTTATTTTATATTATTTTGTTTTCATTTCTTTTTCTGCTGATCCAGTTTATCGACTTAAACTTCATCTAAATCATGCATACTTGTACACTATATAGATGTTAGATCCTCAATATGTTTTTTTATGATACTTTTTATGTTTTATTCTTGTTTTAAGATAGGGTAGCATTAAATCTTCGATTGTTGCTAGAATGTGGAAAAAAGCTAAACGTAAAGTTGAACCAAAAATTTGATAACTATGAATAAATTTCATTGCATTTCATTTTGTTATTTTTTCTTGATTTTGTTTTTTTTTGTTTTTTTTTGGATTTTCATTTTTTCATCATATGTGTATATATATATAATTTATATAAATTGCAACTATCACACGTGTCCATCGCAACTTGGGCAGCCGGATAGACACACACATTGCCGCAGATCGAGGACGAGCGTATCTTCAGCTGCTGATCTGATCTGAACTGAACTCTGAACTCTGAACTCTAAACAGAACTGATCTTCGGTTGGTTTTCTTTTTGTTTTGTTTTGTTGTTTTTCATTTAATGTTTAGTTTTTTGGAACGCTTCTGAGAACAACTGCAACTGGAATTTCTCTGCTTTGTAGACGTTACAAACAAACATTCTTAGCGTGTTTTTCATTCATTAAACTCGTAATTTTTTTCTTCTTAATTATTTTTTATAAAATTCAATTTTAAACGATTCTACGACAAGACGTGAACTCTCGAAAATATTTCAACGCTTTCTTCTGTTAAGTTTTATATTCATTATTATAAAATTTTTAAATTGAGTTATCTTAGAAGTTTTGCATCTGGCTGAGATGATATTGAAGAAGGGAGCTGTCTAAGTGTTGGCTATGAACTATGTGGCCAGAGTTAGAAATATGCTAGGAGCGTTCTCTTCCTTATTTTCCTTTCATTCTTTTTTTTTCATCTTTCTTACTTTTTTGTGATAAGTTTTTGCTTGACTTTAAACAGGGCTATGTGATTTGTATTTAAACTAAGTTTTTTTTTGCGTTTTTTACGTTTAGTTTGTTTGTGATTTTTTTTCGTATTGTTTTTGTTTGTTTCATTTTTAATTTAATTTATAATTAATATTATTTTTTATGCTCTGCTGCTCATCAATCCTCATCCTCATCCTTATCATCATCATCAATCATCAATCTTGAAAATTAAATTGCTTGCCCCCTATGAGCTGGCTTTAGTTTTAAATTTTAAATAATTTTTTATTTATAATTATCAGCATAAACTTTTCAAATCTCTCGTTGGAAATTTCATTTTCTGTAATGACAAAAGAGCAACCAATATAAATAATAAATTCTCTTTAATCCAATTTATTTTGTTTGGGACGAGCGCACACACACCTACAAAGGGACATCACTTGCAGCAGTTGTTCGTCGTTTGAGTTGGTTCGTTCCCATTTGGCTTTATAACAGATCCTTGATTGTTATCGTTCTTGGGTAGTTTCTTAGCTGCAATGGAGAGTGAACAACATCAATAAAAGCAGCTTGATTATTTATTAATTATCACTCACCAATTGCCAAGAATATATCATTGACATTCATGCCCGTCTTCGCAGACGTTTCCATGAACAACAAACCATTCTCCTCTGCATATTGCTTCGCCTCATCGAACTCCACGACGCGAATATTCGACAAATCCGCCTTGTTTCCAGCCAAAGCAATGACAATGTTCGGTGAGGCCTGAAAGATAATTCCAAAAAGAATCCTTATAGTAAAATTACAAAACGAGAGTCTTCTGGCTTACACATTCACTAAGAAACTATTATGATATATCATTGATATAGACTGCAAGCCCAAGTCATGTTTATATTCTAAGATGGGGCTATGTGAGACAGCTCAAATATCAAAGATAACCTACTGTTTGTTTGTTTATAAGAAATCTCCATTTTATAAGCACATTTTTCTCTCTTGTTTCCCTACTCTTATTACAATTGTCGTCTCACGATCAGAGAAGTTAACTTTAAGTACATATAATTTTTTAATTTGCAACTGTAGGCAGTCCTCACATTGAATGGACTTTATGCACTTAAAGAACCTTAAACTGGCCATGATTCCACTAGCTATACGCAATGAAGCGTAAACAGTGCCGGAAACGAGGAACGAGTTCAATGCTCGAGACAATGTTTTCAATTCAATAAATACTCGGATGAATATTTATGAGAGTACTCTGTGTATTATCCGCCAGCAATTACATTGACCTTGGTCTGTGGGAGCGGGATAGATGCTTTACTCACTTGTTTATGCAGTTCCTTGACCCAAGTCTTTGCACGCTGAAAACTGTCCTGATTCTGTATGTCATAGACAACGATCGCGGCTTGCGCACCTCTATAGTACATAGGAGCTAAGCTGTGATACCTGCAAGACAAAATAGTTAACAGTTTTATTAGTATGTAACATGGCTTGGTAAAAGAGAGTTACGCACCGCTCCTGACCGGCTGTATCCCAGATCTCAAACTTGACCACCGTATCCTCTATGCAAATGGTTTGTGTCAGAAAGGCCGCACCTATCGTGCTCTCCTGGTAGTCAAAGAACTGACCCTTGACGAAACGTAGCACCAATGAAGATTTACCTACTGCCGATTCGCCAAGTAGCACCAATTTGAACTGGCGGCTTTTATTTTGCGAGGTGCCATTGGGGCGCTGTGCGGCTCCAGAGCCGGACCCACCGCTGCGTGGTGTGGTTGCCATGTTTCTGTAGTTGTTTTGTGATTGTTTTTCCTGTTTCTATTGTAGTTGTTGTTCTTGATGATGTTATAAACGCGCTTAAACCTTATAAAAAATTGTAGAATGGGATGTGTTTCGGACGGTTGATTGACTCTTCTTCCTTTCTATATCTTTCTCTATAACCTGTAAAGAATAGAAGTATTCATATTGTTATTTAAAAGAATATTTCATGATTGGATCATTGCAACCGGATTTGCATCAACGACAATTGCAATAAAAGAATATTCACAGTTTCCTAGACCCCATATAGGGAACAAACAGTCTTTGTGGTTTCATGAAAGATTGAAAGTAAGGATCGGCAGGAGAAAAAACAAATTGTAGAAAATAATGAATAGGTTCCAAGATCAAAAATATGATTGTAGTCTGTTATCAGGTATGAATAATGCAAAAAACCAACAATAAATTTGTTTTAAAATGTAATATAAAAATCTACAAGCTCAAGATCAATGTACCTTCATATCGAGCAGGTCCGAAATGACTCAGGAGTTCTCTTATCTCTCACACACAATGCACACAGGCATGGACACTGCGTTCGGCAGCATTGGACGTGAAAAGTTTTAGATAAAAGTTCACTAATACATTCAAAAGTTAACCACTACACAGACATTTCAGTGTAAAGCAACTAGAAAGGTCAGAGCAAGGCCATAATCTTATCACAATTGAATCGATCTTATAAATGTTTTATTAACACAGATATATGTGTAGATATGTATGTCTGTATGTTTATATTAATATATACAGAAGCTTTGACTAGCTTATATGCAATGTATGCTAATTGAGCGACAAAGTTCAATGTCAAGAATGTGAGGAGAAATGCCTGCGTGTCAGCCACAAACATTTTCAGCAACAACAGAGTACACATACACACACACACATTGGTATAGTTAATTGCAAATTGCGCTAATCACAACAACAACAGAAATTTAGGGGGATACAACTAAAAATACTTCAAACACGCGCAACAAATACAACAAAAAAAAATAACAGACGAAACCTTAAAAATGTTTAGGCGCAATTATTGTTTCTGTGGGTGTGTGTGTGTTGTGTTAACATACACAAAAAGGGTTTTATGATTTGCTCATCTGGTTAGATATTTTGTTCTTTTGTGTGAAAGTGTTTCGTAAACAAAACATACAAACACAAATCGTTATCGGTACAAGGTCTTTATCTTATCTCTTTAGTAAGTGCTTTAGTCACATTATGTGGCTATGTATAGTCATTCCGTTAGGATTTTTAAAGAAATAAAATATATATACATTTCAGATAAATTATTTAACGGCACTAGACATTTCGATATTTTAAACTTTCGGCAATCACATGAGCTTTTCTCAAAATTAACACCAACACTCAGACTATATTAACAGATGAGTTTATGCATGAGTTTTACTACTGTAAAAGTTAATCATTCGTAAGATTGAAGGAAATGCCGCATACACTGATAACGAGAGCGACTTCAGAGAAGCCTTTACGCAAATGTTATCAACAAATGTTTTATGAATCACATTCTAAATGTATCTTTTTGTTATAAGTTATAAGAAACGAAGACCTCAGGAATGTCGAGCATGACTTTCCTTAAATCGATTTGTTACTATTTTATGCACATACATGTATATAATTAATATACGTGTACAAGCATGCAAATGTTAACTCCTACGTGCAATACATTGACATTTATATTCTGCGCGTCAATGTCTTCAGAATTAATTAACAGCACGATGCTAAACTGTACAGAGAAATCTGTTGCGAGAGTGAGACAGACAGCAATGAGCTTAAGCAAAAGAGAGCTTGAAGTATGGATCTGTTGGCTGACTTTGCTGAGAGAACGAACTTGAAGCGGAAATTAGGGGCGGACGCGGGAGCGACAACAGAGCGCGATAAAAATCGATGTAAACTAAATTATGCAGTTGACAGGAGAGAGCGCATTGACAAGCAAACAGACAGGCGGCAGTAGGCAGTAGGCAGGCAGGAAGAGGCCGATGCAGAGAAAGTGGAATGCAATTGTTATTGTTGTTTTTGCTATAACTGCTGCTGCTTTGTGTGTAACATTATTAAATTAAGAGTCCGACTCAAGACCCTAGGCAACATCACAACCAATATGCAGGCGACAACAACAGCGACGACGACGACGACATGAACACAAACAGTTGTAAAAACTCTCAGTACTAACAATTTGCGTTTTCTATTGTTTGTCGTATGTATGTATGGAGACTCGACTCGTTTGAGGTTTTGGCGCTTTGGAGCAAAGTGCACACACTCACACACACACAATAAAACTTGACAATTGTCTGAATAGAAATGTGTTGCTCCCCTCCTCGCCTCTCTCTTCCACTGCTCAAAGTAAAATATTTTCACTTCACTTGTTTTGTCTCTCTTCGTTATGACGTCGCTGCATTTTTATTTGATTTTTATTATAGAAACACTTTTCGAGTTGCTTTTTGTCTCACGAAGCTGCAATCTTGTTTTTAATTTAAATTGACTAAAAGATCACATGACTATAAGGCCACACAATTGAAGTAAAGTGCACAATATTGATCATTTCTTAAGTCAATAACATTAAAAATTTGCTATGTACTTAGCCGCAGATGGTTGAAATTTTTATTTATAATATAATTAAATATTATGATCATACCAAAGCAAAAGAATTATTAAATACTGCGAACGAGAAGAATACAAAAGCGGCGGGCGACCCGTTCGAGGAAAATTCAATAAAATATAAAACAACGGTACAACGGCCAGTCAGGCAATTACCGTAGGCAACACATGAACAGCTGACGATGCGTCATTCACACGGAAAACGGGACGTTCAACACTCATTCACACACACAACCACACACGAGCCCACAAAGAGAACAAGTGGTAAAGGGTAGAGACAGCAACATACCATAAAGCCAGAGGCATTATTATAGAAACGATTCTGTTGATATCAATATTACTCGAATGAACATTTTTTTTAATTTATAAGATATTTTTGTTATTGATGAGTTATGCAACTATTTTGCATTCAATAATATAAACTTCGATTTATCGTTGCCATCAATTCTCAAGGTGAACTTATTTTGATGGCCAGCACTGTGTGAGCAAAAGTCAACAAGTGAACTGAGGAAAGTTCCGTGCGTAATTATTTGAAACATGATCACAATACCAAAACAGCTTCAAAATGGAGCCCCTTTAAAAATGAACTGCAATAAGAGTTTGGTCTCCTAACACGTCGACAGATTTTTGGCGCATTTCAGCAGCGTAAGCAATAATGAAAGCGTATAAAAAAGCGGATAAATAAACAAGGAAAAGGGATATACATTTTTGTTTACATTTGATGCAGAGTTATAGCTTGCTTTTGGCAGGGAGGAAATAATATACGTTTCGTAGCGGGGGCGTCATAGCTGCTATGGCGATAAGCGACGATTGTAGATAAATCCGGATATACACACACAGACACATATTCGAGTGAAGACACTGAAAAGATTCACATTTTAAGACGCAAAAGGCAAAAGAACAAAGAATCAGGTAAACAGGGCTAGAAGCAGCAATAGCTTAACTGATTACTAGACTGCGCCTTTCAGCACCGCACACTCAGTAATGATATTATTCACAGTTATCTTGCCCTTCGGTTATCATGCAAAAACAAACGCACATTTATTGCGCTATTCGTTGCCACTGTGCGCTGCAGTTAAAAGCCAACATCTCATGCTGTTTTGCTCGCACACATGCTTTCGCATGGAACGCACCCAAATTCAGGGCCAGCTATCGCACTCGCTTACTCATTCTTGCTGAGCTTCAGTGTGTGCAAGTGTGTGTGTGAATGTATGTTTTGTGGGGCGAATTGATTGCTGCTCGCGCTCTCTTTCTCTCTCCTCGGCGCCTGCTATCGATGACGATTGTAATGGTGGACATGAAAAATTTTACACAACTTTCTTAATTAATGGGAAAACAACAGCACCTTTCCTACAAACACTTCTCTAATTTTCTTTATCGTTACGCACTTTGATTGTAACTGCAACTTTTCCACAATTTTCTGCTGCCACACACTCTTTGTTTGGGTTTGTCTGTGATTTACGATTTCTTATTTGCGTTTACGAACGTAGCGCAGCCACGGATACTTGGAAACAAACGCACGCAGACAGAGATAGACAGCGACTGACTCTGTCCCCACAACTCTGAACAGTTTCAGCTCTTCTTGTTTTTGTCAATCTCGAGGCGTTGCATGAAATGTCAAGTGTGTCTACCGCTTTTTAAGATGCCGTTTAGTGTCTAGATACAAATCACGATTTTCATTTCCATTTACCACTTTGTTTTCTTGTTAATTTGCTTTTTGAACGTAAATTCCACTTACAATTTTTATGCATATAAGTTTTGTGTTAGATATGAGCAAGACGCACTGTAACTATCGATATTTAACAGTCGACTATCAGCCAATAGATATGCCAAGTGTTCCAAAGCGTGCTGAAATGAACAGTTAATTTAAATGTTAACGCATAAAAACTCCTGTGATTGACATTGATTTAAAAGTGTGAGTACTTTATTGGATGCAAATAAAAAAAATTATATATATTTTTCCCAGGAATTTATGTTAGCTTGAAATCGCATTTTGATTTTATTTTATTTTACGCTTGTGTTAACTTGGAAGCTGACTATACCAAAGTTGTTTTAAAAACCCAGGTATTAATACATCTACCATCTTTTAATGAACATTTAAATACTAATTGATCATATATTATGTATGATAGATAGCTTCGGCTTGTACCGATAACGTACTTACCAACTACGATTTTTCTTGAACAAATTACGTCAGTATTCTTAGGCTTTCTGTTAAGTAAGATATTTTTGGTATTTTTAGGGGTATTTTGTCACATACCCATTTTGAGTATTTCGTGAATGGCAGTAAATGGTAATAACATTGCGAAGCGAGAAGTGAAAACGTCAATCAAAAATAAAAAGAACGCATACTTTGATTAAATAATTTACTGTTAAACCGAAGATGTGTGGCTAAACAATCGTTTTAATAATAATCAAAGTGATTTTCGCATCAAATAGCCATTAGCCGCGTCCTGTTGCGAACCCCCTACATACACTAACACATACACATGCAACGACATTTGTGATCTGTGCTGCGCCTCCTGACTCTCTTACACACACACACAAAATTACGCACACACTGACGTACGCTGTGGTCTACCCGTTCCGTCGTCGTTTTCGTCGCGGTTTTCACAGCTGCAACGCAAATACCAAAAAGGAGTTGACAAATTTTGCATTAAGTATCCCGGAAAAAGGGATTTAAAGTGCACAGTGATAAATAATCAGACCGAAGGTGTGCAAATTATTGATTTTGTTTATCTTAAGATAGTTTTTAATGGTTTTATAAATTTGTAGATTTTTCATTAAGTTATTTTGCCGCAAGCTGTTGCATATAGTCCGTACACCTTGTATAAAAGAAATTATTATAAATTATCAATTTTTCCGCACCTGTGCACTAATCCTGTACGGCTTTGCACGTGGCAGTGTCTGCATGATAGGCGTGCCCTATGCATACATACCATGCATGCATGTGCATAACGTACCCGGAACTTACCCCAAATTCATATGTCCGGTAGACAGGTATAGAGCCTGACATCCATTTAAGGAGGGAAATTGCATCGATATATTGTAGTGTTGGTGATCTTATAGCTTCCAATTAAATATGTCGGATTTAGTCAGATTTCATTGAGTATTATCATGTACAGTACAACCTATGTGCGACTATTTACCTAGGCGGAGCATAGGACCCAGCCTAACCTGTGTAAAAGCTTAAGATACCTCCAAAGCTAGACCAAATGTGGGGAAATGCTACACTCTAAAAGCAAATCACACAACTACAAGGTATTTTTGAACTTATACTAACGGTAGGGGTTGCTTTAGTATAGGTAGATCAAAAGGTATACTCTCAGAGCACTCTCCTCTCTTTGTCAGGGCAAATATTTTGCGCTGTTTCTCTCTCGCAATCCTTGGCAGCAACTGAGAAGCTTTGTAGATGAAGAGCCTAACTAACAAAGATATTTTTCCCTTTACTATTTGCAGATGGAACAAACACAGCTATACTTGATTGGCAGGCTGAAGATTTGAGTTGCAGTAGACCTACTTTGGGGTGGCGGCGGCCATGAGGAGAATGTTTCGTCCGATAAAAAAGATTTTCACGTACATACAGAAAAATGCCAGCAACGGGACAATGTTTGGCAGCACAAATAGCCTAAATGTTGACAATGATGTGGCCGCCAGCAGCAGTAACAATAGCTCCAGGCTGGATGTTAGTCTGGAGGATGAGGAGGTGGTGGATTTACAGCCACAACAGCTAGAACAGGAAAAACAGCACAAGCTGTTACAGCAGCTCAATGATGATGATGATGATGATATTGAGCGTCAAATAAAAACGTCAATCATTGATGCCACCAAGGTTCATGCAGCCAAGTCGAAAATTATTCTGCCACTGGAACTGCCACTGGATGATGAGCTGGCGGATTTTGCGAATGAACCAGTGGTGCTGGTAAATGACGATGACGATGAGCTGGACGAACAGTTTCTGGAGCTCGATAACTTTCCCAACAATGAGATTATTGTGCTCAGCGATGGTGAACTCAATTCATCGCTGGCCTCAGACAACATATCCGAGGATCCATTGGCCATTGATGAATTTTCAACACCGCTAACACGCGACGAAGATAATGAGGACGAGGAGGATGGGGGAAACAGCGGAGATTTGCTTTGGCTGAAACTGGACACGCCAAGCTGCAGTGGCATTGGGGTCGGTGAAGCGACTCCAGCGGCTACACCAGTTAAACCGCCTACAAAGACCAAAGAGGAGGAGCTACGTAGCGATGGGGGCTCCGATTCGGGGTTGGGCAGTGAGAATGATAGGCACAACACAACAACGGGGCCAACAACCACTTCGCAGAGGCCACTGCGCTCCAATTTGAAGCGGCGTCTGGAGGATGATGCCATGGAGCAGCTCGCCTTAGAGCCCGAAATGAGCGCGAGCTCCAGCTTTTGCTCCAGCACACAGAAACGCTCAAAGCGTTCCATTAACTTTGATAGCGTTAAGGTATATTATTTTCCCAGGCAGCAGGGCTTCGGCTGTGTGCCCACCGTCGGCGGCTGTACGTTGGGCATGGGAGCGAGGCACATTGCCTTTAAGACCATGACACTGGCAGAGCATGCGGCCGAGCTGCGGCGAGCGCATCGCAATCAAAACCAGGATCAACAGCAGCAACCGCCGCAGACGCGCGGCTCGAGCAGCGATGATAGCGAAGAATCTGAGGAGGATTATCTCAGTGAAGGTAGTGGCTCCGATGCCGATGATGGTTCCAATGGCTTCCTCCAACCGGTGACCCCTAAGCAGCGTCGTACGTTGCTAAAGGCCGCCGGTGTGCGCAAAATCGATGCAAACGAGAAAATCGATTGCCGAGACATACGCAACTCACGCGAGGTATGCGGCTGCTCCTGTCGTGACTTCTGCGATCCGGAAACGTGCGCCTGCAGTCAGGCCGGCATCAAGTGTCAAGTTGATCGCGCTATGTTTCCCTGCGGCTGCTCGCGCGAAGCCTGCGGCAATACCGTTGGACGCGTTGAGTTCAATCCCACCCGCGTCCGCACTCACTACATACACACGGTTATGCGTCTGGATATGGAACAACGTCAGAGCCAGGGTACTCCAACTGCCAATGGCAACACCTTGGTCTATGGTACCGGCAGCCCCACTGGCAGCAGCTCCGGCGCTGGTGTCGTCTCAACCGCTGCGGCTGCTGCCGCCTCGCACTGCTTTTTCATGCAGCCGCAGTCCAACTATAGCTCCGGCTATGCTTCGCCGGCATACACCCCAGAGACCAGCGTTAGCTACTATCAGCAACAGCAGACGCCACAACCGGTACCATCGCCAGCATCAGCAGCAAACGGCAACGCCGCTCTGGCCACCAGCTATGCCACCGGCTATCCACAGTTGGATAACTTGGACTCGGGTCTCTTTGCCAGCGGCAGCAATGCCACACCCTCCTATGGTGAGCTGCTGTCGCCCTCCTTTCATCAAACCCTCGCCTATGGCAGTGCCCAGGTGAGTCGAACTTATGTTAAAACTAAAGATTCTGGCAGCATCTAGAATTGTTGCTAGAAGATGCCAGGAACTGATACCTTCTTTAGCTCCTCATAATTTTGTACTAATTTGTGGTATGTCTCTTGCAGCTCAACTCCTACACCGTCTACCAGCAGCCACCGCCTGGGTCTGGCGGTGGCACAACATCCCCCGGTGCGTATAGCTCGTGTGCGGTGCCATCGGTGCCACCATTTGGCATAGCCACCACAACCGCCTCCAATGCAACGCAATACCAGCACCCTAATGCGCTGGAAAGCACCGCCGTCTCGATGAATGCCAGCAGTAACTTGTCGGTAACGGCCAGCGGCTGCTCCACGGGTCTGGCACGGCTCAGTGGCAGTATCAACCCGGCTGATTTTATTAGCCTGAGCACGCCCATAAGCAGTTCATCGCGTCTTTCTCAGATCAATGATCTATTGCAGCACAATCGTAATACAACGGCCGCTTTGGTGGCCGTCTCCGAAAGCTTTGCCGCTGTACGGAGCAGCAGCAGGAACAGTGGTAGTAGCTGCACCACAAACACGACCACCAGCACCACAACCGCTATCGATTCGATTGACACACCGCCAATTATGGAGGAAGCGCAGCGCAGCTGCATGACCTTCGAGGAGCTTCCACCGCCATTGATAAATCCCACGCCAATTGTAGCCGTAGTAGAGCAACATCATCCTCACATTGAACGCAAGCAATTGCTGGGTGTATCAACAACGCCACAGCCTCGCCAGCCGCTGGATGCCAGCGCTAGTGCCAGCGCCAACCTGGCCGAATCTTTGTCTAGCAGCAGCAATTAAAACTGCTTCCAATCTGGGATAGTTTTTTATAGCAATTTTACACAGCAGAAGACTTAATTATTTTTAAGTGGCAGCGTCGGAATCAAAATGATAAATCCGTATTCTATCCGTATCATCCGTATCATTATATATATGGATATGGTACATCTCTTCCTACCCCTTCCCGCTTTAAACAATCCTTGTCTCGACTACGTTATGTCAACGTATTTTTTCAGTAGTAGTCGCTGGGTGGGTGGTGCCCACCCTTGTATAAATCAGTTATACATAATTGTTACAAATCTAATTAGTTTTTAGTTAACTTTGTAATTAAGTCAGTTTGTTGATTAGGTTTCGATCTTTAAACCCAACTTAAATCGGTTACAGAAACTTTTATCTTTAACTAAAGAAAGCAAACAAAACTATAAATAATTTGTATTCCACGAAAGATCATCAGAAAACTTCCTTCAAGTCTAGCGTTGTTTCAACGAATTTAATCCAGCTAAGCCTTAAAATATCTTGTATAGAATTCGTTTATTTTAATTGAAAATTTTAATTCTAAATTTAATAATTCTTTTTTTTTTGATTCTTTTAATTTCTCTATTTTTCTTTTACTCTTTTAGTTCAAAGTTCAGCAATATTTCTTTAAAAAATAATTTATTGTTTGTGTGTTGCATTTGCATTTAGACAAAAAAAGAAAATTTTTATAATTAAATTAATTAATTTTATGTTTCGTTTCGTTCCTCTTAGCTGAAATGAAATGATTTCCCTCCCCTTTTCAATTTTATGTTGTGTGCTGTTGGCATTCTTAAGTATTGATTTTAGCTCTTAAGTTTCTCCCAAATCTTGACCCTAGCCTTGATTAGCCTTAACGAACCAACGGTAACAGCATAAACCACAACAGTAACAATAACAACCACAAGCAACAACCACAAATATACATTAGTAATGAATTAGTAATACTTATTGTATATTTAACTTGATATAACAACCATAAGAGAAATGCAAAAAAGATAAAAGTGAAATAAGCAAACAAAACGTCAAATGAAATTAAAAAGAAAAATCAACAAAAAAAAAGCAACAAACAAAAATAATAAGTAATTGCAATTATTTAAATAAATATTGAATACAAAATAGAAAAAATGAATATACTTATATTGGAAAGAAGAAAAAAACATTTTTATTAGAGAAGGGGAAGCACCCACAGCATTTGTTCATAAACATAATCGCATATCCTTATACATATGTGCCTATCCACATCCGGAATCGATGCAAAGCTTTTCCGGATGTTGGGAAATTCTCAAATGAACATTAAATATAATTATTTGTATAGAATCTCTAACGATATCTTAGCTATAATCTCTGCTACAGTTCTTTGGTGAGTACATCATCAAATGTGACGCCAATTTGCCGCCTTATCTGATCCGTAATAGCAATCAGTTCCAGACTAGCGGCATGTGTGTACTTGGGACTCTCTAAGAGACGCTTCTCAATGCATTTGCGCACCTCCTCCGCCTCGAAGCGCAGTCCGCACGAGTTGCTATAGTGGAAATCAAATTTTGCACTAGGCAGAGGCCAGGACTCCGGAATATTGTGGGTGCGTGTCAGTTGGGTGCAGCACCAGTAGTTGGAGAGCTTCAAAGGTTTGCGAGAGAGGAGAGAGATTGCTGATAAGCGTCGTGTGGATGGGGCAGCTTAGGGTCAGTATGGGCGATAAGCTTACTTTAATCTCGCCTTTGGTGCCGACAATAATCGCATCATTTTCTAGGTTCTCCAGACCCGTAACTAGCGCCACCAGACGACGATTATCGCCATAGTCCAGAATGAATTCAGTTTGTACATCTACCCGATCACCATTCATTTGTGTGCCACTCGGTATGATCTTCACTGGCGACGTGCCAAAGACAAACTGACCCAGCTGCAGGGCATAGATGCCAATGTCCAGTATAATGGACCCGCCCAGTGCACGACTGGCAACGCGCTCCAGACATGCCACACGATAGCCATGCTGCAACTTAACAAGACTCACCTCACCAATGGCATCACTGAGCAGGAGCTGGCGTAGTCGATCGTAACTGGGAAAGAAACGACTCCACATGCCTAAAGTGGATATGACAAACCAATAACAGAAGTTCCATTCCTTCTTAACTAACCCACCGCTACTTACCCTCCATAAGGAACAGATTACGCTGCTTAGCCAGGGCGTAGAGCTCCCGGGCCTGATCTATACCAAGGCACAGTGGCGTCTCGCACAGCACGTGCTTACCCCGTGACAGCATTAAATGTGCCACCTTGTAGTGGTACGGATTCAATGTGCCCACATACACAACATTCACATCCCGATCCTGGGCGAGTGCATCGAAGCCATCATAATGTCTTGGTATCTGATTGCGCTGCGCAAACTCCTGGGCACGCCCACCCTCCACATCGGCCACGGCCATCACAGCATGACGGGAATTCTCAATGGTGCTCAATGCTGTGACAAAGTCCTGTGTTATGCGTCCGGCAGCTGCAATGCCCCAATTTAAATTCTGGCCCAACATTCTGTCTTACTGATCAATTTCAGACACGTAACCAATGCTGTCGACTCGAAATCGCTGGACTTACTGACGCTCGGTACCCCCATCATTCCCCATTGACCCATTATCAGTCCCTAGCATCTGCATTTAGTGCAATTTCCAATTGCATTTTTACTGATAAGACCCAAAGCTCACGTTCTCCTCATTCTCAAACCTCTAGCTTTTGTTTATTTCTTGATTACGTTCATAGATAATTTGCGATAGATTTTTCATGCATCCGGTTTACTATTTTATCAGTGTTAACTATGACGAAAGCTATTAGGAATATTATTTGAGCGATTTTTAGGCCCTTAACACGTTTGAAATGGCTCAAAGGGGGCTATTAAGTTTGTGCCTATGTATGGAAAAAACCGAAAGAAGTATCTCTATAGCCATCGATCTAGCTTCTCGATTTAATTTTTTTTTATATTTATAAATATATTTATAACATTAATATTTGAAATTAGCAAATACCTTTTTTTATTTATTTATTTAATTTAGAGAACTAGCAGAGAAAAGTGTAACATAAATTGAACAATATAAAATTTTAAAAATAATCTGGAAATTAAAAAGTAAAATGTAAAATAATAAAAAAAGGTAGTCCACTGCTAATTTATTTATTTATTTGTGTTAACTAAAAACAGCTGACTATGAATTAAATTTAAAACAAAAAAAGAATTTAAATTTAAAAATTAAAATAGGAATTCAATTTAAAAATAAATATAAAAACATTAAAAATTTAAATTTAAATCTGGGGAATAATAATATAAGAAAAATTGATTTCATTTAAATAAGTAAATAAATCAATAAATAATTATATAAAAGATCCTCATAATAAACAGGATAAATATCCATTTTTCTGTCTCCGTTTTTATTTTATTTTTTCTTTTATCTAATTTTAATTTAATTAATTTAATTCCTTTTGTCTCAGCTACAGCTCGTATAGACATATTTCTTAGAATAAATGAAAGTTTACGAGCAACGCTTCAACAGATGAATATAATTTGGAATTTTGAGTCATTAATAATTATTAATATTAAGTTTATAATCGTCTTGCAACAAATATAAACATTAATGACTATGGATATATTTATATTTTACTTACCATAGTTAATGGATTTATCCGCACCTAGTTTACAGACACAGTTGAGGCTAATTCGAAGTAAACGTTCAATTAACACTCTCAATAAGTATAGACTTCAATATATCAATTTTTAAATATAAGCAAATATATAAACGAGATATAAATATCTAAATAGTATAATATTATTAGTCTTATAAACATATAAAAAATATATATATACATATAAATTTGGGTCTTCATCGTATCTATGTACGGTCTACACTCCTGAGGACAGTTGTCATTTAAGGAGTATCTTTGAATTGGAATACCTTTGGGAAATCGGAAAGCGGAAAGCGTGTTTAATTTATATTATCAATAGTCTATAATTTGATATTTTCTATCATTTATAGACGGACATTAAACAAATACGGTCGTTTGACTCTTCCCAAAATGTTAATTGTAATTCAATTTTTGATAATCCTTCAAAGTTTCACAATCGTGGTCGGTTCGGTAGTAGAAATTAATCCAACTATGTTTCTATTTGAGGCTATTATAAAATGGTTTTCTCCAGACACTTTCATATGTTGTTATAATGCAATGAAACCAGCCTTTCGACTTTTCCCTACGGCTATGCTGTCGTTGACGAAATGTGCACTGTGCGAAACTTCTTTATTTTCATCAATAGTAAAAGTCCGTGTACTTTCAAGGGAACTGACAAATATCAAATCAAGCTTTTTTTTCGTAAAAGTTGTGAAGAGTTTGCTAACATTTTTTAATATAATTTCCCACTTTATAAAGCTGTTCATAAAAATCACTAACTTTAAAATGCTATTAGCTGAAATGGGTGTTAAATGTTTGTGGGATAGTATAAAGATTGTATATTGCCCATATATCCGTGGAATCCAAGACGTACATGCCTGCATGTTTAGATAATTTTAAAATAATTTTTTAAACAATAAAACAACAATAAAAAAAAATAATATTTTATTTGTATTTTACTTCTATTTCCAATTACTGATTTAACTCTACGTGGCATATTTATGATAAGTCTCTAATAGAATTCTTGTGGAATTTTATTTAATTATTGGACCTCAATTCGTCAGAGAAATGAGTCGATTTACCCGAAATATAAAGTATTAAAATAGCTTCAATACTCTTGAATTTTTTTTAATAAAATTAAAAATACATATATATATATATATATTGTTTTAAATGTTTAATCGAAAATTATAGCTTTAGTCACAATTTTTAGCAATTTTATTTATTTAATGTCAACTATTAACATTCGACCAAAAATATGGGAGTAAACAGATTAAAGCTTAAATCAGTATAAACAGAAGTTAAAATTTTAACTGAATTATATTTAATATTTTGAATTTTAAATTTAACATTAAAGCTAAAGTCTGGGGTGAACAAAATAAATGAATTAAATTAAAGTAAATTGTTGCGAGGATTGGGAAAAAGTCAGAAAACCAGGTCTTATCCATTTAAGTAATAAAAGTTAAAATTCATATATATATATATATATTTATATCAAATCACTCTAGATTGTTATTTACTCTATAGTCTTTTAAACTCAGCTTGGAATCGATACATAAGGTTTATACGTATTTTGATCACGAACTGAAATTTTGCTTGTTCTGTCAATTTGCATAATTTATTTAACCTACACAAAGTCATCGTATCTATTGAAATTCCTATCGGAACTCTCAGATTGCAGTGCTTGAGCTTTAACTGAATAATATTGCTGTGATAGAGATACCGATTACAGGCTAACTTTTCTAGATTATAATAGTTTGAAAAGTACCACAAGTACTTAATAATAATAAACTTACTACAAAATATATACATAAAATCTTTATTAATTCTTTTAGATCTTAGAAGTATTGCATTACATTCAAATATACATTTCCTAATCTATTCCTCGTCGTATTTGTTCAGCACACCGATCTGTTCTCTAATGGTATCCTCGATCTCAGCGAATAGCAAACTGTCCGCGTAGCTGACAGTCTGATTTTCCACCTGGCCAGCGAGTATGGATTGACGCACTGCCTCCGCCTCGTAGCGCATGCACTCCGAGTTGCCATAGTTGGTCGGGTACTTGCCCTTGGGTGGCAGCCATTCCTTCTCCTTGCCATCGATGTCGATCAGCTTATTGGGCGTCCAGAAGTCAATCAACTGTAAACAGGGAAATGTGCTTAATCTATTTATCGGGCGGTAAACAAGGGCAAACAAACATAACTGCTGATAAGGCAGTTACAATAGTTTTGTGACATCACAGAAAACTCTCGAGATAAGATCACGCGCCGGCAACGTGAACACAGAGTGGATGTTGTTGACTTACCGTTACTTGTCCCTTGGTGCCCTTGATGACAGCCTTGTTGTCCAGTTTGTCCGTGGAGGAGACGCGCATGCGTGCCGTACGTCCACCGCTGTAGGTGAGTGTGGAACTCACATCATCATCGATGCCCTCGGCATTGGTGTGGCCAGTGGATTCGATTTTCTGTGGTGGTTCCTGGAAGGCCCATTGCGATAGCTGTATGGTATAGATGCCCAGGTCATAGACGACACCACCGCCCAACTCGCGCTTCCTGTAAGAATTGAACAATTTGACATATAAAAAGTTTCCTTTCAGCATAAACTTACTGTAGCCGATCCACGCTGGGCATGGCGAAGCCAAAGTTTACCACGACCTCTTTGACCTCACCCAGGGCGCCGGTCTGGATGAGCTGGCGCACATGCTGATAGGATGGAAAGAAGCGAGACCAGACGGCCTCCATGAAGAAACGCTTGTTAGCCCTAGCGGCCGCTAGAATTCCCTCCACCTGTTTCTTGTTCATGGCCAGCGGCTTTTCACAAAGCACATGCTTGCCATGGTTCAGCATGAGCAACGAAACCTCATAGTGCTGCGGATTCAGGACGCCAATATAGACCACGTCTGGAAATAAGAATCAACGCTAATACCAAGTAGACAACCAACTAACATCCAGCGCATACTCACCCACATCTTTGTTCTTAGCCAGCTCTTCGTAGCTGCCATAGGCATTGGGTATCTCATGTTTCTTGGCAAACTCTGCGGCACGCTCCTGGGCGCGAGCAGCCACAGCAACCACCTTGTGATCACTGGCCGGTAGCGTGCCCAAGGCAATCACAAAGTCCTCGCTAATCTTGCCAGCCGACGCAATGCCCCAACGGATAAGTTTCCCCGACATGTTCAACGTTTCAGTGTTAGCCCGTAAATGAGTTAGTTCTGAAATCTGTTGCTAGTTAAGTATACGTCTGGCTATCGGTAGAGAGAGAGAAAGACAGAGAGAGCGAGAGAGAAAAAGACAGAGAGAGTGAGAGAGAAAATTCTTTGATACTTATCTCAATGACCTTTGCAAATTATTATAACCTTTTATAACCTTTTGCTGATGCCAAATGAAAACAATATAGAAACTGTTTGTATTTAAGACTTAAAAATTAAAATTTTATTTACTAAAGATCAGTCCTTAACTATTTTCTGTTCCTAAGGAATTTGAATTTCACCACATACTCGTATTAAGTTTGACATTCTTTAGGACAACCTTAACAGGTTAAAGCAACTACGAGGTATTTATTTACATATACGATTGTTATCAGACCGAGCCCTCTTTCATATATATAAACATATGTATGTACGTGTATGTTTTTGCAGTTGCTGTGCATTTACATAGAAATTTATATATATATATATATATATATATATATATATATTGATACGTGTGTAGCATATTATAATTTGTGTTTAGGTTCTAAACGAGCTTTTGTTTTCCTTATTTGTTACTATTTACAAGTGCAACAGGTGCAGGTGCTGTCACAACAATATTATTATTAATTCCAAGTTGGTGTGTGTAAATTAATATTCATACATATGTACATGTATGTACATTTATATATCAAACTCTAGAAACTGTTTGCTTTAGAAATCAGTAGGTAACTTTTATTATTAACACAATTTTAGGAAATTACCATAACTTTCAAGGTATTCAAATAAATATAGCTTAAACTTGCTATTAAAAACTATAGAACTTTTATTATTACCTTCTCCCAGCTGTGGGTACAACTAAAACAAAAACAAAAAAAGTTTTCCACCGTGCTTTAACAGTTTTATAGCAGCGAGTACTTAAATACACTTGTATTTCCTAGTGCTGTTAATTAATTTTATTTATTATTAAATAATGTAACTAATTATATTGACTACATTTACCCTATTTTTCATATAATTTTATATTATAATAGTGAACAACTTATTTTAATTGTAGCATTTTTTGTTGCATTTCTGGCTCACTTTAAAAAACCGCCTTAAAAAGCTTAGCATTCACATGTAAACGTTGCTGTGCGTTTCATCAAGCGGGGACTACATACTTAATGTTATACTAATGTAACACTGCAGCCCTGGTAATGACTTTTTGCACGTTATAAATTTATTATTTTGTATTTAGTTTTGTGTATTTATTTGTAATACATTACATTACATAAATTTTTGCTTTTTTTGTATTTATTTTTGTATATTTATTTTAAATACATTTAATACAAGTACAAAAAGTTACAAGTAATTATTTTTATATCTATCACACCAGGGTTTTCCCTCCGATGTTATGATTTTGTTCAACTGTTACGACTCTTTTAATATTATTTAGAGAAATCGTATTGGAATAAATTTAAAGTAGTTAATGGCAGTTATATTAAAATTTTGGGGGTTCTATCCGTTTTTCTGTAAGCCAACTGAAAGCTAAAAGAAATTTTTTTCATTAACTGTTTTTGTCGATTTTTATAAACCCAACCGATAAGCCACACACAAAATGCAGGTGCTCCTGATAGAATAAGTACTCGCTGTTATTAACATTGCACCGAATGTTAAGTTTTATTGTTGGTATGTTGTCAGTGGAACTCCACAACATTTGGGTGTCTTTTTACTTTTTACTATTTAACCGTTTGTGTGAGCTTTAAAAAACCTTATTTACAATAACTTACATTGCGCAACACAAGCCCCTGGTCTGAACGTTGATCGGTGGTAAAACGCGATTAAAACATGTCGGAACGCTCCAAAGGTGACGTGTCGTCGCCGCGCGTCAACAATAACGCAAGTCGGGTTGTTAAAAATCCACTGTTAAGCGCATCCGTGACGGGACTTAGCTATGATGATTTTCCCAATAAGCCGCTCCTGCTGCCAGCAGCACCGCCCGTGGTGCATGCACCACCCCCGCAGCCCACGACTGCTCTCATCGCTGGCATTCTCAATCGCGGTAAGTGTGTCAGCAACAAGAGGGAAAGAGAGAGAGAGAGAAATTAGAGTAACGAGTAAGCAGCAGGTCAACTTGTTGCTTCCTTTTTGCTGATAAGCGTTAACAGTGTTTTTTGGTGTATTTATTGGGTAATTCTAACAAATAATCGTGTTTATAATTGTGATATTGTATTTGGCACAATCCCACTTAACCTATTCCATGCTACGCGTGGAGTGTGAGCGATAGGTGGGCAGCTCCAACGTCACGTTGCGTCGCCTACAGCACCACACAATGCTCCAAATCGCGACCACAAGCAGTAAAAGTAATAAAATACAGCCCAAACAAATGGCCGCTATGGCTGCCTCCGTCAGTACCACATCTCGTACGTCTATATTGATGCTACGCTGATTTCCTGCCGCATCATAGGCGGTAATTGCCACCTTGGGCTCACAGCAGGAGGCCATGTAGGTGGCTTTCAGTGGCTCCGTTGAGCCCGCCGTGTAGTAATTTCGATAAAATAGACCATCCGATGGCGTTGTCTGCAGTCGCATTATACCCGACTGCCAGTCCTGTGCATTAATATCTAGCGTCCAAAAGCGTTCGCCACAGCCCCGTCCATCATCAGACACATAGTCGCAGCGATTACCAAACTCCCAGGACAACGTTGGGCCAGTAGTATCCTAAAAAAAGAGAACAATTAGCATACATAAACACAATTGTAAGCAGTCGATGACCATTAAAGGTCACCAACTGAAGAATAGAACACTCACCTGAGCTTCAATTGTAGACACAACCCTTAGGTTAAGCGCAAACGTAGCTGTTTCGCGTCCATAGCTGTTGAAAGTAATTCTATCAGTGGTGCCTGGTGTTGTGCCCGCTGGCACCAGCACAGTCAGACGCACGGTGGTCGTTTCCCGTGCACGCAAAAATATGCTGCAAAACAAAAAGCGTTTTAAAATTTTTGAACCAAATCTTTCACTTTAGTTAAATTACGTTGTTGGGGAAAGACGCACGAGAAAACGGCGCTCGTCTGTCACCTGCACTGTTTGGCTGACTGGCTCCGTGCGCATGTTGGTCACCTCGAACAGAAGTGTAGACATTTCGCCTGCACGGACCAGCAGCTTCGATTGTGCATTGAGCTCTATTTTGGTGCCACAGCGTTGTAGCAACATGGAGCTGAGACTGGCACGTTGTGGCTCATCCAATGCAGCTGCAAATTGTGTCTGGTTGAGGCTGGTCGCTGGACGCACTAGTTCCGTTTCAGAGAAGGTCTCCACTTCGCTTTTGGGCGAATCTTGCTCCTTCTCCAGCTTGTCATGCGTTTCGGGAAACTTGATCTTTGCCATTCGCACCTGGGAAACCGCCTGTTTTTCGTTTTGTCCATAGTAGTTATAAATGCGTTCAATAATATCACCTGAAATTATAATAGGAAAAAGTTAACTTTATGTACAATCAAATGAAAAACGTGATTGTTGTTCTTGGCAGCAATCCATTGTGTGCCTATATGAACGGATAGATGGCGTCAACAATCGTTTCGTTGAGATGACGCTCTCAAGGTTGATACGGTTATCAGGCAGGCAGGCCGCTTATCAATAACATAAGGTACTGTTTAGCTGCTCTTGTTTTTGTGTTACAGACGACGCATCTCATTAAATTCTATTTTCTCCTCAGTTGTATGCGCCAAGCGTGCTCGCCCAGTATCGTCAACAGTTTTAATTGATCCGTTCGCTAAAAAAATTCAAAAGAATAAAACTTACCTAATAAAACATCAGCTTTGCGTTCGGCGCGTATAAATACACTGTATGCTGTGTGGGGCAATTCCGGCGTTAATTGCAGCTTGTAGTTTGTGGCTTTGTGCAGTTTGTTCAGTGGTACGTAGGCATCGAATTCGTCCGGGTTGGCATTTCGTGTGTCGTTGGTTGTTTTGAATTTAACCAATTTTTTTAAATTGATGTCTAAGCGAAAATAAAATGCACACAAACAAATTAACAGGTGCTTTTGCCATTCACTGTGCACGCGTGTACAGCTGTATATGTTCAGCGTTGCCAGACTGTTACAAATACATGCTGTACAATGCTAAATGAATTAATTAATTAAATTGTACAACAAACTAACGGATACACATTTTACATTTTTGACAAATTGATTTTAGTAAAAGTTTTTTTAATTTAGTTAAAAACCATTAATTAAATCTCTTGGCAGTAACTGGTGTAATGGCAACTCTGTCGCTGTTGTGTATGTTATGCAGCAGCTGCTTGCTCTGACTGTTGTTGATTGTGTTATTGTTGTGAAAGGAAAGACGTATGCATAAAAACAGTTGTTTTTAGTTGTGAAATCAAATAAATTATTAAACAATTAAATGACGATAACGTGTTAGTCAAGCCGCTATTAATGCCACTTCAAAGTCCACTTGCCACTTGACATGGCCCGCAGCGAAATATAAATAAATTTCAATTGGTCTGCATCATCCAACAAAAAGCTAACAGTAGTCGATATATGGTCAGGCCATTTGTGAACTTGGCCATGGCAGTGGACAAATGCATGCTTGACGACGTAAATATCTATGTATGTATTTGTAAAAATTTTGTACATATTATTTATAACTGACTATTGCGGCAACTGTTAAATTTTGGCAACAGCATTTTGCCATACGTGTACGTATCATATGTGATAGTGTGTGTTTTGTTATGGTTTATTATTATGCGCTAGACACGTCATATATCTTGCTAATTTTATGATTAATATTTGCGCTAATTGTTTACGTTTTCAGTTTTACTACCAAGTGCGGGTTACAATCATTTTCATGTTGCGGCAGGCAAAAGGCAGCAACTACCATTGATTTATACAAAAAAGCGGCTACCGCCATCTAATTGTGCGTGTGCGTGTGTGTGTGTGTGTGTATATAAATTTGAGCTAACGCCGCTCTCTCCTATTACTCTCTCTCGCTCTCTATTTCTCTGTGTTACAACTTTTTTTTCCAAGCTCCTCGGTAACTGTATATATGGCAAAAGTTTACTGTGTATTTACAATAAGTAAACAGTAGAAACATTTGATTATTATGATGCCATCAATTGGAGTACATCCGCCTTGTTCTTCTATTGATTTTTGCCTCCTTTTCCTCCCTGGGACAGATAGTATATGAGCTTAAAAGAAACTTCTCTTCTGTATATAAATAGGCTACTGCGATAAGCTGCCTTTCATACTGGAATCTGTTAGTCGGGTCTTGACTCAGAATTGCCTTTTTGTCTGGTTGCTGGTTATTTTTTCTGTAATCTATTTATTAATAGATTCTGAACTTTGATCAGTAATACGTGGACATAGACGTTGTTAAATGATTAATACGGCGGCAAGCTATTAAATTCGAGACCGATTTAATAACAATTACTCATAAGTATAGATGATCGTTGTGGTTAGAGAACAGTTACAATTTGTGCTGAATGTAGTTAAGTGAAAGAGTGCAAAACGAATAATAATTTGTATACTTACGCGCAGGACAAAACAAAGGATAAAGGATAATATGTGCAAGAGTTTGGGATAAGCTGGTGCTGACATTTGAATTGGAACTAAAGTTAAAAGTACGCCAAAATTTGTGGTTGTTATTTTTGTTGTTTTTTTTTTTTTACCAAATTTGTTTGTCTTTCTTTCGAACGCTGTTTTTATTGTTGACCCTTAAAGCTAAACATTTATTACTTCATTATGTAAAACATAAACATATATAATTATATATATATATATATATATATATATATGTATATCTGTAGGTATATTTGAAGAAATTCTTTTGTACTACAAGTTAATGTTAAGTTTTGAGCATTAAGCTAGCGTTTTGGTTAAGGAAAGCGTTGGGAATAGAGTTTTCATTTCATTTTCATTTTCTTTGACTATATACAAAAAACATTAGGATTGGGACAGTAGGTTAGTTAATATAAATTCTTAAAGCTAAGCACATATATTATAAATAAGTACAGTTGACTTTTGAGACATTTTGAGACAACACTGGCCTTAGTTAGATAGATATTGTGATAGAAATACATATATATAGACAGAGAGAGAGGGAGAGAGAAAGAATGTAAATGAGTTAAATTAACATATAGATACACATAGTTAGCTACAAAGAGACTTATATCTAAGGTCTAGCCTAGTCGTGGTCATACATAGTAATTTACATGTATGATCCACTAAATTGAAGATCCCATTTGGTTGAACCCGTACACGCTGAACTTATACAGCATATATATATATATATGTATATATACGATATATACTAAAGTATAACCCTGCTTGTTACTGCATCATCATCTTCTTCAACTAATTGGTTAGTACTAAGAGTGAGATATAGCTATTTATGGTGTGGGTTAACTGTTGAACTAACCACCATGGGGTGTTGCTAGTGTGGCACGTCGCATGTTGGCATCGATGCGCACATGCAAGCTGGAAAGCGTCGTATCCACGGGTAGCTCCAGCTCCTGGGAGCCCTGATATGTATCCGATACGAGTGTTAACTGCAATTAGAGTTTAAAGAAGAGTGTTAACTGTTGTTGTTATTGTTATTGTTATTGTTTGGAATGTCTAGTTTCCTTTCTATAAACAAATTTGCCCTTCACTTTTCTTTCCATAACCTAGTTTCGCACAAAGATGCAACATCATCAGCAGCAACAACAACAACACTTGTCGTGCTCTTGAGCACCTGCCTGAATGGTAATCCAAGCCGATGCTTGCGTCTCACTTGGTTGCTTGGGCAACACTTGTTGCGGCTGCCGCTGTTGTCGCCACTTTCAATTTCAACACTTAGCAGCAGGCTGACCAACTGCCTCAGCTTCATCAGCCTTTTTTTCTTTTTTTTAATTACACTAATTACGTGTACGATTATTTTGTTGTTGCTTATTTCTTTTTACCGTATTGCCCGCTATGTGCTGTCCGTGCTCCGTGCTCACAATGTGTATGATTTCGCCGCCGGAGCGTATGGCCACTTCGCCCAAGATGCCGCCCACAGCCTCCTCGGTTTCATTCTCACTGGCAGCGCGCTCACCATACCACAGCATAAATAACTATAAGAGAGACAGAGAGAGAGAGAGAAAGACATATGTATTGTTAGAGTACGAGAGCAGATAGATAAAGCTTAGACTACTTACGCGTATGCGCTTCTTTAGCAGCGTTATGGCCGCATCCTGGACCAGCTCGGTGTGTGGTGCCACCGCCGCAGTTGAGATGAAAATGGCGCTGTCGTAGGGCACCAGCTCGGCGGCCTGCAACACGCCCACAAACGCATTGCCGCCCTCGTGCTCTTTGGTGCTATTTAAGCCAGCAATAAACTCGCGGGTGTTGTTGAAACTGAAGGCTGAGGGCACGCCTGCAGGTGTAAAACATACAAGACGTCTGGTTAGAAATCGATAGTCTATCGTTGTATCGATCGTTTCGATCGATTTCTACTCACCAGATTCATTCAGCGTAACTAGCACAATCTTTATATTGATGTTCTTGTCCTGCAGCGCATCGATATACAGCCGCTTGGCCTGATTCAGGGATGCCGCCGAGGGATCCACAATCACCGCCAGCGGCATGCGTATATAGACATCCTTGATGTAGTTGCGCAACTGATCGGCGGGCAGCAGCTCTGGCTTGGCCAGATGTATGTGCTTCGATTGCTTGCGTGGTGTTGGAATAGTCGTTGTGCTAGTTGTGGTCACAACTGGAGGAGCACTGGTGGTGGGTGTCAGAGCTGGCCAGCCGGCAAACCCACCGAATCTTGTCTGTAGCACTGGGAACAGCGGCTCCACTGTTGGTGTTGTCGTTGTGGCTCTTCGTGAGCCTGTTGTGTGATGTTCCACAGTGTCTTCGTAGTAGTACTCTTCAGAGCTAGTCTTGAAGGGTCTCTCCTTGTGGCGTGTGGGCAACTGTTGAACATGCGCCTGCGGCTGTGCGGGTTCATCGTGATAGTTGCCCTCTTCGGAGTCATTTATGGGCCGCGTTTGCTGCTCAACCATCGTGTCATCTTCAGTATATTCTGCACTCTCGGACGGGGGAAATCTTTCTGCCTTGGCCTTGCGCACATATTCGGGTACTGTGGTGGTTATGGCAGACGCTTGCTCCTCCTGTTGCTCATCGTCGTGCATCTCTATGTCGTAGTACTCCGTTGATTGCTTCCTCGGATGTTCGACTTTCGTTTCGTGCTTCTGGGTGGGCGCATCCTCAATGACCTCAGCCGCTGTGTTCTCGTCGTGCTCGGTGGTTACACCAGCAGCGCTCTGCACTGGCGTTTCAGTGCCGGCTACGAAGACCTTTTCGGTGGTGAACTGCTGTTCCGTGGACTGAAGGTCATTCATTGTCTGAGCGACCATGGAACTGTCATCGTGCTCCAAGCTGTTGCGATGCTGCTGCTGCAGTTCCGCTTCCACTTCACTCTCCAGCTGTGCTGCATCGTAGACGTCTCCACTGCTGCCTCCAGGCGATGCGCTACCTGCACCATCCACATCTCCGCCATAATCCTCATCCTTGGCCTCCACATGGACCTGCAGCAAAGCCAGCAGCACCAGTCCAATCACCCAGAGACTCGTTCGCAGTATCATTGAAATGGAATCTGTTTTCTTCCGTATAATCTTTCTGACTCCGCTCCTCTCCGGCTCTATCAGCATCCAAGAGATCTGCAAGCGACAATACCGTTATTTGTCATAAATCAAACTTATTTTTTTTTAAAGCTATCAACTCGTATATTGATTGATCGCCGGCTCTTTAAATTGCCGCAATTATCAGTCATTATAATTATTATTATATGAAAATTACCGCTATTTTGTCAAAGTTTCGACACTTTCGCATTGCGAAAAGTGAAATGCGTTTGCTATTTGTATTATATTATCTATTATTCTCTTATTTCAAATCATTTCTAACAATTATCGTTAATGGCCCAAAAAAAACGGAGGAAGTCTCTTAAACTGACGCAGTCCACATCTAAATTGGGTATTTTAGTTAATCTTTCTGGGTTCTAATGTGAGAGATGATGACTCTGTTGTTGATTGCACATAATGGGATATTATTTATAGAGTTTGATTTGCAAATTGTGAGAATTATTCAGCAGATGAACGCTATGAACAGATATTTGTTTAATACCTTAAAATTTAAGGCGCCAGCTGCTTAAGAACTATACGAGCCAATTCCTCGCCAGACCAGCCTTTATATATATAGAATATCTAAACAAAGTGCTATAGCTTGGATAGAAATGTGTAGTACCAGTCTTTAGTATAGGCTGATATAGTTTCCATCCAGTCGAAGCCAGTGTCCACTCCCTGTTTGAAGATTTGGGTATATAGAATACCTATAAGAAAACTACTAAGACTGCTGAGCTACCACTGATACGTTTTCCACTCCATTGAAGCCAATACTGGTTGTATCCAAGTGGATGTTTTGGTTATATAGAATACCTATACACTATGTACAGATTCAGTATATGAGCTGCCTCTGCCGGCTCTGTCCAAATGCACTTCTCCTCCCCGTTGGCTGGGTTCTGTTTTTGCTTAACATTTTGACATGTATTCAGTTTTTTTTTTTATCAAAACTTCCAACTCCACACGTTATACGAGGTATTTAATATACTTTTTTTTTTTGCATTGCGTGCTTAATACTTAAAGCTTGTCATGTGGGGAGACATAAAAAAAAGCGCTTATCACGCGGTTTGGAATTGTAAACTTGATGAACTTCAAGCGAAATGTGTAACAAAAGTCATGTCCGAAAACCTGAGATAATTTAAAACATACAAGCGAACCAGTGTGAACTGCATCATAAACAATACTCCAAAAAGAAAAATACTAAAAAAAATAAAACCAAATAACATAAATCATGAGAAAGAAAAACTGAAGAAAAGTTTTCTTTGCAAAAACTAGAAATATAAAATGTCAAAAAGCAGGTGAAGAAATCACAACAAGAAACATGAATAAATTGTAAATTTGGAGGAAAAAATATATAAATAAAATATATACAAATCGAAGATATGGTCAAGGTTTTTTTGCTTGTATTTTTTTTATTGAAACCTGCTGCAGCTGGAGGAAAACGAAGAGCAGGCGGCTCTTAAGCCGTTGACATTAGCAAATGAGCGAAGCGTGAGACGCACAAATGCAGCCACAAAACAGCAACAACAACAACGACAACGACAACCACTTTATAAAGACATATGGGTATATCTAATAGGCCCCATATAATCATTTAATCATATACTCGAAATCTAACAAGTGAGAATCGCGTAGAGCAGACTGCTCGACTGTGAGTTAGCCTGTAGAGCGCTCTTTAGTAACCCCAGAGGCAGACTTAATCCTATATATATACAATATATATATATTTATATATATCACGCATTATGCAAATATATATATATATACTGAAAAGATCAGATGCGACCTACCTCTACTTATCATTAAGCGAAATCTGTATAACTTCTGTGTTTTATGATTATAAATTATATTCTTTATATATAAAGCATACAAATTACGACCAAATATTGCTCAAATCGCTAGGCAAATCATCAGTGTAGGGTATAGAAACGATTTAAATGCCTTTGATATACACACTTCATACAGACTATCTACATTAACTCAGCTATTGAGGCTGATCAATAATACCAACATTGAATATCTATCTAGAGTCAAAAGTTTGCTATATCCACCTCTCACTTATATTTTGATTACAGGGTATTAAAAAATAATCTAATAACTATGTAAAACTGTTGCCTGAGCTCGATTAAAGACGACAATTTAATTTTCATATTTATTTTTTGTGTTTGCCTTCGCATTTCCAATGTTGTTTCGCTCAATTTGCTCAAGTTTTGAAAATTTAATTAAACAAATGTAATTAGCACTTGGATTTCGCGTCATGCAAACAACACTTAATCCAAACGTATATTATATTATATTACTTTTATTATTATTATTATTATTATTACTATTATTATTGTTTTTTATGAATGCATTTTACGTTTATTTGTTTGAGTTGAAACGGCGTCTTGTTTGAATAACAAATTAGCAACAAATCAATTTGAATGATTGATTTTTTGGCTCTTCATTTTATTTTGTCTCGTGATTTGTGTGTATATGTGTGTGTATGTGTGTGTGCAACAACGTGGCCAACTCCTCCTCCAAACAGTTGCCATTAATTAACGATATGCAAAAAATTAAAAAAAAATGCTATAATAAATATTCCCCATAAAAAAAAAGAAAAAACTGAGACGTTGCGCCGCTTATTTTTTTTTTCTTAAAAGCGTAAATAACAACAACAATATAAAAAATGTGGAAATAAATTAAGTTAAAATATTCTGCGTTCGTTTTTCTCGTTTTTTAAATATATTTTTATTTTCTTTTTTTTGGCAGCTGCGCACGGGGCTTTTTTTTGGGTTATTTTATATTTTTTGGAGTCAAAAATTTATTTGTACATTTTTCAGACGTTGCAAGGTCAATGCGCGTTTGGTGTGAGAAGCCGGTTCGCCAGACAGAAGAGAGGCTGCAGAATTAGAAGATACTAAAATCTGCTACTAAAATTGAGAAAATGCAGTTCCGCTTTTCCTTAGCTATCGATAGTTGCCCGCTTTCACTCAGTTTTCCCCCCTTTTCCGACAGTTAGTTCTTAGGTCGTTTCTATATGAGAGATCTGTTCCTGTTTCAGATTCTTAACAGTTAATTATACGTCTTTACACATAAATTCATATGTGTATAGTATAAAATTAGACTTTCAGTTCTCAAAGCGTGAAATGTGTTGCTCTCAGCGACTAATTGTCAGTCACGCAACTCATTTTGACACTTGTAATCAAATTTATGGGCAGAAAATAATTATAATACTATATTTACGATTCGCTAACATATTGGTTACAATTTTATGTTCTTCCTATAGCAACTTTAATGTTTACGACTTTCCTATGTGCGTAGTATTTCTCTAAGTAAAAAACATTTTTTATGGTTTTCCTTTTAATTGAGAAAACAACAGTTTTATGGCAGAGTCGTAGTTGGAGTATATAATTATAGCCGATTTAGTATGTCAGTCTTCCATATACCATATTGAAAAGGAATTTGAGTTGTTTGTTAGATATAAAAGATATCTTGAACCTTTTGAGGTTTTTACTTCCAATAAAATTGATAATAAACCGCGATTTCCATTTTGTATATTTAAATTAATATATTATCTACATTTTTAATAATTATTGATAAGATACACTATTACCTTGTAAACTCTTTTATATATATATTTATACACCCCGATAAGATTAAAGGTTGAAAGGGAAACTTTAGTTAAGCTACAAAGTATTCGAAGCAATCTATTCAAATTTTAAACAGCTTCTCAACGAGTGAACTACAAATCTTCCAAGAATTTACGTGACTTCCTCTCCTCCTCCGTTTTTTTTTAAATATATTTTCACAGTTTAAATGAAACGTGCTTAACATAATCACGAACATATGAAGATCTTAACTCTGACATTAATCAGAGAACTCAATATTTATTTTTTCATTTGTGAGATCTCTGAGAATGCATGACAAAAATCGAACAAAAACCCAACAAACTGAACTAAAGTGTGAGCTCAGAAAGTAATTTGTATATTATTATTTATAGGCAATTTATTTTTTAATTAAAGAAATAACAAATCGTAATAAAAAAACAGAGAGAGAGAGAGACAAAAAAATACAGAATAATAATAACAAACTGGCTGCGTCAGTTCATCAATCAGCAGCAGCGGCAGGTGATATTTTGATATTCTATAAACAAATTAGAAACGCGCTGCCATTTGTAATTATACGAGTTCCCGGTGGGTGGATGACTGAAGATTGAGCGGGCTGGAGAGGGGAGTAGTATGAGTTTATTACTCGTAATGTGTTTCATATAGCGCGTAAGCAGTTGAGATATGCGCTATGATTTTTATATCATCTGGGTAGGAATTGTTTTTTTTTATGAGCTACACAAATTAATGAAATATAATTGCGAAAATTATAAATTCAAATGTCGTTTTTTTTGCGCACATTTATTGTTTCAGCTTTATATACCCTGTGTACCCTGTGAGTGTATAAAAACAAACAGTGTATAAAGATACGAATAAAAATATATTGCTATAAACGAACGTTTTTTCTTACACTGAAGTCAGTTTTCTGTTGGATAGAATTTGAATTATTTAAGTAAAAGCTTTATAAACATTTTTGGGAAAGTAAACACTTATTCTCCATAGTTTCATTTCTATATAAAGAAAATATCTATATAAATAGCTAATGTATCTATATTTGAAAGGTATTCAAAATATATGAAAAATTGTCTATAAAATTCAAAACCTTCAAATTTCTTGCAGCACATCTATTAAAAAGTCTGTATAATAAACATTATATACAAATTTTTAACATTAGCATTAGTTTCCACAGTTGATTTACTAAAATTGTAATTCATCTGCACAACTTTTAGTTCAGCTTCGATGTGACTCAAAACGATTTACAGGGTATATGCGCTTCGATCACATTTAGCTAATAAAAACACAGACAGTAGTTGAGCTTGTTAGTTTCTGGCTACCAAAACAGACACAAATTGCAGTTGCAATAATAAAAATGCACTCAAATTGTGGCAGGTCTATAGGCGACCCTTCAGCTGGAGGAACCCACGCGCCGTACCCGTCGTCAAAGTCGTTCTACGGCAGCTGGTGGCTCATTTAAATTTTAGATTTTCTTGACATTGAAATCTCCAGCAATTTTGTAAAATGTTTCGTTTTGTTTGCTTATCGGTCGGTGCTTAATTCATTTTGTATTATATCATCTCTGATCAGCTTTTGTTTTTGTACTGTTCTCTAGGTTTATTTTTGGTTTTGTATATTTGACATTTGACATTTCGGGCACACAAATTCTGTTTGTTTTTATTTATTACTATTTTTATTATTATTATTATTATTATTGTTGTTTTGTTTTACCACTTGCCTTTCTGTGAGACTTCTTGTTGACGTGGCGAACTGGACGCTTATAACTGCATATATTAGCAATAAATTGCGTTTGTGTTGGATATAATTAAGGTTGTTTTTTATTTCTACCTTTTTTTTTTTGAAAGTATGGATAGTTGGAACTGAGGCGGGTGTCAGGCAAACAAATGACTTAGGCAACGAACTTGTTTGCGGCCGGATTTTTTATTTTTTTTTATTTTATATATATATGTGTGCTTATAGATTGTATAAAAAATAAATCAATAAATACGTTTAAGATTTATACTCTTCGCGCACTTCTTTGCATTGTTTATAAACCGTTGATTATGCAAAAACAGAAAATTACAATAACAATAACAACAATGATACTCGTCAAAATGTAACCACTTGCACTTTGTGCAGTCTTTTGAGTACTTGTAGAAAAAAAACAAAACACAAGACTAAAAAATCACAGTTTAACTTCCAACGTGCTGTTGCTCTTTTGTTGTGTATTGATTAACCCGTTTAAATGTATGTTTTATATATATATATATATAAATCTATATATATATATGTATTTAGTCAAGAGACACACACACGTTGCGCTGTTTTGTTGTGGCTGTTGTTTGTCGTTGCTTTCAACACTTGCGACCGCGACGACGTCTCAAATGAAACTGAAAGCAGTCACAGAAACCGCGACCAACCAACAACCCAATCTGAAACCCAAACTCAACCAACTCAGCTCAGTTAAGCTCTGTGTTCAGTTCGACTCGACATGGGCTCAATCAGCTCAGTCGACGTTGACGTTGACGTGGACGCTGACGCTGACAGAAGCAGCGACAGCAGCAGCATCGTTCGTTCAGTTATGCTCGCTCTGCTTGGCTTGAAATCTTAAGAGCGTGATGCTATGATAAAGTGGACAAGGTGCTTGGCCCCCAAAAACTTGAATAGACGCTATAGATGAATATGAGTATGTCTAGTATAATTTAATAGTTTCTAACTGTGAGCAGCACATAGAAAACTATAACAGAAGTAACCCTTGTAAATCTTGAGTTACTTTTCAAGTAAATTAACTCTGAAGCTTAGAAAATCTACCAACAATTGACACACAAACATTTCATTATAAAATCTGCATAATATATAGTCTAAATGCTTAAAATCATGTGACTATTTTAGTAACCTTGATTTTAAAATAGTTTTTCTATCAATAACGGATTTACGAGTTTTGTCTCGAGTTTAAAAACTTTTTGTTTAGGTTTCTTTGATTATTTTTTTTGCCAAAGTTCTTTCCATGTTGACCTTTTTATATGCTGTTGTTATGATGTATATATATATATAATGATTATCTGGAAGTCATCAAAATTCATGCCGAAATATATGGTTTTGCATACAGACATATAATATAATATGCAAGGCGAACTGAGGTCTGTCACTCTTTAGGAGGAAGTTCGACTACCCAAAAATGGAGCGTGTTGCGAATTCAATATGATTGCTCCGTCTACCTCATAAAACTTATAAAGCTGCCCGATTTGGAGTCAGACTACGATCGATTTGACTATCAATAAAATTCAAGAAGAAAAGAAAAGAAACAAACTAAAACTTAAATGCGGAACTCTTTGACGTATGCGAAACGTATTCAAATTGACAGTTAGATGATTCCATCCAGATATTAAAACCCAATTAGTGCCAGTTCCAGTTATACTTAATTACTTTGAAGATTAAGTCTAAAACAAAACTAGAAAATCGCTTTGTGACATCTCAAGGTTCTTTGAATGCGACTACTTAAAGACGCGACATTTTATGATTTATTTTATTTTCGATCTTTTGTGTTTCATGAGATATTTTACTGTAACGTTCCGGCAAAAAAAAAGGGAAATATCTTTTTTGTTTCCATACTTTGAATGAACTTGTCAACAACAACAGCCACAAAATGTGTCTCTGTGTCATTTTATACGTTTTTTGCACACAATTTTTTTTTATATCTGCACATAAAATCGTGTGTGTTATGACCTACGTGCTCGTTGGCCGGAGCTTCCTCAATGTGGCCCACTAGTTGATAGTTGTGTCTTTGGCTTTTTGAAGTTCGTTGAATTTTTGATAGCAGATTTTATTATTTTTTATGTACTTGTAGCATACATTTTGAAGTAGCTCAGTTGAAGACAGTTAACAGTTAACAGCTCATATTAGACTTATATTTTAAATGGAAGATTCTTTAGTTTGGAAATATTTTGAAATGGATTTCAATTTCTCAATTCTGATCGAACCAAACTTCAAATGGAAAAAGTATAGAAAAGTTTGTGAAATCAGAATATAGAAACCAAACTGCTAAATGAACCAGTTAAGAAGACATTTACCAGCATTTAAATACTAACTATTCTTTTAGTTTTTAGAAGACAAAAATTACAAACTGGAAACTGATGGGATTTAATGGATACAGCTTACCCTCACTCTTCTTGAATTGTTTTCAATATTATATAACGTATTTTAATTCAGCTTTTTTACACTTAAATTTCACGCTCTATTTTTTATTTTATTTTTATTTTCTTGTTCACTTTATGTAAATTTTTAAGTTTTAAACGTTTATTTTTTCCTTTTTTGGAGCCCACTTTCAATAAATTTATTTATTGCACATTTTGCGTTGAGAATTTATGCGGCTCACGCAATTTTCATGCATTTCGAGCTTTCGTTATAATTATGCAATTCCTTTTTTCTTTTGATGTTTTTGTTGTTGTACTTTGTTTTTTATTTACACAATTGTCTGTCCACTCAGTCTGTATATAAATTAAAATCGAATATTTGGCAATCGATTTGCGTATTGCGAGAGCACTTCCAATGATGAATATATTTGAATCTAACAAGAAGTGCTAATCAATAAAAGAAACTTTACCAATTTGTTGTGACTGAAAAAAAAACTGATTCGCACTTTGATGACGGTTGAAAGTCGCGTGTATATATATTTGGATATATTTATATATATAACCGACTTTATCCTTACGTGGGCGTTTTTTAACTTGATTACTTCTAAACGGTTTAGCGTGCAACGAGCTACTAAAATAATTTTCCCCAATTACACGCCTTTTGTAGTCGGAGTTTTTCCCTCCCAGAGTAAAACTTTTGTGTGTCTCATAAATGTGTTTAAATATTTGACAATTGGTTGCAAACGGACCTTTAGACAATGCGTTTTTATGGGGCAAACAAAATGCGGCACACCCCAAGTGACATATTATTGATAAGATTACAGGCATAAGAATCTATATACATATATTGGAATTACCAGGCAGTGCGTCAAATGCGTCACAAAAACCTTCAACTGTTAATGGGCGTGTTATTTAGGCTTGGGCTAAGGTTTGAGGTTTGAGTTAGGGTTTGCAATTGGGTGGTTTGCCTGGACTGACATTTTCTGGAATTACCCCGAGATGACAGGGCGAGTTGCTTAAGCATTGAAGACCTCAAAGCATTTCACTTGAACTTTTGCTGCTACCTGAGTTCGTTGTCTAAGTCTTTTGTTTTCTCATACTCTGCGACGGGATATGACGACTTGCTAACGATGTTTGTTTGCCACAAAGAATATGGTAAGGAATAACCTAAATGGTTCAGTAGAAGTCCGGCTTAACGAACCATTAAATGTACGTTAAATCGAATAGTTCGTTATTTGGAGTACTCAAATGAGGACCC
The DNA here is from genome assembly GCA_035045065.1 of Hirtodrosophila trivittata. Classification (NCBI taxonomy): domain Eukaryota; kingdom Metazoa; phylum Arthropoda; class Insecta; order Diptera; family Drosophilidae; genus Hirtodrosophila; species Hirtodrosophila trivittata. Next base: position 1,696,526 of record JAWNNK010001445.1, on the reverse strand, counting down.
TTGTCACGAATTAAGCAGAGTGTACGTTAAACTTGACTTCTAACGTATTATTATTTGATATAAATATCATTATTATACATATACATAAATACATATAATTATTAGTTATATATAGTATTTATATTATATTATGTTGTTCTTTATTCAAAATTATCTTTTACACAACAGAAATGCGTTTTGTCTTCAACTTTATCTACTAGGACTATTTTTTTCGACATCACAAACAATCCTAAGAGTTACCCGTTTTAAGTGGGTCAACTGCCCTTCTCGTCGATTCTCAAATGTAGTACTTAAGCTCATGCAAGGCAATGCATTATTTGGTGTCTTCTTGTGTGAATGTGTATGTGTATGGTAAATGTTGGTGAGTATGTAAGTGTGGGTGAGTATGTAAGTGTGGGTGAGTTTGTGAGTGTGTGTGAGTTTGTGAGTGTGGGTGAGTTTGTGAGTTTGTGAGTATGTGAGTATGTGAGTATGTGAGTATGTGAGTATGTGAGTATGTGAGTATGTGAGTATGTGAGTATGTATGTATGTGAGTATGTGAGTATGTGAGTATGTGAGTATGTGAGTATGTGAGTATGTATGTATGTATGTATGTATGTATTACTACTATTACTACTTCTTTTTTTGTCATCACAAACAATCCTATGAATTACCCGTTTTAAGTGAGTCAACTGCCCTTCTCGTCGATTCTCAAATGTAGTACTTAAGCTCATGTAAGTCCATGCTTTTTTTGGTGTCTTGTGTGAATATGTATGTGTAAAGTAAGTGTGGGTGAGTGTGTATATACATACTAAGAATTACCCGTTTTAAGTGAGTCAACGGCCCTTCTCCTCGATTCTCAAATGTAGTACTTAAGCTCATGTAAGGCCATGCTTTTTTTGGTGTTTTCTTGTGTGAATGTGTGTGTGTAAGTGTGGTTTAGTATGTATGTATAAGTGTGGTTTGTATGTATGTATATATGTATATATATGTGTATGTATGTATGCATGTATGTGTACATGTATGTATGTATGCATGCATGTAGGTATTTATCCTAACAATCCTAAGAATTACCCGTTTTGAGTGGAACGTCAACAACTCATTAAATGCAAGCCCTTGTTCGTTATTTCGAGTACCCAACTTAGGACCCAGTTTTGTAGCTATAAATGCATAATATGTTCTTATTTATGCTAACAATAACATTATTTCATTGTTAAATAAATGTCTAAAACTATACACATTCAGTCAAGGATTAGAAAATAAAAATTAGCCTTAGAAGCGACAGAGGAACTTACAGATCACATTTCAAGGCATTTGTTTTTTAAAAATTAGATTACCTCTGTTATTTTTCTGTTCTGTTAACAGCTGACAGTAGGCACTTAGTTAATGAGCATCTAATTTACATTTTATGTTAAGCAGCATTCCAGTCCTAGAATGATGTCAACATTTACAGAGAATGTCATGACTTATCGATATTATCGATTCCTGGATGGGATCTTAGTCACGATCAATGTCATCGCTTATAATCGATAGTTTATAGCTGTTAGTTTCTCTTTCAACTCCGATTAATTAAATTTGATACAATTTATTTGCCTGGAAGTGTATATTTAATTCGCTTTTTTCATTCTCTTATCTGTTTTGGTGGCTATAGAAAAATCGTGAATTTTATTTATATAGGAGTATATCGTGGTTTTGCCGCTGGCAGACAGACCGTCTCGAGCATCGTCTCTCCGATTCCAAGCACCTCGAAGCACGCATTATTATTGAGATTTATTTTGATTTCATTTCGCTCTTTTTATTTTGGGCATTTTGTAGCCGCAGGGTTCAATGCCAAAAATGCCAAGCTGCTGTTTATTTATTTATTTGTATACCCTATAACCATTTAAACCAGGTGAGTAGGGTATCTCAATCAAGTGGAAATATATGTGACCGGTGAAGGGAAGTTGGTTTGAGAGCTTTTCTGTGTGTTTCCATGAAAATGTGTATAACTGGGACTATTTTAGTTCCAAGACTTATATGTACTCAGTTATATAGACAAAATTTAATATAAAAGTTATAGTTTTAATTCCGCTGCTGCCACAGGGCGTCTTTTAGTCGTGCAAACTCTCCCAAAGCTATTCTTGCTTTATTTTTTATTTTTAGTTTTTCTGGTTCTTTTTTTGGGCCCTCGTTTTTGGCATGCGACCTGCACGAGCCTTTGCAGCGCTTAATGCCCAAATTGTTGGCAATCTTTTGGGGCATCTTTATAGGTTGTTGTGGCGTGTTGTGTGCTGTGTGTGTATCCTGCAAATGATTTCATCGTCTTTCTTGACGTGCTTATGTGGGCCTTAATTGTTTTATTTGAGTGCCATTATGTGCAGGCACTTCGGACAGACGACATAGCGATGTGGTTTGCTTTTTTCTTTTTCCTTAGTTTTTGTTTTTTGTCTTTTATCTTAAGTGCTTATGCTGCCTCGATTCGTTTATGATCGTTATATGATGTCATGCCAAAGCGAATTCCTCTTCAATTTCTGTGTTTGTTTTTTATGCTTTATGTGCGAGGCTCTCGGGCCATATACGTTGTTCTACTTTTCTTATATGTGACAAGACTTTAGCGGTTAGACAATCGCCTGTTTGCTTTAACAATTTGTCAAAAAAATAAAATAAAATAAAAATACAAAAAAAACATATGCGTCATTGTCATTGCGGCCTTTTGTAAATATTTAACAAAAAAAAAATAGTTAAGCGTAAATGTAAAATAAACGTCTCAAGACGAAACTGGAAATATTTCGCTGCTATTTTAATGACTCGGTGCGCTGCTGTTCCCCTTAGCAAAACGTTTTCCACTACAAAGCGACCCCTCAGACTGTAACTAATCTCTGTTTTAGGCCAAGTTGTTATTGTACAAAGCTGGCTATTTACTTTGGTGTTACATTAGCCAAACAATTGCCAATACCAATAAGTTGTCAGCATTTTGCGAGGCGCCAAACCAAATATCGACAATGTCAAGTGCCTCATAGTGGGAATATGCTATGTCATAATAACCGTAAAGAAAACGGAAACAAAACTGTAACAGTCTTCTTTTTTCTTTATCTTTCGTATTTATGCCGGAAAGTGTTACGTTACGGTTATTTATTTGTGGGCTATATATTTATAGTTCATACTTTGAATTCACATTCTCCTAAACTTATCGATAACCAGTTCGTACTGTTCTCTGTCCCGCTTGGATTAATTGGATAAATTCATCATTATTCCTATTGAATAACAGCTGACTTTCAGTTATTAATAGTCTCTGTTTAATATGCAAATTGCAGTATTATTATTTATATATGGTTAACCTTGAGTGTTTTCTTACCACGTTGAACAGCAACTACCCTGTAAATGAGAGCTTAAGTTATCGATAACAGTCTAGAATACAGCACAGTGTTGGTAAACATTGCGATGTAGACATTATAACGATTCCCAGTAAATCAATATGCAGATATTTATGACTATTTGTTCAACTGTTTGTGGAACTCGGCCGGCTTCATAGGGTACCGGACGTAGTAGTCAAGCACCTGCTGTATCTCTAGCTTTCAGCCATAACTTATCGCACACCTAGATATATATATATAGTTAGGCAACGATATTCTAAGAGTTCTATCAGAGCTTATCTAAGAGCTCGATGTAAGATATGACTATGAGGCGTTTAGCTTTTGTGGCATGTGCAGCTGGTGTGGGCTCGCAAATATGCCAAACTCGAGCATAAATATTTACGAATATAAATAGCAGAAATGCTTGGAATAGCTTAAAAGACACACAGACACACACACACTAGTTACACACACCGAAAGGCCAAATCACGTTTCAAGATCGAGGTAAACTCTGAGCGCAGCCAATTTGGCACGTTTCGTTGACACAAACCAAAAGCTTCAACTGCAACTTTCTTCTGGCCAGAAACGCCAACAATGTTGGCTTAGACACAGTCGCCGTTGCATGCAAGAAGTCTAAAAAGAAACCCCACAAAAAGACCATCTTCTTTTGCACTTTGCAAATGTCATGACATTTGGGTTCAGCTAATGTCAATTTTTGGCTTTTTATGAGACTCAGAGCCCAAAAAGAATGCAACAAAAAATATTAATTTAAAAGAAAATAAAACTGAAAATGGGTAAAATAAAGAAAAAAAAGTTAAATAAAAAGAAAATAAAATTTAAAAAATAAACTAAAACAAATGTAGGATAAGCTGAGGAAAAAGAGCAGTTCAAAAAGGTGTTGACATAGTTATTTTTCGATTTCCTCTTGGAAAGCATTCGGATTATATATATGCCTATAAGCGTTGCCTCTTGTATTATATAATACTATAAAAGATAATGAAAGAGTTTGATTAATGAGCGATTTTGATTGACTTTGAGCAGCTGCTCAGCTGTTGTGACCACTGGCTTTCAACCAGTTTGAGGCGGTTTTCTTTGGTTCACTCGTCGCTTTCTGATTAGCATTTTTGTTAGAAACTTTGGTCAAAACAGAATTAAAAGGTTTACCTTAACTTACGCCCTTAAAAGTGGGCGTATACTTCCGAACAGAGAACTAATTCTGGTATCTTTTGCATAACTTACAGAGCCCAAGACGCTGGTAACCGTTGGACATTCCTCGAGTATTGATGACAACGAAGCCCTTGACGAGATTAACTTGAACGCCAGTGGCAGCGACGACTCGGTGGCAGCCACCACATCCGCTTACCCATATCAGAGCGCTGCGGATGCCAATGCTAATCCTTTGCTAGAGCCGCCACCTCTTGCATCCAACACTGATTCGCTGCTAAGTCAGGCGGCTTCTTCGTTTGGCGCCTTACCCTCGGTGGCCTCCAACGTTTTTTCAACCTTCTCGAAGCGCATCTACGCGGGCACACGGGAATCGGAACAGGTGCAATCTTTGCCACCTCAACTGGACATACAGCCCAGTTATATACAGCAGGCGGGTCTAAGGCCACCGGCACCTGCACCCTTCTACGCCGCACCGCCAGCAGTCGTAGGCGAAGCTGCGCCGGAGCCACCAAAATTGTACGCACCCACTGAGTTGCCCAATCTAGGCACAGGTGCCACATCCCTACCGCCCACATCCACAGGCCAAAACACTTATCGCATCTCCGCTAAAAAGAAGCTATACGCGCCCATACCTAGTTTCTCGGAGCAGCAACAGCAACCAGGACAACCTGGAGCAGCGGCTGCTTTCCAAACGCCACCATATCCTACACAGCCAGCGGCAACACCATTCGAACCGCCAGCCCCACCCGTGCAAGAGGAGCGCAAATCCGGCAATAGCCTCTTCTCGCTGACCAGCTTGGTGCCCACCGGCGTGCTCCAAAATATATCGGGTCTAGTGCAAACAGCCACAGGCAGGTCAACCGATCAACCCGCTCCTGTCAGCTACAACGCACCGAATCCTACTGCAGGTGGCTACTTCGATATAAGCAGCACCGCTCCACAGCAGCCCACAAACTTTTATGCGCCAGCAGCTGCAGCTCCACCCGCAGCTACTGGTTACTTTGTGCCCACTGAAGCACCAACAGCACCAGTCGGAGGTTTCTTTAATCCCTTGGTAGCTGCTTCAGTTCCTGAGGCTGTTCCTCCACCGGCAGTCGGAGGCTTCTTCACACCAGCGACAGCTTCCCAGCCACCAGCAGTTGCCCAGCCACCGGCAATCTTTCAGCCACCAGCGGTTGCTCAGCCACCAGCAGTTGCCCAGCCACCGGCAATCTTTCAGCAACCAGCGGATGCTCAGCCACCAACAGTTGCCCAGCCACCGGTTGCTCAGCCACCAACAAGTGCCCAACCATTAGCAATCCTTCAACCACCAACAGTTGGTCAGACACCTGCAGCTGCTCAGCCACCAGCAATCTTTCAGCCACCAACAGTTGCCCAGCCATCAGCAGCTCTTGAGACAAATCCCACATTTGGACCACCTCCCGTAGCAGCGGCTACTGTTCCACCACCCGCAACTGGACTACCACAGTCATCGTATCGGCTTCAGAAGGGCACGCGTCTTTACAGGAATCCACTCGGAGTGCAGGAACACACAACACCACCAGCCTTTGGCCAGCAAACAGCATTTCCACCCACATCCTTTGCGCCTTCTTCAACAGCTGCGCCTGCAACTATATTTAATCCCTTTGGAGCAGTGCAACCAACTGAAGTCCCATTGTATGCACCTACAGCACCATCTGTTTCGCCAGCTCCAAGTGCTAAGAGTGCTGTAGATTCTAGCCAGGAAGTACCCCTGTTTGCGGCTGCACCACCACCGACAGTAGCAGCAGCTAATCTTTTTGCTCCACAGTTGAGCGCTTCACCAAGTCCAGGAGTGCCACCAACTGGCGCAGCTACCTTTGCGCCTGCTCCGGAAGTTTTCCTATACCCCAGCTCAGCAGCTGAAACAACACCAGGATCGCATCCATTGTATCCACCGGCATCAACAGCTGCCACCTTCCCAGAGGCTGGCACAGCTCCGGCTCCTAAGCTAGAACCAAGTCAGGAAGTTCCACTATTTGCTGCACCACCAACAGCTGCACAACAGCCTTTACCTAATCAAGGTCTACCCTTATTCCCAACACAAGGCTCGACCTTTTATCCACCAGGACCAGCTGCATCACTATTTGCACCACAGACCGCAACTGAACCCGATGCCAGCAGCTTTTTAGGACAAGAAGTTCCACTGTTTGCCGCACCACCAACAGTTCCAACATCGTCAAATCCCGTTCAGGAGGTTGCCTTATTTCCAAGCTCAGCAACAGAAGCACCACAGGCGCTGCCCCTGTATCCTCCAGCACCAACAGCTACACTTTTTACGCCAGAAGTTGCACATGAACCAAGGAGCACTCCAACACAAGTAGATCCCACTCAGGAAGCTCCTCAGTTCGGAGCACCACCAACCTCCTCTATTCAGGAAGTTAATCTCTGTCCAACTACATCGGAAACTCAAGAAGTACCTTTATATCCTCCAGCGCCAACAGCTACACTTTTTGCGCCAGAAGCTGGACAGGAACCAAGCAACACACCAACAAAAGTAGAAACAAGCCAGGAAGCTCCTCCATTTGGCGCACCACCAACAGTAGCAGTGCCAACTTCCTCCATTCAGGAAGTTAATCTGTTTCCCACTAAATCAGAAACTCCAGCAGCGGATGCTTTGTATCCACCAGCATCAACAGCTGCCAATACTTTCACGCCTATCTTTGAACAAGGAAGCCCATTATTTGTGCCTGTACCAACAGGAACACCGGCGGATCAGGGAGCAGCACTATATCCACCAGAAGCAACAGTTGATGCAGTAAAGAGCATTCCAAGCCAAGAGATTCCACTCTTTGCAGCTGCATCAGCAGATTCAGCGGAACTTGGAACAAATCTCGCACCACCAGCAGCTTTTACTGCCGGCAGTCTCTTTGCTGGAACATCTGAGGCTGAAGCAATCCCTGCTTTCATTGAGAGCCAGACAGCTGCTCCTCCAACCGTTTCTACAGAGTTGCCCAGCGCTGCACTCACCACCCAAACAACAACCACATTCTTCAATCCCTTTGCACAGACGATAACGACACCGCTGCCTCAGGATCTATTGCCACCACCCATAGGATTTGTGGCACCAAGCAAACAACAAGACGCAAACGTCCTCTTCGAGGCACAGACTATAGAACCTGTGCTAGAGACCGAGACAGAGACACAAAAGGTTGCGATACTCGCACCACCGCCACCAGCAGCCATAAAGCAGACGGATAATAATTTACAGGCGAATCCATTCCGCAGAAGCAGTGAAACCGCCTCCAATTCAGGAGCTAATCCATCGCCGTTGCTTAGTTTCTTTACGCCTGCGGCGAACAGCAGCGATTTCAACTTCTTTGCTGCACCACAGGAGGCAGTGCAGCAGGTGGGAGGTCAGTTTCCGGAGCTGCCGCCACAGTTAGACGTAGCACCGCCTGCATTGGCAGAGGAGCCGCCTGCTAGAGACGTCTTGGCCACATCCCAGGCAAGCCAGCCGCTTGGCTTTGAACAACTGCTCAGCGATTCCCAGCAAGCAACGCAGCAATCGGTTAATTCTAACGAAATCATCTATCAAAATTCAAGTGTAAACTCATTTTCTGGTTATTTCGGCGGTGCATCAGAGGAGGCACCTCTGCCAGCCACCCAACCACAGCCAGAGCCACAGCCGCTGACTGGTGGCAAGCCGGCCAATTTCTTTGATCATTTCGGCGCCAGTGGACAGGGTCAGGAGGATCAACGCATACAGAACTTTTTCAACAATCCACCACTACAGGATCAGCCAGCTGCTCCAGGTGAACTTAAATACGATATTGTGCACAGCGGATTGCCCACCAAACACTTCGGTGAAAGCTCCCAAACGTCTGTCTCGAATCTCGTAGAGCCGCCCTCATCCGCCTGCTCCGAGTTCTCTTCAGCTGCACCAGCAGCACAGCAGCAACCCGATCGTCAGACCGATTATCTACTTCAGCATCTGGGCGAGCTCCCCGAGGAGATCTTGCAACAGTTAAGAATGGCCAATGAGAAGGGTCAGTCCACAGCGCCACCAGCCGATGCAATGGTAAGTTTCCATACAAACAGATTCATTCAAATTCGTTTTCTAATTACCTTTTCCGATTCCCAGGTGTATACGCCCGTACTGCTCCATTGGTTCTATAAACGCAGCGTGGATAGCAAATTTATATGGACACCATTCAGTCACTACGACTCGGCGTTGCTGGAGACCAGCCTATACAGCTGTAAGTCGCAGGGCTCAGCTCCAATAGAATCACCTTTTAAGTAAAGTTTTTAATTTTTTTCAGATGATGAGGATGAAGCCTCACGTATTGTGGCCGTAGAGGGCGGTCGATATGATGTTAATGTCAAGGAGCGCACCAAGACGCCCGTCTTCTGGGAGGGCAAGGCTATTGAGGTGCGTCGCTGTTCGTGGTTCTATAAGGGTTCCGACTCCAAGTACGTGCCCTATGCCGAGGAGACCGCAGCAGCATTAGAACGGGAATACAAACGATCCACGGAAACAGGTGAATGGCACAAGAAGATTCCATTGGCCAATGGCGAGCAGGTTGTCATGCATGGACCCACCGTCATTGTACACTTTATGCCGCCATCGAATGCTGAGACGTGGGGCGGCACCGTGCAGAGCTCAACCCGTCCGCTGGTCGTGAAGCGGGATCTGAACGATTTTAAGATTCAGCCGGGTGAATCTCAGCATGTGGATCATTTGCTCTTTATGGTGCATGGCATTGGCTCCGCTTGTGATCTGAAAATGCGCAACGTCGAAGAAGTTGGTAAGTGTCGAATTTATTTTACAATCTCCCACGGAACTTGATCCTAATCTTTTATTTAATTCTTGCAGTTGATGATTTTCGTCACATTGCACAGCAGCTGGTGCAGTCGCACTACAAGAACTCCACAGACATGGGCCTGGTGGGTCGCGTCGAAGTGCTACCCATCGAATGGCATGGTCATTTACATTCAGTGGAGCTGGGCATCGATGAGAAACTAAAGTCCATTACACTAGAATCCATACCAAGATTGCGGAACTTCACAAACGATACCCTGCTGGATGTGCTCTTCTACACCAGTCCGAAGTATTGCCAGAAGATCATGAACACTGTGGCAGATGCATTGAACGAGGTCTATTTGAAATATCGCATGCGGCATCCGGAATTCAATGGAGGAGTCTCGCTGGCCGGGCACAGCCTGGGCTCACTTATACTCTTCGATCTGTTGTGTCATCAGGAGCAACTCAAGGAGAGCGAGGAAGAAAATAAGGTGAGACAATCTAATGCCCACAAGGTTAGGGATTGGGTAATTCAAAAGCAACTAGAGATAAGTATAAACTGAACTAACATATTCCAAAGGATTTAACTTCACCATAGTCGATTTGATAGGTGGCCTTTGTTTCCTTTATATATAGTAATATGTAAGCTTCATTTTGACAGGAGAATCCCGATCAACTGCCACAGAAGCAAGGCTCCGAGTCCAGGCAGGTGCAACTGCCTAACAATGATGAAATGTTACCCAAGCAGGTCAGCTATGCCATGGGAATAGGTCCTGCGGGCACTGGTCAACCAGTTATTAACTACACGCAGCTTATTTTCCATCCGAAGAAGTTCTTTGCCCTGGGCTCTCCCATTGGCATGTTTGTAACCATACGCGGTATTGATAAACTTGGTTTAGATTTCCGTTTGCCCACTTGCCCGGGCTTCTATAACATATTCCATCCCTTCGATCCGGTTGCTTATCGCATTGAAGCGCTGGTCAATCCGGACATGAAGGGCATCCGTCCTGTACTAATACCTCATCACAAGGGACGCAAGCGCATGCATCTAGAGTTAAAGGAAACTATGTCGCGTGTGGGTGCAGATATAAAGCAAAGATTCATGGACACATTCAAAACGACTCTGGACAGCGTGAACTTCTTGAGCACAATCACGAAAGTGAAGAAGGAAGCAGAGGAGTCACTAGAAAAGGAAGTTAGTTCAGTAAGTCTGAAATATAAGTGCAATGCAGTCCATAATGGGCACTAACCAAATTTATAGAGCTCTTCACAGGTATTCCAAAAGCCACTTGAGGATCAAGAAGACTTATCGATAGCTACCACTTCAACACATGCGCGCAATCGGACCGATTCCGAATCCACAGATCCCTCGGATCCTGAATTCATTGAGCTAGATTTTCCACTAGGCAAATTAAACGACTCGAAGCGTTTGGATTATGTGCTGCAAGAGGCACCGCTGGAGTTCATCAACGAGTATATATTCGCACTAAGCAGCCACGTATGCTACTGGTAAGTAGTCCAAATCCTTTCCTGTTCTATTGTTTTTTTTACTCTGTTTTCTGTTTATAGGGGTTCTGAGGACACAATTCTGTTTGTGATGAAAGAAATATATGCTGGCTTAGGCATTAGCACCGATAGCCAGGTACCACAGCAATCTATGACCATTGAGAGGCCCAGCTCACGTACAAATAGTCTCGGTCAGTCATTGTTGCCGATGTGAGTTGACCATTCGACACACTGTTGTACTCGTAGCTCGTCTTCGTCTATTACATGCTGTTATTACAAATATTTAGAGAAAATTTATTTAATTTTGTTATTCGTTAGCAAAATCATGCAAAAATGGTTTAATATGTGCAACTCTAACTTGGTTAATGGTCTTATCAAATTAAGAAGTCTTGCATTGTCTAATAATCCGCAAACGGAAACATTTTGTTGAGCTTTTCAGACACTTTATAAAATACTTTAGCCCATTAACTGCATAAATGTCTATTTGCTATTATCCACTTTATATATTTGCGTTTAAAACATGACTTTGTAATTTGTATGTATGCTAAATAAATCTGTATGTAATTTCAAATAATTAATAAACTTATTATACCGCACAAAGCAGGCAGAAGTTTTGAATCTTGACTTACACTTTACGTTTGGCGCCAACGATATATCGTAAAACAATCGATATATGATCTAAAAGAGCTAGCGTTATCGACTACAACAGTGTTGCAAAAGCCATTAAACTAAATATAAATATACATCGGCCGACCACCACAACATATCGCTCAACCAATTCATTCATTACTTTCTATTCGTTGTAAATATTTATAAAAATGCAAAGTTTGCGCGTAAAACTAATCCAAAATAGTCCGAAATGAGGCAGTAAAGTGTAAAGAAGGATAAATGAATGTTGATTGCCGAGAAATATAGCACAATTGCGTATTTTCCACCTGCTCAGTGCGCTCACAAGGACGGAGCAAAGTTGTCGTTGACGTCGTCTTTTTCGCAGAAATTTTCCCTGTGCCAAAAATAAAGAAGATAGTTACAGTAGCTCTGCCGTTGCAAGTGCCTTCAATGTATTTTTACTGTGTGCGAAGTGGGAACATCTGGCTCAAGAATCATTCATCAAGACGATGATGGGAACGACTGTGAAAATTCATCAGGTAAACAGCAAATTCAGTGTGTAAAGTGCCAGCAACAACAACAACAAAAGCAACAACAATTCGCAGCGCTTCAGTGACTATCAATACGCCACTTGCTTGCTAGCTTGCCCAAATATGTGTTTACGGAGAGTGAGAGTAGCATAACAACATTTATCTTGCTCTCTCTTTCTATCTATCTCTGTCAGTGGGTGTGTGTGTGTGTAATTATTGTTGCTGTAGCTTTTAGAAAATGCATTTGTTTAAAGCTTATCTACATAGAGATTTTTTTATATTTCAGCTTTAAAACATATTTTTATATGTATATGTATGTGAATGTTTGTGTATGTAGTTGTAACGGAAACTGGAAACGAATAATACTCATAAAACACGCTCGTACAAAGCACAAATTTGCTAGATAGTAACAGCAAATACATGCCAAAATACATACTACTTTCTTATCTCAACCTGAAGCTCAACATTGTGGCACCCAAAGTTTGGTGACTAACGGAACATACTCACAATGAGCTGGCTGCGTACAAGTCCATTGCGTCAGAGTCTTACCCGCAGTAGTGGCAACACAAGCAGCGGCAACTCTGGCAATGGAACAACACTGCGCCAACGGCCCATAGACGCTGCTACGGACTGTGATCCACGCGCCTGCTATGATAGCTTCTGCAAGCACTGGCAGCAGGCGTATGATATTATACAGAATGCTGTGGGTACGCCCACGCACGATGATGTGCTGGGCGTTGTCTCACATCTGGATTATATGGTAACGCTACTGTTGGTGGAGCTGCATCATTGTAACAAAGTGTCGCTGCCAACAACGGATGCTGCACCCCCAGCAGCGCCCTGTCTGGAGTTTATGCTAAGCGAGAATCTGCTGGATAAGCTCTACGAGTGGGCCAGCACAACGGGTCGCTATGCGAACGCAGTGCGCCTGGAGCAGCTGAAACTGTACGAGCTGCTTGTGAGTCACTCGCGTCATCAGCTGCTGTGTCACGAGCCGTTCCTGCGGCCACTGCTTAAGATACTGGCCTCCAGTCAAGGCGAAATCTTTCCGCCAGATCTGGAGAAACGTCTCGTTATCCTGCTAAATCAACTATGCGTGGTACTCATGCAGAACGTCCACCTACTCGATCTGTTTTTCTTCTCGGCACAGACACAGGTCCAGGAGCAAATACAAAACGGCAATATGCCCGCACCCAAAAGCGGCACCACAACCAAGTGAGTCAACCAATGTCACGGATCATACAATTATGTGACTAACTTTTCTCTTCTTTATTTTAGCTTCATCATCTTTTCGCTGCTTATTCCGTACGTGCATCGGGAGGGCAGTCTGGGACACCAGGCGCGCGATGCGTTGCTGCTGTGCATGGCACTGTCGCAGAAGAACTCCAACATTGGCCACTACATTGCACAATACTCGTCCATCTGTCCACTGTTGGTCACCGGTCTGGGTGGTCTCTACTCGCGCCTGCCCAACAGCATCAAAATCAGTTCCATTGACTGGCACCGCATAACACCCGACGATGTTACCGAAATAGCGGAGTTAACATTGTTTATGAACGCTCTGGAGTTTTGCAATGCGGTGGTGCAGGTGGCGCACGAGATGATCAAGCAGCAGCTGCTCGACTTTATGTACCAGGGATTCATTGTGCCGGTCCTCGGACCGGCCATACTCCAGGTGAGTGGCTCAGTGGCTTTCACGTAAAAACTTGTCTTCGATGCATTTCTGTGGTGTTGGTTGCAAAAAATGTCTCTTGTTCCTGGTGCTTTTCTGTCAGTGTTTATGTGTCTATTTGCTTCTGTTTATATCTAATACACTTACTACTACGTTTATGCGCAGTTCGTTACTGCGATAAGTCAGATAATCAAGATATGGAGCTATCGAATGATTTCTCTGAATAGAAAATAAGATTTAAATAACATTTCTATGTGTACAATTCATAGCTTCTATATCCAAATATTTCCTCTTAGATTATCGTGATATATATGCGGTATGAACGTAGTATATATGTACATACATACTTGTCAGTTATCCTTTATTTTCATTTTGGGCTGACCCCTAAGCTAACCAAACACCTCGCCTCGAAATCTCGAAACAACTTTTTGCGCTCCAATTTGCAGACACTGAAGGGCAAACATTTTCAGACGAATATCGACTCACAAATCTCGGCCATGTCCTACCTTGACCTGATCCTTCGCTCCATTACGGAGCCCGCCTTGATGCGTGCCTTTGTCAAGTTTCTGCTCGACACGGAAAAGTTCGATGGTGAACGAATTTTGGATGCACTCGTGGAGCGTCTCCATTCACCGGATGCCAATCTCTGCATGGTCACAATGGCTTTATTTGATACTCTGTTGGGTCTGCACTGTGAGGATCTGATGCTGGAACTGCTGCTGAAATATATGCTGCCCGGGAAGCATGTACCCATCTCGCATCGCCACAAGATCAATAAGATCGACCCGTACCTCAACACAACCGAGTTCTTTTTGGAACTAACACCGGACGTGATGAAGCGTGCTCGTGACCTAGCACGACCCAAAAGTGTTCAGGAACTGGTGGATCCAGCAGCATCATCAACAAACACATCCTCACCCGCCCTGCTACAAAGCCTGCCATCGCCGGTCATGAGTAAAACCATCGGCGCCAACTGGAACTACTATGGACACTATGCGGGCGATAGCTTGTATGCCAACATCCAGGCGTATCTGTTTGAGGCACATTCACGGATCGCACAGTGCCAGCGCGACTGTGGCAAGTGGGCGAACAGCTATCGTTATCAGAAGTGGCCACGTCAGGGCCAGCTCCGGGCTAACTCACATGCATTGGAGCTGGCCAAGCAGTTCTTTAGCGAATTTGGAGCGGCAACCTTATCAACAAGTCCAGTGACAGCGCAGGTGGTAAGCGAAAGTGGTGAGAAGCAACTGGATAGCCTGCAATCCATTGGTGAGTCGAGTGGCTATGAGTCCTTCAAGTGGCGACCAACCGATGAGGATGCAGATGGCAACGATGTGACCACAGCAACTGCTATAAGCGACATGGATCTGGAGCACAACAACAGCAGCAGCAACCAGAACAGCAGCTGCACCAGCAGCAGTGGAAGACGCGACTCCTGGCGCATCTCGCACAGCGCTCGCAATGAGATGTTGCTCTGCGATTTGGATTTCTCGGAGGATTTATTTGCACAGGGCACCGTAAGCCTAGGTAAGATATTGTAAACATCTTACATTAGAGTGGACTATTATATGTATCATTATATTCTTTGTCCAGGTCCCTTCCTCAATGCCATCTGGGGCAAATTGCAAACCTTCACAAGCAACTCGCTGTATGTTAATCTACATTTGACTGGATTGATTACGCGACTCGCTTGGTATCCACTGCCGCTGGTCCACTCGCTGCTGCTGCGCTCCGACATTGCTATCACCTCGGACACACCCTCGTTCCATCAGGTGCTGCGCATGCTGAAGCAGCAGATTGATGCCGAATTACCTGTGGCAGAGAACTCACTAGAGATTATCGATGTAGCGCGTTCGTATCTAATCGATCGCGAGTTCCGTTTGGTGAATGCGCGTAAGCTAAACGAGAATTCGACACATCATCAGCAACAACAGCACCAGCTGGCAAACAATTCTACACACCAGCAGCAGCAACAGGTGCAACAACGTTCCACTTATGCAACGCTTTCGGCGGCGACGCCAGTCCATGCATCACCCACAAGTGCCTATGATCCGTTTCGACGCGGTGATAACAAACGACGCAGCATAACCAGGTCCATAACGAACATGTTCAGCAGAAGATCCACATCGTCCACAGCACAGCCAGCTGCGAGCACGGGTAAGTCATGACATGGACATGGATTCACGTCTAACAAAAACTTTGCACAAAATTATTTTTTACAACAAAACAAAAATCTAAAACAAAATTCACAAGAAAACAAAACACGCGAAAATGCAGCTGTGGATGTTGGAACAAAGTTGGTTTTGGGATCTAAATCACGAAAAATAAACGCACACACACACACACACACTCAGAAATACATCCACACACACACGTTCACATATTTGAAATCATTATTATAGAAAGATTCCACTGGCCGATCGATCGCTATTTACCTTCTGCAAATATTAATTAGAAATGGCCAGTGTTATCCAGCTATAACATTTACACTAGACAACATAACACATAGATTTTGTACCATGTCTGCAGACGTCGTCGCTTATAATGAATTTGTCTCTTTTTTTCCATTGTTTATTTTCTTATCGATTACGAACAAATTATCTACTACTACAAAAAATCTTAGCTTCATCTGGCTTATCACAAATTTACGCATTCTTCACCGGTAAATATTTCACGCTTTAGTAAAAGTTCTTTAATAACTGATTATAATACAATCCCCATCCAAGTATATATAGAAATCCTACATATAGTTATATATAGTTAGTTGTTATTTGTTTAAATTGTTGACTAGATTGCCGACTCCTGTTGCTTTGTACATATCTATTGCTTTAACTGTTTTTCCATTTATCTTAAATATAACCCTAGTATATCTCGATGTTGTTAATCCGTTAACCCCAAAAAAATCTTAACCCATATGTTGCATAATTGATATGAGCTTGAATTTTGCAGCCGCATCCAACTTGGTTGGTGGAAGTAACGCGGATGTGAATGCCCGCAACGCCGCACAGGACAACTCCAGGGGCAACACCTGTGAGACGAGTTTAAGCACCGCGCCAAGACAAGAGACGCTTGCAGCGAGTAACAGCAACAGTTCCATGGGCGGCTCCACGCAAACATTATCTGCAACGAACTCCTCGAGCACGCTGCATGGCGTGGAGAGTAGTCTACAGACGGGCAGCTTTAACTCGGAGCCAGTTTCGCTGGATTCGGTGGCATCAATGGGCATTATAGCCAATACCAGCGGTACGGAGCGCTCACGTGATTTGGCCTTGTGTGCGGTGTTGCTGGATGAATGGCTCAAGGAGCTGGCGGCAATTGCGCTGGAGCAGAGCGTTGTGCTGGTCACAGAGCAATTGCTTTGACAACGAACAGGCAATTATACAATAATGGTTATCGGATTTGTTGACGTTTATTTATTTAGCCAGTTTTAATTCAATTAATTTGTAACGAAGAGTTTATTTTTTGCTGTTGAACTTTCTAAATTGTATTAGTATTTATGTATTTTAACGAAATCATACGAACAAAGTCGCACTTTTGAACAGATTTTTACCATATAATAAATGCTTGTTAATCTATTTAGTCCTTAATTTTTAAATTGTATTTGAAAATCGTTGCTAACTGACAAACCAGACAATTTCTAAGTGTTCAAATGTAAAAAGAACTATTCTAATTACAAGCAGTAGGCAACATATATATATACACCTTTTTTACTGTAAAGAGTCGAGAAAGAGTTATACACCACAGCATACCATTAATATATATGTATATATGAATACATACACATGTCTATTTTTACAAAAATATATTTTATGTACATAATATGAATATACAACATGAAATTATGAAAAGTTTTTAACTAACGCACAAGTATTAATTTGGTCAAATTAATTAAAACTGCACAATCAAACCTCAAAATATTTTATTTATTATGCCAGTCGATTGAGATTCAGGATTTTAGCGTATCATTCGAATTGCCAAGGATACGGCCGAATGTAAGTTATATAAGGCACTTTAATATACCTTTTATCCATTTTTGAAATGGTTTATGGTACAAATAGAGAAATTTAAAAAGATAATTTGCGCGCCAAGATAATAATTTTTCAGTCTGGCATCCCTGTAGTGGCCTTGCATAATATCGATTATCGCGCCAGTGTTGCAAAAGACATACGAAAGTGCTGCTTGTTCTGATTAGATTGTGAAATAACACAAGAAATAAATAAATTATAGTACACCGCAAACACAAACACACGTGAAGTACAATAATGCAGAAAGTACTGGGCCGATTGCAGGCTCATACGTTAAGGCCACATAATGCCAAAGCGTTAGCGTTTATTTTGCGACAGGAATCAACCGCTGCAGCGGCAGGAGCAACAAAATTAGCGGGCACATCAAAAGGTAACTCTTAAAATTGCTACAAAGTTATGCATATATATTAATATACAACAATATCGATTGTCATAATAGAATTTCGTGCGCGTCAGACACGTTTTAACATCAAGAATGATATGACAGAAGGGAGGCCTTTGTATTTGGATGCACAGGCCACAACACCAATGGATCCGCGTGTGTTGGATGCCATGTTGCCTTATCTAACCAATTTCTATGGTAATCCACATTCACGGACACACGCATACGGCTGGGAATCAGAGCAGGCTGTGGAGACGGCACGCGATCAAGTTGCTAAACTAATTGGCGCCGATCCCAAGGAAATTATTTTCACATCCGGGGCCACAGAGTCAAATAACATTGCTGTCAAAGGTGTCGCACGCTTCTATGGCACCAACAAGAAGCACGTGATAACCACACAAACTGAACACAAGTGTGTGCTAGACTCGTGCAGGTCGCTGGAGAATGAAGGCTATCGAGTCACCTATTTGCCGGTAAAGACAAATGGCCTTATTGATATGGCGCAGCTGGAAGAGGCTATGACGCCCGACACATCCATGGTTTCCATAATGACGATTAATAACGAAATTGGCGTACATCAGCCCGTCATGGAGATTGGAAAACTATGTCGTTCCCGCAAAGTTTTCTTCCACACGGATGCAGCGCAGGCCGTTGGTAAAATCCCCATGGATGTAAATGCTATGAACATTGATCTTATGTCCATATCGGGGCATAAGATATACGGTCCCAAGGGCGTCGGTGCCTTGTATGTTAGACGCCGGCCGCGTGTGCGTCTCGAGCCCTTACAGAGTGGTGGTGGTCAGGAGCGTGGCTTGCGCAGTGGCACTGTGCCGTCACCTATAGTTGTGGGTCTAGGCGCAGCAGCTGAGCTGGCGATGCAGGAAATGGACTACGATAAAAAATGGGTAGACTTTCTGTCCAAACGTTTGATGGACACATTAACGAACGCTCTGCCGCATGTGATACGCAATGGAGATGCGGAGAGGACATATAACGGTTGCCTTAATCTATCCTTTGCTTACGTTGAGGGTGAGTCTCTGCTGATGGCACTGAAGGATGTGGCGCTCAGCAGTGGGTCTGCTTGCACTTCCGCCTCGCTGGAGCCATCGTATGTGCTGCGTGCTATTGGTGCAGATGAGGATCTTGCACACAGCTCCATACGGTTTGGCATTGGACGCTTCACCACTTTGGAGGAAGTCGACTACACAGCCAAAAAATGCATCAAGCATGTGGAAAGACTCCGTGAAATGTCGCCCCTCTGGGAAATGGTACAAGAAGGCATCGATATAAAGACCATACAATGGTCACAGCACTAACCTAATTTACCCACAAGATTGTTAATTGTTGCCGTACAAACAACCTATTCTAATACAAACGCAACGTAGTCGAACAAAGTTTTTAAATTAGTTTCGCTTTAACATAATGAAATCCAAAGGAAAAAATCCAGAAAATTCATCATTAAAACGTGACTTTAGATTTATTTTGTACACAGAAACCACTTAAAAATATTAGCTTAAGTTTGAAGTCAAGTTAATGTATTCTGAATTCAGTGTGAATCCAAAGTGCAAATGCTATGTAAATATCATTTACTTTGCGCGTGCGGCTATTGCTTCGGGTGAAAGGTCAAAGTTCACTTTGACTTCGGCTTACCGCCGCCACCTAAGACCTTGCGACGCAACGTAAGCATATGCAGGTAGAGCTGCGGGAAAACGGGAATGTAGAGCAGCATGACGATCCAGAGGAAGCCATAGTAGGAAAATGTGGCATTCCATTTGTTCGGCATCTCCAGGCTCCAGACGCTTTGGTGCTTGGCATAGCTTTGTGCTGACCAGAAGCATAGCAACTCTCCGGTGACACCAATTGGATACAAAGCAATGAATGTAGTGTAGCGCAGGAAGACAATAAACTTTGGTACCACCTTTATGATATTTAAGGCATAGAATCCGTAGCGTATAATCTCCGTAACGGCCCAGGCGAACAGCGCAATGGGCAAGCCGGGTGATACTTTTCCAGTTGGTGTGGCCATCACAACGCCGACAACGAGCATCATGCGGCTAAGCACCTGGAAGAAGGTGACGAAAGGATTCGATTTTACCAATCCAAACAGCACATTCAGGATCTCCACAAATGCAGCATTCTGGAAAATGATGACAGACAGACTCGTGTAATCCCACAGTGTAATCTGTGCACGAAACTCAGGTCCTTGGAGCACATAGTAGTTGACCAGCTGAAACAGGATGTAGCTCCAGCCGCCCACCTGAATGGCATTGTACGCAAACAGATAGGTTTTTCCCAATGCCGACACCTCCTTGGGAGCCGCAGATGCGGATTTGTTCGATTTGGCTGCTGCTTTTGCGGACATTTTGAATTGACTGTGAACTTTCACCTGCTCGCTAGCTTATTACATATGCTATCATTAGCTAATCAGAGAAATAACACAATCGCACGATATGCGTCCGCCACAACAACTGATATGGCTCACTTTCACCTGCCGACTCGACAGTTGTTGTCTGTTGTATTTGTTTCTGAGTATGGTCACACATATTATTCACTAGGCATTTCGATAGAAAAGTATCGATAAGTGTGCACATAATACGTAGCTGGGGTTGACGCGCGCCACCACATTCGGATGTTTATTATGATTTTTACGCGAACGACAGCTACTATGGTTGCTGTTCGCCTGGCTAAAACCGAACCGAAAACCGAACGTGTCTGAAAAGTCTGGCACGGTCTGTGCACATGGGTCGGACACACACCTGTCAGCACATGTGGTGCAGCTATTTCCCCAGCTTTGCTCAATTTGCCTTCATTGCGCCGGCTGGCGTTGAAGCTTTTTGCTAGTATGCTGATCACGGACAATGCGGGAAAGGTAAAAATTCCCATGAGACTTGCGGAACAAAACGTTCTGCATACTGCCAGCAATTTCGTATGAGGGCTTTAATCAATTTATTGTTGAAAATTGTGTTTTTTTTTGTGATAAACAAGGGTAAGGCTACTGGCTTCTGCATATAACAGCTTATGCGCAATGGCAATTTTGTAATCGACACGTGCCATGTGGGCGGAGGCCTAACAACCACGCCTACCGTACAAATTAATTTGCAAGAACAGTTCAGTTCTCCAGGCCCAACGCCTGTTATCATCAGCTGGCTTATCAACAACTGGCATCGAGTAACTTCAACCGAGGGTTGCGATGTGGTGACGGTCGTTGATACAATTGGACTAGTTTAGACAGCGCCCACAAAAAGGCCGATTGGACAAAGCAGGAAAAACGAGACCCCGCCAAAAGTGAATTCCCTCTTTTTTACCAAGCGCCCAGAAAAAATAGATGAGCGATAACTCAGCGCATTTAACACTGGCGAAGAAGGTGCGGCCAAGTTGTGTGTGCAAGCGAGATGGCAGCTGTCACAGTGGCAGGGGTTTGGTTCAATTGCCATTGCGACTGGTCGTCAGTGTGTATGTATATGACTCGAGTGAGTAAGTGAGTGTTGGTACGTGTGAGTGAGTCAGTGTTTGATTGTGTGAGTCAGCTACTGTTTTACTCTTTCCCCAGTCTTGCGGCAAATTGCAGTAGTTGAAATGATTACATATTGCGATATTTTCCTTTGTTGCAACTACTATGTTGCAGCTTAGTTATTTGTGCGCAGTTCGCATATAGTTTTTAGTTGAAAGGCAACTCGAACAGGTTGTCGCCCTTTGCATTATGTATGTGTGTGTGTGTGTGACTTATATAAATGTATAAACGTGTTTCTTACTAATTGGGGCTTGACTAGTGGCAGCAGCAGCTACTAGCAATATCATTTGCGAGTCGGGCCAACGCCCCACAGATGGCGCTCTGACAAATTGCAAATTTCCCATGGCCCAAGCCCGACAATTACATTGAACAAACAAGCTGAATACGCCCCCAAATGCGCCCGGACATGCCCCCAGCGGCTTGCCAAGCGTCACATAGTGGAAAAAAATTTGATAGCAACAGAAAACATATATATATATGTGTGCAGTACATGGTAGAAAAGCAACAGCAACATGTTTGTTTGAATTTCTAACGCAAACAACAGAAGAATCCTCTTCCTAAACCCCTTTTAGCATACAGACACACAAGTTGCAGCAGTCGTAGTCGTCGCAGCGAACATTTTGCGCAAATTTGAGTAGTCATTTTGTTTGCTCATATCACAGGCCAACAGAAAAGACGCCAACAATTGTGATTGCGATTGCTTTTTTGCTGTTGCCGGCGACTACAACTATGTATGACAGAACGATAAGATGGCTGGGGGCACTCTGTCTGGCTAGAAAATAAAATTGATTGCAATGGCGCCTGTAATCATGGCCCCCGGCAGCGGAAGCGAGACCCATTGGGGGCCCCGGACATTTTGTTTTGTGCCCGTCATTTTGCTTATTGCACAAATCTTAGCTAGGGTCGCAGCAACTATAAGAGGTGCCACGCAACCAAATAGCTGCCTCAGGCGGCAACTACAACTGCACAACTACAACTATTAACTAACCGCCGCCACACAACACTAACAAACAAATAAAGCAAAAAAAACATCTATTATTGTGGGCGTTCAACGTTTTCCCACATGCATATGAACAGGCAAACAGCATTGCGAGCCCAACATCTTTCAAAATATACACAGTCACATGTTACAATACATACAAACATACTAGAGTATGTGCACATGTATGTCGTCTGTTGCGTGTTCAGCCAAAAGATAAAAGCTAAAACTAAATACATACAAAGACTATACGTCTGTGTGTGTGTGTGTGTGTGTGTATGTGTACAGCAAGCAGATGTCTCTACACGCGTGTGAAGAAGCTGCCAATAGCAGAAACCGGTTTGTGTGCGTGCTCTGTGGTTGGAGCTGCTCCAACGCACAGGAAGGTTCTGCTCTCTGTTCTGCTGCTCTCTGCTTACTTTACTCTGTTCTCTGTTCTGCTCATTGGTCAGTGAGTGGTCAGCGTTTGATGATTGCCTTGGCTTTTTTTTCATACAAGCAACCTTGCTGCTACCAGGCGTGTGGTAGTATTATGAACATGCGCATACTTATATATGTATGTGTGTGTGTGTGTCTCTTAATCCGTACACAGATTAAAGCAAATAAAGTTTATTCAACTAAGTACACTCTACCTTGTGACTGCTCCCAGATGCTGTGCACATAATACACACAACAAAGCATCTCTTCCTGGTTGGAAGTTAATAAGTTGTAAGTTCCAACCAAATAACCAAATAATAACGATTTCCCTAAATTAATAATAATAATAATAAATAATATAAGAGACATGTAGTCAACCAGGCGGCAGTAGATGTCCTGACCAAAAACAGGCAACAGTTCCAAACGTATCTCCCATTTACCTTGAAACGCCAAAGCACTTGCTCATACACAGTATTCTAATCATCTGAATACCCCTAAAGTCATATACATATATACAACATATACATATACATAACGTTGTCAATTTGTAATCAACAATCTAAAAGCGCATCACGCATTCCGTGCATGGAATACGTCCGTATAGATGGGGGGCTGTCCGCATTTGATTTGACGTTGTTGTTGCCATGGTCCGCCGTTGAATAGCATTGGTACCACTGGGTATACTTGTTGTTCCGTCATGTGCGCCTGTTCCCGAAACTGGATTTTGGGGCCCGACTGACCGCACAATTATTACGGGACGGACATGCATATTATATTTTTTTATTATTTATGTATCCCCAGGCGTTGACATTTGGGCTGGTCGCACCACCAAACCAACCACCATGGCAACCGCGAATGTTGACTGTGGTTAGTTACAATTTGGCGGTGTTGCAATTAACGAATAACCTTAACCTTAGCTTCCAAAAAAGCTCAAATCACAACCTGTGCTATGAGGCGACCAAAATTCAGAGCAAGTGGCTGCGGCTGCCAAAAAGTGTTCGGTGTCCCCCAAAAACCAAAAAAGAAAAAAGAAACACCAACAACCACAACAAGAGTTCATTCAAATCGGTTGCCACGCACCAAGTGTATCGTACCAGTTCACTGCTACCTTCCCCCCTCCATTCCTATACTCAAAACAAGCACAGGCACAACGAAAACTTGTTCCATGAAATTTCAATGCCAACCAAAATGTTTATCAACTGCTTATGTCATCCAACTTAGGCACTCAGATTGCCAAAAGCATTCGCAAAAAGTTTGCTTTGACCCACTGACAATCGAAATGTTTGCAAAAATTTCGCAATTCGCAAAATCCTTGAGTTTCAAGGTGCGTCCTTCAAACTTGGCAATGAGAACGGCCTCAAATTACGGTCAAGGCGAAATCGAGCAAAGTCAAACGCGAACGAGAATGAGAGCGAAAACGAGTCAACAGCCTTGTGTTGTTCTGAGAATGCGGTACCCAAACGAACGCACGGCATATGCGATAAGCGTTAGCCTAATAAAACTTTAGATTATACAAATAATGACAATCAATTTACAAACAATAATTAATAATTTTTACTACCAATGGATTGTATAATTCTATTTTTATAAAATTCGTTTAGTGTTTCATGTTTGTAGCATGTCGCCTATGCCATAGAATTCACCCAGAAGAGCATTTTCCATGTTTTTGTGTATACACGTCCGTGTGTGTGTTTATCTTTCAGCGCGTAGGGCGCAGAGACTTCCTATTGGTGTTCGGATATACACAACAACATGTCAATACGCAAACACAAACAAATAGGCAAACATACATACATTTAGCATTTATTCTTGTTCTGGGTGGCGTCATGTATATGTACGATGTTTTCTGGCCGCCTAATGAAAATGTTGCTGTTCTTGTTTTTTGTTGCTGCAATACACGTTTGTTGTACAAACAACCAAGCAACAACACACAACAAATCCTGTTGTTGTTGTCGTCAACAGTTCGTCGTGAAGGTGGGTCATTGTGAAATGACAGCGCCGAACCAACCAGGCACGCAGAGTTCATAGCAGGCAACGGCGGGCGCATGCAGTGTGTGAGTAAGGTGGCAGTGTGCGAGCGAGATAGCAGATAAAGAGCGAGAGGTACCGTGCGAGTGAAACGACTCTATGGTGTAGCGAAACGACTATATATGACTCAAAAAATGTCTATAGAGTCGTCCCGCTCTCGCAGGGTTGCTATCTACTGCCTGCTGCGCCCCGGTGCGTATTTTTGCGTTTGAGAGAAACAGGTCGAAGCCACGCAAAAGACCCGCGGAAATTGTTACGAGGCACGTGGCCGGCCATGGCTGCACCACAGCAGTTGCCTGCTATCCGCTTCTGTCCACTTGTTACTTAGTGTCATATTTCGCACAAAAGTTCGTTCGGATTTTTCTGCTACAATTTACAATTTTTTTATTTAGTCGATAGTGAACGAGCGAGCGAGAACGAGACCGAGACCCTGAGTATGACAGCCGGAGAAAGCGAGTAGGTGAGTTGCCGCGCTGCCAAAGACGTTGGAATTTGAATTTGAATGTCAGTGACGACGAGGCGCGTAATTCGAGCCGCACAAAAATGTCTTAAGATGGGGATAAGCCGATTTAATCCGCCACTAAGACACTGGGAATGCTTCTAATTACCTTAATTAAATTCCAAGCCCTCACCCAAGGAGCACTATAAAAATGGCATCACCCAACATGTCAGGTGTCAGCCAAAAGGTGAGACATCAGTGTAAAGCATGTGCCTCAGGTTAAAGTAGTGTTTCAAAGTTCGAGCCAAAGAGACCAAGTGAAATGTATCTTAGTGGCCAGGACGAATTGGCCGGGCCACAGACTTTTGCCAGTTACCTGAACGATAGCTCTGGAGAAGCAGCTGTGCTGCCTCTGGGCCATGACTATCCACCGGAATTTCAGCACTTGGTGCACCCTCATTGGCGAGGATTTCGCACGCCTCCCATTTATTATCGTGCCGGCGTCTACATTGCCTTCTGTGTGCTTATGACTCTCAATCTGTTTGGAAATGGCTTGGTCATTTGGATATTCTCCACGTAAGCTGCAATTTTCTCCAATCAATCCAATTTCCCTAACCAATCTGCTTTTCTTTCGCACAGTTCCAAATCGCTGCGTACACCATCCAATCTGCTAATCCTGAATCTGGCTGTCTTTGACCTGTTCATGTGCAGCAACATGCCACATTATCTGATTAACGGAGCATTGGGTTACATAGCTGGCGGGGACTTGGGCTGTGACATATATGCTCTTAACGGTGGCATCTCGGGCATGGGCGCATCCATAACGAACGCGTTTATAGCTTTTGATCGCTATAAAACTATATCGAATCCCATTGACGGACGCCTAAGCTATGGCCAGGTCATCTTGTGTATTATCTTCACCTGGTTGTGGGCAACACCGTTTTCAGTGTTGCCATTGTTTCGGATCTGGGGAAGCTTTAAGCCAGGTGAGTCTAAAGGTTTACATACTGCGTTTCCGTCCTTATTTAAGTCTTTTATTTCTAGAGGGATTCCTTACCACTTGCAGCTTTGATTATTTGAGCAATACGGAGGATAATCGTCTCTTTGTGCGCGTCATATTTGTCTGGTCGTATGTAATACCGATGACCATGATTATTACGTCCTACTACAAACTCTTTACCCACGTTCGAACCCATGAGCGCATGTTAGCCGACCAGGCCAAGAAGATGAATATCAAATCCCTTTCGGCGAATGCTAACAGTGAGTCCATGAGTGTGGAACTACGGATTGCAAAGGCTGCCCTAATAATTTATATGCTATTTGTGCTGGCCTGGACTCCGTACTCGGTAGTCTCATTAATTGGCTGTTTTGGAGAACAGCAGTTGATAACGCCAATTGTTTCCATGCTGCCTATGCTGGCCTGCAAGTCAGTGTCGTGTCTGGATCCCTGGGTTTATGCTACGAGTCATCCAAAGTATCGCTTGGAACTGGAACGTCGGTTACCTTGGCTTGGTATACGTGAGAGACAAACGAGTTCCGGCTCGTCTGGCGGCCAGGAGAGTGTGGCCAGTGTAAGTGGAGATACGCTGGCACTGAGCGTCCAGAACTGATGGACTTTACTTAGATTTAATTCCAGAAATATATATGTATATAGAGTATTCAAGCAATGAACTAAAAAGAGTTCCAAAAATACAAAACCAAAAAAAGTTGGCATTCAAAAATATCCGTAGGTTTTCGATTCCTTTAAAATTAAGGCGAGAAAAATATTGTACCTGCAACTAAAAGAAATATTCGTTTACATTTCAGATGAAGCATTTGGTGGTACATTTCGTGAGTGGATAGCAGCAGCGCTGGGCACTGTTCAACCAGCCAATTCAATGCGCAGTGGGCAGCGTCTCGTTCAACCACCAACTCGTACGGCGTACGCAAAGGCAATTCAATTTAACAAAATTTTCATTCGACCAGTTGCCTGGCTGGTGTTGTCTGTGTCTGGCGAACACAACCACCGCCGGCTGTTGAATGAATGGATGAAGTTGAAAAAGTTGCGCTTCTTTGTTGCTTGCGCACATCCAACCAATCCGCGTGGCCAACAGCAGCGTTTCAATTCAGCGAATGTTCCACACGGTAACAGGTGAACAGATCTCATAGCAGCCGTTTACAACATTTCTATACAAAAGTTGAGAGAATGATTGGCCGAGAAAGCGCAGCGAGCGATTGGTGTGCGACTGTGTGCGTGTGTGTTTCAATGTGTGTTCGTTGGTGTTGGTGTGTGTGTGTGTGTGTGCGCAGAGTGCGACTAGAAATAATGTTTGGAAGGTGGCGAGAAACGTGGAGAAAGGGAAGGAAG
This sequence comes from Hirtodrosophila trivittata, assembly GCA_035045065.1. NCBI lineage: Eukaryota > Metazoa > Arthropoda > Insecta > Diptera > Drosophilidae > Hirtodrosophila > Hirtodrosophila trivittata. The sequence goes on along the minus strand of JAWNNK010001445.1, from coordinate 1,668,841 downwards.
TACGAATGCGCCAGCCAGCAACATTGGGTTGCCAAATAGACGAACAACCACCGCACCACCACACATTGTACACCACATACCACCACGGATGAGTCTGGGGCCGCGGCTTCTTCTTGCTCTTTAAGAAACAACAAACATTTTTACTAGGTCTGCATGAGATTTAGCAGCATGCTCTGGACATACAGCACGATTAGATTTTCAATGAAAACTCAATAGAAATTATGTTAGAAACGTCGCAACAGGTGCGAGTGAGATGAGTATACGGTTAGACGTTTATATATATGTATGTGCGTGTTTGTATGAGTGTGGGATTAGAGATGTGACTGCCTTGCTGTTGTTGCCCGGTGGGGTCTGGGCTGCTGCATTCGTTTAAAGTGCTTCTGCGCTCTGCTCTGCTCTGTGTGTGCTGCTGCTCCTCATTGTCGGATAATCCAATTTGCGCACTCAATTGAAAATGCTTCCCTCTGCACACATCGTATGCACATACAATAAAATACACGCTAATGGCTGCCCATACGCTGCTTTGTGGCTTTTTCCCCATTGTGTATGGAGCGACAGACGACGACTTGTTGCATGTAATAATAATAATAACGAACGAAACGGTATCGTAGCTGTTTAGTGGATGATTAAACTGAATTTAATCGTTTGCGAACAGGCGCACAGCGTTCAACAGCAAGTCGAGTCATTTTTTACGAAATTAAAACGATTTCAAAATGCCTACTGAGAATCGTCACAGACACAGCTGTTGTCCCACTCGCACTGCCGCGCCGCTTTAGATTGCGGCTCAATTGCCAATTTGCTCTGGTGGTTGTTATTCGAGTGAAGTGGTTGGATTGCATGGAGAGTAATGGAACAGTGCATAAGCACACACACATTGGTGCATGGAAATGAAGTAAACCTGCTCAAATTTGTTATATCGTAGAAGCTATCATGTTGTTTGCGCATGTCAATTGGCCACAGGGCATACACACATATAAAAATGTTTGTTTTCTGCTGCTTTCCTGCTTGCACTCGTATCTTTCATTTGACTACTCTTTTAACCTATTGAACGTCGAAAGACGTGAACGCAAGCAACCACCAATCGCACTTTTTTTTGCCCATTAAATCGTCTTGCTATTATTTTGGCAATCCTAATATGTAATGCCGATTCATGGGGTGGGCGCCTGTTTAAGTAGCAGGCAACGAGCGCGCGAAAATTAACATGACGTAAATAGGCATATAAGAGTGGCGTGTATGCTACGCCCATTTCTGTGTCTCTGTTAGCATTTGAACGTTAAAAATTCGATTTTATAGAATGCAGCAACGCCCACAGAGATACAAGCCAGCGGCGGGCGGCGTTCGCTCGAATCGACAGCCCTCTTTCGGTTAATTATACAGAGAGACCGCCCAGGCCCGCCCCATCCCTCATCCAGCGACCCAAAACAACTTGTGGGTAGTGTAGCTAACAGCGGTTTCGAGTATGCCTGCCTATGTAGCTAACAGACCAGCAGCTACGTCTTCTGCGCTCCTCTTAGTTATTATGTCAGATCTGCAATGCGCGACTATAAAATACGTAGCCGGCCACGGAGAATTTATTGGCTCGCCGCCCCCGGTAACGGGTGTGAGTTATAAAATTGATGGCATAAAGTGTCATGAATTTATAAATACATATGTATATGAGTGGGGTACACTGGTTCGAAAGGTCCGCCATTTGTAACTTCTGTTCGCCTGCTGCTTATTTTCGCCTGTATGTTGGTAACATTGTCGTTTTCGAAGTGTTGCCGTTACCGCAGCAGCTTTTTCTGGCAACGCTCATATTGCTATCTCATTCGCACCTGCAGCTCATGTTAAGTAGCAGCATGCGCCACCACCACATGAGTCTCATTTTGGGGAAGCTTGTGGTGGAGCATTTTTGGTTTGCGGCAACCAAGCTAAACCTCAATATGAACATCAACATTCTTACGGTCTCGTGGCAGTGTTGTCGGGCTGCCAGATTCGATCGCTGGACGCTACGCCACACCACAATGCTGGGCAAGCTATGAGATACTACTACTACTGCTGCTGCTGATGGCATTGGCCCCTCCCCACAGACACGCGGCATACTACTCACTCCAATGCTAAAGCATTCCAAGCATAACAATGCCGTCTGCTTTACGCTGTTTGCCTGTTCGGACAAGTAAGTGAAATTTCATGCAAAACCATTCTTTGAAAATTTTAAATTCCCCACATATTTTTCTGTCTAGCGTTCATTATTTTGTGGATTCCGTGACCGTGACGTTTGACGCTTGAAGCGTCTCGTGTGGGTCGCTCATCGTGACTAAAGAGTCACGCTATGCTATCTTTACACATTGTGTCTCCGGGTACTATGGATGCATTGTGTATACGATTTGATTATATACATTTGTTGAATCTATAACTAATACGTAATTACCTCTCGATTTATTTCCCCATATTTGTACAGTCTGATTAGAATGCGTATTAACATTCCCCTGCCAGCAGTTGATTCCTGCTTTTTTTATTTTAAATATCCCTTTTCGTAGATGTATCCACCCTTTGGCTTTTCGTCTAAGATAAATGCTTGGTTTTCTTTTAACCGTACATTTCTGCCTATTTAACATTTCTGTTGCTCCAATATATTTATATCATCTGCCATACAAGCGATTTACCTCTTGGCAACGCAACAACGAATCGAACATTGCACATGGACTTGCAGCATGTTAGGAGGAGTCATCGTCTTGCAACCTACAACAACTGGTTTTCATTGAATCAGCTGAGTTCGCACCTGTTCAATGGAGACATGTATGTACACATATCTACGCATGAGATGCTGGAACGGACGACTCCTTAAATTCAAGGTGAATCGTTCACTTGGAGTCGAATGCAACTGGGTGGAATCCAATCTGTAGATGCACTGAGATACACGCGTTGGGCTTTGCTGCTATCTTTTTTGGGTGGAGTTGCTCCGGGTTGTGTGTTAGACGCACTATTGTCCTCTGCAAATCCTCATTGTAACAAGCGCCCAGAATCATTGTCTTACGCATACGTCGTCGCCCTGAAGTGCATGCATATAACGCCAACAAAGAAATCAACGGCAACAACAACAACACCATCCACAACAACAACAGCAACAACAAAATGCAAAAAGTTGCCATAAAAAGAAGCCTCGCAAATTGTCGTCGCATCGCTGAAAGTCGCGATGCCAGACGCTTCGCCCAAAAATAAAATGCAATACACTGCGCTCCCCATATACCCAAGTATACACACACACACACACACTCGGCACACACACATACAAAGAAGAAGTTGGCGTTGAGATCGCAACTCGTTGATTAACTCATTGCCCCAAGTTCATTGGCCTAACTCAAGGCGTTGTTGAAAGAGGAAATCGAAAAAAAAATTTACAATAAGGCTACAAAAAAGGCAAATAAGAATGCTGCAGACGAATGCTCCCGACTCTAAGATGCCCTTAACTAACGGACAGGCAGACAACCAGCAGGACGTGTAGAATATATATACTTGATGGGATCGGAGTTGGTGACTCCTCTGTGAGTTGTAGATACATGGTGTCTTACACAACTTTAATATTCCTTTTCTACCTATCTTAAATAAGTTAAGGGTATATACTCATATATAAGATCGAACGTAATGTCTCAAGCAACGGTATAAGGATAAGGATTAGTCTCTGAGCGAAGGACATTCAAATCGTCTTTGTAGTTTTGAGTTATTAAAATTTTTGTTTTGAGTTCCATGCGACCTCTGATGGCTCTTTTTAAGTTGATAATCCTTAGATGACCTCTATAGCCTTGAATGACATTCGATAGAGATGGCCTTTACGGTTCGAGTGCAGCAAGTCCTTTTAAGATCTGAAAGGATATGGCCGAAATATATATGTTTGAGATAAAAGCAGCTGCTGAAAGTATGCAATGAATTCTGTCGAATCGCAGCAGAAAACGAGACTAATAATTAAAAATTTCCTATAACTTTTTGCAATAAACGTAGTCCTTAGCTAAAGGTCCTGCAGCTTCGACAAATAGTTCACAAAAGACGCCTATATCTTGGTATTTCCAATCTCTTAAGAAAGGAAGGATGTATACAATAACTATAACTTGGATTGTACTTGTTTATTTATATATATATATGTATATACTATACTATACAGATTCATATGTGTAATACTACCCCTACCATTTAACAACTATAATAGTTAAATCTAATTCTTTAAATAAGCAAAAATTGTTGCGGAATTCTGGAACGTATCAACGTCTCATACTCTTCTAAAGTAAAACCTCTATTGCTCCGATTGAGTATATATAATGTCGTTAGTTGGATAAAAATAATATTTGGTGCCATTTAATATAAACTTAAACAGGGATAACGCAGAGCGTTATCCAAACTATAAAATCCGAGTAAATCTTGGCTAGCAGAGGAGCGCAATGTTTCCACTTTCGTTGCCAGCCAGAAAGGCGCGATTGAGCGGTAACACTGCCAGAGAGGTCAGAACACCACGGAACGTTTCCGGGCGCAGTTTGGTAATGGTGTTCAGGGCATGAGAATTGGCTACATCCGCATAGACACCCACACGATTTCCAGTGGTGGCATACACCAGCGAGGAGCCAACGGTTTGCAGAAAATGTGCGGGTTCCGGTGGTGGTCTGTAAATGGAAAAAGCACTTTGAGAGTGAAACCTTACTAGAATCTCAATGCCAATTCCCACTTACTTGAGTTGATAGTGTAGAATGCCATCCTGAGCATGCCACACGGCCAGACTGTGATCCAGGGCAGAGCTGATGAGCAGTTGATCACTGGGCGCCGTCAGTTGCAGCAAATCGCATTCCATCGGCCGCCAGGAGTTGAGCACAATCCCAGTGCGTTTGTCCAGCTGCACAATGCCGCCAGAGGAGAGGCCAGCTGCCAGCCAATTGCCTGACGGTGCCACAGCCAGGCAACGCACTGTGGCGTTAGGCAAGGCTGCATGACAGACGCGCCACTCGTTTACATACTGCATGGATCTTGCATCAATAATCCGGACCGTAGACTCGGCGGTGCCAGCAACCACCAAGGGTGAGTGCGAGGGCAGGCACTTGACAACTGTAACCGCACTGTGCTTGGGTGCATCCAGTATGCCCAAAGGTCGACCAATAAAAGGATCCCACAAATGGACGCCGGAATCACAAGAGACAACATACCGCAGAGATTCGAGGAAGCTCAATGAGTGAATGGACTTCTTGTGTGCCGTATAGGTAAACTGGCAGGCGGTGCTCTTGCGTCCATCGCCTTCGCTGCGCAGAGACCACAGTTTGACTGTCTTATCCTTGGAAGCGGACACAAAACTGTTCTCGTTTTCCAGCGCATAAATGGCACGCACGGAGTTCGTGTGGCCCACAAAGGATTGGAGACGTATTTGCTTGAGATTGAGTGCCTGGTTGTCCTTGTCGCTGCGTGTCGTCTCGTGCCGCCAGTAGGCCAGCCAGTTGCCTTTGAGATGACGCGTGCTGGGCATATGATCCAGCTTGTAGGCAACCATATCCAGCAGCTCCATGCTGCTGCTGGCCACCTGTAGGCGATTGCCCACAATTTGGGTGCCAAAGCTATTCGCTGCCGTTTCGCAGGGTGCCGCATCCGTCACGTCCACTTGGCTGACAATCGCCGACTTGCTTAGCTGTGCGTTGTCCTGGCCACCGCCTGGCTGCTCATGCTCATGGCACAGTGTCAGCACAAACTCCAAGTTGCTCAATGTGCGCTTCATGATGGCCTCGCCGAGGAAACGTAAAAATGCCAAGTAGGCGCCATGGGCAAGCTCTGGTCCGAATACATCGTGCAGCTCCTCCACGGCGCGCTGCTGCTGGGCTGGACCACCGCTGTTCAATGAAAGATTCACCAGGTTGTCACTCAAATCATTGGGCTGCCCATAGGCCTTATTGAAGATCAGGAAGAATGGTGCGAGCAGCGACTGACATAGATGCTCCCGCGTCATGTCAGAGCCCAGACGCACGCTTAGGGCATAGAAAGCGTCTAGGAATTTACGCGCCAGCAGCGAACGTCCCAGATAGCCACTGGGCATAACCAGATTGGTGGAGCTCAACAGACGCAGTATGGGCAGTAGAATGGCATCCAGCAGTATGTGCTGCAGGTGCTCCATTATGCTTGCGTCCATTAGACATGGCAGCATATACTTCACCAGCTGCAGGGAGCTGATGATGGCGCCCTCCAGGCTGCCCGTTATGCGCTTCGAGCAGAGTCCAATCAATTCGCTGATGTGCGGGAAGTATTGCAACAGTAGAAAGTTCTCCCCATAGAGAGCTGCAAGGGAAAGGATACAAGGTTAGACTAGTGGATGAATCATTACCCATTTATTCAGGCTACTCACCCGCTATGGACATGAGGCACTCCAAGACGCGGGATGCGCTGCGATCACCAACAACTCGAGCATTGGAAATGCTGAAATAATTCAGGTTGGAAGCATCGTTTGTCGTCTCAGTAGAGTTAATGACTTCGACCTCCGGCAGAAGATTCTCCTGACCCACATAGCAGAGCGAGAGTAGCTTCAGCAGATTACGTGTTATGTAACGAGCCGTGAGCACTGGACCCAAGCGATGCGATAGCCAGACGAGACTCTCGGCGCTCATCTCGCTGATGCGATTATTCTGCAGAGCTTTCGCTTCGGAGATGCGCGATATAACGGACGCCTGCAGTGAGTCACCGCCATCTGCCTCCGTTTGTACGGCAGACTCCGTTGACACATTGGCCGCTGCACTGGTGACCTGACTAATAAGCTCAAAGCTATCGACGCTTTTGCGGGAACCAATGTCGCAGTCAATGGCGCTCAGCTGAAAGCTTCGTCGAATCCCTGTCACAGGTATCTCAATGGTGGGTGAACGTGGTCCAATGGGTGGCGCAGTCAATGTGGATGGAGGTGTCTGACCCTGGCTCTGTAGCGATAGCTTATCCGGCGACAGCTTGCCGCCATATATAAGATCATTGATGCTCAGCTTGTCGGGGGAGCTGCCATCAGATTCATGTGCCTCCTCGGCAATGGCCGTAGAGGAGGGACGCATGTCAAAGGAATCAATAGATTTGTTCTCCTGATCCTCCTCGAATGTGAATAGCTCCTCAATGTCGGCCTTGGTCTCCGGCTCTGGCTCAGCTCGCGGCTCCTCAGCAGCATAACTGAGATTCTTGCTGGTGCGTCGACTGCAGCCGTTGTGATAATGCAGGCCATTGCCCTGCTCCGGCTCCTTGTACCCGCCCACAGCCTCCACCAGCGGCGCAATGAAGTGCTGCAGAAAACAACGGAGCCCAAACCGCACAATCAGACGCAACAGGAAGCTATGATGATAGAGTTTCACAGATTTGCGTGACTTGAAGGAGCTGCTGGAGGAGAAACGCAAGTGGCCACCATTATTGTTGCTACTGCTGTTGGCACTATCATCTACCAGGCCATTGCTCTCCACATCGTAGAGCTTGAGGAGGGGCTGCAGCAAATGCTGTTGGGTCTGGGAAATGCCCAAGGCCTGAGCAACTGGATCAAATAAGTTCCAGGCAGTCAATATGGAAGTGCGCTCATCCCGCAGCAGATCAATAATATGTGGCAGCAGTAGCTCCACAGGTGGAAACTGTTCATAGGCAAAAGACAGTGGTTCCAGCAAACGTCTGACATGGGCACACGCAGACATCACCTTGCATTCAGCGATCTTTCGCTCGAAGAGCACACGCTGACGGTCCAGCTCCGAGTAGCGTGCACATTCGGCTCCACCGCTGCAGTTGAGATGTGTGTGCAGGTCGAGGAGCTCAAAGTTGTGCTGGAAGGCGTGTAGGGAGCGCACAAAGGCGTACACCGCAATGTAATGACTTGGAAAGGGAAGCAGTATATTGGCAAACATCGGCTCCAGCAGCTGTGCGGCACTTGTCAGCTTGGGCAGGCCTTGAGTGCATTCATTGGTTTCATTCAGCTGCAGTAGCAGGCGCACCACATGACGCACTGGTTTGGGCAGTTCCTGGCTATGGAGCTTGGCCAACGTGCGGCAGGCGGACAGGCGGCATTCGAAGCTTACACTTGGTCCATTGCTGGTTAGGAGCGGTCGCAGACGCTGCATGGCAAACAGCTCCACAATAAGGCAACCTAGGACCTGCAGGTCACGCTCACGACGCACCATGAGCAGCTGCTGCAGATCTTGCTGGCGACTTGTAGGTGGCACCAATAGATTTTTGTTCTTCGTTTCAACTGCTGCATCGAAGGCAAACAACTGATTGGTAAATGAATGCTCCGCCGAGTTGTGCTCGAAGAGCAGATCGCTGGATATCAATTTCTCTTCGGGATTAGAGGCGGCGCTCTGCTGGGGAAAGGTGCGTGCATAGAATGTTTCCAGGGTTTCCAGTTGCTGCAGCATCAAGGCGGGATTATAATGCTCTGGCAGCTCTATAAAATTCGTCATGTTGTAGAAACTGGCGCCTGAATTGGATGACTCCTCAGTTGGACGCAGTGACATGCGTGGAGAACTATTCTCCATGCTGTGGTTAGTGCTGGACGCGTGCAGGTTTTCCGTGCTCCTTGCCAGTCGCCTGGTGTTACTGGAGCTGCTGTTGACACTGCTGTTGCTATAGAGCTGAGCAAGTCTGGGCGCCGATTTGTTAAACCAGTGCGAGACATAGCGTCGAGATGGATGAGCCTGGGTGAAGAGCTGAACAATGCCACGTCGGCTGAGATTGGAACGCTGATCCACAAGACTTAGGCAGACATTCTTGGACTTGATGGCTGCCTTTCCGCTGAGTTTATATCTGTGGAGCATAATAAACTTATGTGAAAAACTTTCTCACATTTATTTCATATTGTGAATCTTACCCAAAATTAAGATCAATCCAATGATGCAGTCGCTCACTCACGTACTGTGACTCTAGAGCTTCGCGATGTTTGCATATGAAGTCCTCTGGGCATGTGGCCCAGGACGGCAGCTCCAGATCAGGCAGATCCTCGTGTATGCTCTTGAATATCATCGGATCCGAGTAGAACTCGGGTATGCATTCATCTGGTGTCCATTCCTGCAGACGTTGTATGGACACCGGATACTCGGCGGGCACCCAAATGGGTCGCACATGGGCGCACAGTATGGACTGTGGTGTGCGCCTTGCCATGTACACAAAATACGTAATCTCAGAGAGAAAATCTGTTACATGATGCGGCACCTGCATCTGCTCCACAGGAGCAACTTCCTCAGCTGTCGCATGCTGACCAGCCTGATTGTACATAAGATCCAGATGAACATCACCTTTGTTCAGGCGATATTTGCTCTTGGTCAGGTCGCGCCAGTTGACACCATTGCGTCCGACAAAGTCCGTGACCCAAGGCATAATGTGATGATGGGCGGCATTGGTCAGACTCCTGCCACAGGCATTGTTTAGTATGGTGAGATAGTCAAAGTTGGACAATTGGCCGTTGCACCACATTTCGCAGTATTCGCGTAAATTGAACTGTGCCGGATCGTAGGCCAGCTTGAGATCGATGGTGCTGCTAGAGGGCAGTTGTTCGGGTGATTCAGGTAGCTCTGGGCAAGTCAGTGGCGACATATCCATTGCAGTCGCCGTCTCGCCCAGCAGGATATTGCATTGCAGGCGGGGCAGCACTTGTAGCCAAAGATTCTCGCGCAACATCACGTGCTGCAGACGCAGATCGCCCAGGAACAAGCCCTGCATCTGCAAATACCGCGACAGCTGCAGCAGCTGATAGATGATGAACAGCGTTTTATTGTAACCTCGTCCCAGCAGATTCGGGCTGTAGGTAATGCAGTCATAAAGGCTGCATTCCAGTGCTGGTGGATAATGGAACACGCAGAAATGTGCGCTCGTCTCAATGACCACCAGAGCGGGCAACACATTCGCATGACAATCACCAGACCAATCCGTGTCAGCTTCATCGCCTCCATTGTGCACACAGTGCAGCACCGGGCAGTTATAGAGGCGTTGTATTAACTTTTTGAGCACCACATCGTGTGCCTCCAGTCCGTCTCCTTTGTGACTCAGATGCTTGCACTGCGTCACAGCACTTAATCTGCTCTGATTCACATGGGCGCCCACATATTGTTTGTAAGCCGCCTCCCATAATTGTTTAAAGTTGACGTTGGCCACATGAGAGACCGCTTGTGAGTAGGTTAGTGGCAACTGTGGGTTCTCCCCAAGAGGGAAGCGTGTGGGCAGCGGGTAGACTTTGTGTTCCGGCTGCTTGCAATATGTCTGCACCAGTATTCGAGTCCAGGGATGCTCCAATGGTCCAGTAGGATGGGCACGTCTGTCCAGTTGTGGCCAGTGTGTAAATTGCGTGACCTTACGCTGGCATTCCAGCGCCTGTAGCCAGGCCTTATCACATATTATTGTGTAGAGCCCCTCGTCTGACTCACACACAACATGTTGGGGATTAATACCGATTTCCGTCCATATCGTATCATCGCTATCACCCATGTCGACGCCTCCAACCACCACCTTTAACTAACTACAAATAAAGTTAGTTTCCCCCCACACCAAACAAAACTAAATGTGCAAATATAAAGACGGACACGGGCTTCACTTACAAGGCACGACAATCATATATCACGACATGGCCAGATATATGTGCACACTTTCTTTTTAACAGTATTTAGCTATGAACTATGACAAAACATACACATTATTACTATAAATTTATATATTTCAATTTATAATCTACGAATATGTTTTTTTTGCTCCATGCAAGTTGCCATTGTTAGCGTCCATCTCTAGTTCAGCGCAGTCGGTGGTTGCTTTGCAGCACTATCAGCTGTGCAGCTAGTACTAAAAAACGTCACATAAAATACCAAAAAATTTACAGAGCGAATATCTTTAATTATCGATAACATTGCATACGATAGATGTATATGAAGCCGTTAAACGGTAGATTTTGTTGTTTACATTTGAAATTTGTCAAATTTAATTTGACCCAAAATTTCTTTACGTACGTTCAGATACTTTCACTATCAGTTAAAGGTAAAACCGCTAATTGTTGGGCATTTAGAAAACTGTGCGCCATTGGGTCAATGGCCCGGCAATGTGCTATTTTTGTGGGTCGAGTTCAAAAGGCCGGCGGCTGTACGAGTATCAACAAATGCTGCGAAAACACTCAACGATGGCACTTCTTGGTTTTTTCGGACATGCCAATGTCATGTTATTGTTATTTTTAAAGAACTTGAGAAAAGAAACAAATTATTTAAATATCATTAGACAAATACCGTTTGTTTATTGGTCATTGAACATTGCCCGATTAGTAATCCGGGTTCATTTATTTATTGTATACACATTTTCACTTTCATCAACGCTATCAGCCAGTGACCAATGCTCTCTGAATTCCGATTAGAATGCTTATTAGGTACAAGAAAATATTTAAACGACCTAAAAGACAAAATTAAAACAAGTTTGGGGCAAATAAATTAGAAATGCATGCGGCATTAAGTATGAAAGTAAAGTAAAATATGCGCATTTTAAATAGCTCTGGATATACTCGTAAATTAAAGTTTTTCATCGAGAAATTGAGTATAAATTTTCAGATTATAAAATGTTCCATAGGTTCAACAAATTGCGTAGCTTTTTATGTTGCTGTATCTAAAGTAAAACTCGTCTTTCTGTGAGTTTTCTAATGTCTCTTGCACAGCGGTAATCTCTGTGTAAACCTAATCTTATCAATGAGGTCTCTGAGTCTTGGGGATTCGGACCGCTTTCTACTCTAATATTGCTGTAATTGTATTCGTATTAGAAACTATTTGCTTTGCGCTGTCGGCAAGTAAAAGAAAATGTTCAACATAAAAATCAACCAAACAATTGTTACACCTGCAGCAAAAAAGGTCAAGGTATGTGTTTGAGCTTTGTTTGTTTGTGTTTGTGTTTGTTGAAGCAGCAACAAATCTGAGTTACTGTACGAGATCAGAAATTATAGCTATCGTAATTACGGCGGAATAGGTCATAAACCAAAAAGCAAAATAACAAAGTTAGTACACAGATGAATACCAGTTTTTCAGGCTTTGAGACTCGCTGTAGTTCCCTCCCGGCGAAAACAACGGATGGGATGAGAATCTTTGGGATGCCTTTGGGAACTGCAAGTGCAAAGTGCCGTTTACTTCCGTTCGTACAAATTGCCAGCTAAAAATATTTAATACTCGTATTTATAAAAGTTATGTATATATCGTACATGTGTCGCGGCTTTGAGTTGAATACGAGTATAAGACCTGCCCCCACTGCCTCTGGGTAATCTGGATCCGGCTGTATACCCGTTGTTATTAGGAAACACTTCAGCAAATATTTAAAAAAGGCCACAATTAAATGTTTAATTCAATTGACAGACGGAAAGTTTATGCATTTGCGTGCTAAATGTTCAGCTTACAGCTTTTCACACTCCCAAATGAGTTTTGCATATAAAATGATAAACGGGCATTCACTCAAGATATGGTATATAAGCAAGCCTCCCAGGAGTTGCCATCTGGTTTTATACCCAGTACCCATACAGATGCTATAAGAGTAGTATAATAACATCTGCAAGGTAAAAGGGGAGAGAAAACTTTGAAAGGTTTTTTAATGTAATTCAATTAATTGATTTATGATTAAAAAAGGGTATACAAATAGGGGGAAATTCCATCTATAAGGTAAGGGAAGAGAAAACTATGAAAGATTTTTTAATCGAATTCATTGATTTATGATTAAAATAGGGGTATACAAATAGGGGGAAATTTGTTAAATTACCTTTTTGTATATGTATCTATACGCTGAAAGGTTTTCTTTCAAACAGGGCATTTCCTAGTCGAGCATTTCCGACAAGAACATTCTTGTTTATATTTATCAGTGATTTTTTTAACTTTCGATTTTTAAATGCGCTTATTCAATACACTCAGATATAATTAGGGCATTTAAAGAGCTTTTGGGTATTAACCACATTCTCGATATGACAAGTATACAATATTATGAAAAGAAAAAGAAAAAAAAGGGTTATAAAGCGGCGCTCACGAGCTGCTATTGAACCATTAATGAGCTGCTCGGGTAATTAAGAAATTAAACACCTCGATGGATGGCACACCTTCAAAATTAATAATAATTACCACAAATATGGATTGGAAGCGTGCGACTGTAATAAATTGAATCACATGTCGTTAGATTTATATGCGATATATACATATATACGTATATGGTACATAGGATATGTTTTAAAGGTCTTAAATCTTATCTAGGCCGTGTGTGGTTCAGTGTACAGTGTTTCAGTTAACTATTGCTCCTTTGGTACAAAAGTCACAGAAAATATTTAGCGCAATGATTATAAAGGTTTCTGCAGCTATAAAGATTAGACTGTATATTATTATTAGTACCGTTGTAAAATCTATATTTAAGATAGCAAGTCGCTCACTTTATGGCATGTACATAAGTTAGATAATGTCATGCTAGAGATACGCCTATAACCTCGCTAAAAAGTATTTAAAAGAAAAATTTTAAAAACAATAACAGCAAGTAAATAATAAAAAAAAAGCAGAGTAAAGATCACAGCGCGTTAACCGACTCTGACGCACAAATATAGTTGGTTCCCAAACAACTTGACAGCCTTCAATTTGGCGCCCCACAGATCACTCAACTCTCAATTTTCCAAAGATTGAGACAGGCGTCTCGTCCAAGCAAAGTTATTCAGATCTCGTGACTGAAACAGCTTCTCGTACTATAACTATTACGGCTATTATAAACCGTACTACAAAGAACTTGTGGTTGTGGTTTTCCCTGGCGGCCATCAAACTGTCTCGGCTTTAGAGTTCACCTCATTTATATCAACTAGATAATTGGCATACGTATTAAACTAACTTGTTTTTACACCCTTGGTCCATAGACAAAAGGAAAATGGGGGTATATTAGTTTAGATCAAATATATGTAACAGGCAGAAGAAAGCTTCTCCGATCCACGCTGAGACTTGTGGAGTCTGTAAAAGAGTTTAAGTGAGTGCAAAGCCAACCGAGTTAAGGGTTTTTTGTAGTCAGCTATACTCTTCTACAGCATTCATGTTGTATCTTCCAATTGGAAGCTCTCATTGTAAAAACTGTGCTTACACTTCTGATTTATGCACGTTTTAAGGTTTATGTGAAGCCGAGCTGTTATATACTATATACGAGTCTATACTCTATCTGAACTGACTTCAGCTTGTTTGGTGTTCCATTACGTAAGCGTTAGAGTATTGTGTAAGACTTGAAAAAAAATACTTGGAAATCATCAATTATCTTTGGTATTTTTTTTGTTCTGCTGTTAAGCAAGTCTACTTGGCTGAGCTGTTAGTAAATAGGCAACTTTATCTGATAGTTCTTAAGCTGTTTACAATCTGTGAGAAATTATATATATATATATTACTGATATAGAGTTTATTTAGATTAACCCAGCTTCAATGTATTCTACTTATACCCCAAGGCGTAGCTAGTTATTGCAAAAAGGGGGACTAGAGTTGGAGATATAGTATATGTATATCCTAAATCCTGACTACGCCTTTGCTTAATTCTCATCTTTCGACTCTCAAGGTTGACTTATGTTTACTCTGACTTTAGCCTTGAACTCTGCATCATTTCTTTGCTTTATTTAATCCAGATGTGTTTCACATGCTCAAGAAAAGATCCCTTTCCGTTTTAATATAAATGGATCTGCGTTTTATTCTGAAATATCTTCAAAGTTGGGGTGCAATGAGCCATAATCGCCATAATTCCCCCCATTAAATTATAATATGAACATTCTGCAGTATTCTCCACCATTTGTCCTGCTTCCCGCTGATATCATCGACATGGTCAGGGGGCTTGAAGAGGTGGTACAAAGTGTTTCCTCTGATGTGAGACATCTTTGAGGTTGCTTTTAATTGACCCAAAACGCAATATGTAGCGCCCATTCGGGTTTCAGTCGCAGTTCCATCAATTCAGAGGTCGTCCAACTACTCCGGAGTCCGGACTCTACTGATTGACAAAACTCTTGACGAGCAGGCGATGGCGTATACCATAAATAGACATCTCATACTCGCACAGGCTTCGATTCGTACGCTTCAATTAATTTGTATGAATAAATAACGCAAAATATAAAATACTTGAATGTAAGTTAGATATTGATATATATATATATATATATAAATACCAGATCAAGCCGGAAATGTTTTCGGTCAGGGACACTCTTGCGTCGGTTTGAGCCGGATTTTGGGCTTTACATGAAAAAATACTCGTCATTTGCATGCGCGTTTTAGCTATGCTCTTCCCAGAGAGTATTCCTACTATTGCCAATCATTTGTTTTAGAAGACTTCATGAAGTCCAACTATATCATAAAGTATTAATATTAAATATTGATAGAGTTTTTAGCCATATGCCAAATCAACTCTTGAATAGAAATTAAAGATCTTCTTCTTTTGACATACAAGTATATAGCAGCTATTCAGTTAGGGTATTCAAACTTCTCCAAATGTTTTTTTTACAGAAATTCCTTGTTATTATTTGGCATCATTTATTATTGAAATGTTGTACAAACATTTCAATTGCAGTCTCCACCATGGACTGGAAGAGATGGTAGCTGGCAGGCCGACTTGTGGGCTAATTAAAGAGTCGGCAGCAACGCATCTACAATGAAGATCAGTGGACAGCTCCGAGCTGTCTGATCGGATCATTTGACTATCGGATCGGATTGTATCACATGCGTGGGCAATTGTGAATGCGAAAGCGATGTGATATGCTGAGATGGGTTGAGATATGATGTGTCTGTGGCTTTGGCATTAATTTAAGCTGTCGCTATTCATTAAAATACTGGTGTCCTATGTGGTCGGTGGGGAGGCAGCAGCGGTGTCAATGGGTAGCAGACAGACAATATAATGTACAGCTGATAGCATTAAGAATTTATAAAAAATATGCCTAATTAATGGTCTTTATTATCAATTCATATGCTGTTTTCTTTGATTCTTGAATTAAAAACAAATCTATAGACTTTTTGATAGAGGTTAGAATAGATTATATACATAAAATTATGTACTATATATATAAACCTCAGACAAGTTAAGTACTTGCTCTTGATTATCAGGCTTCTTGAGTTCAATCGTCCATTTGCTCTGCAGTCTGGACAAAGTGTGCCATTGATAATAGCAAAAAAAAAAAAAGTTGACTGATAAACCTGGAATGCCCATATATGTATAATATAATATAATATATACTATACACTATTTTCAGCACTTGGTGACTAGCTAAACTCTTAAGTGGATGTAACGTTGTTTTGTAATCTAAGTGCGATTGTATAAACTTGTGGATTCATCATTATAGTTAGTTGTGGTCATAAAAATATATTATTTAAGATGTACTGACACTATATTATAATATATTGCGTGTACGAGTATATACTGGAAATTGACATTTATATTTTCTTTGGGATACATATCACGTTTCAACTGTAACAATTAAAAACTGGCAATGATTATTCATTAAAATCACTCATTAAGTTTAGGCGTTGTAATCGGTTCAAGTTACATACATACATTCATTTATCCACTAACTACTCATACCTATATATAGATATATAGTTTTAGTATAACACAAATTGTTCATACTAATATATATAGTCCATAGAGTTTTCGTATAAAACAAACCTCAACCGCATTAAACCGCAACTGATAACAAAATTGGATGATAAATTTTTGGTGGAATTTGTAGTCCATGTATATACTAACTAGTACATGTATTAAATGCCTCAAAATAGCGTGTTCAATTGACTAACGGGGAAACCATTCACTTTAGCACCCGCCTAGAACCAGATTCGACTCAACACACTCCCCCCTGCCTCCTCAGCCCACTCCTCGTACCAATATATCTCTTAATTGCATTGCGCAAAAAAAAAACCCGACTCTAACTGGAAACAGTTTTTTTAGCTGACTTTGTTAAACGTTAAACGAACACTCGATAGAAGGATGAGTGGTTGCACGTGTTGTATACTCTATAAGGAAAGAGTATTATATAATAAAAAGGAATAATTGATTCATTCAGTTTCACTTTTAAAGTATATACACAGAATTCATGTGTTTATTACGACAAAAAACAGAAAAATCGAAATGATCGATTATCATTGGGTTAATCCGTTTAAGTACTTTCAGAAAGCTCGTAAGCTCTTATCTTTAAGTTAAGAACCTTTAACACTCGTATTTCATTTTCAACGTGTTCTTTGCTTTGTTTTCAATAAACTCCACTTCACGTAGTGTAATATTGTACCCATAGACAATAGCTTTTTTTCTTTTTCTTTATAGTTTATGAGTTGTTTGTTACAGTTAAGCATGAGTGCAAAGATTACTATCTGTACCTACATATATCCGTAGTATCTGGCGCGTGTGTACAGTTATAGCACAAAACCGTTAGCAGTTCAATAAGGCCCCCAATCGAAAGTCATATGAGCGAAATTGAAGTCCAACCAAATGGGAAATATTACAAAATTCCTTGAAAGGAAACATTTTTCAGCAAGTGCAAGCCGACGACTGAGACAAAGACGCAGACGCAGACGCACTCAGAGGCAGAGAAGCAGACTGGACGTATACGTACACAGAGACGGAGTTGGGAGACGACAAGTTCGGACAATTTGGTCAGATAGCGCAGTTTATGAGTGGGTCTCTACAAACTCTATATGTATGTACGTATGTTAACATGTATAAACTAAGCATATAGCAAGTAAGAATGCAGTAGTCGAGTATACACGACTACGAAAGGCCCTTTACTCACGAACAATACGCTGTTGTGTCGAGGTCTGTGCTAAATTGTATAAATTCTGTTTTTATTATCTGATTGAAATGCTTCAATAAATATATCTTCCATAAAAACTACCGCTTAAAAACTTCTTTTTGCCTGTTATATACTTTTGCACAAATTCATTAGTTACCTATTACCCACTTCCATGGGTTAAGCGCCTAAAAAGCTTGCGATTCCTTGCATAGCAGCAGCAACAGTAACAGCAGCAGAAGCAGCAGCAGCAGCAGTTTATACGATCAACAAACAACGCTAGCAGCGACGCTAACAGCGAAAACTCCAGCGACCGCAGCAGAGCAGAGCAGAGCGACACCGCGACAGAGCAGCAGCAGCGCTTATCTGTTGGTATATAAACTAAAGTCAGTGGAAATAAATTTCTCATTTGAAATTTAACAGGCGACGTGCGCGGTAGGCAGAACAGAGGCGCGAAGATCGTGTTGTGTGAAAATCGCTAAAACGAGAAACAAAAGAAAAAAAATATCAAGTCAAATATTAAGCAAAAGAATCAGACTGAAAGCCACTACAAGAGTGCGTGCTCCAGTGCTGAACGGCCTGTTCCAATTCCATTTTCCATTGCATATTCCAATCACGTTTGAAGTTGTCGTTGCGTGCGGTTCTACATACTCCAACACTCACACTCTACTCCTGCTCTAACGCGATCTCTCTTTTGTTATTTCTTCTGTCAAACGCCTACCGCTGCGTCTGCGCTCAAAGTGAAAAAGTAGTGTCAAGTGTTAGCGTAAAGGATCTGTGTGGAAACTGCTATTAGTATTATTCCAGACGCAGCGATAAGCGTTAATTACAAACCTGGCGAGGGAATTGGCCAATTTGTTAACACTGCAAGAAAATCGAGCAGTAATGACACAACAACCACAATGGGGTATAAGCTTATCAAAGTGTAAGTGCAGCAATAATCCAATTATAAAGTATGTTGTACATATATACATATATTTATGTATATATATATTTATGAGTGTTTGTGCATGTGCTGTGAATCCATTTGTGAATTCAAATTCAAATCAGATTTCGAATTCGTTGAACTCTGGCTAAATATTCTTGAAACGCTTTGAATATTGTTTAACCGACATTGACCGATACCAGAAGTGGCTACAACAACTACAATAATATGTATTAAATTAAATGCAAACTTAAGTATAAGTACATTGTTTATAAGTGTGTACCTTATATACATGTGTACATCCCTATGTATATGAGGTATGTCGTACAATAAACAATGACACAACATTTTTATTTCTTTGCATTTGCACTTCCGATTCGATTTGTTGTTTTTTTTTTCGTACATGCTTCGGTTACGGATATTATACAGTTTTTTCTTTCTGTTTCTGTCTGATCTTCTTTCGCAAGTTACTTTAGTTTTTTGCTTCGCCTTATTATGCTAGGCACGCGTCAACATAATCATCAATAATTTTGCGGTCTATCGCTCGTTAATTTGCCTATTTCTATGCCTATTACATCTGACAGCGTGTCCAAAAAATTTAAGAAAAATATATTTTGCATATGAATAAAGAAAGACGGGAATGAAGATGACGAAAGGTTTGGTAAAGCTTGAAGAACATAATGTTTAATATTAAAGTCTGACTCACAGAATTCTTCTTGTTATTCTATAAGTGTCTTCACATATTCGTAGGGTATGCAAGCCCTTGAGAAATGGCATATACGTTCCTAGAACATGTTCGTAACATATATATGAATGTTATAATAAAGGTCAAATGGGAATAATAATTTAACATAACAAGTTTTATTTATCATAATTATTAAGCATTAGCAATATAAAAAACAGAACGTGCTGACTTTATGATGATAATAAAATAAAAACATACTACAATGTTCTTTAAAGTTTATGCTTAGATAATTTATACACATTAGATAACGGTACAATTTTAGAAAAACTTAGAACATAGTTAATAAAATTAAGTTGCAAAACATTTAAAGCTGGATTCTTATAGAGTTTGCTTTCTACTGATAAATTTATATATATATGTCAGCGACCTATATATGATAAATTGTTAAACTAAACTCTTTCTTTAAAATAAATCTTTGTTTTTATATTCTTTATGCCTCAAGCTGTTACTTGACCTCCCTATATAGGCTATGCTTATTTCCTTTCCATTGTTTTTGGGCAAGGTCAATGAAATAAAAAAATAAATTCTATTTTTGTCGCCTTAATTTCGTAATATATTCCTCTCTCTTTCCAAGAGTTTCTTTTCTCCACAAGATCATCTATAGTATATCTAGAAAAAAAACTGCTGTAACGTCTTCTTCTGTCTTTCTTTTTTATTTTTTTTTGTGTATTCTTCGCTTATATTTATCATATGCAAATATTTTTGTTGTTATTTGCGCGTCAATTAAGAAAAGAAGAACAAAAAAATCTATTTATTTATTAAGTTTTTTTCAGATATTTTTTCTATTTATTTCCAATTTTTTTACTTCGTTGTAAACGTGAGTTAAGTACTTAAGTATTTAATGAAGTTCTTGACACTGATGACTGACAATCCATCACCTGTCCATAGTTACTTTTTTGAGCATGGGCTTATCATTAGGCTTGAGCAGTAACTATACCTGATGGATTCTGTAGAGCGGTCTACACTTTCACTATCTCTGTCCCGGTTCCGTCTCTCCCTCTTAATGTCTAAACGATTGATGATATGCATGTTTGGACACATTGAACTCTCGAAACTCTTGGCAATATACTATATATAAGAAACATTTCCATGCCAAGTCAAAGTCGAAGGGGATTGGATCGTATCGGTGTACGCATATCTTATATATACTTATGTATTGGTTGTGTTCTTTAGCCTCGTCCCCAATTCTTTTTTAATTTTTGCAAGAATGATAAAGTACAAGTATGCAATACATTATCAGAATAAAATGATTTTTTTAAAAACATGATATCAAGCTGTCAGTCATATATAAATATATATATATTAAATAGCACTTAAGATGTGATAATAGCTCAAGTAGTTAGGGCTTATCTCATAACTTCAATTCATGAATAATACTTGCAACAGTTATCATCAAACTTATTATTAAACTGAACAAAGTTTATCCACTTAACTACCGAACAATGTTTATTTTCAAGCACAATATATTCTCGTGTAGGTTAGTTAAAATTTGTTTAAACACTTATTTCGTACATCATTTAAGTCACGTGGTAGTCGAACAGGTTTAATTTTCCCGGAAACCTTTTGCCTATAGTATATATACCATTAATTTCTTATTACGGCAATTGAGCTTATCGCTTATCATAATTCCTAATGGGTCGCTGTACATTTGGCACATGCTTAACTCATATTTGTAGAATCGGTTACCAGTCTAACATTTGCTTTTTGGCCATATACGTAGCCTAATTGACAAGTGTTTCAACCAGCTCCCAACGGGCTTAGCTCTTATACGACTATTATTGTTAACAATCGTGATTGTGACTCCTACGAGCCGATTGATATATGACCATACTCGTGGCATTCGCTGATATGGTTAGCGCCCCATTTACATATAAACTAGATTATAATCTATAATCTATAATCGTATATGTAGTATGTACTATAGGTGTGAGTTATTGGTTTTCCGATACGAATACTGCCCAGTATTTGCCATATCGATGTCGTCTCTTTTTCCTTTTCTTTCTTCTATTTGAGAATCGTGTTGCTTATAAATTTCTGTCGGCTTCCACTTAAAGCATTTGTTAAATAATATAACAAATATTGGGACATCATTAAATTATCAGCTCCACTGTAACTACATACATATATTAGATATATCTATCAAATAAAGTTGTCATCGAGTGACGTTTGGATACTTTATTGTTAACTTTATCTGCAATAAAGCAAAAACGTCATCAACAAAATATTGACATGATTATAAACAGATGTTGAAGTACGAGTATTACGTAGATCGAAGTTATGAACAGGAACTGGTATCGGATTGAGATCTTGGATAATTATAGCTGTGACAATCAGAACATCAACAATGATTTGCATTTGTTAATAATATTATCATGAATTGGATTCTGATAAATATCGGTTATGTTAGCTTTTTGAATAAGTACTTTATAAATAAGTACTTGTATATGGTATAAGCTCTATTGTCATAATTGGATAAGTGTTAATAAAGTTGTTGTCATCAATCGGTGTTGGTTCAATGCTATATCTATTTTTATATCCAAATCCCTTAATCTTAGGCAAAAAATAAAGAATTCGTTAAGATTAATTCAGCCTTCGAGTGTTGACAGAAAAATAGAAAACAGCAAAACAAAAATAAAATTTTGAGAACTTTTTTCATTAACGATTTTCGAAACTGAAACATTTTATCAAGAAATAAATTTGATATTGTTTCGAGGGGTCCTTAAAAGCAAATCGAATGCAATTTTTAACTGCCAAGCAACTGTCGCATTTTATAATCGACCAACAGTTCCTGTTAAAACACTTGATAGTCAAACCTTATCGCAGATCTATAGCACTCCAACTTATCAACTTATCAAGATATAATGCCATTAATGGAATTATGATGTTGGCCATAAATGACGCTTTTGACAGAATTTTGCTAGACGCGAGTAATGGCTCTTTCATGAGATGCTCATAAATTAATAAATAACTGTTTTCCAGTAAAACCTATAAATTATATATAAAATATACCATATATGATAATATATATATAATAAATATATAGAGATTATGTGGTGCTTAGACTTGCCAGTAAAATAATAAATATGTAGATAGAAGAAAGAACTGAAAAGGTATATATTATATAATATCTGACTTGATTTTGATAAAAGTATCTAAGAAATGTTAAAGAAGAAATAAAAAATAAATAAGAATTTCGAATCTGGAGAATCTGGTTGCTGACCCAATTGTCTATCTATATGTTTTTATAGTTATATTAATATAGTTACATATAGAATTAAAGGATATTTTTAAAATTTAAATACAAATAAATATAATTTATTTATTATTATAAATGTTTAAAGCTAACTAGTAAAGATTAAAAAATAAATAATTTTTGGGGGTGTCCAAAAGTAAAAAATGTATATTAAATAATAGAAAGCAAAAGATTGAAAGAAAAATAAGTTAGGCGACAATTTCCAGTTAAAGCACTAGTTAATGATTAGTAAGAAAAAATAGCTTTATATAATGTTAAAATATATAACTTAGGTAGTTGGGATATACCTATATACCTACCCTCAATAAACCTTCAGTTGAGGTTTGTTTATTTCTAATTTTAATTTATTTGCATTTAAGCTTGCAACTTTTTTAACTCTGACTACTCGTGCTTTGTGCAATTTGTGTATTCTGGTCAGAAAAGGGGATTTTCTGAATCATTATAGCTGGATTGCTGTGTGCTATATGCATTTAACACAATTGAGTCAGATCCAATTGCTAATCGTATGAAATATAGTATTATAAACCACTCTGGGTAGAGCTATTTAGGAGCCGCAATCAAATGTAATTTGGAATTTATCAGCGCAAATTGATTTGTTTCGCTAATTGAAGAACCATTAAAAAAACTAGAAACAAAAACAGAAACAGAAACAAAAGAAAAACTCATTCAAATTGTTTATTCGCATGTTAAACTATCTTAATTAAATTACTCGAAATGGCCTTATAAAATGGGAAATGTGAATAATATTGTAGGTTGTTAAAAATATTCAGATTGACGTCAATACTTGACGAAGTAATTGAAGAATTTTATTATATTTGTGTGATATTGGTGTTAATGCATTTGACTTACTGTAAACTTAATGGTTAACTTTCTCTCCCTCCTAATAGATTTTATAATACCACAACGTGTGATATTGGCCATCATGGGCTTTCTGGCCATCCTGAATGCCTACACGATGCGTGTGTGTCTGTCCCAGGCGATCACTGTGCTCGTCAAGAAGAATAACAATACGGATGTGGGTGGTGATAGTGCAGTTTGTTTGGCAGATCCTGAAACGCCAGGCAGCGGTGGATCCCACGATGGTATCTACGAGTGGGATGAGCAACTGCAGGGGCTCATCTTGTCCTCGTTCTATATCGGTTATATTGTCACCCATGTGCCTGGCGGTCTGCTGGCAGAGAAGTTTGGCGGCAAATGGACTCTTGGCGTGGGCATACTCTCAACGGCTGTCTTCACCATGCTGACCCCTCTGGCCATCGAAAAAGGCGGATCCACCTGGCTGATCATAACCCGTGTGCTTATGGGTCTCGGTGAAGGTACCACATTCCCAGCTTTGAGTGTACTGCTTGCCGCTTGGGTGCCGGCCAATGAACGTGGCAAACTTGGAGCTTTGGTTTTGGGTGGTGGTCAAGTCGGTACCATTCTGGGTAATCTCTTATCAGGCGTGTTCATAGATGCCCATGGCTGGCAATTTGTGTTCTACTTCTTTGGTGGTCTTGGCGTTGTCTGGTTTGTCATCTTTGTAAGTATTCAACTATTAGAGATTATCTTTAATCCCTTAAAGCATTGACTAACTATTTCTTTGTTTTACAGATCTTCCTGTGCTTTAGCGATCCCACCAGCCACCCCTTCATTAAGCCCACCGAACGCGAGTACCTCAGCAAGGAGATCGGTAGCATTGGCCGCAATGAGAATCTACCACCCACGCCCTGGAAGGCTATTCTTACCAATCTGCCCATGTTCGCACTGGTTTGCGCACAAATTGGCCACGATTGGGGCTTCTATATTATGGTAACGGATCTGCCCAAGTATATGGCCGATGTGCTACTGTTCTCCATTAAGGCCAACGGTCTCTACTCCTCACTGCCCTACATTATGATGTGGATTGTCTCAGTGGGCAGTGGTTTTGTCGCCGATTGGATGATCCGACGTCGCATCATGACTACCACAAATACACGCAAAATGATGACAGGACTCGCTGCCTTTGGACCGGCCATATTTATGGTGGGCGCCTCATATGCTGGCTGTGACCGTGCTCTGGTTGTGGTGCTCTTCACCATTTGCATGGGTCTGATGGGCGCATACTATGCGGGCATGAAGCTCAGTCCTCTTGACATGAGTCCCAACTATGCTGGCACATTAATGGCCATCACGAATGGTATTGGTGCCATCACTGGCGTCATCACACCCTATCTAGTCGGTGTTATGACACCAAATGCCAACATGGCCGAGTGGCGTGTTGTCTTCTGGATAGCGTTCGGTGTTCTCTTCATTACGGCCATCATTTACTGCATCTGGGCATCCGGCGAGGTGCAGCACTTCAATAATGCACCCATCGTGCCGCGTACCTCCGACTTCGAAGCACAGGAACGCAAGCCGGAGCAGAAGGCAAAGTCTCTGGAACACAGCTCCTAAATATCGTGCCATATTAACTCTGCTCTAGTTTATCCATCGCAATATATATATATAATCCTTGATTATATGTTATGTATATGTTTCTGTGTGCAGCGAGAATTTGTTACAAGAAGCTCAAGGAGATTTCTTTGTTAGTGTTTATCTTGCAATCATATAAGATTATATATATGATAGCAATTGTTAGTTTTATAGCATGCCAAAATGTCAAAAGTCGGCCCAAGCCCCGTTCTAACTATGTATAAGTATATATATACTCTCTAAGCTTTTAGCTGCAGCTCCTAAAGCCCAATTCACCCCTACTGCGGACACTACAATCATCCAGCGAATTTACTAACTTATGTATATTGCATGTATATAACATATATTTGCATATTTCTTATACACAATAATAGTTCCGATATATAGCTATATCCTATATCCTTGTCCGTATCCCACAAACTTCTTCCTTTGCAGCAATGTACTCTCTTAATTATTATTTAGTTTTTAATCGAAACGAAATTCTATTTTACGCTAGTGAATATATATATAAAACAAAAAGATAATAATAGTAAACAATAATATAAAAAGTATGTACCTAATTTGTATTGCAAAACAAAAAGCAAAATGTAAAAATTCAATTTTAAATATTTGTATGAACATTTTATAATTGTTGATCAATGTGTAATGCAACTGTTTCTAACGTTGATGCTTAGAAACCTATTTGTTTTTTAAATATGTTGTTAGTAAAAATAAAGTGCATAAAAGAATGTCGAATTTGTATTATAACGTTCCCAAAGGATCTTCCAAGAGGTGGATACTCTCATTGATTCCAATATACATCTATAAGCTATACTGACAGTCAACAGGAGTATCCTGTGGCATTCAAATCTTTTTACAAAATCTATCCATAACTCAATCGATTGGTCTCAAGACTTTCGCCTAGTGAAAGGAAAAGCAAGCCAAGGTATGGAAGGCATCGGAGAATTTGCTATATGTGTAATCCTTGACTATACTTTATACATATCATAAATATACAAACAGTATGCAAGTACTATTATGTATTTAGTACATACCATCCGATAAGTACTTAAGACATCTTCATCATCTCATCCAGCTTAAATTTCAAGGATAACAAAAAACATAGAAGATTTGATATACTATATCGCCTTGACATATTTGTTATAATATAAATATGTTTTTTTAAGATTTATACACTGAAATTAATTTTAAGATGTTGCTGATCCAGCGGAAGTTGCGTGAGATGTTTGATTGTAAGTATCGGACGCATGAACATTGGGGAAAGGATATATTAACTAAGCGAAACAGATTTGCAGGTAAAACAGCGGTTGGTCCTTTGCTCCTTCAGTTTATTGGCCATTATCAATGCATATACCATACGCCTCTGTTTGGACTTCTCGCTGCATCGGATTGCCCGGGATTGCAATAGAGTAGCTGCTGTCAGGGCTGCTGCGACTAGGAAACTGGAGGCGCCACTTTGTTTAAAGCAGAAGAACACAAGGAAAGTTGCAGCCCGGTCAAGGATGAAGGCGGGTGGTCAGGTACAGGGTATAAAGGGCTTTCGACAGAAAGCAAAGTCTAAGCAGCCTCCAAGTCTAAAGATTACCACTTCGAATTGCGCTGATATTTGGACACGGGAGGTGAAGGTCCTGGTCACCGTTTCTTTCTATGCTGGCTACATAATCTCACAAGTTCCGGGCGGACGTTGGGCTGAACGTTACGGTGCCAAATGGATTCTGGGTGCTTCAATATTAATTTCCGCTATCCTTACGCTACTGACCCCAACTATTGTGCGCAATGGAGGTCCCAATGCACTGATAGCCATCCGCATGCTCATTGGGTTCTGTGAGGGGCCCATTTTTCCAGGTGTCAGCGCCTTGTTGGCACAATGGGTTCCTGAGAAGGAGCGGGGACTATTGTGCAGCTGTGTGTTGAGCGGTGGAGAAATAGGCATTATATTTATGCATCTGGTGACTGGGTTGAGCCTGGAGGAGGAGGATTGGGCTGTGGCATTCTATGTGGTTGGCAGTGGTGCAGTGCTTTGGTTTGTAGGCTTTGTGAGTAGAGCTTAAATCATGATCCAAGGCGACTTAACTGATTGGTTCTCTTCCGCAGGTCGTGGTCTGCCACAGTAATCCGGAGGCGTCGCCGTATATACAAAGGACGGAGCGTGAGTACATCCAGAGCCAAGCGAGCGGAACGCTGGCCACTGCAAATTCCGATGAGGTTATAAATGAAAGTGCGCCCTGGAGCAGCATGCTCAGGAATGGACCGCTTTGGGCGCTTATAGCGGCCAATGTGCAGCAGGACTGGAATCAACAGGAACTGGAGCAGTTGCTGCAAGACATTCAGGAAAAAGGCAACTCAATGTGGAAGGAAATGGAGGCAAGCCTGAAAGTAACGGCGCCGCATCTATGCAGCTGGTTGGCCTCCCTTACATCGGGCACATTGAGTGATTATCTGATCTCTGAGGGCATACTAAGCCGTACCCAGACGCGTCGCCTCATGTCCTTGCTGATCTTTGTCAGCCTGTCCATGTACTTGGTGTATAACAAGGAGGATTATGCGCGTACCTGGAGTATACTGGCTTTTGGCGCCTACTACGCAGGCGTCAAGCTGCTACCCCTGGACATGAGTCCCAACTATGCGGGCACACTGATGGGGATCTCCAATGGCTTGGGTGCAATTCCTGGTCTACTGCTACCCCTACTGCAGGACCTGGAATCCCAATACGCCGTTGTGAGCAGTATACGTGCCGCACTCTGGCTAATCTTAACCGGCTACCTATCCGCCGATATCCAGTCCTATAATCAGTTGCATAGCTAGAACCAAGGCTAGCTCTCAATTATTGGTTACAAATACTTATATTGCTTTAATTACTAGGCTAAAATATTAACAAATTGTTTGCTTGGAGTTAGGCGGCAATACTTCTATGTAACTATATAAAATATATATATAAAGACAATAGGCGTAATCTGGTTAACATACGTCTCAAAGTTTCATTATGATCGACTTTCATTGCTAAAAATTAGGAGCATAATAACTAAAACAAGATTTTTCCATATCTATATAAAGGTTATGTTTGTGTGTGTGTGTGTGTTAGTGTGTGTGTAACAAGGCTGCTGGGTTTGATATTAGTTGTCCAGTTGAATGCGAGATTTGGGTTACTGACTTAAAAAGCATATGGATTGGGATGTTGGTATGCTTAAATGCTGTGGCCAATCGTTGTGCCTGTCCTGTAAGCGTCTACATGCCCGGCTGGGCGACAAGGCCTGACTGTGCCATTGCTGAAACGGAGTTCATATCGATGCCCAGTTTACGTGTTACATTAATTTGAGCCAGCGCCGCATTACGCAGGGAATAGACGTGAACCAGTTCCGCTTGGCTCTTGGCATAGAGCAGTGCCTTTTCGAAGAGATCGACGGCACGCTGTAGCTGGGCGCGCTGTACTTCCACGGTGCCCAGAGTTTCATAGGCCAGCTCACATTTTGGATCCACATCGATGGCTTTGTTGAGCAGTACTACGGCAGCATCAATATCACCGCGCCACTGCAGCATCATGATAGCCTGATGGACAAGCAATGCCGGATTTGTGGACGCCATTTCCATGGCTTTCTCATAGAACTTTTGCGCTTGCACGTATTGTTGCTGGTCGGCCAACACCTGGGCCATCAAGCTGTAGCATTCCACGCAGTCCGGGAACCGTTCAATCGCTTCCTTAAAGTCCATTATAACACGCTCCAGGCGCTTCTGGTCACCAGACATTAAGGACAGACGATATTCGGCATAGCACTTCTGGACGTTGGCAATCGCATGATTCGGTGCTAGATTCACCGCCTTGTTGAATTCACTCAGTGCCTCGTCGATCTGCTCCAGCAGTAGCAGTATCTGTGCACGCTGGTGATAAACATCAGGATTGTTGGGATTCAATTTTTCGGCCTCCATAAAGTCCATCATGCCACTCTCACGTTCATCAGTCTGAATATAGAGTGCGGCGCGCTTAATGTACGCGTAGACTTTCATGTTCACATCCGCATCGGCTGCGGAAATTGGAAAAGGATTAGTTATCAAATCTCAGAGAAGGAAGCATACGCTTACCATTGGCCAGAATTGCATCAAAGTCGTTCTTGCAATCGGCAAAGGAGCCACACAGTAGATGGAATGTGCCGCGCAATAACAGGGCCTCAACTTTGTACTGTGCTTCTGCTTCCGACGATTCAATTTCCTCTGTGCATGCCGCAATAATTTCTTCGAACTTCTGCTCATCTAAGGCACGTCGGGCGCGTAGAAAACCACTCGCTGGTGTATCTGACTCCGTCGATGCTGGCAACTCCATAGTCTGCAGCGGATCGGCTATAAAGGAGCGCATGTAGGTGTTGACAAAACTCGACGAAGGTACGACTGGCACACGGTCGCGCAGACCCTTCTCGGCATCGATGCGACCTGTCTCTTTGAGCACACGATCAGCAAACATGATAGTGTTGTTGTTTTGGAACATTTCTAAAATGCAGGTGGCGGTCACATCGTCCAGGCATTCAACCATGTCCTTGGTGGCCTCGTAGGCACGAGCGCGTCTGTAATATGCCTTTGCATAACGTGGATTGTTTTCAAGGGACAGGGTGCAATCTTCCTTGACCTTATTCCATTTCTTGAGCATTTCGTAAGAGGCAGCGCGATTCTGATAGAATATCGCCATATCCGTGCGATGCTCGGTGGGGCATTTGTCAATGGCCTTGTCATAGAAACTGATGGCTTCGTCGTATTTACCATTACGAAAGCAAGTGTTGCCCTCCGTCTTATAATTGTTGGCCTCCTTCAGCGGTGATAAGCGCTCGCCCAACTCGGCCGCTTTCTTTTTACGTTCCAGCTCTAAATCCGGTGCGGTACCATCTATGGACAAGGTCTTTTCAATTTTACCCTTTTGTCGCTTCTTTGAAGCATCCTTGGACTTCTCAGACTGCTTACCACCATCGCTCTCGTCCCGTGCGCTACTCTTCGTGAAAACGTACATGCCTAAACCAATTGCCAGGGGCGTG
This sequence comes from Hirtodrosophila trivittata, assembly GCA_035045065.1. NCBI lineage: Eukaryota > Metazoa > Arthropoda > Insecta > Diptera > Drosophilidae > Hirtodrosophila > Hirtodrosophila trivittata. Next base: position 1,638,760 of record JAWNNK010001445.1, on the reverse strand, counting down.
CCCAATATTAGAGCCACCTGCCATTTGTTAAGCTTTACTGAACTCATGTTTAGGAACGTTGCCATTGCGCGGCTTTTCGAATGTGTGGCTACTAAGTAAAAGCTGCAAGTAAAAGAAAAAACATTGTGTAATACTCTCAACAGCTTATCAGACGCACAAGGTTTAGCGCCGAATCGCTAAATGCCGGGTGCTGCTACACAGAACATTTATTATCATCTTTTTTTGTTACCCTTCCCCCTTATTGATTTTTTTTTCATATGTTTGAGATTAATGTGCTGCCATTATCTACTCACTTATGTCTTGTAATTTAACACTGCAATGAATTTTGCAAATATAAACTGTTACTTGAATGCTTTTTAGTTAATATTAAATAGAACTTAATATTTTGGATTAACACTAGCCTGCTTAGAAAATAGAACACACCGAAACGAAACAGCTGCGCAACTGTTGAGCTCAGCGCTCAGCTAATGCTTCATGCACATGTGACAGCTAGCCACGCCGTACAAAAAGCTCGCTGCTACAGTCTCAGCTGTTAACTAAGTAAAGAATTTCCTGTAAGTTAACAGAAACCTTTACCACTTATCAAGAAATTTAAACCAACATATTTCAAAATCGAGTTACTTATATTTGCTTATTTATATCATAAATATAAAAAATTTATTACATAAAAGTATTAAGTGCACAAGAGATGTCAAAAGCTTTGGTGAAATATGCAAGAAAAAATACATTTAATCCAACATTTTTGGCTAGTAAATGTAAAACTATAAAGAGAATAAATATTGTTTTTTGTCAAGTATGTTACCGATCTGTTCCAATTTTTTAATTGTAACTAATAAACTGACATTTTTTGAGGATCCTAATGCCACATAGATTGATAGGTGACTGCCCGAAAGGATGGTTTACAATTTCGTTATATTGTTTACATTAAATATTAACTATAAATAAATAGGAGCAAGCGTAAGAAAAATGACTAAGAGGGGCGCTTGGAGCACTGGACAAAAGAGAATCCACATTAACGAACAAACTATCTGATTATTAGATATCCAATAGTACGGGTTTGGTTTCCTTGGCACATTTAAACACAGATCGCATCATTTTAAGAAAACCTGTATCCTTGGGTTTTTCCAAGCCGCGTTGTACGCGATTCTTCATGACCGAAATAAATTCTTTGTTACTCAGCTGATTATCGTCTGTGGAGTTGAAACATAAGTTAAGAATTGGTCCTATAACATTTACCGAAGCACTTACTGTTCTCATCAAATATAGTAAACACCACATCAACAACGTGATCGGACAGATTTACCATGGCCACCGTTTTGGCCACATGTTGCAGCGTTTGCTGATCAATCGAGGCGCCCGCAATGTGATAGAAAGTCAGCGCTGTGTCCACATCGTTGATGTTGTTTAAAAAGTGAAAAAAGTCCAGGTAATCCTGCTTGGATATACCCTTTCCATGGTCACGAAAACGACGCTTAACCCGCTTCAGTTTCTTTTGCTTCTTCTTCGACGGATAACCCGCATATGCAAGCATCAGTTCGGCAAAGTCCGCCTCAGTGATATTACCCTCCTCATTGGGTTCTTTACGCTCAAACTCCAGTGAGAGTATTTCCTTTTGTAGTTGCTCCTGAAAGTCCAAGAACTTTTCAATTGTCAGCTTCTCATCCATGTTCGGTCCAAAGAAGTACGTTATCAACGCCGAGTTCACACCCTGAGAGAGGTAAAAATCCATTTTGTTAAATTCTATACTCGAATTATAAAAATTACGATTGTATAAAATAAAGTTAAGAAGTGTTGGCAGTGTGCATGTTATATAGTAATTGGATGCAAGTGGTGCAGATACGAGTATATAGTATATAGTGAATCAAGTAAAAGTGAGGTAGGTGTGAGGTAGCAAAACGAAAGCTATAAGCGTTTGTTGGTTATCACAAAAGTACCTTCAAGGACTGTAAGTAGTCAAATAAGAAGGAGAAGTATTTATATACACAGTTACACACGCAATTAACGACACGCGTGTTTTGATAGGATTAAAGACAAAAGACATAGAGAATACACAATACATAAGATCATTTAGTAATCCACCCTCTGCACAGATCTCTTGAGAGAGCACAATCTATTCTCATATTGATTACCTTGAAAGTGTTGCCCGTATTAGCATGATCTCGATGCCGTGTACCCATGCTGGTCTGTTGGCGCACCAAAGTGGCCACCATTTCAAACTCCTCACAGTCCACATCACCATCGCCATTTAAGTCGAACATTCGGAAAGCAATCTCAAAGTGACGACGCGAAACTGCCAAATGAAAAGTATATACATTTTTGAGCTATTCACAAAGTTATAGATCTACTTACTGGAAAGAACTGTGAGTAGGAAAATGTAATCTGAGAAGGTTATAAGGCCATAGGAACCAAGCTTATAGAATATACTGTTCTGCTCCAGCTGCAGCTTCAACTGCTCCCCTACGGACTGTTATAAAATAAACGTTTATTAAGTTAGAGTTTTAGTTAACAAAATTGATTTTGTTACCTTGGGATCATAACGACGATACTGATCCAAACCCAAACCTGTTGGAAGGAGTAAGGTTTGTTTAGTTAATCGTTATGTTAAAATTATGGATTGGATTAGTCGGAACTGCTATGGTGGAATTGATTCTGAAGTGCTTAAGTCACATACCATCTGGTTGTTTCATGCCTGGCGTCATGCTAGTCAAAAAATCGGTTGGAGTCATGTAGACCTCATGGCGATCATCGGCGACTGGCACTTGGATGGTGGCAAAGTAGCGAAATACTTTGTCTGGCGTCGAGAATTGCCTGATGCGATTCTCATACTCAATGATCTATGCAACAAGCGTTTAGGAAGATTACATATTGCATTACTTTGAAGCGATTAAAGGTATTCAAACGCAATCAAAGCAGATTAATGGAAAAGTTAAAAGAATTGGCAATAAAAAATTAAGAGCTGACGCCAACATAAAACTGATATGGATATGAATCGTGTTAGTATTTACAGTCGCTATATATAGATATGTATAAGTCTGTAATAGAATTACCATCTGGCTGCCTCATGCCCGGATAGATTGACCGTAAAAAGTCCTCGGGTGTCATGCATACGATTGTCTGTGTAGGATCCTGTAGACGCACCGTGGCAAAGTAACGAAAGATTTTGTCTGGCGTTGAGAATTGCCTAATGCGATTCTCGTATTCGATTATCTTTGATGTGTGTAAATTTGTTGTTCGTGTGTGTGTGATGTCAACAGAAAATTTAAAGAATAACATAAAAGAGAAACGAAAGTCATAAGAAAAGTAACATAAGTAATTAAGTAAATATTTATAGTATATATACAGCATTGCAATAATCACAATAATCTATAAATAAATTTTCTCATTTGGATGGATGTTTAATCGCATACCTTACGCTCGCGGAAACCAACTTTTTCCTTAACCTTTTTATCGCTGGCTAGGTTTAGACGATCCTCATCGTCTTCGGCATCATCGCTGTCGCTATCGGAGCTGCTGTCATCGCCATTGACACCGGCCGCTTTTGATGGACGTTCACCCGTATCTGCGTCCACTTTGGGCATGAGCAAGCGTTTCACTCTAAAAATAGACTCTATTTACAAATTGCACTTTTTATCTTATTGATTACGCTATACTTACTTGCCCCAGTCCAACACCGAGATAACAAATAAACTGAGCACAAAAAGGTGAAAATATTTTGTTAAGCGAGGAGTCTTTTCCTCAGCATGGCCAAAACGCTTGTGGCCCCGCGTTTGTTGCAATTGTGTTTGGGATTCAGCACCACCTGCTAACGATGTTGTTGTTGGTGTGAACGTTGCTTTGTAGCAGTTGTTGTTGCCCAAGGATCCAATTGTCCGATAATTCTGAAGCATCGATACTGTTGAACGCCTTGCAAGCGCCGCCAGGGCGTGTTGCGTTGCTAAAAAACGCAGCACGGACATATTATAAATATTTTCTTTACAGTTCTGTTCTGTTTTTGCCCTTTTATCTTATGCGCATTTTCGCATTCACTACTGAACTAGTAATTTCTGGATATGCAAGACCAGTTCCAATGAAACTTTAACATTAATCAACACTGATTATACCAACAGCTGCTTGAAGATGGTATGCTGCTCTTGAGAGTAGTGAAATAAACGTAACAGTTTACAATAGGAATTTTTTCTTTTAAGCTATAAAACTTAACAGAATCATTAACAGCAACTGTAAGCTTCATACCCTGCTTTAAAACTATAAGTTTACTCAACTATGTGGCAGTACTAAGGGTGTACGATTTTTGAAAACTATGTGGTTTTCTTTAAACGTACATCGTGTGCCGATTTATAGTCTTTAATATGTATGTTCCACACATTATCGAAAACTAAAATTAAAAAAAATAATCAAGAATACTTTCGTCAAATGTCTGATTCGAATATCCTGAAGGCACGTTGTATATGTCCTGAAGACATAATTGAACAGTGCACATATATATTAAAATAAATACATATATATTGTATGTTAGTCTGCACACATACTACAAGAAATTCCGTTTGCACTTGTCTTTATTATTCTATCGTTTTGAAATTCGTATAACAGTATGTTAAAATAAGCCTCTGAGATTGACGACAGCAACGGACAGCAAGAACATATATATCTTGTGGGATCGGATTTGTTCTGGTTGATACATTTATTTGCACATTTCACAGCCCGTGGAGTGGCGGGAAAAGAATACCACCCCAGTTAACTCGACTTGTCGTAAAAGGCGACTAAAGAGTATTTTGAAGTCACGTACACCTTAGCATTATCTTAGTTGACAGTCCCGGTGAGCAAAAAACAAGGACAGAAGAGCATACGGCGATTTTTAGTGCTTAGGCGATTCCCTGTAGGGTTTCGAGTCGCACATAAACATCTACAGGAGGTAGATGTTGAATCTTTCGAAGCTTTTCCGGCCGGGGTGCAAACCGAGAAAAAAAAAGTACATTTGCACAAGTGTAATATAATCTTTTTCCAAAGGCTAAGGCTATGGGCTAAGCAATATATACAAAAATCAATGATCCGTTTAAGTTGACTTAATAGAGAAATATATATATAAACATAGAAATATAGATATGGTATAAATAAAAAAAATATGTGAAAAAGACAAAAAAAAAAAGATGGATATATAAATGCACAGATAGATAATCTCTGAAGAATCTCAGCAAATGTATAAATATAACTAACTTTCTGTTGTAGAAGTATTTATTCTATATACGCATATTGATACACATACGAAAGTTGTATTGTTCATGGGTATAATTTATTAGGAGCCTTATTACTTACTAAAATTTTGTACGTTTATTTAAATGTTAAGTTAGATCTGCCATTAAAATGTATTTACAGTAAGTGTATCTACTATAATATATTAGTTTAATTACAAGCTATTTATTGAGGAAAAAAAGCAAATATATTATGGAAAACATCATTAGATATAAATGTGGGGCTAATCAAATTAAGAACCATAAAAAATTGATTCAACCAGAAAATTCTACAAAAACAAGGTAGAATATTATAAAGCTATTGTGCTACTGAGGTTTCAAATATTAATTACTTAAACATTAATAAATGCAGTAGAGTAGGTAAAGGTCAATTATTTTATTATTTAGCTAAGAACACTTTGATTAATTGTTACCGATTTACTTATAACTCCTAAAATGGTTCTCATGAAAGGGGCATAAATACAAGTATTTGGTGTACATTTTGACATGAAGCAATACGTTAACAAGAGCATCAGTTCCAGATCTCTTAAGAGTTATTATTTATTACCTGTAGTAAGGAAATAAATAACTAAAATTCACTTTAAATATTCAGTAAAAATTACAATATACTTCTCGATGAGTTGACCAAACCTACAAAATACTATTATGTACTTCAGTTGCTTAAAGATCGATGCATATAAGTACATATAGTTTTCTTGGGCGATATTTCACTTAAGCAACGTTAGTTGGGATATAATATATCATAATGGCCCGGCCTATAAATGAGATAAACCGTTGGTTCCGATCCTTCAGGAAAATCGTGTGCCTTTACTTGGCCACCTTCGCCTCTGTCAAGGTATTCAACTCGCACACCAACCCCTAGCGCTGTACAGAGTGCGATGATATGTATGTGGTCCGATTCCTTGTACATCGGTTCGACTTCTTGATGACGAAACTCTTCAATTGAAAAATCACCTTCAATAAAATGTTGATAGAATTCTGCATCCTCTTGCAGTTTTCCCGATGTGATTAGACGCAAATAAACAACCACATAATCTGAATAGCCCTGTTCGTTAAAGAGTTTATGTAATTCGCTCTGAATCTTTTCTGGTCCCTCGTCATTTTCGGGACTAACACGTTTTATAACTTCCATAAACTGACGTAAAAAAGAAAAAGAAATTTGTTCAATTCTTATACCGATGGTTGCACAACTTACCGTTTCATGAAAGTCTTCCAATGTAAAGCTTGGAAAACCAAGTCGAACAAGTTTGTCTTTTGAAGCCTGAGCAAGTTTATGGAATTCTTGGTAAGCACCGCTATTGGTGACTAGGTGCTCCAAATATGAATAAGCAAATGCTCTAAAGAAGCAATTGCCGTCGGGGCGAGTTCGTCGAATAAATTTATACTTTTTAGATAAATCCTGAATTTTAACTGTAAAAATGTCGTCGCCATTGTATTCCGCACGTAAACAATTTAGCGGCAGTTGCTCACTGACGAGCGGAGTTGATTCACTTATCTGAAACCAACCAAAACTGTAAACGATTGAATCCGTAAGTCTTGAGTTCTTACCTCTTTCTCTATATCTCGCTGCTGTTGGATAATTAATTCGTCGCGATTGCCGTCGTTCTGTGCTGTGGGCTCCATAATTTAAATAAAAGCTACTTTTTCTCAAATATCAGTAAAATTTATGTTGTTTGGACATCGAAAAAAACCCAGAATGTATAAATGTGACCAGAGCAAGAAAACCAAAAAAATACTTTTAAAAATACCAAATAAATTTATTTTGGTTTAGAACTTCAGCATGCGCATACAAAGTAATATATATACAGTAAGTTAATAATTGTAAAAAAATTTATATTTTTATATTTTAAGACACATACAAAATAAATGGCAACTTACAATACATAAATAGGTATTTGACACAATTGTAATGGTGATATAAAATTCAAATTTAACATCAATTGAATTCTTGTATAAAGAAGTGATAAACGACATTTAAGAAGACTGTGAAGGAACTTTTCAAACTTTACTTATTGAGTCGTTCACATTGACTCTCGTTATGTGTTTGAAGGCTTCTTTTTCTAACAAATGACTCGGGGCAGTAAGCACATTTGTAAGGACGTTCCCCCGTGTGAATACGGATATGTTGTCTCAGATGGGTGCCTTGATTAAATGTCCTCTGACAAAATGAACATTTGTATGGGCGTTCCCCAGTGTGAATGCGTCTGTGCGTTCTTAAATCACCCATCCTTAGGAATCTGTGAGAGCAATAGTCACACTGATGTGGGCGCTTGTCAGTGTGGATTGCGTAATGCAAATTAAGATTCCTTTGGCTCAAAAACGTTTTACTGCATTTAGAGCACTTGTAAGAGTATTCAGGAGTATGAACGGATAAGTGATCACACAGTTCCGTTTTATTTAAGAACTGTTCGCTGCACATTCCACACTGGTAAGGTTTATTTTTGGTGTCTGAGCTGGAACTGGCAATCTCAGTAGTTGCACTCTTTGTATGCGTGCTCCTGGTTTTGTATCTCTTTTTTTGATATTGTTGCGATCTAATTATACTTATCTTTTTGACTTTTACCTCCTTTTTCTCCTGTTTAGGCTTCTCCTTACATTCTATTGTATCAACGGCGACGGCTTTCTTCAAGCCCTCTAATTCAATTGAATTACTGAGGCCTTTAACCTCTTGTTTCTCGACCTTGACGCTGAAGACTTGATAGCTCTTCTCACATGTTCGCTTAAATCTGAAAGCTGTTTGCGCATCTAAAATACACGATATGCATATCTTTTGCGGAAGATTATCATCCGGCTTTATGTCGCGGTTAACACACTCAGCTATCATTTCTGGTATGCTGGGTTCATTCTTCGGCAGCTCCCTGTGAGCGAAGAGATCCATTAGAGTCACGGATGTGCTCATGCAAACGCGGCACACTTGCTCCATGTCAGCCATTGTCCTTTGTTTGTTGAACTCTGATGCGATTGTTGCCGTCAAAGTAATTATTTATATTTTTTGCCGGAGGAGCGACCAGATGTTTTGTCACTGGAAAAAAGGCATAAGCCTAGGTTTAATGTCATCCTTAACACCAGGTAAAATACATTTTTTGACCGATCACATACTTTAATTGAGGTTAACCACGTCCTCTTAAACCCATAAGGGCATACTAGAAGCACTATTTACCGCTTCCCTTTTCCACACAAGTCAAAAACATAAAATGCTAAACTATGCGACCAATTACAAATTTCGTAATCAGCGTTGCTTTCATTTTGTATTGGAGCTGATCGAACCCGACTCTTTTTGTTATCGATAGGCAGAATGCAAATTTAATTTGGAATTCGATTGTAGCTTTATATGAATAATCGCTTTATTTGTAAAAGATTATAATGCAATATTAATAAACTATTTTAATATGTTTTGATTAAACTAACGAAACTCAGTATATTTTAGTATAATAGTTTTTTCTCTTGCAGTGTAAGAATAAATAATCATTTATATAAGAGAATAAACTTAGTACTGGCATTTATAACTTTGTCATATAATAATATTAAAAAGGATCGCTTTATATAAAATATATTAATATATTAATCTTTTTTTAGGCATTATTTGCTGGCGATTCTAGGAATGGTACCTCTATTCTGAAAGGGCTTTGAAAAGGTATGGGCTGTAACTGGACAAATTCAAATGGAATCGAAATTGGAAATGCTTGTAAGTTATTTTCATATAATGTTGGTGGAGTCGAGTTTGAAGAGGTGCTGTTGCCAACAATTGGAGCAGTAAATGGAGTTGGTAAAAATTTAACAGGAACAAAACTACTTTCAGCTGTGGATTGCTCCTGGGCTGTTATTTCAACATTTGCATGCTGTTGTTCTGTTGGCTGAAAATCTGGTTTTCTTTGATATTCCGTTTCTTTAAAAGGACTAGCATGTTGTTCTATGGACGGATGGAAATCGGGCTTTCTTTGATATTCCGTTTCCTTAAATTGAGTAGAATGTTGTTCTATTAACGGATGGAAATCGGGCTTTCTTTGATATTCAGCTTCCTTAAGCGTAAACGGACTAGCTCTATGGAAATTATAACTTTCTGGTATATAACTGGGCTGATCTTCTGCATCCGATGTTTCTGCTGTATCAGAATTTGTGTATTTGATTGCACTATCTTTATCTTTAAGGCTTTTCATATACATATGTTCATATCTATACGGCTCCTGGGAACGAATGTATATTGGAACTTTCTTTTCAACTTCCACTTTATAGGGAACTGGAATCTTCTTTTCAACAGCTACCGGCACTTTGATTTCAACTGGATATGGAACTGTTCTTAAAACGGGATAAGGTTTGGGCACATGCACAATTTTTTCCATAATCTTTTCAACAATGTAGGGCTTAGGTACATGAATATGTTTTGGTATCCTAATCACCTTCTCAACGATTTTTTCCACAGGTACGTGGACAATTTTTTCGACTGTAACATTCACAATTTTCGGAACTTGGATATACTTTTCAACTATTTTCTCAACTGGAACGTGGACAATCTTCTCTACTGGATATGGCTTTGGCACGGTTTTTATAACTTCCTTGATCTGGTTGTGATGATGATGATGGTGGTGGTGCTTAACCTTAATTTTAATCGATTTTTCTGGTTTTTCCTCCTCAGTGTCTTCCGTTCCACTCGACTCTGAATCTTCACGATTTTCATAGCGTTCCGATGCTTGTAACTGTGGATCCTGATCATCGGGCACAACGATGTGCTCGTGCACTTCCTCAAAGGTATGGTATGTCTTTACATCAGCACCTTCTTGATCAGTTGATAGTTGAGCCTTATGTTTATTCTGTCCATTGAAACCCCTATTTGAATTAGAGCTCCTTAATAATTCAGATGGGTTCACAATGTGTATCGTATGGCGTCCTTTCTTGGAGCGGCGTCTCCGTACTTCATAGCGACTTCGTTCCGGAATATTTGGACTCTGTTTATCTAATTCCCGAAAGTCCGGCTGAATATGTGATTTTTTCAAATCAGTGTTGGTTTTTAAGGACTGGCTCTTATCTTTTCGCTGTGCCTCGCCCGCAAGAATAGGCAATGGAATAAAGAGTATCGAAAATACAAGAATTATCTGAAATATTTAAATATATATTTTGTTATATATTAAACTAACTTTTTTTAAATGTCTCGCATGAGTCTTACCCATGATGACATTCTCACAGAGTTTAACTATTTTATATATATTTTATTTATTGCACGTAAAACATTAGCAACAACCGATTCAACGATCTTCAACAGAAATGAATATTTTGAATTTCGCTCAAGCATTTATAAGCGCGATCAGTTCATATTTTCACGCACTCACACAGATCCAGACACATATATATCTTTATATATATATATATAGTTTGTTACGGTTAGAGCATTGGTGAAATTATGTAATGTGGATCAGCTGAACTCAATTGAGTTTCAAGTACACAGTAAAAAAATTACATTTTATACGACTGAAAGCATCCGATCGCGTGACTTGCATATCTTTAATGCATCGGTTAAAGCTTAAGACTAGGAGGAATCATAAAATATCATGTAGCTTTTCATTATATACAAAATATTTTTTGGTATACCAAAAACAGTTTGTACCACTCAATACATACGTAAATACATATATATATATATATATGTATGTATATTGTACGGTTGGCTGAATCTGAAATTTCCTTTGGAATTAATACCGGATATGTTCGTATGTTTACACCTTATCAGACTCATAGACCAACTGAATAGTTTACTTTTATGTCTTCATATCAATTTCCTATTTCCTAAAAAATTTCACACTTTTCACTCTACGTTATTTGTTGACATTTTAAATAAATAAACTCCTACAATATTATTCATATACTATTTAGTATATACCAAATAGTCTTTGATATTTGAGATCAATTGCCTTACATGCAATCAATTATTAGCCATATTTAATACACAATATATAAATTCCATTATATCTTTTGATCGGCAAATGTATTTTCGAATCTCTATACCATTAACCCATTAAAAGGTGTGTGTATATATCCAGTTTCTTTATTTTAGTATAACCTTTAATTGAAATCGCGACTAGAGTGTCTGTTCATAAAAATGGTAGCGGCATTCTTAACTTAAGTATAATTTTACAATCTCTCGCTTTGTTTTTGTAGCTTCAAATATATCAAATATACAAACTATACAATACAATACCTATTGAGCTAATCACATTCAAAAGACTTAATTTTACCTGCTTATTGTGATTTAATCCAATGTGGGCTCCGAAAACATATGGCTGGGTACAACATGGAATCACCATTTACTGTAAGTCATAGGGGGAAGTGGAGTATTAAATCAAGAATAGAATTGATGAAGCAACATAATGAAGACACCAATACTGGGATTCCCAATAAATTCCTGGAGATTACAAAGAGTATTTAAGACATAAGTAGACTTAAGGGTCTCTGGAAATAAGAAAGTGTTATCCATATTTTTTCGCTTAAATAACTATATTTTATTTTGGTATCTATTTTATATATATACAGATTTAATTTTGTTCGGGAACAAGTTCCGAGGCCCAAACATCTTGAGGCCATCCTGTACGACCCTTTGTCGATATATAAACATTCTGTAATAATGAAAAATATACAGAAAGTATTATTTTAGAGAGATTCTAGGCAGATTTCCCTTAGATCTTGCAACCTGAATATATACAGGGCATCTCGTAGCACATATTATAAGGGAATCCCAAATTAAAAATACATATATACAGTGTATTGTAAAAGTTAATTGACACTGTATCAGTAGATGATAATAAATTCTTCTATTTTTTTGGGGGTGTTTTCCAAATAGATAAACAAAATCTGTGTTTACATGCAAAGTACTTGACTCAAAAACACATATAACTGTAAATATATATACATACTGACATGTATACATCTATATACAAGTATTGTTGAATATATATATATATATATATATATATATATGTATACATTCAGATCAGTGTATATATATAAGTGTATCGTAAAAACAAAGGTATCTCTGCCCCATTATCATTGACTGCATTTCAACTCTGATTGTTTTCCGTCGCTTTTTGTCTATTGTGTAGAACACTCTTATTGGCATTCGCAATAGACCAAATGTAGACAAATAATTACTCTATCTAAATTATATATAATTAACCGATTTTGTGTTAGGTTGGGATTCCAAATTGATATGAATATAACTTAAGCCTTAGTTAAAAAAAAATATGAACTACAGGGCAGGTTTTTATACCAATTGTTTTGTGTAAGAACTATAAACATATTATATAGGTTTTTTTTGGGTACAAATATGAATATATATTCTATATATTATCTGAGGATTACATTGATATTTATTTATTTATCTATACTTATCTCTCCTGCACAATAAAGTCCTCATAGAAAAGCATGTTCAGACTTTATGAACTCTATGTAAGCGATTACCATAGACAAAAGGCATCATTAAATGGGGCTTACATTAGCGGTATAAAAGCATCTATAATCTTTAATAGATACATTTATCAAATGTACATCGCAGACACTTGACGATTTAATTGAGTAATCTTGCAACTCCAATTCCAACACCAACTCCTCTCACTCGCACCCCTGTCAAAACTCATTTATTTATGTGCACGATTTTGGGCCATGTGAAAATATTGTCGAGCAGTCAAGAGTCTATAAAAATCCCTCACCACAAAAAAAAAAGAAAAGCGATTCAAGGGTGGGATACGAGATGGCCAACTGGAACAGAATTTTCATTACAACAAGTACCAGACACGTGCACTAAGTGTTAATGTCGGCTTGTATACAAGAGTGCTCCACTCTGCTCTCTGCCCTACACCCTACACACTATCAAAAGGAGTTCCGCACCAGTTCTGCTAATCTGCCATTCCTACATCTGGTTTATTTCAACTCCGAGGCTGCTTTGTTTTCATATATACTCTAATACACTTATTATACCCTTACCCATTAGAAATGCTCTAAAGAGTATAGCAAAGTTATGCGAAATATTGACTAGAGACAAGAATTTTAGCTATAGCTTTGATATTTTCCTCTATATGAAATATATTTGGCATAGTTTTGGTCTATGCTGTAAATTTCAAGAGGATAGATTGTTATTTATTTTTGTATCTGAGAAACACTCGACTGCGGAGCATTCCATACTCTTTAGTCATGTATTGAAGCTAGTTCTTTCTTTATGGACAGATCCCAGCATAGTATAAAAATATGCAATATAAGTCAAAGATTAGGGAAATTATTCAATGATACTACAACAACAGAATTAAATGAGTCAAAAATTACCGACAGAACTAAATCCTATATTAAAAATGCGTTTAAAAATCCAATTAGAAGGCAGACAATTATAACTCTATTTAGAATTCCCTACTTTTTTTAAGGCGAGACTGTATTTACCTGTATTTGTAAAGCATTTCAAATCCCAACTCTTTCTTTTTCTTCTATTTTTAATTTAATGTTAAAAAAATTAATCAAATCATGTTAAACACAAAGTCTTTTAGGTAATGGGTAAAATATCTATCTATATCTAAAACAATACTACTACTAGTAATTTATATAGGTTTTTATATGCTTTAAACCTTAGTATAAACATTAGCTTACCTCATTCCTTTGTTTTCTATCATTATATATCTTTCGATTCGGTAGCTTAAGCTCTGCCTGAAATCCTGTTTTTGGATCCTGATCTCCATCTAAGACATCCACCAAGTAGTTTATATACAAAATGGCTAACTTCAACGTTTTTATCTGTAAATATATATATAAAATATGAATAGTATCGGGTATATGTGATATGATTTGATAAAGTTATAGCTTATATTTTTGAAATTATATGATATTAATAAGACTCTTACCTTAGATAATTTGGTATCTGAAGGAACATTTGGAATTCTATCTCTTAGGCATGAAAAAGCATTATTTATACTTTGTGTCCGCCTTCTTTCTTTTTTATTTGCCGTATTCCTCTTTTTGATAGTTCGAACTGTTGTATGTGGATTGAAACTGATAGGTGCGTATAGTTCATCGGGTGCTTTCCTATCGGGATCTGCAAAACACATAAATCAATAAAAATCGTTTCTAAGCACGTTTGAATATATGTTTCTTAATCAGTAAAATGTTGTATTCTTTTAATTGTAATGTCAGGGAACTCACCATTCTGTAAGTTTTTTGGACTTATAACATAATGCGGGCTCAATAAGTAATTGTGTCCAATATAATATATATAAGATAATCTATTTAATTTAATGGAATGGATATATAGAACATGTTTCTTTTTGATTTTCATTCAATCAAAAAGCAATCTATAAATCGACTTGCAAGATTACGACGGCATTCAATCAGAAGAATATTGTGTATAGGATTCGAAATACTTTCCGCTGTCTGTTACATTCACACAACTTTTTAGCCGTTTTCAATAGATTAAAAGTATAATTATATTATAGATTTTGTGTAAATTTCAATCAAGACCACACACTTGTCATTATATAAGATGTTAAGGCACAGTTTTGTACGTCTAATTTATAGATACACACATATAGTAGATTCCTAGGGGATTTTGAATAATAAGTTATGTATACATACAATTTAACGCATTATTATCCGAAATCAAGTAATTATAACCACCGTTGTTATAGAAGACTGATGATGATGATGATTCACGACACAAAGAGTGTGTGTACTTCGACATTTCAGTCATTAAAGTTAACATTTAATATCACACACACAGATTTGAATTGGAATTTTGTATTTATTAGATTCCAGATAAATACTTTTTCTAATTCAATTATAACGGTGCTCTATAAGCTTACATGCATGAGAGTTTATCTCTCATTACCCGCACAAGAATAACTAAATTGAATTAAATTTCGGTCTGTTTTCCATGTCGAACTGCACCAAGTCCCAGAACATGCCCAGAACACACCCCCAAATTGAGAGCCAATGGCAAACGCTTCTCATTCGACCAATTACAGTCCATGGTGTATATATAGCATCATAGTGTAACAAATGATTTTGCAACTGCAAGGAGTAGTCTCTCTAGTCAAGCAGCCTGACTACGACGAGATACTTCGGGTTAACCCAAGAAACACCCTACTTGAAATACTGGTTTTGCTTCTTGGTGTTAGATCATGTTAAATTTTATATTCTATTCATGAACTCATAATCTTTAAATTTGTAGAATAGATTATAACTATGATAACATAGATTAGTATACAAATTAGAATTTAAAATTTATATTATTAATTGATTATCTTGCGTCAGTAGAATAAATAGTCTTCTACTTCGATGAAGCTTTTACCTACAAGTATGCCAAATCATACCATATCATTTAGTATCATTCAGTAATACATATGAAGCATATATAATATGGTGTGTATGTACATATGGAAGTATGCTCGTCAAGTGCTTCTTGCACGTGTTCGAAATGTATAAATTTAGGGGAATAATCATTGAATAAACAAACAAGTGTATCTATAAATACTTATTGTACATAGGTATAGGTATAGGTATGTTGGAGTACTAACAGTCTATGTAAAAAAATACACAACAGTGTGTTTAGCTGATGAATAGTGTAAATAAGCGATTAAATTTTTACATAAATAAGACACAACAAGGAATCAATGAATCCATTTAGTATACAAAGTTCAACCATGCGATCGTGATGACTTCACTACATAATAGGTATAGGTATGTTGGAGTACTAACAGTCTATGTAAAAAAATACACAACAGTGTGTTTAGCTGATGAATAGTGTAAATAAGCGATTAAATTTTTACATAAATAAGACACAACAAGGAATCAATGAATCCATTTAGTATACAAAGTTCAACCATGCGATCGTGATGACTTCAATACATAATTCGCAAAGTTAAACAACTAAGCCACAGTAATTAAATATGTGCCAATTCCCAATATAATTCCCTATATTTAAAGCTGGGAAATGGGTAGTGTTTCATATTTAATTAACGGACAACGAGCACATTCGTGCGGCTTGAAACCAGCCCTGGCGTAAACTCGAATTAAAGCTTCAATGCGGCTGATAGCAATGACTTAAAGAATCAAAAAGCTCCCACTAAAAGTTTAATGCCGGAGAAATAGACACTCAGTTTAGTTTTTAGCTCATCGGTGAAAAGAACGTACAGCTGGGAGCACACTAATTGAAAAATCCCAACTTTTTGCGTAATAATACGTTTATATATGTAAGTATGTACTTTAGTATATTTTAAACAGATAGGAAAAGGTTAAACAATAAATATTTGAATCTTTAGGACTGGTGTATCTATATTAATGTACATTTAAACCCGTGCATGTGCCAAACATATATACATACATATGTGACTTTGAAAGACGAACCGGTTTAATTAAGTACTTACTATACGAGGAACTAGCTTGCATATGTATGTACGTATGTATGCATGTATGTATGAATGTATGTATATGCATATTAAGAGTTTTATTGTGAATATATTAATCTTTGCAAATCATCTTTCCTAAATATTAATTAGTAAGAACGGTTATACAACGGTTAATATATATATTCCCATTGTTCATAAATCCATTAATGGATGTATGTATTTCAACGCATAGAGATAAACGTATATATGTGTGTGTATGTTTGTGTGTGTGTTGAGCGGAGAAGCCATCTTAGACTTTATAAAATTGAATGCAAATATATGTACATACAAAGATGCGCACATATCAGAAAAAAGCACCTATAATAAAACCAATATTTATATGTAATTAAGGTCTGTATATGTATTTATATATATATATGTATAACCTCTGATGGTTAGGCTATAAAAACCTTCAAGGCACTTTATACAACTGAAATGAGTCTACTTTTTGGTAAATAAGGTGCTAATATGCAATACATATTATATAATCTGTACAGTCATCCAAATAAGAAGAATGTTGGGAAATTTGTCTGATTGGATTTAGCGTTGTTTCCCAATTAACGTGCTGAGCCTTGCTTTTGTCTATGTTAAATGATAGCAACAATAGCTTTGCCCTACTTAAAGCGTCAGAGCTCAAACAATGATAATAGAAGTTCAATAGAGCAGATTATTATAAAAATAGATTGTAAAATTGGAGTATAAAATTTCGTACACTGTCCACTATGTATTATAAAATACCTGTTGTAAATTGTTTATATTTTTTTATATTTTTAGTAAATCCCATGATGGTACTTAAATGTCTTATAGTATGCCTGATGGTATACTCCTGCGTTGGACAGAACAAATCTGCGTTGGATGATCTTATTGCTAGTGTATTTACCACGCCTTCGGGACAAGAAACCCCGAATATTAATCCTACACCACCAACCCCGGTTATTGAACCCATACCGCACGTAAGCCCAACACCTAAAACTCCAACAACCAAAGTACCTAGTTCACTAGGTAAATCTTGTGGAAGGGATAAGGAATGTGTGCAACGCTGGTTATGCGAAAACGATACATTAAATACCAGTGGAGAGAATATAATTGATATTAGAATAGACGATTCCACGCCGTGTACCTATTTAGATGTCTGTTGTTCAATAGAGCAGAAGGTATTTTTTGCAATTTCGACAACTTTTATACCGATTTATTTCATTTTAACTTGTAATTTTAAATTAAAAAGAGAGATAGATCGGATGTGCCTGTCGTACCAGTAGAACATGAGGGCTGCGGCTACCGAAACGCAAATGGTGTTGGCTTCAAGATAAGTGGAGCTCAAGATCAGGAAGCAGAGTTTGGCGAATTCCCTTGGATGGTGGCAATCTTACGACAGGAAGGCAACATAACCTTGTACGAATGTGGCGGATCCCTTATTGCACCCGACGTCATATTAACCGCTGCTCACTGCGTTCATAAGAAAGATGCCAACAGCCTCATTGGTAAATGATTTTAATTTAAACAAAACCAATTTATACAAGTCCGAAATGTAAATTTATTTACAGTCAGGGCCGGTGAATGGGATACGCAAGTCACAACGGAAATAGTTCCACATGAGGATCGTTACGTAAAGGACCTGGTATACCATGAGAACTATAACAAGGGCTCTCTTTTCAACGACGTCGCACTACTATTTCTGGAACAACCATTTACAATGCAAAGCAACATTCAGCCTGCTTGTCTTCCCAATCATGGAGAGCTGTTTGACTACGACCGCTGCTATGCAACTGGCTGGGGAAAGAACAAATTCGGCAAAGATGGAGAATATCAAGTAATTCTCAAGAAAATTGATTTACCCATTGTTCCCAGGGATAAATGCCAGGAAAATCTGCGTGCAACGCGCCTTGGAAAACATTTTAATTTACATGAAAGTTTCATATGTGCAGGAGGCGAAAAGAATAAGGATACATGCAAAGGCGATGGCGGCTCTCCATTGGTTTGCCCCATTAAGGGGGAAAAGGATCGGTTCAAATCCGCTGGCATCGTTGCATGGGGAATTGGTTGTGGTGAAGAAAATGTACCTGGAGTATATGCAAGTGTTTCCTTTTTGAGACCATGGATAGACCAAAAACTTAATTCGAGGAATATCAATGCGAAATACTTCACGCCCTAATCAACCGATAGGTAGGGTCAGATCAATTGAAAACTATAACTCAGTTTGCAAAAAAATTCAATTATCAAGTAAAACCTATATTTACATATAATTGTCAATTCAAATATGTAGGCATTATGCAGAATATATTTTTCTTCAACAATTTAACTAAAGTACCTTTATTTTATGCTATAAAATTAATCACCTAACATTAATAGGTAAGTAAACTATAAATATTGTATGGTATAGAACTGTAAAGCTTAAAAAAGCCTATATGGGATCTATGAACATCAATGATGCATACATATATATGTATATGCAGCATCTACTGAAAACACAGATAAAGTTGATTCTATGAAACTCTAACACAAACAAATATACTTGAAGAGTGCACTCTGACTTAATTAAAGATCTTACATTACATAGCATTACAATGCATACCATAATAGCGAAATGTTATATAATAGCTGAAAAAAATGTTATATTGGCAACTATTGAAAGGATATGAATTTAACCAAGACTGGAGTATGTCAGACGTTTTAAAATGAAAGTAAAATTTATCTTGTTAAATAGTTCTCACAAATATAATATATGTATAAAAAAAATATATATATTTATGTCCATATATGTATAACTATAATAATGACAATACAAATACAAACGACAATAAAAGCATATAGTTAACAGGAGCTGTAGACCTTAACATCTCGTGCTTGAATATATATCGATATATCGATAGAAGTAATTGAATATGAATTTGACATCCCTAATACCATCTCTACTAGTATGACTTTGATATTTTAAAGAAATTCTTCTGGTTTTGCAGTTCCGAGATGCCGTCTTTTAAAGGTATATATAAAAAATATAGATGTTTTAGCTTTTGTAATTTGCTTTTTGTCTATTTATTTAGTTAAAGTGAAATGGGGTCGCGAAGTCTATCCAGATATTGATGTGAACACTGATGAAGAGCCAATATTATTCAAAGCTCAACTTTTTGCGCTAACAGGGGTCCAACCGGAGCGCCAGAAAATTATGTGCAAAGGTGGAATACTTAAAGATGATGAATGGAATTTGCAATTAAAGGATGTAAGTGGAACTTTCATTCAGAAATCCATTCTTGAATGACTGATTTTATCTTTTAGGGAGCTGTTGTCCTGTTATTGGGTTCCAAAGACAAAGTTCCAGAGGTGCCCCAAACACCAGTTAAATTCATTGAAGACATGAATGAAGCAGAACAAGCAACAGCGGTATTTAAATTTAAAGTATACCATCGACATTTTCTAATCTTGTGAATGCGAATCTTAGATGCGACTGCCCGCCGGCTTGACCAATCTTGGCAATACATGCTATATGAATGCCACTGTTCAATGTTTAAGAGCAGTCCCCGAGCTACGTAAAGCATTGGAAAATTTCCGCCACGATGGCACTGATGGCGGCTCGTCAGCTTTTACTATATCATCAGCTATGAAAATAGTATTTGCACAGATGGAGAAAGGCGCAACTATCACACCATTTGTGCTCTTGCAGGCCTTACATCGTGCATCGCCACAATTTGCACAGACTGGGGAAAACGGAACCTATAGACAGCAAGATGCCAATGAATGTTGGTCCGAGATACTGAAAATGCTACAACAAAAACTTGTCCCTGTAAACGAAGAGCCTGATAAAAGTATTGCCGAAAAGAAAGCGCATAGGTAAGTGAGCTGATTATGTATACATATATAATTTACTATATTGCAGTGTGAATACACTTTTGTTAAAAGATAAGAATTTTCTTTTTGTTTCGCTCTATAATACATTTCTTGAAATTTTGATTTATAATTATCTCTATTTAATTTATTATTAAGCTCATTTATTGAACAATTTTTCGGAGGAACTTTTGAGGTCAAAATGACTTCAGACGAAGCTCCCGAAGAACCTGCCGCGATAACATACGAGAACTTTTTGCAGCTGAGCTGCTTTATATCCATGGAAGTGAAGTATATGCAAAGTGGTCTTAAATCGGTAATTATTATATAAAATATATTTATTGAATAATTAAATTTAATACTTAGTTTTTATGGATATAGAAAATGAAAGAGCAGCTTGTTAAAAATTCTGAAAGTCTGGGTCGCGACGCACATTACACGAGAACAGTAAGGTTTAAGATCTAAATAAATATATTTTGCTAATATCGTTTTAATTTTTCAGTATTTAGTAAATCGACTTCCATCATATCTTACGGTTCAATTTGTACGCTTTCAATATAAGGGAAAGGAAGGCATCAATGCAAAAGTTTTAAAGGATATTAAGTTTCCAATCGATTTTGATGCCTATGAGTTGTGTACACCCGAATTGCAAAACAAGCTATGTCCTATGCGATCCAAATTTAAAGATCTTGAGGACAAATTGAATGTCGAATCGCAGATTAAAAAGACTGCAAAAACCTTGGAAGCTGACGAAGAAATTGATGAAAGTAAATATGAAAATTTCTGGTTTGACAACGATTTAGGCAGCAATAATTCGGGCTATTACACGCTGAAAGCTGTTCTAACACACAAAGGTCGCTCAAGCTCATCTGGTCATTATGTAGCCTGGGTTCGTTCGGTGGGAGATGTTTGGTTTAAGTTCGATGATGACGACGTAACATCTGTAACAACCGACGAAATTTTACGACTTTCAGGCGGTGGCGATTGGCATTGTGCTTATGTCCTGTTATATGGACCCAGACGTTTAGAAAAGGCAAAGGAATAATAAGGTTCGATTCCTTTCCGGTTTTACAAATAGTTTGTTAACCCTTTAAACGAAATAAAAGATATGTACTAAAATTCAATAAACATTTGGTGCTCTTATTCATGTAGTGTAGTTTCTATACACTTATCTCTAGTTTTAAAATTGTGATCATATCTGTAGTATGTGAATTGCTGCTGGATCCTTGGGCGAAATCCACAATTTAAAAACATTTTGGTGATGTAGTTGTCATATAAGACTTTATTACTTTTATATTAAAAGTTTACATGTTAAATTACATATGGTTAAGTTATACGATTTGAATAATAAGTGTATACAATCAGTGTATTGTATAAATGTATGCTAAAAATTATTTTGTACTTTTCATTTAGGCATGTTGTTCTTGCTTAAGGACACCAATATCTTTAAGCAACTGATCAATATCGTTCGGACTAGGATTGTCGTCCAACCGTCGACTCCATTGCATGTACTGTAACAAAGAGATACTGATTAGTATCATATTTTGAAATACCTAAAAATATATTAACCAACTCGCTCCAGTTCTGCACGCAATGCAATAACGGCCTTTTCACGATCAGCAACTAGTTCTTCGAGATATTGATAACGTAATTTTTTTCGAGCCCGGCATTCCCTTGCACTTTGTCTGCTTCTCTCTAAATTATACACACCAGAGAAAAGTTTAATTTAAACAAAGAAAATATATTAATAAATATCATTGTTATTACCCAATTTTGCTTTTATGTCAACTTTTTCGGAGGATGTCTTCCTACCAGGTTTTCGTCCCCTCCTTCCACTTTCTTTACGGTCCTATAACGATGATAATTTACAATTGAGAAAATCAATGCTTAATTGTGCTTCATATCTACTAATGTATCTATATACACACACATACATATGTATATGTTCTCAGTTACTTGTGTACAAAAAAGTACGACGCAATAGCTGCCCTTCAAGTACTTATTACACTAATACATACTGTTGAAATATTTTCTTCCGTTATAGCCATTTGAATGCTATCGCAATCCATGATACAGATATTGGAATAACTATTTAAAATCTGTTAGTTGTGTTGTTTACGTTATTTTAAGAATAAAATGAAGTGGCGTCTCCTTCGTATTGTTTTTTGTTTTGTCACTACCGACAACAAAGCTTGTTGGCAAATGTCTATCGATAAATAATAATAATAGGGGTATGCTTAGAATTGCAGTTTACATATAAGACACTACTAGGCATATTATATCCAGTCTATATAAAAATATACAGTATTATACCGAAAATTGATCGACAAGATTACTGTATAATTATATAATTTTTTTTTTGTTATATTTTTCAGTATATATTAGTATTATATTTAATATTTATTATATTTTACTATGATGAAAGACTGGAAGAGTCCCAAGGTAAACGATGTGCTTTAAATTTTTCTGCTACCTAAAATATACGATTACTTTAATCGAATCATGAAAAACGTCGCTATTTTGACAGTCATGCTATTATTAAATGAATGAACCCAAGCAGTGCCTGTATATCAAAGCAGACGAAATTATATCAGTAGACAGTTTCTTATTATATTTAAATGGATTCGAATGCAGGACAAACTCGTGAAACAAACGGAGGTGACTTAAGAAGGGAGTTTCGTCGAAAGAAAATATTGGAATCGGCTAAGTCCCGACTAGACAAATTAAATGGAAGAGCAAAATCATTTGGACCCAGTTGCAGTGGTATGCACACTTTCATTCAAATTAGTTATTATGAATGTATATATTTATTCACATCGACAAGACATCTTTAACAAATCGAGTCTAACATAAGCATCACATATGTACCTACATATGTATATATGATATGCCAATTTATTAACATATTTAATAAGATTGGTGTGTTTATTTAAAACATTATTCACATAAAATGTTCGATCCCTAAGCGGCTGGATTTGTATTTGTAGCACATCCATCTTATTAAGTACCACGTCATGTTTGAAAAGAATATACTTTTTTTCATAAAGTCCAATATTAAATTAATATATTTATTTTCCAGATGCCGCCCCAATAGAATCGCTGGAGTACTCAGATCCAGAAGTAGAACCAAATGTTCCTACTGGAAGCATTCCGTGTCAGGAGGATGTCTTTAATCGTTTCTTTAATCAACCGACGAATATTAACACAAATAACACCAGTGCACCAAACATATTTATAAAAAGCAGGGCTCACATCTTCGTAGCATCATTTTTAGGATATATCTTATCACACTATGCAAACAATTGTCTGTTTGTTCCAGTAGGCCTTTGTGTAATGGTCGAACTATTTTACTACAAAGGGCAGCTATATCCAAGTAATAATATGATCAGTTTTATTTTGCCTTTTGCACTTATGTTTGCAGGTGCTGGTCTAAGTAAAAAAATAAAGCAGATTAGTAATCTTGTAACTATTTCACATTCACTCATGATTAATCTTGCAATTAACATTTTCATTCTATGTCTTAGTAGTTGTTTTCTCCAATACTTTAATACAAATCATATTGTTGACATTAAATAAATTGTACAATACCAACTTGTTATTTCTGAATTCAGTGTTTTAAATTTATTACGGAACGTATATGTATATGAAAACGACAGTCGCAGTCAAAGCAGAAGAAAAAAACATTATTGTTATTTTTTTTATACATATAAGATGGGTTCGGAGATGCTACAGAATTTTGCATTAGTTCTTATTACCTATTGTATTACCTGTTTTTATGGGATAAGGGCCTAACAAAAGAAGACTATGAACGGCAAGGAGGAGTTTATATCAAATTTATGCTTGCTAAACTAACTCATAAATTATTCCTTCTGGGCAACTTGACTAGTGACCGAGTAGATCAATTTGAACAACACGTTAAGAGGTGCCTGAATTTCTTGTAGGATGTAGATGTTGTGTTCGTCTAAGCCTCTTTTACATTGCAAGGAAACTAATAAGGGGTATATATTTATTGAGTTTGATTTACTTATATAATAGTTGACTAGATTTTGCCTCCAAATTAATTCCTCTAAATAGTGATTATTGCACTTCTGCAATATATATTGTTTTCAATAACATTCGCGTCGCGGTAACTTGAACAAAAATTGTAATAATAACTTAAAACAATACCTTGAACAATTTCGATCTGCAACAAAGGAAATTTTTTATTTTAAGCGATGCAAATTTTGTTTTTTCGAAATCGTAAAAAAATCGTTTACTCAAAACTAGGCTTTAATGAATAAGGTTAAGAACTCGGTACTGGCTGTATTTCAAATCAAAAAATTTATCATGCGATTTCGGTAATATAACTGTGATGGTATTTCTTGCACTAATGGGAGTTCCAACATTTAATTTTGCCATGTTACTGACTTATTACCTTGCAGTTATGAATTGATATGCAACAACTGATTTTCTCTTCATCTGTATACGCGTAATCTTGTATATTTTTGAACATTTTTATATATTGAAATTAAAAAAGTATTCAAGCATTTGGGATTTCATTCCATCATTCCAATACAATGCTACCTTCATAAGGTTATGTTATCGATATACACATTTTCGTAATTGAACTCATGTTGCTGAACTAGCTTAGGGGGAACGATTTTACCAAAAAAATATCTGGTCACCCTTGCTGAGAACTTCTGATGTACATACAAAAAATCGAGCTGGAGTGTGGTGCAAAAATTATTGATTAAATATTATCTGTGCTAAAACAGATATTTTTCATTAACCGACATGAGTGATCAACGGGGCACCAGAGTTTATGTCGGCAATTTAACTGATAAAGTTAAGAAGGACGATTTAGAAGGTGAATTTACTAAGTACGGCAAATTGAATTCTGTATGGATTGCATTTAATCCGCCCGGTTTTGCTTTTGTGGAATTTGAGCATCGCGATGATGCCGAAAAGGCATGCGATATTTTAAATGGTTCAGAACTTTTGGGATCTCAATTGCGAGTAGAAATTTCCAAAGGCCGTCCCCGACAAGGAAGGCGGGGCGGGCCTGGTGACAGAGGACGCCGTGGCGATGTCGGCAGGCATAGCATAACAAACAGCAGCAGCAGCGGTGGATTCAGACAACAACGCGGTTCCAGTGGCTCCAGTAGTCGCCACTTTGAACGAGGCTACAGTTCCGGTCGTTCCAGCACCGGATATGGCGGTGGCAGAGATGGCGGCAGCAACGGCTTTAATCGTCGCGATGTCTATGGTGGTGTTAGAGAAAGCAGCCGCTACGGTGGTGGCAGCAGTTCCAGCTATGGTCGCAATGGCGGAGGTGGAGGACGTTTTAGATCTCGTTCACCAGTTGGTAATCATCGTTTCTAATGTTCAACCTAAAATCCAATTCTGCTTATAAAAAACAATATTAAACGTCTGTGCGATACTGAGCGATCTAGCTACCATAAGGGAGCATTGCTAATAATATGTACATACATATATTAAACAAATTTTAATATTTGGTTTATAATCAATTAGGAAATATACTCTTTTAAAATATATTTCTATGCTGGGACATCGGCTTTGGTAAAAAAAACAAACAAATATTTATTTAACAAATCAATTGCATCAAGTAAAATCATAATTTAAATGGAGAATATTCAAATTTAAGAACTAAATTAGCCAACTAATAAACATAATTAAGATTTATATATTAAATGCGAAATAAATACGGACTTAGATTTACCGAAACCTAGAATATATAATTCTAATAAAATGCCAGAATTGTAACTCATCAAATGGACGGTGTATTCGGTGCACTACTAAATTTGTTTTTAATTTTCATTCCTAAAAAAAGCAATCAATAAATCGGTAATCTGCAAATCTTCGACATTTTATATACAAAAGGGCCATGAGTGGTTTTAAAGATGGCTCATTATACATTTTTCGGCATTTGCTACGAAATATATAACGCATTGCCAGAAGATTTCCAACCCCAAACAATCTTGATCTGAACAACGCACTGAGTCGATAGAAACATGTGTCAATCTTTTTCTTTCTCAGTTTTGAACTAGTACTGATCCAGTTTTGTATGGCTGCGCGTAACCAGATCCGATTGGGTCAGATTATCACGATGATTGGTTAAAAAATGTGGAATAAGATTCTGCGTGGCTGTTGGAACAATGAATACAGGAACGCCAGTCGCCTTAACAAATTGAAAATATTTTTTTTAAGAGATCTGTATCTCTTTGTAGTTTACTTAACTAATATTTATTTTCTTGCGTTTTCCATTCTTCTTAAAATATTGTCTTATTTAAACTGATTAGGTTAATTAAGGCTACAAAAATTATACTCGTATTATAGTATATTATATAATATTTATAATCATGATATATATTATAAACAATAATATATATATATATATATATATACATATATATATATGACATATATATACTCAATAAAGATCGCCCCTTAGTTGCATAGATAAACGATGTTTTATTAATTTATATTAATTTTATAATAAATAATATAATATTGATTACCTTCCCAATTAGTTACCACATTTCCTAAGATGTCATTCATCGTAGTTATTGATTCCGGTCACAAGATAATCCTGTGGAAACTGAAAATAAAAAGCAATGGGCTAGGTATGTCTTAACTCGACTCGTTTTAATGAGCGATACGTTGTTTGCAACTATATTTGCATAGTCTACGCTAGTGATGATTTGGGTGGCACTAAGTCAAAACTATGATTTCACTGTTATTGATAGCGAGGTATACCTGGAATTGAAACAGAGCCGCTTGTATTGGTACCGCAGCCTGAATCTGGCAAACATATGTCCCCAATACGAAAACATATATGATGACACTTTAAATATAATAATATACAGATACAACAGGCATTATATTAAAAACAAATTTTAAATTTAATGTGCCAGTCACTTTTAAGCATTTCCTGCGGTATTGACAATAAATCAGATGCTCGTTGCATAATAAATTAAAACCAGTGAGACAAACTGAATTTGTAACACATATCATTTTAATTTTATTATCTATATTTTTTAATTTTCCTATTAGTTGGAGAAAAAGGTGGTGTTAATATTCGTAACATGTTTAACTTATTCTACATATAAAAATGATTGTTATGGATATTTAATTAGAATATATAAATGTGACAAATAGCGTTTATTAAATAGATCCCGCTTCAGATCCATTGCATTATTATGCTAAGCATAAATATTTTTATATTACTATTAGCGATTGCAAATAATTTAATTACCATAAAGGCAAAAGTTCAAACTTATAAATTTATGTGGTTGTGTCCACTTATTTACTTCGTGCACACACAGCACAATTTTCTGAATCTATCGATAACTTTTGTGTATTACTACCAACGTTTTTAGAGCACTCGGAACACCCTATGTCTCACGTTAGATATTACTATTGACAGATAAACTAGAGAATATCAGTAAAAGTACATGAGCTAATGTTTAGGTTTTTTATTTTATTTTATAAGCGCAAACTACAAACGGGATATGTGTTAAACAACAATATTTGTGATTAATAAGTGATATATGTATGTATGTTAGAGCGATACTAAATCAACTTTGAGTTCTTTAGCAAAAATGTTAAAGACAATGTTTTTAAATCGCATAATAATTGCAATGGAAACAGATTAAATATAAACATAAAAGTGCAAATTTGTGTTAAAACTTGCAAAGGTGATATACAAAGTGGCGTTGGAGTGTGTTACATGTATGTACATACATCAATTTACTTACATATGTATGCATGAAAATACTGTGCCCTGTTCACATGCACGTATGGAAGAGTTAAAAAAGTGCATTTATTCATCATATGTAGTGTTTATATTTCATTAATTGTTTTAGCACTGTCTATTTGAATTTGCACAATGCAGTATTCACATTCATAAAATCCAATTTTCCCTCAGTTTAGGTTTAGCATTAGGATTATTATTTTGACTGCTGATATGCTTGCTTACATGTGTGTATGTATGTATGTCTGTATACTAGAGACAACTCGTTCATACTTATGTATGTACATATGTATGTTTTTAGGTACGTTTGAATGAGGCGAGGAACATTGCATGCACACAAATGCATACTGTTATATATGTATATAAAACGCATATACATATGTACATTAAAATTATTTTAAAAATCTTGAAATGCAACTTTTAACGCTGAAAAGGATTTCAAGTAAAAAATGTATGTACTTGTGTATACATATGGACACACAAACATATTTATGCATTCAGGTAGCTAAGTCCTAATGCGTATACAAACATACATATATGCATGTAAATGCATAAGTATGTTCTTTTGTCAATCATTTGCAATTATCTCTTAAATCCGCGATTAAATGGTACATTTATTTTATGAAGTTCTTTTATTTTTATTTTCACCATAAAACAACACATCATTTAACGAAAAGACAATAAGAAAAAGGTTCACAGTTAACTTTCCTTCTATATATTTTCCCTTAAATCATATCTTTATAGTGTATTTTCTAAATGCAGTCCTAAACAATATATTTTTGTATATTTGTAATGTGTGACAATTTCATAATCGACAGGACATTGACAAGGTGCTAAATTTGTGTTGATATTATGTTATTCATTTGTGTCATCAGCACCCCTATTTTAATACATGTATTCATAAAATGTGGTTAGTTCGCGGATCACCTGTTAGTTTTCTTCTTTAGTGCGCACTAGTATGCCCGTATATTTTAGATATCAACTATTTCTTGTGAAATTGGCGTTAACCAAAATAACCAGTTCACCTCACAGCACACATAGTAAATGGTCTATAAATTGTGGACTATAGTTGAATTCCTTGCATCATTAACCCCTTAAGCCAGAGGCTGTGCGTCCCTATCAGTAGTGCTTTTCAAATATAGAGTTCCGTATAACCTGACCCATTGTGTTAATCAAGGATTGTGGTTTGAGCAAGGTCATTACCTCATCGGCTCTACTTAAGAAGAGGTAGTCTGCTATTACGCTACTTATGAATTTGAGTACTTATAATAGAAATAGTATCTACTAGGTATCATAATATATATATTTACATATGCGTTAAACATAAACTATAAAAATTTGTATTTAATTTTTGCAGGTGTTAAAGGATTGCATTAAAAATGGTTTTTTTAAGAACGTTTGTAATAAAAATAATGATATGAAGGAACATATTAATGATGAAACAGAAATCAAAATAAATAGTTATAATAATAAAATAATTAAATTAAACAAAAGACAACCCACATCATCTTTGGAGACTAATATGGCAAATACAATATCCACAATGACCAATGCCTTACGTAATGCAGTTAGCAAGAAGCGTATACGTTACAAGGAGAAAGGATTTAACTTGGACCTAACATGTAAGTTTTCAATTATCCATAATCTACGTTTAAGTACAATAATGATAAGGCGCTTTATGTTCCGCACGTATATAAGCCTGGAGAGGGGATATTATCCAGTTGAACTCCCGATTTAGATGGACTTCCAGTAGTGTAATACTAAATAAAACATATAAATTGTTGATGCTTTTGTTATTTAATTTAATCTACTTTTATTTCAATTTACTTTTTTCAGATATTACCCCCAATATTATTGCGATGGGTTACCCTGCGCTGGCTTTTGAAGGCGTTTACAGAAATCGTTTAGAGGATGTGTACAAGTTTTTGGAGGAAAATCACCCTAATCATTATAAAATCTATAATCTATGCTCAGAGCGCAGCTACGACATCAGTAAATTTCATGAGGTAAGTAAGAAAATGAAACAATTAAACAATATTCTAATTTCTGATTAAAACTTCTTCCAGAGAGTTGCAATTTATCCATTTGAGGATCATAACCCTCCCACCATTGAGTTGATACAACATTTTTGTCATGATGTCGACACCTGGCTTAATGCGGATTTGTTGAATGTCGCGGCAGTTCACTGTAAAGCTGGAAAAGGGAGAACCGGTAAGAAACATCTATAATTTATAACCTCACATAACTGATTATATATCAAATACGCTTTAACTTTTAGGCACCATGATCTGCGCGTACTTGGTCCATAGTAAGACCAAGGAAACAGCGGATGAAGCATTGGCTTTATATGATGAAAAACGTACGAAAAATCGAAAAGGAGTTACAATTCCATCTCAACGTAGATATGTTCAGTATTATTCAAGTTTAATCCCAGATGTTCGGTATAAAGTAACAAGTCTTTACGTACGTATTATATTTATATATATTATATTATTATATTCAATTACTATATGTTGTTTCATACTACTTAAAGGTCTGTGAAATTCGTTTTGCTGAGTCAAGCTGCTTGCATAATCTTGGTACAGTGCAATGTTCGATTTTTGAAATGAAGGACCCTGCAACAGAAAATGTGA
The DNA here is from genome assembly GCA_035045065.1 of Hirtodrosophila trivittata. Classification (NCBI taxonomy): domain Eukaryota; kingdom Metazoa; phylum Arthropoda; class Insecta; order Diptera; family Drosophilidae; genus Hirtodrosophila; species Hirtodrosophila trivittata. The sequence continues at coordinate 1,607,901 of JAWNNK010001445.1, read as the reverse complement.
AGGCGCATGTATGTCCATATATATATATGATTTCCCATTGTTTATGCACGCTATATATTCATATAGTATAGTAATATAGTTGTTATACTATATACAAGTACTGTCAATCTTCTCACACGGCACACAAGTAGATATAAAAATATTGATGCATACTAAAACATACACTGTACACCTGTAATATTTTTAGAGAAATTATTAAGAATACTATTTTATACTAATTTTAATGTTTATTATTATCTATTAAACAAATAGCGACTGAAAACATGGAAAATTGATTGTCACAAATCGTTAACATTGGATATAAGTAGTTCGCCGTTGGTAGTTGCTGGTGATATTAAAGTTGAGCTTACACAAAAATCATCGAGGAAGATGATTTGCCACTTCTGGGTTAATACATTCTTTGTGTTTAATGATGCTGGTATGTATACTTATTACTATAAATTTATAATAAAATTTATAACATAAACATTTCTTGAATTAGTCTACGAAAATGATGGAAGTAGCGACAGGTTTAGGTACACTCTGAATAAATCCGAAATTGATGGTGCACATAAGGATAAGAATCATAAATCATTTTCACAGGATTTCAAGGTAAGTAATCTTATCGTTTCGTTTCTCCATTCGATATAATTTACTGATATTATATATACATTTCTTTCCAGATCTCTATTTTATTTGAAAGTGAAAAACGTTCCGAGTGTTTACAAGCTGAATCTTCTGTAAAGAATAGGTGTTGTAATAATCGAAGCTCAGATACATTTCTTGGTGACAATGATAGGAATCTAAGCAGTGAGGGTTCTGTTTTAAACTCTCCGTCCTCAAGTGGTTTTTTGGAACGTAATGGTCCATTGCAGCATGCCAGTGATGAAAGAGGTGCAACTAAATCTCATCAAATGGAGCCTAATGGAAAACTTGTAGGAATTGCATGATACAAAAATTAACAATCGCATTCGTTAACTGTAATTTATTTCTAGATAAAAAATCAATTTGAAAAAACTCAAAACAACTCAAAACACCCTGCATCGAAACGCAAACAGTCTTCATCAAAATCCTTTTTATTGAGTGTAAATAGCACGTCGTCAAGCCAGGACGTTAAAAAGCAACACATTTTCAATCAACCGTCCGACACACAATCCGATTCAAATATATTGTATGAAAATACCTGCGACAGTCGAAGTATATTTGATCGTTGCAATATTCCTAAGCCCAATGGTGGATCTGATAAGCTCTTCGAACAGGATTCATATATTAACTGTAAGCGATCGCCCCCAAACTTTAACCAGGCTGGTGGAGATGGCGACGAAGATTGGGAATCCGGTGAGTCAATTGTTAATCTAATAACACCAAAAGTACAACCATTACTTTCTACTATTCCGTATCTCCCATTTTAAATTATTGTACAACTGACAAATTATAACAATTAAGTCCACAAAAACTCAAGAAAAAAATCGGATAGATGTAAGCTTTTTTTTTTTTTGTGTTTAACGGAAAAAGAAAACGCATGAAACGCGTACAATGTCTCATAGAATATGTAAGGATACACGTGATAAGATTAAAGCTCTTTGCGGATAAGTCCAACTTAAACCAATTTGACTACGGAACGGAAATATAGTATATATTATATATATACTATAAATATATAGAAGTAACAATGTGCTGATCAGAAAATATACTTATAATGATGCAGACTTCCTTTACAGTTGATTTATTTACTACAGGAAGGAAAAATTCTATCGCAAGGGACAAAACGAGTACAGATGCAGAAGCAAGAAAAGGAAACTCGCATCAAAAATTAAAGAATAAATATAAAAAGAGTAAACTGAAATTCTCTCAAAAGTTACAATGGATCCAAAACTATTTTCGATCAGATCCATATAGTTTCTTTCAGAAATTTTTACCACAAGATGCAGTCCTTCGAAGTAATTCAAATACATATATTAGGGGCATAACGATTGCTGAAGAAACTAAAACTAAAGCCACATCAACACATTCAGTCCTTAATCGAATTGTTTCAATCTCTTGTCCAAATATCTTAAACAAAGCCAGTTTTTATACGATGAAATATAAATCGAAATCCATTGACACATTATTAGAGGGCCAACACAATATTTGGAAGGATAATGAACGATAGATATAATCAATTTCATATATTTATATATATATATATATATATATATACATATATATATATATATTTGTGATAAGGTCATTTCAACGATTCACCGTACGTCGCAAGAGTACACATCCAGTAAACAAGTGGAAATTGTTTAGAAAGTAATGCCATTTATAAGAGAAACATCATGTAACTCCATTAATATACATTATAAACTCAAAAGTCTTTATAGTGTCTGCAACGCCTGCTTAAAGTAAATGCGTTCAGTTTCAAATTTTCAAAATGAGCTACAAAAATTCAATTTTTCTATAAGGAAAATAACGAAACGTTAGTCTTTGCCCCTCCCTACCCAACCCCTTCCTTTCTGTCTTAAGTAAAAGTTCTGATAAACTCTAGATGTTAAAAATAATAGAATAAATATATTCTTAAAATTGGTTAATTAATACACCCACTCCCGCCCCATGCTCCCACATAATATAAAAGTAAAAGATTCAAATAAATCAATCAATCTTAAAGCCGTCACAATATCTCAAGTTTGGACAAGGACATTCCCATAGATATGTCCTTTATATGTGCTTTGAATGAATGGATTGTGCAGACAAATAATTACAACTATATTATATATATACATTATATGTATATATATAAATATACATATATAGATATATCAAGATCTTTCCATCTACATGTTTGTGTGTATATATTCATTCTTTTTAATTATAATATTAAGAAACAACTTTAATTCTATCCTTGCCAAACTACATTCTTTACACAAAATAAGGAAAATCTCTGTAGCTAGGCTCGTCTATAAGATCTATAATTTACCATAAAGTCCTGCAACTTGTTGAGTGTTTCCTAGTGTTCATGTTATGTCCATCATTTGAAGTATTCTCCATGCTGGCCATCCTTACAGCTCAGCAAATAAATTAATTTACAGAACAATCAGCTAGCCGGATCTGGAGAGCCGGATCCGCTACAATTCAATTACAACGAAGTTTCAAAAATCTCAATTGCAGTTGTGCAGTGGAGAATTAATATAAATAATACAGTAAAAAGTTAACAAACTTTCTTCGATCTTTAATCAATGTTTAAGTTCTACACTCAACAATATTGTTTATTATTCTCAATGATTTTTGAGGGGTTTTTTCGAATCGTAAACTATATAGTTTTGGCAAGGATTTGAAAGTAATATTTTGTAATGTCGTTTTTAATTTTTATATGCAAAGATCTTGATATATGTAGGTATAATATATCTTCTCGTACATATTAGTTATCAAGGGCTTTTGTAGAACCCCCAGCATATAAAGAGCATTTACATTTATCTATCATAACATTTTTGAATATTCCGAGCCTATAATTAAATAAGAGTAAATGTATTTAATTTTAAAAAAATGTAATACCATATGTAGCTAAATTGAACAGGACATTATATTATGATTTCTGTATATTTCATTTACATTGAAGATTGTAATATGAGCAACTTTTGTCTGTATAATATACAGTGTATGATAAATTTCTGTTAACAATAAATATGTTTATTAAAACCAAAAGTTCATCTAAATTATGGGGTTACACATCTTAACTTAAAGTTTATTGTAACTATATATTATTTAATTTATTTATACATATATTATATATACGCCTAAATTTAAAATAATCCTAACTAAACTAAGTGCAGACTCATCTAATTTTATACATACAACATTTTACATCAAAATCATTATATTCATTCATCCGTTCAGATAAATAGGATATATACACAATTCATTCAATTTTTTTCGTTGGTCTGAAGCTCAGCCTTGAATAATGGAGGTTTCTTTCTGTTAAGGAAAAAATGAAAATTTAAAAACTGTTTTCTTATTGTTGTCCCTATTATTTGTTTGAAATAGTTGATATTACTAACCCATATACATCCAATGTCCAATTTACCTTTTCTATTTTCCCCTTATCAGTTCTGACTCCACTTATTGTTTATTTTCTGAGTATTAGTTCACATTTCTTGACCTATGACAATTCCTGCTGCAAATCAAGCAATGCTACAATAGTTGATTAGTTACCATCTCCCTGAATGCCCACTCATTATTATCTTTTGTATAGGTTTTGGTTTATATTGTTTTCGGTGTGTTTTTGTAAATTTTATAATCTCTTCAGCCTTGTTGCGGATCAGCCGGGATATTCATATTATCCGTGACTGTTAATTACATATCAAAGTTTTGAAATAGCTTTTCAGGGATAGGTTCATTATTCCAAGGGTACATTATATTCCTTATAAAGTACTGCTTTTCTTTATCATTGTGATTCATTCATTATTGGTTTAACGGCGTCTTTTTAACACATGCTTTATTGTTAAGAGATCGGTTTGAGGGTAAACATAATTTTAGCTGCAGATTCACCAACGTTTCTCGGCATCGGGGAGGAACAGGTTTCTTAGCCCTAAAAGCTCAACTATATATGGTAGTGCATAGGCGACTTCAGCTCACAGATCTCAACAGGACAAACAAGTTCATCTCGACTGACGCGAGTGTATTGAGTGCGTTAATGGTAGCTTATGGACCAGATATTGTAAGTTTTTATGAAACCCAATTTCGCAATATAAATGAAACCGTCAACTGTTTTCTATAAAAAAAAACTTTAATTTCAGGAATGCACTTATAAATTTAATATTCCTGCTGACGTCACCTTTAAAATAAGGTGAGTTTTGTTTGATATCTGTGTATACCGATCGATATAACGAATAGGTGTAGTTTTAGGTTTAACGCACATTCATTTCATTTCGATAAACTAGGTCCCACACATAAAGTACCTTTTCATATATGAAATATATAAAATATCATTTTATTTCAAAAGCCTCATTGAACATATGTAATTGCCCGTGTAAATTAAATGTTTTACTAAAAAGATTTAAATTGTTGTTCTAGATACAAACAAGTACATCTATTTTAAGCTTTTTTTAATTTCGAGCAGCGAATTTTAGACTTTTGCCGCCATTTGCAATAAGAGTGATCCCTGCCGATAGGGTGATTACTCTTAAACCACCCTGTACGCACAAATTTTTATCTAGTTCTAGTTCGTGAGCTTAAAAGCTAGCACCAAGTTTACTGTGTATATCGTTGCAAAGAAAGTTTATCGATAAAAAAATATCTATTTTTCTTAAACAAATTTCAATATCCACTTTCAGTGGCTAATTTTATTTTTAGTTACCATTTATTAAGCACCATAACCATTAGATCTCGGTTAATCTCTGTTTTTTATGTAGTGATTGGACTGCATAATAGTAATTAATACTTGTTTCATGATCGGTCGTAGCAGTAGATTAGCTTCACGAAATTGAATTCCTTGTAGTTATTAACCTATTTAAATATGTGATTTCAGATTGCATATATTGGATAATGTGATAACGGATCGTCGACCATGATATGAAGTAGACAGCGCTTACCGTACTGCTCTAGATTCGTAGTTCTGTCTTTTCTTGTCCTTTCACTTATTTCTAATGTTCTTCAGAAATTGTAACGTTAAATAAAAAAACTGTCTTGTTACTGCTTAAAATTTTCACAAAAGGCTTTAAATACCTTTAAACTTTATTATTAAATCTTTGCACTGAGGAATTACTTGCTCAAGTGGTAGTTATTCCTTATATCATAAAAGCTATGCAATCTTGGGTTTAATGATCCCATTTTTTGTTCAGCTATAATCGAATTTTGGACATGATGGACATTATTAGTCAGGATATGTCTCTTTTTGATTCTGTGCGTCTGTTCTCATATCTAGATCTATTTAAGTCTTATAGCTATTCTTATGACTTTTTATACATATGCTTCTTTTCATTTCAGGCAATTTATAGGTCGAATCCAACCAGATTTAAGCACCTATTTTATAGCTGCTAAAGGAAAGATTGGCGAAAACAAGATTAATTTCATTGTTTAAGCGTTTACATTTTTAATTCTCGTGTTTTTATTGTTCGTTATTTTTAGGTTTATTTTAGTTAAGATCAGACCAGATGCAAATTGTAAAATAAAAATAGTATTTTAATTTTCAAACATTTATGTAATGTTTTAAAAGTACAAGCTGTGAATATGTTGCCACATGCAGCAAGCAATCCTCCTCTTACTAGTAAGACCTCAGGTATCACCTACTGCACTCCCCTCCAACTGTGTGAATCCCGAATAGAAATTGTGTCCGGTATAAGTCTCTCGAAATCTCAGGACCAAAAAAGTTCCACTAGTTGTTTGTATAATGAAGTAATAAGAGTCCTTGTAGTCAGTGTGCATTTGAAGGCACTTGAAGATTTATCTATCATAAACTTTCGTCGATCTCTACCGAATTTACACTCTACACTTATTTGGTTGTATAATGATACAGATAGAAGCATGCAGCATATTTGATACAATGAACTGTTTAAATTCTGTCTAATGATTAGCCAAGTTATGTCCGAGGCTATGTGTGTTTGGAAAGAGATAAAGAGCGCCGTGGTAACTACAGGAATAAAGAAATGGCAATTTTCTCATTGAATTATTAATGTAGAAATCCATCTATAAGGTACGTAGAATCGATGTTTAATAGTCTGTGTTAAATTCGTTGATTTATGTCTATTGTGTTGTTGTTGGTGTTGTTGTTATCCAGTGTTTGTCCCATCGTTTGTAAAGTGAACAATTGTAAGATCGTACAGGATCAGCCAACCTGATAACTGTGTGGTATCCTTTACATTTTCCACTGAACGTTGTTCTTTTGAAATCTCGTGTATTCCAGAAATCTTGTTTCCACCGATCCTTTTATGTTATAAATAAAGCTCCGTTTGGTCATCTTTTGTACAGCATAGGACCTGCGTTTGGTAAGTTTGGACCTAATACTTGTAAGGGCAACAATGGCTCGGAATCCTGTTTATTTATTGTGATATATTGGTATTATGTGTGCTTGATGGGATCTTTCAATTCGTTTTATATTAAAACTGGTCAGGAAAAAAACTCATACCATAAAATATCATCTGAAATGTCTTGGGCGTTAACCATTGACCACATCTTATATTTTATATATCAACAATGTATATACCTATAGCATAATTGATATGCTCAGAAATGCCTGCTTCTGTCTGTTGAATATACATCAAATATGCACTACTTTATTATATTCTAATCACTTTTCATATGTACAGGGTATTAAATAAGTTTTATTTCAATGTTATAAATGATGGATTATTTGGTTTCTTCCAATTTATCACATAAAATGTTTATAAACTTATATTAAGTACGTGTTCTATTTTGCCATACATATTATAAAATGTAATTTTATGTACTATTTTAAGACCTATAAAACTTATATCCATACATAATACATTTATATAATGAATATTTTTATTATATTTTTTCAGGAGAATCAACATACCTTTAATTCAAATGTATTTTGGACCTTATAACCTGGAGATCTACAGAAAATTAATAATAACTTAAAGCTGCTAACATACTTCATATATATATAAATATATATGAATTTGTAAATATATAGATTTTACCATATTTCATTAAGTAGGACTAAATATTATAAAGTAAATTTCTATATAAATGTGTACTCTACGACCTTAAGTAAGATAAAAGTAAAATATTTACATAGTAATTTGTTATACAAAAGAGCAAATATTTGAATAAATTTGTGATTTATTCAATAATTACAATTGAAAGTTGTAAATATTAAAAATTACACTTTTTAAATGTTTAATATTGTTAACTGGACTTTTATTTAATATTTCATTTAATATTCATCAGAGCACCTGTGGCACGTTTATGTTTCTTCGCTTTAGATCACAACATTATCTTGGAATATCAATCGAAAGAGATGTTCCTTTGGATCTGAATGCGGTAGGATCCCAGAATGGACACGTTAAAGCAAATTTCCACAAAAAGGAATTCTACTCGTATACAAATGAAGCAGAAGCTTTGTGTGTCGTGTATTATATTGTACCAAGCGACGCAGTTTAATAGGATTCATCCACTGGCGAAAGGATATCCTAATCGTTTTGAAGCTTATTGGTATTGTAAATTTTGCTCTATCTATAAACATGGTCCTTGAGATAAAACTGCTAGGACCGACAGCGTTAGAGCGAATGAGAGCCAGAGAACACATTTACTTAGCTATAAATCGGCAGTAATTAAAAGGACTTCATCTTTCTACCAGGAGTCGAGAATACCACTTACGAATATCCAGGGTAACCCAAATAAAATAGAGGCATCCAATAACAGAATACCTTGTATCTGAGCTATTTGCATAGTTCGTGCCCATCTAAATTGAAAAATATTACAATGTCTTTTTAAAGTGGTTTATTAAAGTTGTGTAAAAATATGTGACAGACAGAAAGAGGCATCTTTATATCTATAAAGTATATATATTCACGATCAGTGCCAATGCCGAATCAGTTTAAATGTGCCCTGTCTGTCTGCTTGTGAAACAATCACATTTTTTTTTATACAATCTTACTTTTATAATTCCTCTTCGGTATTTATAAAAATCGTACAATATATAATAGAGGGTAATAAAATATCATTTCAAGTATGATGTGTATATTTAATTTGCTTGTCCTAATGCTTGCGTTCTAAAAAGTATATCATTAATTTGCTTGTCCTAATCCTTGCGTTCTATAAAGTGTAAAAGAGTCATACACCTGCTGCAGTTCTGACAAGCGATATTCCTCCAGGCACACAATTCCTTGCAGCGATGGTGATAGCTTTAAAGCGCAGGGTAGACAATGGACTACATGTCTCTTCTCCTGTTCTCTTATGAACAATACGTTAAAAACTTCAACCTAGAAAGCAAACAGATATGTAACAAATTGAATATATATTATTATTTTAGTTCTTAGTTTTACTTACTTCGCATTGCCCACAATAGTGGGATGCCTCGTTTTTTCCGCGGCCGTTAAAACGAATCTCAACTCCTTTTGATTTTACATATTCTTGTAAATGAAACACTGTTTTCAGAGATTGTAACAAGCACATTCTGAAAAGAGAAGATGTAAATGAAATTTATATTTTTATACAACAGTAAGTATTTATTTATATTTATATTTACTTGATTAGTTCGAAAAGTTTTACGTCTGATACTTTTATATTTCTTGCTAGATTCCAGCTTAGATGTACCATGGGAACAATACTTTTAAAGTTTTGCAGTTTATTCCACTCATATCGTTCAATGGCTAGCGAATACTGACGACCTGTTAAGGGTCCAACATTCCAGGCTATGTTATTACACCAGCCTACAGATTGAACCCAATGAACACATCTGAAACGAAAGATAACAGCGATTAAATTAAACCTTGCCTTGTTTGCTTTAACAGTAACACAACTTACCCAGCATTCACCCAAACCAAGTCCCCAGGTTTTTGTATAAACCGATATACTGGTATGTTTTCTTTGTATAAGTCTTCTAAAACCGGCCACCACGATCCATGTAAATAACTAATATTGTTCTTTTCACATAGATTATGAATGCCGCCCCAATAAGCATCCGGGACCGCAAACCATTCACAGTCTCCAGGTCCAATGTTAATATTAATTGAGCAAAAGTTATTATTTTCTTGGTGTCCAGGTGTTCTACTTCCAGGCACTTTCATATATAATTGAACGGTGTTCATCCCTAAAATAACGTGACCCACATGGGACAGCATATTGGCAGCAGAAATTACTCTAGCAAAGGCTGGCAGTTTTTGTAATTCGCTCAACTGAGGCTTCCATTTTCGTTCATCTGATAAATCTACGTTTGTCCCGAATCTGCAAATAAGTAAATAAATTACATATAATATATTATCGACATAAATATATATATAATGTATATACATAGATATAAATATATATACACATAATATATATATTGTTTTTAAAAAAATAAATAATACCTCAGCATTTTACTGCCGTTTTTTTGTTTTTTGCGTTTTAAATTAATGTTTGAATTAGAAACTGAATCTTTAGAATCGGAATCCGACATTACTTGAGAACCAGCGGAGCCTTTATCGCCTTCATCCTGTAATTAATATTTGATTACTTGTTATTATAAGTAATTAATTTTCATTTATTACCTTAAGGCTGTCTTGAAAGCTCGAAGCCTGATACTGAGCATATTTTGCTATTGTTGTATGAGATCGATGTGATATGCAAGCCCAAACTCTTTTTGCCTGCGACGAATCCCAATTTTCATCGGGCGACTGATTTACTTGAGTTCTGACCTCCACACTATGGTCTGGATTTGCCTCCACCAAAGTTTTTGTCGAAAACAGTCCCAAGTCTAGCTTCAGAGCTCCAGCCAATCCACGCACAACAGCAATCGGATGCTTAAGGCAAAATTCTTGTAACTGTGGACTAAAAGCATGTTTCTTGTTTTCCAAGTGAACCGACGGAGTGGGCGGCAAAAGCTGCTCTCGCGTTAGCCTTTGTGGCGGACAATCCGGTGGCGCCGGTGGTGGTGCTGCTCTCATAAGCACTGAAAAGTCTATTGGTGGCTCATCAAGCGGTAGATGTTTTACCGCAGACAACAATTGCTTTGAGTCCATTTGTATATTAAATGCCGGCGATGGATCGTCCTCATTATCATATTCGATTTTGGGCTTTTGTTCAATAAAGTTATTCTGAGTATCATCTTGGCTTTGTGTTAATACCTCGCTTTTAATTACGATATTTCTGACATCAAAATGATTAGCTTCATCCTCAGCTAATTGAGTCGAAATATTCTGACAGCGAAACTTTAACTTTTCATCGTCCGCACCTAAGCAATATTTTGTTAAATAAAGGAAAAAGAAAAAAATAATTTTATAAAGGAATTTTAATAGTCATTCTATAAGACTCAACATACCTAATGAGCTCTGATCATTTTTAGACAAAATGTGCTCTAAATCTTTGGATTCACTTTCCTCTTTCAATATATTGCTTGGTTTTGTTTCTGGACCATAAGTTTTGGAGTTTGTACTATCATCATTTCCAAGCATATTCGCTGCTGGAAGCGCGTTTTGTGTTTGTGTGCGATTTTGCACTGTTAACTGTTGTAAAAGTTGTTCTTGTTGCTCATTTAAGATCTTTTGATTTTGCTGCAAAAATTGCAGTGTGTTCATTTGCTGGTGGGACAAGTTTTGCATTTGATTCTCCGATCTGTTTTTAACTGAAAATTCAGAATCATCCTTTGCTCGTTTGGCAGGGATTGGATTGTTCTGATTGTTTTGATTTTGATTGCCTTGGCTGTGTGGATAGGGTGGCGGCGGTCCCTAAGTAAAATGAAAAGGTAAAACATAAAAATAAAAAAAACCTTTTATAGTACATGAAATGCTTAAGACTTTTCTGAGATATGTTCAATTTTAGCATTTTTTAAAGCAATGTGAACAAACTTATGTAAAATATATATTTATATTCTCTCGACTTACCTGTACAGATGGATTTTTGCTAAACTGTCTTTGCTGCATTTGAACGCTTTGTTGTTGTTGACGTGAGTTAATTTCTAATGATATTGGAAGATTCCAAGCTTCTTCAATGGAACAAAGCTGTCTTCGTTTCGATGTAATGCTAGGCAGTGGTGCTTGGTTAAGCTGTGTTTCGAGAAATTTTACTCGTTGTGCAAGGCCTTTAGTTAATCCATTTGTATCGTTGCTCCTTGAACTTGAAGCTTTATTTCCTTCCTGGGCAGTGATTAGTTTCTAAACATATAAATAATATTAAATACAAATATAATATATACGTAATCCATTTAAAATACCTTGGAAATTCGCTTTATTGCATTCAAATAACACGCGTATGCATCACGCAATTGTCCGCAACTTTCATATAAAATACCTAAATTGGTCCAGGCCGATCTGTGTTCTTTATCTAACTGGACTGCACAAATATATGCTTGAAGGGCATCCGTGGGTTGATTTTGTTGTTGATACAAGACGCTACATAAGCATAATCAGTATTATTTGTTGTTTAAGGCATATATTATATTAATATATTACCCAATAGAACACCAAGTATCCGCATTCCCTTCACTTTTTTCAACAGAATCCCTATAAGCTAAAAACGCATCATGAACCTTATTAACTCCTGCGTAACATCTTCCTAGTAAATATAATGATTGTCCACACTTCGGGTCGGCTTCTATAGATTTTTGTAAAAAATGTAATGCATTTGATTCACGTTCCTTTTTTTCGCCTAGGCATTCGACACAATGATACATCCATCCTGAGAAAGTATTTAAGTAAATTATTTGAATATTTTCTATATCTATAATCGATAATTAAGCTCTTACCTAATTGTCTATATATATCCGCTTTTAGATCCACAGATACATCTTTATCGTTTAAAATAAATTCATATGATTCTTTTGCAGCTTTGTGCTTATTCTGTACTTCATAAAGATGAGCTATTTGAAATTTAACTAAAACATATAAAGTGGATTATTAAGATAGTTGCTAGAAAATATAACCTTAATATGCAAATATATACCTTGGAGATCTGTAAATGTTGAAGGCGCCGAATCGATTAAGGCCAACTGCAAGTGTTTAAGGGCAGTGTTAAATTCACCAGTAACTTTTAGCATCAGTCCTAGTCGTAAATGGACTTCATTTGCACAGGCAAAATGTGGATTCAAGTATAAAAGTTCTTGAAACGATTTGATTGACCTTAAAAGAGAAAATATAATTTACGTATTTTACGTTGCCTAATAAATGGCCATAGAAATTCCCATTTATAGAAATATTTTAAATCAAACAGGATCACACCCTTGTTTCCACAATATGAATTGCTGTTAAATTATTTAAATAAAGACTTCTACTACAAGTTGCATCAAACGTCAGCATCCCAATAATCTATCTTACACGGCTTTGCAGCCGGCATCATAAATAAAAATAAGCAAACCGATAAGTTTGAAAGAAAAACAAGACCGCATGTTTTTGTGAATGTTTCAAGCATTCAGGATATATAATATTATTTATGGCAGGGGGTTGAAAGCATTTAAATACATATAATTTCGCAGAACTTCTGAGTAGGCTTAAATACTGTTAATTGTTTAAATTTGTGATTTTACAGTCAGTAAGATCGTGACGCTCATAGAGACAAACGAACAAGGCTAAATGGAGTGAAGCTGATAATGAACATAAATGTGAGTCGGATACAGGGTAATCGGGGGTAGTAAATGACTGTATTAGCTGCGAGACGCCGTATTTGCAATATGGGGTCGGCATAAAATCTAGTACATCTAGCATTGGGTAAATTATTTAGTTCATAGCTAATTTTTGTTACCGCTCCAGTAAGTCTTGCAACACAAATGTACTTTAACATTAAGAACTGTTACTGTAAAGATGTACATATGTATGTAGTGCAAACAGCCATTGTTTACGCTACTTATACATGCATTTAGGCACACACGCTTGTATGTATGTATGTAAATGTTGGCACAAGTATGAATTTAACTAACAAATAACGTTTGAATTTCTATTATTAATTTTGTTTTGCTTTTACACTTATTAATTCAATCGCGCATAGATGTACATCCCCACAAACGTATGTATGTACGTTTGTACATAGACAGTATCAACAATAATATGATTTCAGATCAGTGAGTTTTTCAACCTTACTTGTTTGTGGTATATTATTTATAAAAAATGTTATATTAAATTTAAACTAGCTTTTAGCAGTTGTCACATTCATCTTTTGGCAGTGTTATGTTTGTATTAATTTTAAAATCACACAGTCTATACACCTAATACATAATTTCCTAGTTTTTAATTTACTAACTAGGGATGATAATAAAGCAATGTATAAAGATATCGATGTTTCGCATTCGATAAATTCTTTCATTGCTTACTAAACAGATATGCAAGCCTATGTGCGGAACGATGAAATGAAATGAACATTTAAGAAGTGTTGACACCTAAATTGCGTATTTTTTAGAGTGATATATATGAGAGATTAATATTTTTATTAATTGATCTTGTATTGTTTAAGTTGCTAATAATCAAAAAATTTTATTTAGATCAATATTTACCTTATTTTTTTTAGAATTTCGTTTTGTTTTTTGAGTATACGTCTGTGATCAATATTATGTATATAGTTTAAACAGTTTTTGCGTGAAAGAAGAAAAGATCAAGCTAATCAAGAACTAGGACAAACTATGCAATGACGGTCACAAGTTGCTCTACAATCAATGACATAAAAACAGAAATAAAAATATTTCACAATGTATCAGCTGTTAAACAAATGATATGAAATAACCTTTTAAACAGAGAAATATGGAGAAGAAAGCCCACTAGGTAGAAAGAGTATTTAAAGTTTCACCGACTGTGGAAAACAAACATGTTAGCTTAGCTTTTTTTAACTCGTTTCTAAATATTATGTTTAGGGATAGGCTAATAAAGCCAAAAAAACATGTGATCAACGATCACAATATCGAGATCTTGCTATTACAATATATCTAGAAGGGTTTTAAAATTAAAAGTCGAGAGTATTCAAAAAGACAATGCGCTTATTCATGTCTACAACAAAAAGCAAACATCCGTACTTTCACACTTAAGCAAAAAATAATTTGGATGTTGCGGGAACAGATGAGTTCAACAGCGGCTGTGAGGATGAATCTAACTTTTTTTTATATGCATTACTTTAATTACATAAAACATTTGTATTAAATGACTTACCATTTAAAACACCGGAATTCAAAATAAATTACACCAATCCCATATAAGAAAGCATGGTCTTTCCAATATTTTTCATATAATTGCATATATTTTTGATATGCAGATAAGGCTGTGAAGAGAAAAGTACTTAAGTTTTTTTTTTTAATTTAAGAAGAACTGAAAACATAAAGTTATAAATTAGGCGTATAAATTTAAAAATTTCCAATTGTAATTTTAAATACTTTGCTCCCAAACGTCTACTTAAAAAAAAATAATACTTTTCCAGAATTCATCGTGCTCAGTATTACTACGTAAATGCTTATTAATTTAATTTGAATTTACAAAGTCACGAATTTAACTGCACACAGATTAACGGATGCCACAAATAAAACTTTTATCATCTTAAATGTGGCAAAACTCTACTGACAGATCAGCTGATTACCTGCAAAGAATGATGTTTTAATGAAAACATTCATAAATAGCTGATTGTAGTATTATGATGCTGACGGACTTTCAAATGTGTAAGGTTAAATGTATATTCTTTCGTTTATACATCGAATTTGTGACCTCGAAATGCAATAATTTCCTGAATTCTACTAAGCATAAACGCAATAATAGTACTACTAAGTATAACACACATATAGTTCATTCACATATTCTTTGTTGCCAGATTGAACATACCCACATATTTCACTTGATAGCTTCTATATGAGAACGTAAATTAGTTGTTCTTAGCGCATACACAAACACTTCTTTCCCATAAAAATCACCCATGTCATCTTACCTAGAATTCCAGCGGTTGTCTTGGGGTGGGATCAAAAATCGAAAAATAACTTAATTTACAATGGTAAACAAATTCACATACCAAATTTGGTGCTTGTAAATAAACTATTGAACACAGTCCATAACTTAATGCGGGTGTTCTTATAGCACATACAGGCCGTTAAGAAGACGAACATGAACGGGACATCCATTTGACTTTTAC
Organism: Hirtodrosophila trivittata; assembly: GCA_035045065.1. Taxonomy (NCBI): domain Eukaryota; kingdom Metazoa; phylum Arthropoda; class Insecta; order Diptera; family Drosophilidae; genus Hirtodrosophila; species Hirtodrosophila trivittata. Next base: position 1,592,190 of record JAWNNK010001445.1, on the reverse strand, counting down.
TTGAATTTTTCCAATATTTGCAGACCCTTTATACCTATTACCGAACATGTCAACAGCCAATATGCAGATTTAAGACCATATTCCAAAGCCCTTATACTATTTTAACCACGATTGATTGCTAGATTTTAGATTGCAGTGTTAATATGATTCTTTTACCTTCAGAGTATTCACACATAAGCAGATGAAAGTGGCCTAGTTTACAATAAGTATTGACGTCCACTTCGGTAGCCCCCTCCATTCCCTTGTTGGAGGTAATCTCTTTTGACATGCCAAATTTTATGTCATTTTTAATTTGTGGATAACAAGTATTTTCCTTTACATGCTCCCCGCCGGATCTATCATCGCGTTGTTTGTTTATGCTTATTGAATGACAAGTGGCGATTTCATCTTGTAAAGCAGTAATTGTTTGTTGAATAAGATCCTTAATTTCGGAATTTTTGGGGTCCGACAAATCGAGAAAACCATAATATCGGCTGAAATGAGCTTGATTTTAGCGGGGAATAGAATATATGATTTATCTTTACTTTACCTATCTAGCTCCAAAATTGTTCGAAGATCTTCAGGCAAATATTGTATCATTTTGTCAAAATTGTAATAATGTAAATAAGTTTCTAAATTATGCTTCTGCTAGAGCTGGTATCATTTCGATAACTCACTATCGATAAGAAAAATGTTTCCATAAGTCGGCTGGTACTAATCGAATGTTTACCGGCTTTCCTACTATCGATTACTAAGAATAACTGAATTGACGATTCAAAATCAATGACAAATAAGTAAATAGCTCTTTTTGGGGTTCTGTATCAGTTCTTTGCTAGTCTAAATAATTTTAAATATATATATATATTTACTAATTATAACTATATAATATCATATTCAATGAATAACTCACACTTTATTTCATAAAACATAATGCCTGCTCAATGACCCAAGGTGACATTGCTCTCTTCCTAATCATAAACTCAGCCCAACTTAATAACGATTTGAACAAATCTTTTGCTGATAGCGTATCAGTCGCTATTCGACTTAGCGAAAGGAACGAGGTTCCAGTGTCTCAAATTTGCAAACGCTTAGAAATCTCGGGTATATCTTATGTCACTAAGTGCCCAATGTATTTGGATGCTACTGTATTACCGTTTTCCTAGTTTTAACCAAACCAATCAATTGCCAATTATAATTAAAGTGTCCAAGTATACGTAAATCTTCGAGTTACAAAATAAATTTAATTTTAATAAAAATGCTTCCGGACATTATCGGTGGTTTTCTTGGAGGTAATTTATTATAATACATTTAATTAAGTAACAAAGATATTATAAAATTATACTCTGTTGCCGAGGGTTTTTTGTTGGAGTTCCTCAATAAAAAGTTTCCAGTATCGGACATATTTGTAACAAACTTATTATGGTCAATCTTTTTATTTATTTTAAAACGCGATTAAATTTTGGTTTTAATTTTTTAATTGAATTTTTCTTGATCTTAAGTTTCTGTATACTTTTATCAGGAAGTAAATATGAAATAAGAAAAATATCAGCTTCCAAGTCAGATTAAGGCTCGCACGGGTTAATACAACAAATCGAGCAAGTGACCCTAGGTCACATCTCTCTCTCTAATCATAAAGTTAGCTCAATTTAATGCCGAGTTGTACACATTTTATTTACTGATAACGGTTCAGTCGCTATTCAATTTGCCGAAAGTAACACGGTATGGATTTGTTGTTTGACAGTTCCTTGTCATTTTAAATAAATATTCACAGATTGATATTAAATAGTATCACTTACAAATTTAAAACATTATATATATAGTGTTAAAAGTGTAGAAATTTATATTTTGATAAGGATGTTTAACAAATAAAAACGTGTGTGGACCTCATCGAATGAATGTTTATATTTTCAATTTGAAATTTGTACTAATAAAATTAGTACTAGCCACCCAGCGCCCTTATATGTGTATATATATTAATTATATATTTATCGGCAGGTTATAATTATATATAACAAGAATATATGCTTTATAGAGTCTGAAATGTTTAAAATTGAAATCAAATAAAAAGAACTGCGAACATATTATTTAAAATTATCAACTTGATCTGTCGTCAGAATGTTTAATGTGAAAAATATACAATATATATTTATTTGTAAGTACAAATTACAAATGCCCGGAAATAAATAACTACGGCAGTAGCGATAATACTTTTAATTAGCATACACAATTATTATGTGAATGAAATTCGGAATAATTTAAGTTTGAATTTAAAATGCAAACCAACTTATGATATAAGCTTAAAAAACTTATCGAAACAAAAGAAATCTTGAAACCCAAAATTAAGAAATTCGTTGAATGCTTTTTAAAATGTGGCAGAAATTTCGCTGAAAAAGAATATGGAACAGGGCGTTCCATGTAAATAAAATGATTGTTTGAAATTCTTTCAATGGCCAGACTAGATGCACTTTCCAGTACGGCTACGATTTGATTTGTCTGAACTTAACAATATATAAGATATATTGTACATAATACTTATTTTAGACTGTAGAATGGACATTTTCCGCCCTATGAAAACACGTTTGTTACTTTTGCCACATCTTGCATAATAATCGCAAGGAAAATATATTTTGATTTGGAAAGCTCAGTCAAATACAGCTCTTTTTTCAAATAAATACGCCAATAAAATAAGCTAGTAGTGCTTTGCTTCAAAAAGAATATGTCAAATATATAAAAAATTAAAAAAAAAAAGATTAGCCGACTTTACTCTCCTGCGAGCAACAGTAAACTTTTAGAGGATCAAAAACTTACCGCCCGTATGCTGTAAACCAAAGCAAAGGTACGCGAGAAATATGATTTATATCCTGATAAAAGCAGTTAAATAATCTTCCATCATTGAAAACAATTACTATCCGTATAAGTTACAGTTTTATCCGGGGTTTGTCGATGTAATATAGATAAATGCTCCGCAAAGCTTGCTCGAACTGCCTCCATTTCTACATTGTCCTAAACTATGACCGTACTTAGTTTTGTGAATCCGCTGGAATCTCTGTTATATCTTATTTGTTTAAGTGCCTAATGTATGTGTGTTATAAATGCATTCTTAGTTTTAACCAAAGCAATTAATTGCAAATTATAATTACAGTGCCCGACTAAATATAAATCAAGACAAGTTTGTTGAAATGCTTCTGGACTTTATCGCTGGTCTTCTTGGAGGTAATATGCTTGAACTTTCAAATTATAAACACTATTTTATATATATTTTATTAGATGGTAGATTACATGGTAGACATCTAAATTATTAATAATTGTATTATTCAACGGAAATAAAGTTTTGGCAATATTTTTTTTCGTCTTTTATTCACAAATTTCAAATGGGCCTCCTTAGTCGAATACATTATAATCACAGTCTAAAATAATATCGTTACGTAACAAAGTCTCGTCTTGGGTTTATCCCAAGCACATGGAACGATAGGATAATAATATCATCATATACAATATATATAAATATATCTATTTGAATTCTGATTATAGGTGCCGCAGGAGTACTTGTCGGACATCCATTTGACACCGTTAAAGTACATTTACAAACTGATGATCCAAAAAATCCGAAGTATAAAGGCACATATCATTGTATGAAGACAATACTGCTATCGGATGGGTTGAGAGGAGTGTATCGTGGCATAACCAGTCCAATTATGGGCATTGGTTTAGTCAATGCGATCGTCTTTGGCGTTTATGGGAACGTTCAGCGTTTGTCACATCAACCCAATTCCTTGATGTCTCACTTTTGGGCTGGAGCATTGGCTGGCACAGCACAGGGCGTAGTATGCGCTCCAATGGAGCTTGCGAAAACGAGACTCCAATTGTCTAACCAAATAGACAGTGGTCGTAAATTTAAGGGGCCTATTGATTGTCTGATACATATATATCGAACTGAAGGCTTTAGAGGCACATTTAAAGGACTTGGAGCGACAATTCTTAGAGATATACCAGGTGATTATAGTCTAATTTGCCCCAGGTAACCATCATTATTAAATTGAAACATTTTCTTGCAAGGATTCTCTAGCTATTTCGTTTCCTACGAATATTTTATGGGACTTAAAGAAAACCCCAGTGTAATTTATACACTTTGTGCAGGAGGTTGTGCAGGAATGGCCTCCTGGTTAGCCTGCTACCCCATCGATGTGGTTAAAACCCATTTGCAAGCAGATGCCCTTGGAACCAACGCAAAATATACTGGGATGATTGACTGCGCGCTCAAAAATTATGAAAAAGAAGGCTACTATTTCTTCTTTCGAGGATTGAATTCAACATTAGTACGAGCGTTTCCCATGAATGCTGCCTGTTTCTTTGTAGTAGCTTGGGTCTTAGATTTTTGTAAAAAGAATGGAATCGATTACATTTCAAATTCGAAGCCATCGCTAAATATTGTAAATTTGGAAAATTGGACACAATCATATTTAGAGAAAGAATTAAAAACAGATGACGAACTAGTGCGCAAAATAATTTTAGACAACGATATGGAGCCACGTGATTCCTCAAATGAAAGTTTAATTGGAGGCTCTAAAGATTATTATCACCGGGATCAAATTTACGAAAATAAAATCAGAAGTTCAAAGTTAAATTTTAAAAATCCTTCCAAGCAATCAGAATAATAATTTGTTTTTTCCGTGAATAAAATTATTAGTTTTAATATTATCCAAATAATCAACGATCCTTTACCAACTATTTAATAATGATTAATCGTTTCCAAAGGCAAGGTGGGAAAACAGACGCGCTTACAAAATATCAACACAGCCAACCAATGCATACAATATTTTTTTAGATGTATCTCTAGTCGTCCTAAGTTTGAAATCATCAAATACAATATATATTATTATGTCATACAAACTGTTACACACGTAGAGTAAACACAGGACACAATAAATGACTTTTGAAATACAAGAGTTATTCAAGAATACCTCTCGCAAATGTTTCGTTGGATGGATCGAAACAGTTTCCAGACGCATATCAATATTAAAAGTACACTGAAAATTTTACAAGGTAAAACATTTATTTTACAGTATTGGACCTCAACACTTCACGACGTTTTTTCTTTACAAATATAACAATTGTTCTTCACTTGTACAAATTTGTCAATGGTTAAGTAGGTATTCATTTTCGTTTTAAGGTGCTCTGAGAGTTTCCGAGCAGGGACCGAATGGAATCATTCGAGTTAGCGGAAACTGCATCGTAAAATCGGGGAAACAATTGAATAGCAAAATAAACCGTGAATAGATATAGGGTTATAAGAATAGTTAGAAATAGATCAAATATAGCTGGCTTGACTCGGTAAACATTTAGCTTTGGGTCTATGCTATTATAAAACATGAAGTCAGGCTCTCGCACATCTGGCTTATCATAAACAATTTTCACATTTTTCAGATACTTTTCAAATCCGTCTTTGATATCGTTGTTCTGCAAAACGGACTTGACTCCAAGGTATGGCAAGATACTATCCTCATCTATTGCCTGTAAGTAAGACAAATATAAATATATATAAAATATAAAAATATTTAAGAATTACTTACCACATGACCATCAAAAACATCTGATAACGGATCAAGTTTATACATATAACAAGCAAGGGATTCTGCAATTATCTTCACCGAGGTAATTGCTTGTGTTACTATATGGGATTCATTGTCCTTAAACATTGTAGTACGAATCGGACTTGTGGGATTTTTCACCGAAGATAATGTGAACGCAGGATATCGCTTCATGGAGAAACGCTCATGCTCCCACGATAATTTCGAATCGGCCAAATTAATTTTCTTATGAACACCTTCAACCGTGAGATTTTCAGCATGATGACCAGCGACCGTCTTCAGAATCTTAAAGAAGTTGCTTATTGATGTCTTCTCTTTAGGTGGCTTTGAAACATGCATGTACAACATACTGGGTTGACTGTATGCCAAGCTTTGCGTGATTGTATCCAGACATAGTACAAATTCCACATTCTTAAAAAGAATCGATAAATTTTATGAATAAACAAAATAGCAAGGAAATGTCAGCAGTTTATAAAAGTACCTGCAAAGCAACATTATCATCCAATTCTAGCCACTTCTTTGATCCCTGGAAGTTTAATAACAAACCAGAGTCAGAGAGCAGGAATCCCAATCGGTATTTTGGAGATGTGCTCATTAAAGAATGTAGTTTACTGAAGATTTCTATAAGCGCCATTACTACGGTGGAATCAGCATTAAGGGGATAATCCTGCAAAAGTAAAGAGTTTTATTATTGCTCTTTTTTAAAACTATATAGGGACGGGTATCCATTTTCACTTATAATTTAAAAACTAATACTCACATTAAAAATTCCAAATGTCTTCAAATTGGCTGTTATGAGTATAAGTGGCAAACTGCTAGAATCGCCTGTTCTATCAGAGTTTTTCAAACCAAATTGATTTGGCATAAATTCTCCTTGAATAACTGGAATTTTGCTATTTTTATTTGCAGCATTATTCTGTCCATCTACAGTGACATGATAGCCATTTGCTGAGACTGTTAGTAGCAATTGGCCAAGCGCAGTTTTGTTGTCGGCATTATTATTAATAGCTGTATGTGTAACATCATTGATAATGTGTTCTAGATTTGGGTTGTAGGGAGCGAAGTAAACTGGCACAGGTATGGATTGTGCCAACATTTGCTGCTCCAACATTAAGATATGTTCTTTAACTTCATCGCTTAAAACTGGAATATCTTTTGGCAACATAACTATAAGTCCACCAGCTTTCTGTCGAATTTTGTGCAAATCATTTACAGAAATATCGAGTAGCCTATGAAAAATACATTAACGTTATTAATATTAATTAATTTACACGTTCAATTTGAGTAGCTCGTTAAACAGTCGTAATCAGTAGTTCCGGTTCGTTAGACAAAATAGCTTGACTTTTGTACACCCATTAATTATTTATGCACTACATTTACATATAAACGTTTGTAATAATACTGCACAAAACAAAACCTACAACTTTTTTCATGCAGAATAGCATAAAAAAGGGATAAGAAATTACCCGGCTTTGTTGACCCACATAATAACCTTGATTACGTTTGCTTTATCTTACCTGGCAAGAACACAGTGCCGACCAGTGCTCCACGTATATAAAGACTTTGCCTCTAATGATATAGCAGAAGACCGAGAACCTACATATTTATTATAAAACATGAACATTTGTAATTCATAAGTTCTCAACATTAATATATTATTAGTCATTATATATACCAAATTGTTCTCCATTGACATCAAATTTGGTCATTGACATAACTTGAAATTCGCTAGCAAGACTTGGTGAGCAGAGTATTAATATCGGCAAAGCTACAAGAAGGCAATAGGGCAGTCCACCCCGAAAGATGTCCGCGAAATTGTCAGCCTCATTCAACATTTTAACGTATTAACGTTTTTTCCGACTAGCTTCAATTTAATTAAAAAAATAGGTTTTACTAATGGGATTGCTAATATCGATTCAAGAAATCGATATTTTTTCCACATGTTTTGATGACAACACAAATCAAGGTAGCGCAGACAAATTTGCGATAATTATGGAACGTAGTGGAAATACTCTACGTTCAACAACATTGTTCTATAGCTATTCTTATAAAAATAACCTACTGCACGTATATAAATGGTACGTATTTTTGATTAAAATAAATTACCATTGTTGCTTATGGGAAATAACTTTGAAAGTAAAATTGTACCTTAAACTCATGACATTAAATTTAATTTACGCTTAAATAAAACTTTTATTTGAGTTCATATAGCTTGTTGGTTCTTTTTTGTATTTGTCGTGCCCTCGTCGTTATGAAAATTTGTAAATATTTAAAAAATAAAGTTGTACGCAATAATATTAATTCAATCTTAGTCGACTGCTTGCTGTCAAACTATTTTTCAATCTCTTCGGTTCTTTTCCAGCGTTCCAGTCTCTTTGCTTATTTCGTGATAGTTTGAGTAGCGTTGCTTTTTTATTGTCAACAAGCCAACAAGTACAGGAGTAGATCATTTGCAGAAGTCCGGCAACTTTAAATAGCACTTCGCGGCATTTTTGTGAAATTGACTCTGATTATAATGGAGGACTTTGAAAAAATTGAGAAAATTGGTGAAGGCACGTACGGTGTGGTTTACAAGGGCCGTAATCGTTTAACTGGGCAAATTGTTGCTATGAAAAAAATACGATTGGAGTCGGATGACGAAGGAGTTCCTTCTACTGCCATAAGGTAAAAATTGATTCTATTTACAAAGCTTGTCCATTGTACGTACATACATACGATCATTTCAATTTCATTATAGAGAAATTTCGTTATTAAAAGAATTGAAACATCCAAATATTGTCTGTTTGGAAGATGTGTTGATGGAAGAGAATCGCATATATTTAATATTTGAATTTTTATCAATGGACCTTAAAAAATATATGGACTCCTTACCACCAGAAAAACATCTTGATAGTCAATTAGTCCGAAGCTATTTGTATCAAATAACAAATGCTATTTTGTTCTGTCATCGTCGTCGTGTGCTTCATCGCGATTTAAAACCGCAGAATCTACTTATTGACAAAAATGGAATAATTAAAGTTGCTGATTTTGGACTTGGTCGATCTTTTGGTATACCAGTTCGTGTATACACCCATGAAATTGTCACTCTATGGTACAGAGCTCCCGAAGTATTGTTGGGTTCTCCTCGCTACTCTTGCCCAGTTGATATATGGTCCATTGGATGTATTTTTGCAGAAATGGCTACACGAAAACCGCTATTTCAAGGCGATTCTGAAATTGATCAATTATTCCGAATGTTCAGGTAATTGTAAAATTTTAACCGATGCAATGTAAGAGCTTTATTAACATTATTTTGACGCTTCATTTTTAGAATTCTGAAAACACCAACCGAAGATATTTGGCCGGGTGTTACTTCGCTTCCCGATTACAAAAACACATTCCCTTGTTGGTCAACAAATCAATTAACCAACCAGCTTAAAAATCTTGATGCAAACGGGGTTGACCTTATTCAAAGGATGTTGGTCTATGATCCAGTACATCGAATCTCAGCCAAGGATGTTTTGGAGCATCCGTATTTCAATGGCTTTAAAGTCGACTTAGCTACTTAGGATTTAAGCCTTAAAATATGTAACTTCAATACGAAAATTAAATATTTAGCAGGAAAATAAAATGTATGATTAAAACTTATTTTGGAAATAAATATTAATCAAGTGATTATTTTTCGATGTCTGCGAAATAAGAATTTATGTTGTGTCTTCAAGTTTTTCGTTAAAATATATTTCTGATTTAGTTAATACATTAAACTAAATTTAAGCTGTATAACAATCTTCAGGTGGTTTTTTGTACGGCAGCAAAAACTCCAGTTCCTTAACATTGCTGCTGACAACAACGTCTGGTACAACTTGTTGCTTTACTATAAGATAAATAATGCAACTGAAGATGTCACCTTTGAACCTTGGTCATAAATGAGCGTAGGATTCATACCCTTTTATAATACATTTATCCATAATTTAATATGGCTAACAAATCACTTAATGTACAAGTGTATTTATGTTATATTTTGCCTCATTTATTCATCATTAAGGGCGTGGCAACCATTGTGTACTAATAAACACATACATACATATATTTTATACAATTTATAATTGAAATGTTTGAGCAATTATGTATGAATAAAGAAAAACTAAATACAATTTTGCAAATAAAAATGCTTCTCACCATTAACAAGCTACATACAAACATACATACACATATGGTACATATGTTATCAGGTGTAACATAATATGTATAAATATTACGATATCATCCTTACTTTATAACATGATGTGATAATAAACGAAATTTATAAAGAATTTTAAGGAAATATTTCAATTTTTTACGAAATATACAAAGCAATAGCCAATAGCTAATGCCAATGCCAATGCAGTGATCTTTAAATATCGTCCAACAAATTAGGTTTATTAGTGTTATTGTAACTATCTATCTAAGCAGCATTGTTCATTTCTGGCAGCCCGTTTGACATTCTGAAGATTCTTTTTAGCTGTCAAATGATATATATATGTATATTTCCTCCTATATCTATATCGCTAGATTTTAATTTAGAACGCTGCACATAAAATAGCATTCTAAATTTCCATTTAAAGTATTACCTACGCTAGCGTATTAAATATATATATATATATATATAATTGATAACCGTTTTAAAAGTTGTTTTTTTGTTTTATTTTTAAAGCTTAGAGTTATTTTAACAGTTAGCTTTAATCTTATTTAACGATTACTTCCTTCTAATACTTATTGTAAGTACTCGGTTGCTTCATATATCTTCTATATATATCTACATATATAGATATATATATATATATTTGTATATATGTGTGATTTTGTTTTAATTACATGCGAGCATTTAACACGTTTTAATCAAAATGAATGTGCATATACTTATACGTATAGTCCTAGGGATATGGGGAATACAAGAAAGTCTGTATGAAATTGGGTTTGGTTTTTCTTCTTTTTTTTTGTTGTTTTTTTCCATTGTTTTTAAATAAACCTACTTAAATCTAATTTTATATAATTATGTATGCATGAAAGTTTTAAAAAAGATGGCTACTGTGTGACATCGCACGAAATAATGTAAATCCCACATATTTTTATATAATATTAATAATATGGGGGGAGGGGGAGTAAAAATTCTAAATAAACTTAAATGATCTTGCTCCTTCAATCATGATAAAAACAAGTACATATATATACAATTGATATAGTAGATCAAAACAGTATATTGGCATATTCTTGAAGACAGTGATAATAACCGAACAAAAATAATGGGCTAAAACGGTTGGTGCATGGATGGTAAGTGGGGGGGTAATGCCTCAGGATTGGATTGAGTGGCGTGACAACGTCTGAAAAAGTTACTTAACAACTGTTGCTCTAGCTCGAAAGTGGATGATGAGTACTTTGTAGAGTCCTGGATCAATTGAGTTGTAATGGAAGAGGGAGATGCCGATGATGCCTTTAGGTCGTCGTTTCTGTTTGTATTTGTGTGCTATTGTGGATGTTGACCAATCTGTTGCTGCTGTTGTTGTTGCAAGTGGGGTGGTAAAACGTTGTTAGCCTGATTTCCAGGTAAGGCCATGCTACCTATGTTTTGGGTTGGTGGTGGGCCATGTTGTGAAGGCTGGTTGTGGTAACTATTTCCGACGGTGCTCACAGATGGTTGTTGTAACATGTGGTGTTGGACATTTAGCTTTGGTCCGTCTTCCGCCTTCTCCTCTTCGCGACGTTTCAAGCATGCAGCCTTTGGATTTAGATTTCGCTCGCGAACCTGTTGCTCTAAAGTCATTATAACCTCCACAGCCATGTTAAGGATACCAAGCTTAGTTTGAGGTTTATCAGATTTCAGGTGTGTCATACACATGCGTCCTAGTTCTTTCAAAGCCTCATTTATATCACGTATACGAATGCGTTCCCGAGCATTGTTTGCCTGACGCCGTTCTTTTTCGCGAATGGCTTTGACAGCTGGCTCAGCATCATCGTCATCATCCGCGGAGGAGCAATACCTGCGCGGTCTTTTAGAGCCTTTACCCTGAGATAGCTGTTGCAATTGTGTGGCATTCGAAGGTTCAACAGAGCTCGTTGGTTTTGCATCAGAAATTTCCAGATTTGAAAGATTTGAAGTTGTAGATACCCCAGGATGCGTCACAGTACTAAGTCCTCCAGGTTGTTCCTTGCGTTTTTTTGTTGGTTTTGTTGCTGACGTTGAGGTTGACGTCGATGGATTTCGCTCTAGTTTAATATTCGATACACCCGCACCTCCAACTGATTGAACTGCAGATGCACCAGCACCAGACGTACCCATAGAAAGAACCTCATGCGACAGTGTACTCGATGTATTGGGTACAAGTGCACCGTTACCGGCGGTGCTACCGCTTATAAGATGGGATGAGGGTGAATTGGCCACGAAGGAAGATAACGTTTCAGTATTGTCCATAGAATTTAAAGATGTGTTCACATTTGCTAACATTTCTGGCTCGCAATGGTTCCGTAAAACATTAAGGGCATCATCTAAGCGCTCCTCCATGCGTGTACCTTGAAAAACAGAAGCCATGGTATGTAAACTAGTTACAGGCCCCATATCGCTTGCATAGTTTGAGCTAGCGCCACCATTTAGAACACTGTGACTCCATCCAGCGTTGCCAGACGTTTCGCCAATACCAGACTGCGTCAACGGAGGTGGTGAATTGACAGGTGTTGAAGGGTTTGAACTGAAGCTACTAATACTCTGGTCAGCTGCTGCAGATGACATGTACATTTGCTGTCGCAATGACGTTGCCGAAGAATTACCAGCTCCAGCTACTTTCGCATTGGGGCCTGCACTTATTCCCCCAAAGCCGTCCGCGCTCTGCACTGCAGGACTAAGTTGCTGATTGTGATGGGAATGTGCAAGAGGTAGCGGGGTATGATTAAGGGAATGGTGACCAAGTTGACCAGCAGATGATAGTGAACTATGCTGTGCTTGCACTGTTGTTTGATTGTGTTGTGGTGAATTATACACTGCTGGTGAGTGAACCGCTGGTGCTGGACCACCTATGTTCGGTAAAGTACCAGTTCCGCCTCGAAAAGAGCTCATAGGCGGAAGAGATGTCGCTGCCGGGCTGTGCATACCAATGTGTCCACTTTCGCCGCCCATCTGTATGCCAATACTCGGGCCACTTGTCAATCCATCCGTATTATGCACTTGTTGATGGTCCAAAGTATGCGAAGATAATGGAGTGTTGCTTTGATAAGTTCCTTGGCCCATATAATTAGTACCACTGTGCATTTGGGATTGATACCATCCAGAGCTACTTGTTGCTCCGGAATCAAAATACTGATCAACCGTTGATGCATTTGCAAACCTATTATTGGGTCCATTGGCATCATGAATGGAATTAAAATCACTTGGGTACATCCCATTTTCCACAGCAAGGCCTCCATATGGTGAGTGATAGCCGCCCCCTCGCTCCGTTCCCACTGTTCCTGAGGGTTGCTTATTTGCTATTTTGTTAAAACAATTCTGAAACACTTCATACAAGTGCATTGGTTCGTCATCGCTCGTCGCCATTTTCTCAGAGTTATGGACGGTAGGTGGTTAAAAAATCTGTAAATAGATATTTCAATCAGTTTAAGTATTATGCATGTCTCTTAGTCTACTTATTGTTAATTATCTTAATTATAAATTATCATTTTCCGAAGTCACAAACACTCTGATCTTATAAACAAAAAAACCCTCTATCGATAGACAAAAACTTGCAAAATTACTACATTCCTTTTCATTAAAAAATTAGCGATGAATTGCATGTTTAAGGAAATCAAATAAAAACAAGTAAACAATATTTAGTTGAGTGTGCATCGACCGCATAATACTCTTTATTTAGTTCTAAGGCAAGTTAACACACACGCTCAGCTGAGCCTACTGCGTTGGTAATGCTTTTCGAAAGAATCGGCGGAAATACCTACTTCTCCAGCTACCTGTAACACACACACATTTTTATTGCACCTTTTTACCTATTTTGGAATTGATACAGGGTATACACAGCGGAACCGGCACCAATCAAAAAAGCATTAAATAACAAAATATTTAAAAATTAGTGAAATTTATTTAAATTCAAATTTGTTATCACTCTTCACTTATGCAGGTAGAATTTTATTCCGAAAATCTTACCCAAATTCAAATTATTAACAGGTGGGAGAGGAAAATTCAATTTTGCAAAATGTTCCGGAGAGTAAAACATTAGTTCCGACCTGATTTTTTAATGTTGCTTTGCCACACACGAGGTTTCAGTTTGTTTAAAATCAGTTAATAATCATTCGAAAGAAGGAAATAATATCCTCAGTTATAACATAATATGTTAGATACAGAGACTATTTTTTACGTATTGAGGAGCAGACACAGCAACAGCGAAAAACGGATATGAACATATGTATGAGTATGGGTGGTATACATGTGTGTACACTAACACATGTATACACGTTTGCATGTGCATATGCATGTAAATACAAAACATAAACATACACACAACGACATACATAATTACAAAGAGAATATTCAACAGAGATACATACATACATACAAACACTCATAAATATTTCTGTACACAATTCAAACCTAATGTTTATATGAATGCAATAGTTTCACTTATTTTTATATTTGTATGTCTGTTTAACAAAGTAACAAGTATAATTTATAATTATTTGAAAACTATTTAATGCAATCATGTTTTAATAAAACTGTTTCTAACCAGCCTATATATAAATTTGTGCATATATTTACATACAAATCTCAATATTATGAATAATTATATTTACATACATATGCATGTATTTCTGTAAAGTTGCAAGCCACTTTACAATTTCATTCACTGGTTTTCGTTGTATACTTACTTGCACAAAATGCAAATAATTTTAGATTCCGTAATTTTGTTGTCGCAGGGCAACTATTATGGAACACTTCTTCACTATAACATTAAAACCGTACCTTTTAAATTATAAAAAAAAGGTGTGGATCGGATTTGTATTTCTTTTCACCACGAACACACAAACTTCACATATGTATGTATGTATATATATGTTTTGAATAACACAAAACTTCCACAGCAGTGGCTAATGGCTAGTTTGCGTAAGCTTTTTTTAGTTTACACATCGCACATAATTTTTCGTGGCCGTTTTCAGAAATATTTGCATTCTTTAAGCAATGTTTTTAATAAAATTTATAACACTTTTATATTTAGTATTCTGCTGGCTTTGTTCGTGTAACCATCGGGAACGCCATCTTTGTTCTCTTCGTGCGTCATCTTCAGTGTTGTGTTTCACAGATAGTTTCGATAGTATCAACGTTTCGATTAATATAACAACTTGCATCGGTGCATTCACCAATATGAGTGTTTTTAGGTTATACCACGTTTCCACTAGCACTAGAAAAGGAATAATGAACACAACTTTGTTAAATTACTTTTACTTCACAGAAAAATAAAAAAGTAAAATGTAACGTTCTATATAAGCGTAACCAATTAAATATAGTTAATATAATAATATGAAATATATAATATATATACAGGGTGGGCCATCTATTGGTACGTTTTTGAATTTTGTCGTATGACAACACCAAACGAGCTACAGACCCGAAATTTCGACAGTTTATTAGTTATACCGTCCGTGGCGCGAAACAATATGTTTTCTTTAGAAGAGCGTTTTGAAATTTTAAAAACTTATTTTCAAAGTCAGTGCTGTGTCGCCGAAACTGTACGAATTTTGAAAAGAAATATGGGTCGTGATAAAGCACCCACCGAAGGAGCTATACGCAAATTGGTGAGGAAAGTTCGTCAGAAAGGGATGTTAGTGGATGACAGAAGTGGTCCCAGAGCTCGGACAGTGCGCATACCCAAGAATATTGAGGCTGTGGCCCAAAGTGTGAGACAGAATCCGACGACCTCAACTCGACGCCGATCGCAGCAACTGAGCATTAGTCGCACCAGCCTGAGGAGAATAGTGCACAAAGACCTCGGATTATTCGCCTACAAGATCCAGATGACTCAGGAGTTGAAAGCAAATGACCATCCGCTTCGATATCAGTTTGCCGTGTGGGCTATAGACCAGCTCAATAACGACGTCGATTTTGGTCGAAAAATCATCTTTTCGGACGAAGCTCATTTCCATCTCGGCGGATATGTGAACAAGCAAAATTGCCGGATTTGGGGATCGGAACATCCACACACAATCGTAGAGAGACCAATGCATCCTCCAAGAGTCACAGTTTGGTGTGGATTTTGGAGTGGTGGCATAATTGGCCCATTTTTCTTCGAAAATGATGCTGGAAACGCCGTTACCGTCAATGGCGAACGCTACAGAGCCATGTTGACCAACTTTTTATGGCCTCAAATCGACACTATGAATGTGGACGACCTTTGGTTTCAACAAGATGGCGCCACATGCCATACAAGCCGACTTACGATCGAACTTCTGCGCAGCAAGTTCAACAACCGCATAATCAGCCGTTCAGGAGATGTCAATTGGCCTGCGCGTAGCTGCGATTTGACACCGCTGGACTTTTTCCTGTGGGGTGCGGTTAAAGACCGATGTTATGCGGATAATCCAGAGACAATTCCAGCTTTAAAAAACAATATTACGACTGTTTTGAGTGAAATTGGCGCCGAGATAGTCCAAAATGTCATTGATAATTGGGGTAACCGAATGGCATACTGTAAGGCCAGTAGAGGGAGCCACATGAACGAAATCGTTTTTCATTCTTGAAGCGGATACTTTTAGCTTCACAACAAAAAAAAATTAATAAAAAATATAAATGTATGCTCATTTGATCGCATTTTTAAAAACGTACCAATAGATGGCCCACCCTGTACTTAATTTAATAAGAAAACATAAATATTCGTTTATAGTTATTTGGGTGCAGATCTGAAAATTGTATGTATAGTATGTAGGGAAAATACTATATTGTAGATGATATGAATTTCAGCCTATGAACACAGAAATTGTTTTTTAACCTTGAACTAATACTACTACTTAACTAATCTTGGGACATTAACTTAGACAAAGGCTTATGTTGACATTCACTAAATGACTGAATGGTGATCTACGATTTTTACCACACGTGATTTTTAACAATATGATACTATCCATCGTACAAAAAAAGTGGCAGACTACTTTTTTTCGCATTGACTGATGCGTGGAAAATTATATATTCTGCAGCAATCAAATCAATATAACACAACTACAACGTAAACTCTGACTATGTTGTTAGCAGGATAAATTGGGGCTTGCAGGCTATTGGTATTACTGGCCAAGTAGACCATGAACCATGTCGTCAAATTTTCATTCGGATGGTTCCAAAAGAGCTTAGACGAGGCAGACATGGACGAATGACTACTGGTACTTATTGTTTACGGGAACCATTATAGCTGAGCAATTGATGGTACGGTGTAGCCAAGGTTGCCCATTCAATAGAACCAAGCCGGTAATCTAAACAATACAAATTTAATACTAAAAGAACTTAAAATTTATATAGAAGAAAACCAAAGCATACAATCATTCGGGTGTAATGGAATCTGAAAATACAATTTTAAGTACAATTAGCTTTGAAAGTCTATAACTACTAACTTTAAAAGTAATAAAGGTCGAGTTAATTCGTGATTTTTAAATAATATATATATATCTTTATATATACTTTTACGTTTATAACAAAACAACATTTGAACGTTTGTGACGTGAAATATAAGCTTTGAGTTGTTTAATCTAAATCAATCCGATTCTCCATAAATAGATTACCAGTGTGCATTTTGGATTCTTTCATTTTTAAATGAGAGTTTAGCAAATCATCCATTGTAATTGAAATTAATGCTTTGTCTATGTCTGTAGTTCTCATTTGTGGAGACTCTTGATTTGAATCAGTCGACCGCATAAACTGTCTCATTCTGTAGACAGAAGCGTTTCTGCACATTTCTCGTAGATCTGAACCAGAAAATCCATTTGTCAGTTTAGCCAAACGATTATAGTCCACATTGCGATCAATTTCCTCAGTTGCCAATATAAGTTTAAGAATTTGGGTTCTTTGAACTTCGGATGGAAGACTTATGTGAAACTGGGCAGGCATTCTCCGCAGAATTGCTTTATCCAGGTCCTGTGGGCGGTTTGTTGCCCCCATAACAATAACTGCAGAATTCGGGTCTGTACTCAGGCCATCCCAAAGCATCATGAATTGAGTCTTCATCATTGCTGTTGCCTCATGATCATTTGAGTTACGTGCGCGTAAAAACGAGTCGATCTCATCAACAAAAATTATACACGGCTGAATTTTTGCAGCCAACGAGAATACAGCAGAAGCCAGCTTCTGCGATTCGCCATACCATTTATCAGTAAGAATAGCGACATCTAAGTTGATAAACCTCATGCTAGCCTCTTTTGCTGTAGCTTTAGCGATTAAAGTTTTTCCGCATCCTGGTGGCCCATGAAGAAGTACACCTCTTGGCGCTTGCCAAAGTTTGGATCCCTTAAACAAATCTCGATGCCGCACAGGTAGAACGACTGATTCCCGGAGGTCCTGAATCACTGAATCTAAGCCGGCTATATCGCTCCATTTGACGGCTATGTCGGCAGGGACAACAAGGTGTGATGCAATCATCAATTCATAATCAGTAAACGTCTGTAGATTTACGTTGAAGTTTTCTTCTTTACTGAGCCTGTAAGAAATATGAAATGAGTAACATGTATATTTATCAGAGTAAGACTTACCTTTTCAACTGCTCTTCTGCAAGCAATTTAGCTTTTTTCTTGTTTTTACTTGTAGGATCCAATTGGTTCATCATCCATTTTACAGAGTAATACGTTATAACAGAGGCTATTGATATTCGTAGCAACATTTGAAACATGTGTCCACGAGTTAATTCTGACCCACCAAGATTAAAATGATCCATTTTATCCTAAATTATGTACAACTTGCTTACACTCAAGATTAATATTAATTTTTGGTATATTATTTCTTGTTTTAATTTATTTCAAGAGTTTTCTGTGTTCCTACAAAATCAGAAACATGAAACGCAGAGGTTGCAAGTAGAGATGAGCGATATTATTATAGCCGTTACTTAAGAAAAAGGCATGCAAAATAACGATGTACTCGTTTTATTTAGATATTGCTGCACGATTAGCCGGCGCAATGGAATTTATATAACTTACTCAATTAATTAATTTCTGTTTATTAATAAATTATTGCTTTGATTCCAACTTTTAACGAAAAAGTTTCACATTTTATTTTATATACACATCTAATGACATTTACAATGTACCGTATGTTATCGGTATCTGTTTAAAATTTATATTACTTTAAATTTGATGAGTAATTTTGTACCTTAAACTACATGCTATCAAACTCGAAATTATCCATTGATCAAGGATATATTTGTCAATGTGAATACCATTGCCCATCTCTACTAAACAGCCTGTAACTATCGATAAGCATATTATGCCCTGTAAAAATATTATATATGCGGCAATCCTTTCAACATTATTATTTGTTCCAGTAAGATTATTTGTTTTTAAGGTGTATTCACATTCACATTAGTAATATTTACCTTAATTTAATTTAAATAAGGACTCAAATGTAAATGTTTTTTTCTATTAAACGGTGACTTTATATTTACTGATGATTCGAATTTTCTTTTGCTGTCTACTTATTTACATATATTGGATTATAAATATATGTATATATTAAATTGCATGCATGCATTTGTGTTTATGAGCTACGTATGTAAATAAACATTATCGTTACAGATTATGTTATTTAACATTAACAGTAGTTCAGTATGGTATGAGAATCTCGATCAATTAATCATAAAATCAATCAAGTGATAATATATATGTATAAACTATGTACTTTACGAAATGCCCTCGTCGAATCTTTACAGAAAAGCTTTTTTGCCAGTATGAATTCAGCAAAGAAAAGTTCATTTAGTGTTAGACTTCTACTCGGTGCTTGAGCAATAGAGCTTTAATTTAACGTGTTGAGATCATCGTTGCCAAGGAACACAAACAAGTTTAAAAATCAAGGTGCTATGTACGTAGTTTTGTATATATGTATACGTACGTAAATAATAGTATACATATGAACAATTAAAAAGAGATAAGAATGTTTACATACGTATATCATCATGTTCCGTCTAAGCTAACTATATACATGAACAAACATTACTATAAGTGTATATACATATGTATTAATATGAATGCAAGTGCTTGTGCTAATAAATACATATTATATGCAAACACCATTTATGTACTTATACAATCCTAACATATGTACAAACATACTAATTTGTATTCACACACTGGTTCGCAGTTCTATAAACTTACATATGGCACACATACATACCTATTTTTTCATACAGAAACCGACATGTATGTTTAAATATAAGTATAAGACAATACAGGCGCACCTACATACAAATAAACAAATATTTTACCTATTTTTATCATGTTTACGTGCATACATATATATGTAAGTACATACATTCACGGATATTGAGCACGTTCAGCAGAAGAACTTGATCGATTTAGCACAGCAATAAAGTTAGCGTAGACATCTTTTGAAAAAGTAAACCCACGTAAAGGTATCAACTTTTTGTTCGCCTTTTTATCATGGATCGTCGATTGATTGAAATTCATTGCAATAAAATATGCAACAAGTATCTTCGAATCTTCCAGAATAGTTCTTAAAAAGTTTATCGATTAAATAAAAAATCTGATTATTTTCAACATTTAAAGAAGACAGTCCGCACGAGACAATTTTAATTAAGATTCTATATGAATAATATATCGAAAGAGAATTTATGGAACGAAGTGCTGTTAGCTGTATACAAATATGAGAACTGTAAACAAACGGCAAGTTCTTATGGCAAATTAAAAGTCTTTTGTTAATGGAGATAACCTGCATTTTAAGGTCTTTGCACTTTAAGAAATTATAATAACCGCAAAGAAGATGTCGTGAACGGAACCGTTCTAGTGATGTGATTTCACCGAGCAGAATAAGGGAGTTATATTGCAGCTATCGCTGGGGATAAAAGAAGCAAACAAAATAAATATGAACAAATGATAAGAACGCATATAGCAAAACGGTTACATCATCTATGTGAGCAATCAGAAATGCTACTGACGCTAAATTGAGCATGTGACACAACGCGAGTAGAATCTAGTAGAATCTGGCAAAGCATATCTTCGTATCAATATGTTGGATACGAGGCAGACACAGACGCAGGTTTAAGTTATTTGTTTGATCAAAGAAAAGAAAAAACATGGGAGCGAACAGTGGTTGATTCCTGGTGATACCAAGGAATCCTTGTGATAAGTATGAGAATTCCATTGGATTGGAAAGGGAGAAGGTGATCGGATTGCAAGACAAGGTGCAGCACTTCATATGGCAGTCCAATAAATCACCTCGGCCGAAGCATTGGTTATAGCGCAGTCAGGAATATAATGATCGTAATACACATTTAACTTTTATTCTTACTTTACTAGTCATACAAGTGCAATAAGATTCAAACGGTAAACTAATATATTAACTTATATATTTTTTTTTAAGGATGATGCGTTCAAGCACTGATCTCTCAGCTAGCTACGAGAGGCCTGCAAGTCAAGTCTCAATACATAACTATCCTGAAAATTTAAACCCGTTCTACGAAGACGACAATCACAAGCGTTTGCGGTTTTGGAGCTTAATAAAAGGCAGTAATGATACTAGACGAAAAAGCTTCTCCATAGGAAATCTACGAGATACTTGGTAAGTCGCTTTTATTTCTTGAGGTTTACTATGTATAAAAATGTATTTGTTGTAAAATTTATAAGTAGTTACATTCACTTACATTGTGTTGGTTTCTATGGCTATAGATATAGTTTTATTGGTATCTTCTTAATATTATTAATATTATTGTTATACTTACTATTATTTGTTGAAGGGTATCAAAAAGTAAACTAGCTTCAGAACAACATTATATTAAAATTAATTTTTTTGAATTACTTTCCAGGGTTTTTAAGCCATTTTCGTTAAAAAAGAAGTCATCAACTCTGGGTATAAACAAAACATCGGAAAGTCCTCCCATCTTACGAAGAGTGGTTGATCCAAACTATCTCCACCCTAGCGAACAGGGCTCTCCTCGGAGACCAATCACAAGTTCTTTGCAGGATATTAATACTTCAACCGGAGTAAGTATTTCCAATTGAATTTTAACAATAGTAAAAGTACTTTGGGCTATGTTGGATTAGGACAATCAGCTTCGTCCTTTGCCAACAGAGTACTTAAATCCAACTAACCTTCCTTGACGGCCAGCAATACAGAGTTTTAATTTTTTTCCTTTTTTTAGATTGGATTGAGAAGAGTTAATCCCGGCCATAGCTACCGAAACACCACTCAATACGATGGACGTTATACACCACAGATTCAACGAAATCACGCAATCAGGTATTTAAAATTTCTTTGCCTGCGTTTACATCACGTAAAGATAGTACTCAAAAAATGATTATCAATAAGATATTGAATTAGTTTTTCATTATTAATTAAAATGTTTTTGTTTCCCTAGGTCCTCGTACTCTAGTCTAAATAGCACAAATCCATTTGAAAGTGATATCGAGTCAGATGTGAATGATATCTCAAGCACGTCAGTTGGCGTCAGAAGGTCATATCGAAAGAAGAGGAAAGCTCCATTAGCTCCAAACCAAAATGTAAATGTCTTCATTTATATATTCTTAGCAAGTTATATTAAAAGGTTGTTACTTAATTATTTACAGGTCAGTAAGCTTTCCAGCAGTCCTGTTCAGGAAAAGGACACGTGTCAAAGTTTATCTATGGAAGCCGAACCAAATATATTTATTAAGTCGCTTACAGTTGAAATAGAAAAATTTGTTAATAATAGTAATGAGATTCCAGTTGATAAAATGGACTCCGATGTTTTACACATCGAAGAAACTACAGATGTAAACCCACAAAAGAATGGACCACAGATCAACAATATAAACAATTCTGAACAGAAACCTCCAATTAAAGTTTCGCACCACGAAGCGCACAGCGAAGAAATCAAAGTACCTAACGCTGATGATAGAATACGTGTAGACTTGGAACAAACTGGTGAACTTAACAAAGTTCAGCTTCGAGGTGGGAAGAGTGCAACTGCGGATGAATCTAAAACACAAAATTCTCCACTTCCAAAGGAAAGAATACCTAAAACTACAGATGAAGCTACAGTTCACAGTTCTCCACTTCCAAAGGAGAGAACACGTAGAAGCTCAACAAGGGCTGCAGAAAATAATATTAACATCTCTGGTCAATCAAGCTTAGACAAGGATCCTCTTCGAAT
Organism: Hirtodrosophila trivittata; assembly: GCA_035045065.1. NCBI lineage: Eukaryota > Metazoa > Arthropoda > Insecta > Diptera > Drosophilidae > Hirtodrosophila > Hirtodrosophila trivittata. Next base: position 1,569,302 of record JAWNNK010001445.1, on the reverse strand, counting down.
TGGTACAAGTGATACTACAGAAGAAACGAAAGTTATCAATGTTAAGGAAAGAGCTAAAGAGATTAATAATATTAACTTGTCTAACCAAAATAATCAAGTTTTAAGGCATAGTGTGAAGACAGCCACTGTCGAGGTGATTACTATTCGTAACAATCCACATACTGAAGATAGTATATCTAAGAGCTTACCAAGAGCTGGAGAACATAAAGATATTCCAATATCTGATAGAGAACATCTAATTAAATACGCACCGCAAGTTTCCACAAATGAAACAGTACTTAAAGCACCACATACTGATGAAGAAAAAATTGTAAATTTACAAACTAAAGAAGTTAACAATCTTAACTTATCTGAGCAACAAACTGTAGTCAAAGCTCCGCATCGAGTTACTAAGAAAGTTACGATTGAAGAAACTGCAATTCCACACAATTCTTCACATACTGAGGAAAGAATACGGATAAACCTACCAAAAACTGAAAAAATTAACAATGTGAACATGTCGGAACAAAGGAGACAGGTTGAAGTTTCACATCCTGATGTCCAGAGAGTTACTATTGAAGAAATAACTATACCAAATACTTCGCATATTGAAGTTAGAAAGGAAACGACTCTGTCAACCTTTAGCCCATCAGCAAATAACAATCTTAATATATCTGAACAAAAACGTCTTGATAAAGTTGTACAGCAGGATGTGAAAAGTGATATAACTGAGGAATCAAAAGCTAAACCCTTAGCAAATGTAGTTGTACTCGATCAACCACCAGTCAGTCAATTCCCTGGAAAACCACAAGTTATAAAGGGTAATAGTAATATAGTTCAACCAACAGACTGTAGCAATCAATATAGTTGTGTAAGTGAAAAAAATAACAATGTCGTCATAAATGAGCCCTTAAACAACCCCCTAACAATATTTGAGAAACCAGAGAATAATACCCATCCGCAAGCTGGAAAAAAGAAATCAGTCAGTGAAATAATTGAATCTATAAATCGTAGTCAGAAGTTGCTCAAGGAAAGTGCAGCTAAAGGAACAAAAACATATTCAACTTCATTATATGCAGATAATGCTCAAGGACCGCAAGATAATCGCGATCAAAACAAAAATGGTCAAACTGATGTTCTTCCAGATGTATCGAATGGCAACTCTTCCTTGGAAAATGATTTACAATCGCAACAGAATTACTTTCAGAAAAGCAAAATCAATAAGCAAGTCTTTCAATATAGAGAATCTTCTCCAACAACATCTAATCTAGATTGGAATCCAGTCCCCAAGCCAAAGAGAACCAACAATGGTTCAACAACGTAGGACATATATATACAAATCAGTTACATATCAAATAAATAATAATCGCAATGCCAAACTACTTACTACTCGTATATATATATATATTTATCAATTTTGAATTGTGTAAAACTTTTTTTTATGTTTGTGTAAAGCCTTTTAAATCTGTTCTTCAATTCGGCTTTAGTTTTTGTGTAATTACGTTCTGAAATAAACATAAAATTGATCGATGAGGCCGAGCCGTCATCATAGCTCAGCAATATGTTAACTCTTTTATTTAATTATCCCCTACATATATTATACAGAATGCTCACGGTTAACGTAACTCATTAAAATCGGACTTGCTGAAAAAACCGGCTTTCGAAAAGAGACGCCTTTTCTACAGTGTAATTACAGTCAATCGTATAAATCTATATTTAGAATAATCATTTCATTTATTATGAAACTTATTTCAACTTGTTTGAAACGTAAACAAGTATTTTAAATTAATCGTTTTCGTGGTTCAACCAATTTGACCTCTAGCGTATACAAACTATACGTCTTTAATATTAACAAGCATATAAGAGATCTATATTAAATCGATGTATGGCAAGCCTGGAGTTAAAGGATATTTGCCTACATAATAAAGGAGGCAATTAATTTTTCACATCATCTTCACATTGTTAGGATTCTCAAGCGATTCAATAGTGGGATAAATGCAACAAAAGGCCCAAATCGCAAATTAGAGTCTAAGCCTATTAAAAAAGGATGACAAAGAATGTAATTAAGTTATACCAATATTGAAACATTGTGAGATATAATTTTTTTAACCCTATTAAGCGATATATTTACATATGTCCATCCGCAAGATCGCGCAAAGCCTCGAGGAATACGGTCAACAAGAAGTTAACTTCAGAGTTTTGCATTCCTCTCTCCCGACCGCATCCTTTGAAGCCAATGGAAAGCTAAAGCTTTGATTTGAATACAGATTTAATAAACGAAATTTTCAGTGAAATTAAGTCTTTATTAAATGTCATAAAATTTAATTATAAACTTATGTATAAACCATCTAAAATGCATTATAAGTACTTATGTTGGAATAAACTAAGCTGTCCACGGAAATAATTAAAATGTATATTATTGACTGTAAGTATGTATATTATTATTATATTTTATGGTTTAAATGGTTCTTACATGATATAATAATTCCCAGAATAGGATATTAAAAATTCCTGTCAAATACTATGGGAGCGACAAAACTATAAACAAAAAATACTTAAAGCATATTTAATAATTATTTATAATTATCTTCATTTTGTTTTTGTTTTCATTTTGTTGTTTGTTTTGCATGGGAATTACTAGTGGTAGTTTCCTCAGATTGTTATATATTGTGAATGAAACATTTTTACAATTTTGCAATATTCGTTTAGATCTTAGTGAATAGATTCCAGCACTTTATATATTATACTCTGTAAACAATATCCTTTCTTCTTCTCTCAAGAACATGAGTTTATATTTTGGATATTTTAATAAATCGTCAAATGATGTTTTATGTGTCATGTTGATACAGTGCATTATTATTCTTTGAGATTCGCGTCAAATCAGTTCTGTAGGCAAAACTTAAGATGTTTTTGCTTTTGAAATTATTGCACCTTTATGTGTAGTATTTAAAAAAAGACATACATTATTTTTTTGTTATTTCGTTATTATCCATTTATCCTAAGGACCGTGCGATGAGGCGTATAGCATATTGCGTATAGCACATCCAAAGAATACCTAAGAACAACAACCAAGATACAATCTGACATCTCAATTGAGGAATACATAATACATATTTATGATTATACATACATACACATATAATGCCTTAAATACCTAGTTTTATTTATTACCATATTGTATATTGTATGTACATTTCTATTGAACTATTGAACTAACTTAGACATCTGAACACGGTCCCAATAATAATAAAACTGAAATTCTAAGCTAAGAACGTATTTAAAAATTTATGTTATGTCTAGTGTTATGGTACAATTTATTGTATTTTTTGTTTATTTTTATTTATTTTTTTGAATATACCACGAGGTTTGTGTCGTTTTTTGTTTTGTTTTTCTTTTTGTTTTTTTCTTTTCTTTCATTTAACATAGTTTATATATATAAGTATTTATATCAATGTCAATTGGAGAAGAAAAGGGAGATTTCTTCAAGGGATTTTTTGCGAAATGAAATATGAGTATATAATATATATATATATTTATATATATTTAATAAGAATATATATATATATTAAATATTTTGTTTTTGTTAATTGATCGACTTAATGTACAATACAAATAGGAAAACGATAATCAAGTATAGTAAAAATTGTATACTTTCACTTTAATCCTTGACGACGATAAACGAACATTGATTTAAAGACTATTACACACTACAAACTAATACTATTTACCTTAACTGCCCCCATCACATGCAGCAGAGATGCAAAATGATAACTTATTCGATCCCACATTTAAAATATTATCTACGATTTTTATATAATAAATAAGTTTTCATCGATTGTGGAAGCTGAAGCTGTTGTATGCGCTCTTCCAAATTTGCACGACCAATTTTTTGTCGAATTGTTCGTCGGCAAAGATCCATTAATGGCAAGGGTTCAGCTGAAATAAACACAAAAATTTTCATTAATTTTCCAACCAAATATGTTAAGGACAATTTCCTATTCATTGAAGTACGTCGATCTAACTAGACGTCTCTTGTTCAACATTATAAAAGTAAAATTATACGACTGGCGTTTATCTCATAAGAAGAAAGGTTTTTAAAGCAAATTTATGAGTGTTACTAATAAGTATTATGTACTTACGATCTAATCCTCCGATATAGCGCATGGTTATCTCACAGTGACCCCAAACTGCGGAAACAACTGGATATAGCTTTTTCCCTTTGAGGCCTCTGAATGCAATACCCAAGTATTGCTGGTCAACAATGAAGCTTAATGTTCCTTCGTCCATATCTAAAGCTACCAAAAACTTGTCTGGAACTAAGAAAGCTTCATCATTCTTTAAAATTGCCGGATATGTAACGCCGGCACAATTTTTTGAGTCGTGATACAATTTGTTTCTGCCTAAATCCCAACCCCAGCTCTGCTCAGTTGATCCTACTAAACTTTGGTATCCTACAGAGTGCAACGGTGCGTCACCCGATGCAACACCAACGACTGCATGAGTCCCCCTTTGTCTTGTTGGCCAATATATTTCCCATATATGTAATCCTTTTGTAAGTCCAACTTTTCCGCGTATGCAATCAGTACTTTGTGCGACGGGATGTCTGTGAAATGTCAATTTATCATCTTCCTTTACAAATATATTTAATGATCGGTCCTCAGAGTTCCATGAATGTTTCAGTTGAACTTCGCGGCTTGCTGGTGGCATATCTTGCAAAATATCAATTCGAGCAGGCTTGACAAAATCGGCTTGTAATTCTCTTGGTATAATTGGTTTAAATGTTGCTTGAGAATCATTACGGTTAACTGTTTTAACACCGCCACTTATTTTTTGACCCATGTTCATGCCACGGCAGCTTCGAGATCTCCTCTGGTCAATAGCAACTTTGTAAGATAATCGTAGGCGTTCAAAATCTCTAGGCTCCAAACGAGATAATACTACTCGCGGCGAGAGTGTAGATGATGTTGAAATACTTTGAGGACGTCGCCTATCACTTGACCTAACTGAAGGTGTCCGACCACCCTTATACCTGAAACGAGTCGAGTCCAAAAATGCAAATATTTAAAATATTTCTTTTATATAAAATCACACAAAAGTACACACAAAGCAGGAAACACACATAAAAATATAAAAGGGATTGATAATTTAGAGGTAAATTAAGTAATTTTTCTTTGGATTTTTTCGTTCACCTGGCTGGACTGTAGGCAATCAGCTGTTCCTTTCGATTCATAGATTTATTGATGAACCCAACAAACCCGTAACTCAAATATATATTCATCTGAGGAACAGATCTGAATTGTATGACTTCTTAGATAAGGATTTTAATTTTACGAAGTAAAAAATTAATAAAATCCAAGTAATTCTCTCCCCACATTTCTTCATAAAAAAAAAACCAATTTTGCAGAATTTTTTATTTTGGCAGTATAAAAATTACCAAGACAAAAGTCGGGGTCGATGAAATTTGGTAAGAAAAAAAACTTGGTCATGCCTTTTGTTGTTGGAGATGGAAATAAAAATCACAGTCACCTTCCACCGTGAATACTTTATACATATGTATTTGTATTTAAATAAACATTGCCTTGAAAAAAGTGTGTACATATTTATGTATGTATGTTTGTATATATAAGACAACAATACATACATACATGTGCGATTATAAACATAAGCATATACATACGCAATTAATTGGATACACATACATACATACATATGTACGTACTTATAAGTGTATGTACCTTATGTGTTTGTTGCATTATGTTTGATAAATCATGAAATTTGTACGCAATTATTAGGTAAAATGTTAAGGTACATTTTTATAGGAATTTATAAATGAATATACGCGAACAAATACCTAGATATTAATTCACAAAATATATATAAATATATATTTACAAGCTTATGTACATACATACTTTTTTATATGCATGTACAAACTCACGAACGTGCGTATGTATGTATATATCAATGCCTAACATGTGTACATGCGATTTGTTAATTTGTTTTAATTGTATTCCTGTATACTCAAATGGCAAGCATTTAATTTTTATATACACCAGACTGCACCGTTTTGGTGTTAATTTTAAAATCAGTTTTATATATGCGTTTATATATGTATTACCTTTTTTTGCCAAGTTCCATTTACAATAATTTTAACTGGGTGTTCCAAATATGTAAATACAAAATGGCGTCAGCTACGGGACTTCACTAATTTACAGTAGTTGTGTTACATACGATGCAGTTTCATATGTACGTATGTATGTGCTTAATTATGGCATTGAAAATATATTTATTATATATTCAAGCGTTTTTACTGATTTGAATATATAAATTCATATGTACACACTATTATTATTTGTTTCTTCACTTCACCTTCTGCACTAAACCCCGCTTACAAAACTACTACACGAGTTGTCAAGGTTGCATATACACACATACATACATATGTATGTACATTTCTATATGAGAAACACAGGGTGGCTAGTGTCAGAAAACTGACTCCGACGATTTACTCGAAAAGGCATAGCTGCACGAAGCTTCATTCACAGTGTTTCGTTTCGTACAACTTGCTGTCAGACATAAAAGTAATCGAGAAAACCGATACATTTCTTTTTAAGATTCAAAATAATTTAGTCCTTTTATAAATTGTGCAATGACTGAAAAAGCTAAATTTTTTTAATTTAGTTTACTATTTCAAAATATAGTTTGTCTTAAAAGCTTTAAAGCCAGTTTACTGTTGAATTAAAATATTATTATTATTAGTGCTCAAACACGCCGTTTGTTAAAGTGCATGTTTTCAACGTTGCATATTCTTATATTTTTTTCAAAATTTGATTTGTTTCGCTAAATTAATATATTAAATTTTTATTGACAGCTGTTTTTAACAATTTAAAATAATTTTATTTTAATAACCGCATCAACAGTCAAAAAAACAATAAGAAAAGGGAGTTTAACTGTGTTATTTATTCCGATTCGCACTGAAGTTAAAACCAAAAATGTCTTGTGGTAAATTTTTTAATGCTTTAACTTTTTTTTATTATTATAATCGATGAGACTGAGTGTAACAACGACATTAAAAAGTTAACTGTCGACAGTCCTTGCAAAGAAAGATTTATATTCACTTAGAAAACTTGAATTAAATCATTTAATTCTTTCATTAAAGAAAATGTAAGATATGAGAAAAGTAATTATTGATGTTTTTGGTTAAAATCGAGAGATTAATGCAGATATACAGATATGGGTTATACTTTTGTCTCGGGTTTTTATGAAAATCAAAAATGTATATTTCGATATTAGGTTCATAATGGAAGCCATTTAATACTAATGGTAAGTTAATAAGAACATCGCCGTTAGTTTTTAATTATATTATAAACATTTTGCCTTATTTTATAAGTACACAATGCGCCTGTTTAAGTTGTGTTGCAACTTAAGAAAGGTGGCAACACTCAAACACACCAATCAGCTGATCACTACCCAACTAAATATTTCTTTCCCAATATATAAAAATATATGAAAAATTAAATGTTTGAACACTAATGAATTTATTTTTGCAATTTACCGAATGCCATCCGTGTATGCTTTATCAGAACTAGCACCGAACTAACCTGGTTGCGACTCAGCATTTCATAACTTTGCGTAGAATTTATTGCTAGTTTATGTGTTTAAATTACCAATTTATCGAATAGTGGCATATGTATAAATCCCGCTTTCAGCAAGGTTTTCGCGAAATCAATTAGCATAAATACGGTGTTCATTAACGGGACTATCTTCGAAATTATAATAACAAGAGACACAAACTTTGTATGCATGCATATAGATTATATTCTATATTAACATTACGATTGGTTTAACATTTGTTTATTCACATCATTCTTTGGACGTTTACCCGTCGTACGTTTAGTCCCATAATACGAGCGTATTGTTTGATTGAAAAAGTATGTATGTAAATAGGAATATAACATACAACTCTGCATGTCGTGTTAGCCAATGTATTAAATAAAAACTTGACTTAATTTAAATAAAAATGTTCAATGAAACTGCACATGCAACTAATAAAACGATGCATATGTATATATGTACCTAAGTACATACATATGTGTACAACTACAGTGTGTTTCACTGTGGTCTTGTGAATTTTAATATGTATGTAGATACATGTATACTTTTATGCATACAAATATAAATGCACATATATATATATATACACAAATACTAACGTTTACATACGTTTACTTAAATATGTATTAATATACATATGTTTTGCACGATTGAACATGGAAAATGACATATCCTAAAGTACACACATTCGTCTGTGTGTATACGTATTGCGATTATAGATTCGTGCTCTGTGCATTTTACTTTTTTTTTTGATATGGCCAAGTATGTTGACGGTTTGTACGTGTACCACTCGTTCAAAGTTTTTGATTATTAAAACAACCGTTCGCTGATTTATGTGTAAGTATGTATACCTAACACATAAATAGTAAGCACTTACATTACTTCCGTCAATTTTACTTTCTCCTTAAAAAAAAAACCAAAACAACGGTAGCTCACAATGAAAGAACAGAAACCTATGATTCCATATAGAAACAAATGGAATCAGTACAAAAAAATGAATCAGTCTGTTGGTACAATGGCTCGTTCATTTTGTTCCTAATCCGATTTTAGGTATTTTACACCAAGCATTTTCGACTGTAACCATGATACCGCGTCATACCACGTCCACTTTTTAATTTATAATTCATATGTGTTGCATACAATTTATGCTTGTTTTTTAAAACGCGAGAAATATATAAAAAAATTAAAATAAATTAGATAATTTTTCATTCATAAGTATAAGTTATGATAACAAAAATATTTAAATAACAATAAAAATTATAATATAAGAAATAATATTGATTAATTAATAAATAACAATTATTTTATATATTAATAATAATGTATAATAATAACAGTAGTATAATATAATTCTCTCGTATCGCCCTACCACTACACTGACATGCAAGCAATGGAACGAAAACTTTGCGTTTATTTTGTTTCTATTCGTCTAACCGATTAAAATTGTAAGAAAGAGATGTTAAAGTAGTCAAAGGCTCTACTTTTGATGAAATTCAATTATCAAGTCGATCAATGTCATGTGTTACACAAATCAACTTTAATTAAAACGTTTTAAAAAAAAAACGAAATGAAATTAGTAATAAACCCATATGCATGAATATTTGATAATTTTTCGTTACATTTATTTTTAGTATATAATAATTAAACTTAATAGTGAATAAATAATAAATAAAACTTCAAAGCTTAGCTTTACTCATTAAAAATATGGTATTTTCATGAGTTTATGGACCATTTCTTATGAGGGGAGTATCTGCTTCTCCTGCACCAAGCTTCTTCATCGAAATGCTTTGGGCCCCATATGTCGATTGAGTTACACATGTTGCGTTACCACTTCTTCGCGTTTCCGCCTTTGACTGGAACCCTAAAAAAAAGTTAAGTTTAATATAGTATCAAATTTGGTTTGATAAAGAACTTACCTAGTTTAAAGAGTACTTCTTTCCATACTCGTTTTTTGAAAACGAAAATAAAGAACACAAAGACTCCAAGAAGAACGTTAAACGAGTCGCTTACTATCCAAAAGAAATTCTTCTTATGATCGTAAAACAAGATGCTAATAATTTCCAGTAGCCAAGTAATACCCATAACAAAGCAGAGCTTTGTATTCATTATGAATCTTGTTTTTTCCATGAAGAAACGATTTCGTAGGGCCGGTTTCTCCGCATTTGAGCTTTGCATTCGGAATATTTCCTTTTTGACTTTGTTGCAGTATTTTAAAGTTAGCAGAAATAGCACAAGATTTATAATAAAAAGTAGTCCAAGAGGTCCAGAAAAGAATATTAAGCTGGCATACCCAATACTATCATCTACAAAAGTATTCAAAATAAATATTATATGGTAAAATTAGAATATATGATTTTAACATACAGGTAAACCAGCAACGACCGTGTCCAAAATTAGGTCTTATAGAGTCCATTAAAACATCTGATTTACTCAACGAAGCAGTAATTGTGGTTAAGACTGTTGGCATTCCCCAGCCATATAGCGAGTACCAGAGAAAGCGTCTTTGTTGTTCCCTTCTTTGCAAATTCTTCGATTTAGTTGATCTGGAACAAAATGATCAAAAATAAAAATATAAAAATTAATTAAGATTCATGCAGTCCTAAAAAAGTTTTCCTAGCGTTAAAAATTTGATAAATAGTTCTGAAGGAACTTTACAGTAGCTTCTCATACATCTTTTCTTTCTTCCTTAAAATCTTCTCTTTTCCTATATCTTAGTAGAAACAATCAACCCTAAACTGGACTGACTCTATGCGGGCCTCATTGATATTGTATTGAGGGGACCATACACATGAGGAGTAGTTCGAGAATAGCCGTACTAGTGATACGTAAAGTAATTTTGTCGTTGAAGGATCGTTTAATTCCTTCGACCAACGCAACGTTAACAATAGATGCTAAAATTAAAATTGAGCTTAGAATCGAAAAGGACACCTAAGTCTTTGACAGTAAATATATGTTCTAAAGGAAGGTTACCAATGGCATATGTACCATGGTATGGCTTCAGACGGCTAAAAGTCATAAACACGCATAGAGTTAAGACCAAGTTTAAGAAGACCAAATTGAGAAGGATCTTTATATGATCATATAAGTTTAACATCATCAGCAGTATACGTGAATGTAATACAGTGGACGGAAGGTCATTAATGAAAAGTATAAATATATTTAAAAGTGCATTATTCTGCCGAATTGTTTTAAATAAGGGTCCTATTACGTATCTACGTATATCCGCTAAGACGGTCTGTTCATGAGGTTCATGTAAACTACAATATGAAATCAGGGGCAAAAAACATAAGTACCATCTTTAAAAATATATATATATATATGGAAAATCAAATGCTCTTCTATGTGGGAGGTCAGGGCAGACGTAGTGTATATAAATGTATTAATTAAGAGTGCACACAGCAGTTTTCCCTCCCAGTGGGTGGCAATTTCCGTCATGACGTACACTGACGTCATACACTTTCCCAGCTCTTAAAGTAGAATCAATTAGGACACATACAGTTCTATATTTATGTACATTAAAATACATATGGATAAGAGAAAGTAATATGATGGCATTAAGTGTTATGGGCAATACGTTAAAATTACAAAGTAAACTGCCATGAAAAAAACATTAGCTAATTGAGTTTATTAAGGAGGGACCTCGCGTTTTCTTACCCAAATGTCTTCCATATGTCGAAGCATGTTATATTCATCCAGGAAAATGCGGCCATTAGGAAAAAATATACAAAAAATCCTGAAAAAAGAAGATGTTTTATTATATGTATCATCTAGTTAAAGTCTGTAACTCTCACCCGATATGAAACATAAGTTATTATTTGATATAGGCATTAGTTGTCCCAGTGCGATTCCAAGATAGGCAACAAGTAGGCTGCTTACCAAGCATATTAAGATCTTTCCGGGCAAATTACGCAACTTTTCAATTGACAAGTAGACGGTCAGGGTTATGGCGTAAAAACAACAGGATATCAGCAGTCCGCTTGGATATAGCTTAAACCTTATGCGATCGTTGCCCACTACTTTCGAATCGAAACAGAGAAACGTATACAGCTGTTCTGAAAAAAAGTGTTTCGATTTAAAAAAAAACATCAAATTTGAATATTAAAATAACTAAAAAAGTTAAAGAATAATCAAAAATAAATAATATTATCAATTTTCAAGAAATTACCTTTTGGTCAGATGACGGTTTCTTTATCTTTTCGATACAGTATTGATTATTGGAATAGATTTTCTTACTGCTTGGTATGAAGAGTGCTCCGTTCACGGAACTAATTATATGAGAGTCATCTGAAAAGGAGTCTGGGTCCAACCGAAACTTTGGGCATTCCAATACATTTAAGATTCCGAATTCTATAAAGTTGAAAGAAATTGTTATATTAATGCAAAAATAAAAACTTTCCTATCATCCTTGTATATTTAGAGGTATTCTGTATATAGATTCATATATTTTCAACCCATGGCTTAACTCTATGATAGAGACTATTTTATCTATAAGCCGGCTTAAGATGTGCGAGTCAAAGTTGAACTTTTCAATTTATGTGTTCATTCATTTTCTTGCTAAGATATTTGGATGATTCAATGAGATTAAATGAAAAGCAACAAATGATTTTCATACGTTTTCCCACTTCTATGCAAAGAACTTTTAGTTTCTTTCGCTCTTACGTCATAAAAAATACCGCGTAGAAAGCATTTACTTTTTGCACTGTGCATTAATTACCCATCAGTCAGATTAATTATAATTATATAGCATTTACTCTCTGCACTGTGTATTAATTACCCATCAGTCAGACGTCCCATAAGTCAGGAAATAAATAAACTATAATTAACTATAAATAACTATAATCAACCCATTAAATATATTATATATTTCTCACTCAAACTAAAATATATCTTATTTCATAATTTACTATATTTAATAAATAAATATATATATATTTATTTATTTTAGTCAACTAAAAGCAGCTGACAAATAGCAATTCGAATTAAAAATAAATATAAAAATATATATTATAATTTCCAGTTTACTTTTAAAACTTCATATTGTACAATTTGTGTTAAACTTTTATTTTTCTGTTTTTAGTCGTTTTTAAATTAAATAAAAAAATAAATAAATCTAAATATATATTTATTATATATAATTATAATTATAGTATACAAACCTGAGGGTTTCGTAAAGTTTCCGTTTATGATTAAACTTGCAAAACTTTGAAATTTTAATTCATTTTCCTCCCTGCCGCAAACCGTTGTCATATTTCTCTTAAACAATATTTCGCCATCGTCGCAACACCTGCGAACACATGGTATCGACCCGCAGAGGCGGGAGTGTTGACACGTACGGATTAGGAATTCTTGTTGATTCTCATTCTTGGGTGTATCTTTTTTCTTTCCGTACTTATCGTATCGTCGATTGCTTCAATGCAATATTCACTTCTTGCCAAAGTTCTGCTACCGTCCTTCCATATAAGTTGATTCTTTGCCAAGGTTATGGACTCGGCTGTAGCCACATACTCCACTTGGACTTTGTTGTTTGGGCACTCGAAGGAGTTGTCCAGAAATATCATGGGCTTGTCGAGGATTTGGGAGTATAAATTAAAATCAGGTTTGCGTTTGGAGCACTTGTTTAACTCGGAGATATACGTATAGCCATGCGGACAACACTTGTTAATAAAACCGACACTGTGTACTATTCCATCTTCGGCGGATGCACATTTCAGGATTAGAGCACGATTATTAACCATATGTAGACACGATTCCGGCGGCAGTCTTACTAGACTTTCGGTACTAAGTGATAAATTCGAAATGCTGCTTTGCGCACATTGAGATAAGTTCATCGGGTGAACATCCAAGGCATATCCCAAAGGGATTTCGCCTTCACCCAGATCTGGGTTATCCGATTTGCCATTTAGAGTATTGTTAGCTGGAATACACTCAAAATATGTTGAACTGTTCTTGTATAATGTCGTTGCCGGACCGCAGCATATTTCAATTGAATTTGTTGGAACATAACTGAAAATTATATATATTATTATATATATAGAAGTGATTGCAAGCTTGCCTCTCATCTGAGTTAATCACAATGTTTATTTATTTAATTGTTCCTTCTATTTTTCCAATTTTTATTTTTACAATTATATGATTGTATGTGTGTGTCTGATTCTGATTATATATCAATTTATAAGAAGCTATATCTTATCTTGCGATTGGCAGCGCGCACACTTTGAAAATACGTTTCGGTGATTCGCGTTCCTGCACTGAACTCTAACTGAAGGCATGCGTTCCTTACCATCAAGAAAAGTGGATAATAAAGTAAACAAAAATATAAATATGTATGTACAAATTGTTTACATACAGACATAAGTAGGCATTATTTGTACATAAACAGACACACACACACACACACACAGAAACGTTTGACGTGAGAATTGCAAGTATGTGTGTGGATTGCTATTACTAAGTGTGGTATTCCTGAATTAATGTATATAAGTACATACGTCTATGCGAGGGTAGCTATAAGAGTATTTTGTACGTTTTAGAATCATTTTGTATTAAGTGTGATATTCCTCACTTAGTGTATATGAGTACATACGTCTATGCGAGGGTAGCTATAAGAGTATTAAATATGTATCGCATGCTTCTTGTTTTTTGTAGGTTTTAGAATCATTTTGTATTAAGTGTGATATTCCTCACTTAGTGTATATAAGTACTATGCGAGGGTAGATCAAAAAGGTTCAGCTATTTAAAAAACAAATGTTTATTTTATATAAAATAGAATTATCGCGTATTAAATATGGTATTCCCAGAATAAGAGTATATAATTACATACGTATATGCGAGGATAGATTAAAGAGTTTTAAATATGTTTAGCTTGTTCCTGTTTTTTGTACGACAAAGGATTATTTTGTATGAATTTTGGTATTTATAAATTAGAGTAATAAGTATGTATGTATTTCCATACTATTCCTGAATTACTGTATACAATTTTATTACATATTTACGTACAAACAAGGGTAGATCAAAGAGTTGTCGATATTTTTGGTGTTCGCATGTTAAATTTTTTCTATACAGCGTGCAAGATCTCCTTTAAAACAATGGCTCGAGAAAGGTAAACATAAACACATTTATCATGTTAAACATAAACAAAATGAAAAATTTTCCACTAAATCTTTTGCAGAAAATCTTTCACCAACACGAAAATTGTTGTATTCCTGTGGAAGTTGCGATGCAAGATGTCCTTGGGCCAACTTCAAGGTAAACCTGTTTGAAAACTTGCAGTGTAACAAGGTTAAAATGAAGTTGTATAATATATAAAAACATTTGCTTATCAGATATACATCCCGAATGAACTTTCCATTTAAGTCTTTAATCGATTTCGAAGAGCGGCCAGCGCATTCCAGTGCGTGTAACCTAGTTCGGAAGAGTCGGGCCTTTAGAAAGCTACCCAAGTACACCTTGGCATGATTTAAACAAAAGAACTGCTAAGTTATAACAATAATTATAGTAATATATTAAACATTTTGAATATTAAAACTATACAATAAATAACTTTTATTTAAATAAATTAAAGAAAAGCAACTAAAGCTTGTGGATTACAGAGAGATTTAACTAGCAATGAAATAGGAATTTCTAGTTATGCCAGAAATGTGTTTGATGATTCGTATGCATATAGTTAAAGTTGTATTGAAATCGTTCGAACTCCTCTACATACTTATAAGAACACTTAATAGTCGTCTCCTCCGAATAAATCGCCAAGTAATCCATCACCATCATCCCCACCACCAAAGCCACCTATGCCGAAGCCATCGGCGTTGGGGGGTACAAAAGCTCCATTAAATGTTTCCTCCAGCCGATCCTCCACGCCGATTGTTGACGCAATGCCGTATATTAAACGCATTACGACCAGTCGTATAAAATTTGGTGTGTTTGTGCCCGATTGCCTAGAACCCGCAACTAACTGCCGCAAATAATTTGGATTATTGACTTCAGAGACGCCATCGTCAAACTCTATCTTCGAGGATACAGCAAGAGCTGGCAGCGCAAGAGATATTATTAAGGTTGATACGAATATTGTCAATCGCATTATTTTAGGTATAAAATTCAATAACAATTGTTTAACCGCAGAACTAAGACACTGTTTATATGTTGACAAACCAGTTACTTACCTACCTTTTACCACGAGTCTTCTCTAAATGTTTGCTTTCCAATTTGGGTTACAAATTTCTCTTATAGTATCAATAAGCGTTTAAGTGTTTGTACACCCAAAAAACTCATGCCGGGCTGGACTTTTTATTATAATAATTTCTTTAATTAGTTTTTGTTATTGTTAAATAATTAACGTGAAATTGATTAACAGAAAATATCTATTATATGTTAAATTGGGTTGTTATTTATTAGATTGGGTTTTTCTGGGGTTTTCCCAACCCTCGCAACAAATGTTTTATCATTTAATATTTTCATTTTGAACACCCCAGATATTAACTTTGATTTTATACTTAAATATTTAAATTCAATTTTAAATTACATTAATTAAATTTTACTTTATACCAAACAAAGTTTTAATGCTATATAGTTAGTTAATTTTATCCTATAGTTGACATTAAATAAATAAAATAAAAAAAAGTTACTATTTTTTAAAATAAATATCTTTGTAATGCAATATTATAACATTTTTAAGATTTATTGATTTCTTTTCAAAAATAATTTAATATTGATTATTATTAACATTACTATATATTTTCTTTTTATTTGGAAGATATTTAAAATGCCTTTCCGTGTTCAACTTATTTACCTTTTCCAATAAAATATGTTTTTTTTTATGTTCTATTGCAGAAATCAAAAAATGAATTAAACACATTTATTTTATTTATTTCTGATATTATATATTCAGATAAATATACAAAATATTGACAAAGAAAATAGATTACACATATAAAAAGAGCTAAAATTTAGCTTAGGTCAAATAAAATGCAAGTCAGGGAGTACCCCTACTGGCTTACGAAGGGATGAAGATACATACTTTCATACAAGCTAAAGATAGATGTAAATAATAGGTTGCTAATCTATGGATATATGTTTGTATGTATGTTAAGTAACAGACATACATATATAATATAAAATATTTAAAATGTTTCATTTAAACACAAATCAACTTTAACAATTTGGGCCTAAATATAAATATGGGCACACTGTCGTCGGATTTTCTGGCTTCTCAAGGGGGTGGAATATCCTGATGTCCTGCGCATAAGCATAAGTATGTTCCTATGTCCTAGACATATGTACATGGATACGCAATGGAATAAGAACGCGACAAATGTTTTAAAAATAAAAATATCAACATAAACACAATCATCCATCGACCGTAGATTAAAAAAAATAGTTTAAATCAGTTCATAAAATGTTTTTTGCAAATTTCAACGTCCTTGTACATTATCTCGTTTTTATAGCTTTGCAAGAGAGTTCGATATGGGCAAAAAACTCATCTTTTGAAAACTATGGGTATGTGAAACATACATATATAAATACTAGTCAGAGAACTACAGGAGCTGGGGACACAGTTCGTTGCTCCCTTACGAGGATACTACGAGTATACTGTGACCTCTGAAAGGATTAAAAAGAAGAAATACTCTGATTGAGGGGACTTTTAGACAAATATATGCTCTGAAACAGCTTGTGTTATTAATATTATGTATATTATATACCTATGATTCATGTCGCGCCTTAATAATGTTATTTAAAGGTTTCATCAATCCTTTGGAATCTGTCAACTATATAATGGAACGATTTGCCAAGAATACTTGCAAAACTCCTATGTTTTTATATCCCCAAATGTAACTATGAACGACTTAGAGGAACGTTTAAAAGCCGCCTACGGAGTGGTCAGAGAATCTAAGTAAGTATAACTATTATTAAAGTTATATTGTTTTATATGAAGCATACTTAAATATTCCATTTTCAGGGATATGAATTCCAATTGCCGAAAGTATGCCCTACCCAGCCTGTGTTTCAGTTCACTGCCAATTTGTAGAACACCTGAACGAACCAATTTACTTTATTTTGCCAATGTGGCTATGATTAATAATCAATATAATGGAAATAATACACGAAGGAAACGGTTTACATCGAAGGATGCTAAGAACTCACATCTGTTTCTCAAGAAGAAATCTATTTTCTATGACGATGTCTTCAGTAAGGATGTTTCAAGCAAATATCCACCAACCAGAGAATCAGAAAATCTGAAACGAATTTGTCGAGAAGAATGTGAACTATTGGAGAACGAGCTGTGCCAAAAGGAATACGCAATCGCCAAACGTCATCCCGTTATTGGCATTGTTGGCGTGGAAGAGTGTCAAAATATACCACAGCAGCAGGATTGCTCCACTTTAGGCATAACTATTGAAGTAGACGAAACTGAAGATTGCTTCTGGGAAGACGGCGCAAGCTACAGAGGAGTTCAGAATGTTAGTGCATCGGGCAAGCCTTGCTTAAGATGGTCTTGGTTAATGAAGGAAATATCCGATTACCCGGAACTTATAGGACAGAACTTTTGCAGGTATTTCCATAACTAGATTCTTTAATTAAATCCCTCAATTCTTATCTAATAATCATACTATTAACTCTTCAGGAATCCAGGAAGTGCTGAGAAGGGTCCATGGTGTTTTGTAGATGACAAATCCGTAGATCGAAACATTGAACTTTGTCATATACCAAAATGTGTAGACAAAATCTGGATAAGCATTATATCAGTCTCAGGATTAATAGTACTCGCCATTGTGATCCTATGTTCCATAATTCTTTTAAGAAGAAAAGGTTCCCGAGGCATGAAAAATATACAAAACGTATGTACAAATAATTACAAGGGATAAAATTCTATAATAAATTTCCAAATATATTTATTTAGATAAACACACCCAATGCCGGAAACAATATATACGGAAATTCACAATTAA
This sequence comes from Hirtodrosophila trivittata, assembly GCA_035045065.1. NCBI lineage: Eukaryota > Metazoa > Arthropoda > Insecta > Diptera > Drosophilidae > Hirtodrosophila > Hirtodrosophila trivittata. The sequence goes on along the minus strand of JAWNNK010001445.1, from coordinate 1,550,769 downwards.
ACCCAAATCAAGAAATGGGAAGAAATACTTTAAATAACTCTATGGACTCTGTGGGTATACCACCTAAAAATATGGAAAAGAATTCACTTCTGAGAATACCACACTTTACACTACAAGACGTAGAGTTTCTCGAGGAACTAGGCGAGGGAGCTTTTGGTAATATTATAATATATACTATACAATATAAAGGATATACTCTAGTGTAATTTTCAATATTTTCTATTTTAGGAAAGGTTTATAAAGGACAATTAACACAAAATAATAAGAAGACAGTAAATGTGGCTATAAAGGCCTTAAAAGAAAACGCCTCTTTGAAAACCCAACAAGATTTTCGACGTGAGATTGAATTAATATCGGATCTCAAGCACCAGAACATTGTGTGCATACTGGGGGTTATTCTAAACAAAGAGCCCTACTGTATGCTCTTCGAGTATATGGCAAATGGCGACTTACATGAGTTCTTGATCTCGAACTCGCCAATCGAAAAGAAGACATTATTACAACTGGAATTTCTGCAAATAGCAATGCAAATAAGCGAAGGAATGGAATACTTATCGGCACATCATTATGTACATAGGGATTTAGCTGCTCGAAACTGTTTAGTGAACGAAGGATTAGTAGTAAAAATATCTGATTTTGGATTATCAAGAGATATCTATAGCTCTGATTATTATAGGTAATTTACAAACACCCGTTGTATACGGGTTTACTTAATCATATTTCTATATATTTAATTTGTAGAGTCCAATCAAAGTCTTTGCTTCCGGTGCGTTGGATGCCCTCCGAATCTATTCTATATGGAAAATTTACAACAGAAAGTGATATTTGGTCGTTTGGAGTTGTACTCTGGGAAATCTATAGTTATGGCATGCAGGTGTTTATAATTTTCTAAGATATCAATTTTAAATGAAACTAACACACTTTAATATCGTAACAGCCGTACTGCGGATATAGTAATCCGGAGGTAATAAACCTAATTAGATCCCGACAATTACTCTCATGCCCAGAAAACTGTCCAACTGCGGTATATTCGCTTATGATTGAGTGTTGGCATGAACAAGCCGTAAAACGTCCAACATTTACAGACATATCACATCGATTAAGGACTTGGTATGATGGTCACATTAAAATCAATAATCAAAAACCATAAATAACTATAAATACATCTGTCACGTACTAAGTATATACATATTCAAGTGAAGAATTATTTTATTTTGTATTCGTTTTATACTCAATAAATAAATGTAAGTTTTTATAAAGTCTTTTGGTAATAGTCAACCAAAAGTTATTAAATAATATCGACCCAACTGGTTTTCTGTATTTTTACTTGGTAATGTTAATATCATTCGATTAATGACATATTTTATTTATAATGAGTAACAAGAAATTAAAAAGGTATGACTTTAAGAAAATAAATTTGTTTTCAACAATTCTATTGTTTTGTTTTAAATGCAAATGACGTTTAAAGATAGAACAGTTTTTCCGATAAATTATTAGCTGTGTCGCGTTGAATACTTTCGCCAATCAAATAAGCCAACTTGTGGGCGTACTGCAAAAAATAAAAAAAATAATATATTATTATCAGAATTTAACAATAAATTAATTTAATAGTTAGCTTACCATACAGCTGGCAGGAATACGAACGGTTCCTGGCCAGTTATAATACATAAAACATAATTTATAGCTCAATTTTTGTATGACATCAGGACTATAGTTTCCATCGTCGCGTAGAACTACATAATGTATGGGGCAGACAGTTCCTTGACGAACCATTTGCGAAACCAAATAAAAATCATAAGTTTTCGATTTAGTAATGTGATTGTCAACAACTGTTCCTGGCAATGGGTTATCATAACTGTTTTTGCTTTGCTAAAAGATATAAAATGGTATTTATTTAAATTAAAATTTATTTATTTCTTTATAAAGCTTAAACTTACCGTGAAGAATCGAGTGTTATTACGCTTTTGAACCACTATAAAAGTAATTTTAACATTTTTACAAACTGCCTCAAACTGAGGTATTTCGTAAGTAGAACATAGGTTGAGCTGTCCATCGCCAACACCATCTCTGAAAAAGTATATGAATATATATAAATATTACACCGAACATAAAGAAGTTGAACTCTTTTTTACCTGTAAATTATTACGTTGCTTGGCAACGTACCGTTACGCTTCTTATAGCACGCCAGAGCAGATTCAAATGCTGAGGTGAGTCCATTAACAAGCTCTTCTCTTTTGGTTTGTATAATGGCTTTGCTATACCAATTGGTATATGAAGAGTTGAGCGAAGCTACGAATGCTGTAAAGAATTTAAAATAAAACTTGGTTTAAATAAACTTAAATCATTGAACTCACCAGCTACGGATTTGCCCTTTTGGGACGCGTCATGATAGGAATCTATGCCACAAATCATAACATTTTTAAATGGAATTTTAATAGTCCATAGAGAACCTCCCATCTTGCAGTTCATTTGTAAAATGATCTTTTGCACAATTGACCGATTTTTGAGATCGTTGGATAAAGTCCTTGAATTTATTACCTGTTTATAAATTGTAGATTATATTACATGGTGAAACGGAACTATCAACAGAGGCTCATTTAATTTCAATTAATATTACCTGTGATGGTACCGGTATCTCTGAGCAGCAAATCTTTTTAATAGCACTATATCTGTCATCTCGGCTACTTGGGCACAAACAGACCACCATTTGGGTCTGGCTAGAAATATTTTGACGTAGAGCATCCACATAAGTATCTACACGATCCCGATCCAATGTTATTATTTTGGGCTTACAAAATTTCATGCCCAAAGCATCACAGCAGCGTTCCATGTTATTTAATAAAGCTGAAGCAGTGCGTACATCATTTTTTTGATGGATTAAAAGCCAATTATTTAGATGTACGACTTCCAGCATTTCATTAATTACAGCATCTCTCGAGAAGTCGGCCTTTAAGCCGGCTGATACAGTTTTATTGGCAAAATAAATATCTTCTGCATCTACTTTCCGACCCTTCACACTATAATAATCTTGATAAAGAGATAAGCCCCAGTCTTCAAGAATCTTTGAGGCATCCTTGTTCGTAGTTACATTGCGGTAGAACTTATCAAGAGCTAGCATACGCTGGCTTGGAGAGACAGCTGTGCTAGTTGCGATTTCTCGCATTAGTTTTTTATCAGCACGAATTTCATCGTGGATACCCGTGAGGTAGCAGAGTTCCGGAATTAGACAAAACCGTATATCTTCTACATTCGAGTTTTGGGATCCTCTCACTTGTTTGTTACTTATTAACAGGGGTTGTCTTATATCTTTTATATTTATATTATGGTGTTTTAAGTAATAATCAATATACGTTAAAGTTCCCGTTTTTGTTTCGAACGTTGACTGAGGATTTTCCGAAAAACAAATGTCATCAATTCTATATGATCGATTGTTATATCGTGTTAAAACTATGCTTCCAATTAAATGTTTACGGGCTATATCTTGATGATTTGTATTGCTGTTACCTCTGTGCTGATATATTTCAACAAGCGTCTCCAAAACTGTTTTTTGACAAAGAATACGATGGGAAATGTCGCAACAAAGCATTAGGCCTCCATCGAATTCATTGACAGCAGTAACGTATCCTGGCCAAACTTCTAACTTTGCCGTAGGAATAGTTTTTGGACTAGTGGGATCAAATTGCTTTCGATCGAATCTAACATAATTTAAGGTTTTCATGACTCGATCAAACAAAATATTGTACAATTGTATACAATTCTTAAGAGACTCTTTCTTTATAAAGCATAGTTGAATTTCAATATCCGTATTGTCATCGGTTTTAGAAACAAACGTTGTTAATTTCTTTTCCAACATAACTGGCAAATACATAACATTACCATCAAAAGTTTTAACTTCTCCATATGCTTTCTTGTGTTGAACTAAATACTTATTTCTCAAATGAACTGAGTCCACAGCAGGATTAAAACGAACTTCGTAAAGATAAACCCCTTTTTCTGGGTCTGACTTTAGGCCTATATAATTACATGACAATTTAACCGGGTCACCTGTAAAAAAGAATAGAAAAGAAAATTGTCAGTTGGTAATTTAATTGTATTTATTTTCTGTACTTACCTTTTGTGCCATGAATATTGTTTGGGCAAAACAAAGCATCCTTTGAAATGTTTGCCTTATTCTTCTCAGATTCGCCACGTGCTTTAGATGTAGCTTTCTCACTAGAAAAGGAAATAACTTGTTGAGCTTCATTTCCCAACTCTGGCGAGTCCATTTTAAAAGCCTGCAGAATATTTGCACGACCACGACCCCGGCCAATACCCATTGAAATCGTCACATTTTCCAAAGCTGATGATATTTCACTTGCACTTGAATCACTTGGCTTTCTTTGACGTTGTTCGCTAGACATTGATTGATCAGTCACATCGGCCAATCCACTGTCTCTGGTATGATCTCCACTAGACAACGAGTCTTCAAATACATCCTTATGGAGTAACGCTAACAAGTTGCCTCGACCAGACATGTTCTAAAAATGAAAGATGTGCTTCAGTGGACTATACTTTAAATTGGTAAATTTCACTAAAGGAATATTCCCAGTCATGACAGGGATATTTGCCCATGCAAAATTCTAGTTTAATGTTATTAATAACCTATAGAAACAAGAAGGAATACTTTTTACAAAACACAAATTTATTGAGAATTAGGTTGGGATGCGTCGTTGACTTAAATGTCTATTATTTTACTCTCTCTTTTGCACACATTTACAAATTGCGAGCTCTTTTACAACTCCAGCACGCCGAATTCCTCTCTTACATCATTCATTCATAAGCCAATATAACACATACACACATATGAACACAGGTGTACATTCACATACATTTTTGCTTATTTGTTTTGTTTAGTCTTTCGCTTTTTTTTGCAAGGACAAGTCGTGGTATTAAATAAATTAATTAATTTTTAATGATTGCACAATTATTTACCAGTATATTTAATAAGAAAATGGATTTCAATTAAAGCATTTAAATGCGTGTACGTCAATTAAAAACTGAATAGTTCCGTTATGAAGAACAAAACGTACGGTATTTGTAAATATGGTGGACATCTGCAATACTGTGATACATGCTTATATATGTATGTATGTATGCAATGAATTTGCCATTCATTATCAGAACTGAACAAAAAAAATCATAAATATTAAACATGTATTTTTTAATCATGCATAGAAGTAAGAATAAACGCATTATTTATTTAGTATTCCATATGAATGTCGTTGATTTAAGCATACATACATACATTCATATGTCTCCTATTAACAGCAGAATCATCAATACGATCATCTTACAAAATTAATAAAAATAAATTGTTAAATTAAAACGCAACGTTTTTCTTACTTATCGAATTTGAACTACACAAAAATATCAATGACTTGGCGTCAATCACTGCGAATTAAAAATTCAGTTATGCGGGTAGGATATAATAAATACAATCGATATAGTTAAAAAAAGTCGAAATAGAATCGTATTATATTTTGTCAATCAAAAAAATATATATATAGTTAACTACACAATGTATATAAAAAAATTGATGATCGAAATGCAAAATATCAGCTATAACAGTTATTACATTTATTAAAGTTTCAACACACTGAATTATTAGTTATTATTATGATAATAACAGAACTTCATCAGCTTTCCTTGCTCTATTGCCTAAAAACAAAATATACAGAAATTTTTAAAAAACAATCGATCAATTAAAAAATATTTAGTTATAAATCATCGATATAACTATCGATTATTGTGCAGCTCTATCACATATCTAACTTACATAAGTAATAACAATGGGACACATGTCGTACACAACTCGGAGTATATTAAGGTAATATTAAATTAAATGTATTAAAATATAATAATTACTTAAAAAGCGTTTCGCTGCAGGATCGCAACATGTACCCGATTAATGTCTGTGTACCCGGCACATTACGCAGAGCCGATTTTAAGAAAGAATCTACAAAATGAGAGCAAAAATGAGCTCGCTCATGTGCCTATAAAAGCGGCTCCTAATGATTTATCCGATACAATATTCTATGGTGAGCTTAAGCAGAAGTTTCTAAACTATATTACCAAGCATGGAAATAGTACATTGGCCAAAGAACTTCTGACCAAAACATTTGAAATAATTAAGAGGACTCAAATTGAGCGACTAAACCTCACCAAAGGCGACACAGAGAGCGTTATCACCGATTCGGAGACTCTTCTTATAAATGCAATCGAAAACTCTCGACCATTGCTTCAGTTGTCTGCAATTAAAAGAGGCGGAGTAAAGTATCAAGTTCCCATTCCCATAACTCAGAAAAAATCATATTTTCTTGCTATGAAATGGATTCTCGAGGCGGCCCGTGAGAAGGAACGTAAAGTGAAGCTGCCCGATAAACTTGCTTGGGAAATTTTGGATGCCGCCTCCGGCCAAGGAAGAGTAATTAAAAAGAAGGACGATTTGCACAGGCAATGTGAAAGTAATCGTGCCTACGCACATTATAGATGGAGCTAAGAAGTTTCTAACCCACTTCTATCAGTTAACATTAATCTGCGTTTAATCTACAACACAAATATATAAAAAGAAATATAATTAATATTTTTGATTATAAGAACTAAGTAAGAAAGCTGGTGATTTTCCAACAAAGTTATGGTTAACAAACTGTCCTACATTTAGTGGCTATGTGTATTCTAGATTTGTATATTGTTCATATTTTTTAGTTAAAGTCCACGAGCATAACGTTCATAATTGCTTTTCGTAGTGAAAACATTAATACTCTAATATTCGGATTAATTGACGTAAATTTTCTTGGCCTATTTAATAGTACAACAAATTCGGCTTGCAGTATATCGAGACAACACAATATATATCTTTAGCCGAATCGTTTTTGGCACCTGCAAGCTAAGAATCAAATCCAATTGCGGGAATCTAGCCGATATTAGCAAATATTTTTTGAAGCCCTAGTCAATGTCAATCAGCCCTCGTATTCAAATGAACGATAAAAAAGAATCAGTTCCTTGCACTTGTTCAGTGAACATTTCATTGTACACATATGTTCTAATAATAACTGAGTAACATTGGTATATTGCTTTGTTATTGATAAGGAGCGTTAAAGATGGAATCGGTAAGCCGTCATAAAGTTATATATATTTGAGTATATTGTATATTGGAGTTGACAATTTGTTCATTAATTTCAGTATCGGAATTCGCCGGTGTTAAAGAAAATACTAGAGCAAGATGTCAAACTGACGGATCGGCTCGTAACTTATTTACTTCAATTTACTTCGTTCAAGTCCCTTAAGATTCACTGCAAATTTCTCGAAATATCTTGTGATGGTATAGCATGGCTGTGTACGTGGATTGCCTTTATGTGGATACTCAGTTCCAAAGACTTATACCAAATGCAAGCAAATATGCTGGTAGGATTAATCTTAGACATCATCGTTGTGGCTTTACTAAAATCATTTGTGCGTAGACGACGCCCTGTGCCTGCCACAGACATGTTGATAATCGGTCCGGATAAGTTTAGCTTTCCATCTGGACACGCATCCAGAGCATTTTATATACTTGTATTCTTTACACAATTGCATAGCCTTCCAATAATTTTTTGGATGCCACTCACGGCCTGGGCCGTAAGCGTTGTGATCTCTAGACTCATATTAAAACGCCATTACCTCTTAGATGTCTGCGCTGGAGCAATGATTGGAATACTAGAAGCATTGTTTCTTGGACTCATTTGGATAAGTGCTGAGTCAGCCAATTCGATTGTTGGCTTTTTTGTCTGAAGATAAATTTACCGAATCGATTAATTAAATGTTAATGGTATTGCAAGTAGAAAATATCGCAACTGGAAGCAATCCTTGTTATTTTGTGAATTGTTTAAAAATGGAAAGAAAGAAACTGATGATGATGATTTCATCTGATATACGTTAGTCGTTTTACCTTCAAATGTAAATAAGCTTATTGTCAATTAAATCAAAAATATGTGAGTAACTTAATTTAATAAATAACCGGCACAAAACAGCAAAATTGTTATTTTCTTTGAAACTCTGCTGTAAATCTTTTTAATCGTGCTTTAAGTAAATTTGATGTAATTTTTATATTTAATTATCTAATAGTAAAGTATGATATTAAACACTTTATAGATTTAAGTTACTTTTTGAATGATATGTGGTAAATTTAGTAGTTTTTAAAACTAACTATTCGTTGTAGGAGACATTTAATTAATAGTATTTAAAGTTTATTATACTAAGTTTCCAACAAACTTTCTTCATCTGAAAGTTACTCTTAAACTGGACCAAATCGAAATGGTGCTATCTGTTCTGCTACTAGGGGACGAGTCGCGCAGTGGATATATATATAGGGAATATATATCCTACGATCTTGCCATTTTCGTGCTTCAATTGATTTAGATTCATACGCACGTGTATAGTCTTTGAAAACTAATTTATTTTTAAATTTTTTAAGTAATTTTGGATAAGTATTGTACTTATATATTTACAAGTAAAACAATTTTATAACTATAAATACGAATACCTAATTAATTATGTGCAAAAATTATTATTAGTACTAACAAGTTTAAACTAAAGCCTATGTTTGCGTTTGCACCTTGTACGGCCGCCGGGTGATCCCCTGAAAATAATCACAGGATATTAAATTGCTTTCTGTATATTGATAGGTTATCCTTACCATTTAATATGTGAACATTAACTGATTTGGAATTGGCGTTTGACGGCATACAGGCATACCTTCCAGAGTCAGAGATTTGAGCTTTTTGGATCAGCAGATATGATGTGGTAATGTCACCCTTCTCTGTTATAACAGATACTCCTCCTCTTGGTGAATCATAGTTGATATCCTGCAACGATTGTTTTATAAACTGATAAATTTAAAAAATTACATGTTCACAAAATACTTGATTGAAGATGAAAGATTGCGAACCCGTATACTTTCTATATATATAAAACATATACATATAAATATAGAAATATATTTATATATATATACTTGTATATATTGTATATATACATAGAAAGCTGATATTGGCGACTCACCTGATTATTGTGAGTCCAGTGCACCATAAGTGGCGGATCCGGAAGATGTTTAACAATGCATGTTAGGTTAACAGTTGATCCCAAATCTATATATAACTCAGGACCTCCAGGAATACTTGTAATTGGTTCTATAAGCAAACAATAAACAAATGTATAAAACCAGACTTCATCAAAGATCACCAGGAACTGTTCCAAAGTTACCCCTCGGAGTAATTATTTACCCCAATACTGAAAGTTTAAAAAAAGGACATACCCACAACTGAGAAAATCATCGTGTATCCAACTGGAGGTGTCGTCGATACCTGACATTCATAAATTCCTGAGTCTCTTAACTGGGGAAACTTGATCTTTAGAAAAATAAATGGTAATGTTCAAAACAGTTAATTTTATATACAAATTCAATACCAACTTATATAATATATAGAATCTATGGATATCTATATCAAATACATTTTTATGTACCCTACCGAATTTTGACAAGCCGATTTTATTGTATAGCAAACTTTAACTTTTATTTAAAATTCAAGATATTAAATTCATAATTTCAGTTTAAATTTAATATTTTCAATTCAAATCTACTTTAATCTTTTACTCTCAAGTTTTTGGTCGACTGTTAATAGTTGACATTAAATAAATAGAATAAATAAAAAAATATAATAAAAATAATATAAAAATAAATAAAACATATGTAGCCTATAAAAATGATGGACTTCCTATCGAGATAAATTAAATTCGGTTGATATTAGATTCTATATGAAAATTAATCTACAAACTGCATTCGGGTAAAAAATGTCGATTAAGGAAATTGAGATTATTCGATACTCTATAAAAATAACCGATTAAATTTCAATTATTGATTAATTAGGATATATTTTTCTGCTTAGAACAGGCAGACATATGATTCAAATAATGTTAAAAATTGTGAAATAAAATATTTTTGTGGTACTTTTGAACACGCTTCTTGTTCTTTGCTCTATAAGAATCTTATACGACTGTGTCTCATTAAGTATTATTAAATCGAGTTATAGTTATTTTAATTTTAACCTAGTAAGCACAAACATATTTATATATATATATATATTTAATAAGGTCAACAGTATGTATTTTCTTACCTGTAAAGACCAGTCTCCTGTTTGCTTATTGTATATTGAAGAAAATCTTTGGTCCGATGTATAAGTACTTTCTGCTACTGTTAAAAGGTGTAGGTCTCTGTGTCGTATCCATGATACCTATAATGCATAATGTAGAAAATATTGTATGGATAGTATAAGATGATAATTTCGAATATATATAATATATGAACGCACCGTTTTATTGCCGAGATTCTTTATTCGGCAGTTGAGGTGACCCGTTTTACCCACCAGAGAAGTCACATTTTTGGTGGCAGATGTATCAAAATAGGGCCCCCTGTCTAGGGGCTTGCTAAATTTTTCTAATTGTTCATTATTAAAATTGAACCCATTCATGTCATCGCTCAACACATACAGGTCCGAGACATTATTTCTCGGATCAAAGTAACTCCGTTGGCAAAGTGTAGCTCTAGAAAATACTAATAAGAAAAAGGTGTACGAATATGTAGGGTATACTATTATCACTCAAAGATTTTTGTGTACATAATAACCGAAAAAAGGAGGAAAAAAGTGTGTCAAGCGGCGTATATTGAAAATATAGAAATTTATATGATAAAGAGAATGCTACAAACTTACAAATATAAAGTAATATCCGACAAAATCGGTGCCCATTCATTCTATAACTTTTTTTGCAAACATTTAACACTATAAGAATTTTTGGTCAGGTTTCAAAGTATGTAACTTTTCACTATTTTTCATTTCTCCATTGGACATGCGCAATGGCTGATAACAATAATATAAAGAGTTCACCCAAAGTCCTTTCAAAAATACCAAAGCATACCAACAAGGACACAAAAAAATACCTACATAACCATTATTATCTTACAAATTCAAAAACAATTCTGAATTAAATTTGAAATGATTTAAAAAGTTAAAAGCTTTTAATTTTTCGCTTTTTCTACAGGCTTGAATATTTTTTTGTCTGCTTTTCTTTTAAATAAATTATATAAACATAAGGAATCTTTTTTTTTTTATCAAATTTTGTGTCAGTTGGAAAAGTTTTCATTAGAAAACTCCATGTATACTCCATATATATGTATTGATATATTCAATTTGTACAATTTGTTGCAGCGGAAGTTAAACTGGTCCTTAAGGGATTCGTGTTCTTAATCTAATTGGAAGATCGATCATAATTGAACCTTCTTTTTTTTTAGAAAAGACTGAGATACTTTTGCATTAAATTTCTTTTGGAATTTTGTGCATGCTATTTGAATTTTTAGACCTGGGTTTAAATGGTTGAGTAATTTAGTAAATTTAAAAATACCAACTTTACGATTCATATTTATGTATTGAGCGTTCGGAAATTACCCTGAAAAGGTGGTAGAAATAGTGGTAACAAAAATATCTTTGTGCACTGAGCATGCCCAGAAGTGGGGTATACGAATTCCACCCTTGAATAAAATTTTGTACTTTTGCAAGAAATCGATTTAGGAAAGAATTACAAAGTTTTCTTGCAAATGTGTTTTCACCAAGATGTATAATAATAGGTTATTTTAAAATTAAAAAAAAATGTGTAGTTTAACAAGACCTTTATGAAGGCAATTAACAATTGAAATATATTGTGCAATACGCGGAACGAATGTTAAACAAGGATTACCTAAAATTAAGAATAATTCTCCAATACCTCCAACCATTTTGTTCAAACGACAATCAATAACCTGAGTTAATTCTCACACATACAATATTCAGGTAATTTTCTGCGCCTTACCTTGAAAAGTATATAATATAAATTATTGAATTGTTTAAAAATAGATTTTAGACATCTTTTTAATCTAATCAATATTTCAGAGCAACATTTAAATTTTTAATTATTTTTGTAACAACATTGTTAGGTGTCAATATCTCTAAATAAGTATGTTTATTTCAGTCAAAATGGGCACGGTTTTAAGTTTCAACCCAAGGGATAGACATCCGATATACTCATCACAGCCCACTTATCAGTATAACCAAAATGACAACCAGAATGAGAAAATACATGATGGATCCGCTGCTGGGTCCATCGATTCACATTTGAATAATTTCTCCTATGAGCAGCTAAATAATGCCAAAAATCGTGAAAATAAGAAAGCAATGTCCCATCAGATATCAAGGAACAGCACAGGACATCATAGCACTTGTGGAAACGTCCAATATAACACACACAGGCACACTCAAATAAGCTCGCACAACTTTAACAATCTAACAAACTCCTCAAAAGACACTATTAACAATGACCTAGATGCTCACAATGAAAACACAATTGTTATCTCGGAGAAAAGTTCAATTGAGAAGAGCCTAAAGAAGCATTCGCTCTTTATAAACGCCCTCTCCTGGAAGAAACTATCCACATCGCATAATAAGAAAAAAGTTGAGAACAAAAATAAGTGTGCGAATTTGCCCTCTGCCTGCTTCAAGGCTCAGCTCCTAGAAGCCTCATACTCATCCACATCTGATAAAAACAAGAACATACAGCTCCATTGTAATCACATTGAGGAGCACCAGCATCAGCATCAACAACACAATTGCAATCAAAATCAAGTTATCCGAGAACTTCCATTCTTTCCCTCAACCAAAACGCAAAAGCCATCTACAGCCAAAGAACTGGGCAGAGTTAACAATACAAATTCCATAACTAATCACAATAAATTAATCCAGAAACAGCCCTTAACACTGACACTGCCATTGCAGTTACAGACCTCTTCGATCCAGGTTAAGAACACCAACACCAACCAAAACCATATACCACGTAAAACTGTTATTCAGGTACATTTTTCTATAATCTTAACTTGATAATTTAATAATGAGATTCTATATTCAGGCATCCACTTCAGAGCTATTGAAATGTCTGGGCATGTTCTTGCATTATCGTTGCCAGCGCTTAAATAATTTTGATCCTGGAGATGCTGTCATGTGGCTGAGAGCCGTCGACCGTAGCCTACTGCTCCAGGGCTGGCAGGTAAAAACTTGAAGTACTTCCTAGCTAAGGAATTCCTATTAAAATTACTGATGAACTCAAACCTCTCACAAACCCCTCAACACCCTATCTTTGTGTATTTGCCATACCCTCCCCACAACTCTCTCTCTCTATCTTTAGTTATAAACAATTTTCAATTTTTGCTATTATTTATACTCATATTCAGTAACTCATCGAATTATCCATTTCCAAAAAATTTTAAACAAAATACAACAATATATTCACAGGACGTGGCCTTTATCAATCCAGCCAACGTCGTCTTTGTGTACATGTTAGTTCGGGAGCTTGTCAACGGAGAGGAAACAAAGGAATCCGATCTTCAAGCGTCTGTTCTAACCTGTTTGTATCTGTCTTATTCGTATATGGGTAACGAGATCAGTTATCCTCTTAAGCCATTCCTTGTTGAAGACTCCAAAGAGAACTTCTGGGACAGGTGAGCAACTGATTTTGATATAGATATAGAGTATATAATTACATATTTGATTTTACTTCCTTCAATCAGATGTCTACTCATCGTAAACAGACTAAGCAACAAAATGCTTAAAATAAATGCAGAACCAGCTTTCTTCACAGAAGTATTCACTGAGCTAAAATCTTGCGGTCAATTTCAAACCAATTCAATTAGGAGATCATCGTGTGGAGGCGCCTGACGGAAAGATGACCGGCAAATTGTGGTTCGACTCTCATTGTCTGCACACCAGCAGATTTTCCAGACAAAATGATAACAGAAATAGTGCTAAAAAAAAAGTAAACATTTTATAAATCATTAGAAAATTTCTTTATGTCACCATCACACTTGTTCAAATAAAAATGTAAAGATAGTGCTTAAAATGAAAACACTGTTCAATTCTCTGTCATTAATTGAAATGATTGAATAAATCTGGAATTCAACAACTTCTATATTGCCGAGTAGATTCATTTGGGAATTAGTAAGTTCTCCCAGCACATAATTCACATAAATTCAAAGATCTGCAATTTAGATGTAAACACGAATTTCACATCTGCGAACTGGCGTAGCTGCAAAACTAACATGAAAAATAGGAAAAAGGAAAACAATTGCGCGTCAATTGTTGCAAATTGCTAACAGTTTAATCTCCTAGTTAAGCATGACAGAATAATTGGGGTCGCACTGCTCATAAAAACATAGAAAGGTAAATCAGTTAACCTATTAGGTGCAAAAGATATAAACGTAATATAATATAAATAAATAATTAGCTATGACACATACAATCTCAAATGAAATAAGTCAATAAATATATCGCTAATACAAGGTGAACCATCGATGATTCCTTGCACCCCTAGAAAATGCACTCAGCAGTGTTGATGATTTGACTATTTTCGCGCTACATTTAGCTATTTTAAATAGTCAAAAACGGAAAACGATTGAATCAAGCAGGTGCATGGTGCCTTTAAAAAAAAATTCATAAATTTTTAAATGATAAATAAGATCCTTGATTCCTATGCTTGAAGCAAAATTAGGATTAGGATATTAAGGAATATGCCCGAGGTATATTTATTTTTCTTACGAAAATGCTCTTGTTATACGACAATTTAAATAACCTTCTTTTGTAGTGACCTTACATACTTATATAAGTGTAATAAATGTTACTAACAGCGGCTGATTTTGACGATTAAAGCCTTACCTTGTTAGTGGGATAGCAGAAAAAGAAGATAATGGCAAAATTGGGAATACTTTTGAAAATTGAACTTGAATTGGATTTAAAAATCAACCGGCTACTTTAAAGTAGAGAAACATCGGAGAAAAACAATCGATATTTCAAACATTTTAAACAACATCGATGTATCAATTCAGCATCGATGTATCGGCCATCACTATCACGCAGTTCGTCTCAAAATACAAGAAGTTAAATACATAAAATTATACAGAAATGATGGGCTCTGAGCTATTTGCCACTGTTTGCGTGGCAATAGCGTTAAGATCAATTATATCCCTGAGCCCATACTCTGGACACAAGAAAGCCCCGATGTTTGGTGATTACGAAGCTCAGCGCCACTGGCAAGAAGTGACAGTCAACGTAGATGTGGACAAGTGGTACAAGAATGGCACAAATAACGACTTGCAGTATTGGGGCCTAGATTATCCGCCTCTTACAGCATACCACAGCTACGTGATGGGACATTTTGCACTAACATTTAACCACAGCTTTGTCGAATTACACACCAGCAGAGGTATTGAATCAAGGGAACATAAAAGTTTTATGCGCCTTACAGTTTTAGCAGCGGATATCTTAGTTTATTTGCCGGCAATATTTATATTAGCCATGTCCGTTGACTTGCATCACAACTTTCTGGGTAATACCAAGCTACTGTTGTTAATGCTATTCGCAATATATCCTGGCCAAGTGCTTATTGACAATGGACACTTTCAATATAACAACATATCACTTGGACTAGCGGCTGCAGCTATCGCTGCGATTCTCTCTAACAGACAGTACCTTGCCGCTTTTGCCTTTACATTGGCATTGAATTACAAGCAAATGGAGCTCTACCACGCTTTACCATTCTTCGCCTACCTACTTAGTGCATCCCTATCGGAGAAAAGGTACAGTACTTAAACATAAATCGCTCTTATAGCGGTCCACTAAGAAACGGCTTCATATTTTTGAGTACCAATACTAAAACGCATAAGGTAGCGTAAAGCCATTGTTCATTTGCGAAAAAAAACATATATTTAAGGTGCATATTAACTTATATTTTCTTAAACAGTTTTAGATCAGCTGCATGTAGACTTGCAACAATAGCGGCTATTGTTTTGAGTGTGTTCGCAATCATATGGTCCCCCTGGTTAAGTTCTTTTGATGCAGCTTCGGGAGTTTTGCAACGTCTTTTCCCCCTTGGACGTGGCGTATTTGAAGACAAAGTTGCAAATTTTTGGTGCAGTATTAATGTGATTTATAAGTTAAAGTACGTATGGATACAATTTCAAATATGGGTAAGCACTCAAATCTTTATATCTTTTTACAGAAAACATATTTCAAATCATCATATGGCATTCGTTTGTTTGGGAACCACCTTGTTGGCTGTGCTTCCAACAAATATAAAATTATTTTACCAAAGAAGTAATTACATGTTCCTATTAACTTTATTCAACACTGCTGCTGCGTTTTTCCTGTTTTCTTTTCAAGTACGAGTATATATAATTATTTATATTGAATTATCATCCAGACGTAACAACAATATATCTTTTTCTAGGTGCACGAAAAGTCTATTTTGCTGCTAACGCTGCCTGCGATTTGCCTGTATAACTGGTTCCCCAAGGAAATGCTTTGGTTTCTTGAGGTGTCAGTGTTTAGTATGATACCACTTCTAAAGAGGGATCACTTATTATTACCTACTATAGCAACCATGGTTATTTTCCATGTAACTTTTAATTCTAGTTTATTTAGAACTGACAAAGATGACAGTATGATAAGTGAAAGAAACCTATTGGACTCGATCATTAAAATATCTGAAATTTTAATGATTTCCATTTTAATAGGTTTCATAATTATTACGCCTCCTGTCCGCTTTCCCGATCTTTGGCCCCTACTTATTTCTGTTATAAGCTGTGCACATATAGTTATGTTTTTCTTGTGGGGTTACTTTAAACAGTTTACTTCTAAAGAATGTTGCACTAAAAATGAATAATGTAACCAAATTGTGACTATACTGTCTTAGCAACAATACGTAGTGCACCTCTATCTATAAGGAAATATGCAAAGCGTAGAATCCCCTTATCCAAAGATAGCTTTCTTAGTTAAAATACTTTAACATAACCGCATGTAACGTATCTATCTACAATTGCTTTGATGTGTTGAGTAGTAGTTCTATGTTGAATGTTAATACAGAATTTTAAAAGTGATAAAAATGTTTATTTGTTTGTTTCATTAATATTTAAGCTTTGGCTGCAACTTCCAAGGCTTGATTTAAATCGCCAATTAGATCGTCCACGTCCTCAAGACCGACTGACAAACGCAGCAAAGTATCAGTAATACCCAAAGTTTTTCGGTCTTCAGCAGGAACCGAGGCATGGGTCATAACAGAACTAAAATTAAATTTGGAATTAAATTAAATTCTATCTTTGGAATTACCTAAAGTATTTGTGACGCTTTGGAACTTTACTTACGGTAATTCAGCCAAACTTTCATATCCACCAAGGCTCTCAGCCAGTGTGAAAAACTTAAGAGCTTTCAAAAATGCAGTAGAATTCTTTATGGATCCCTTTATATAGAATGAAAAGACTCCGCTGTAGCCATAGGTCTGCTTAAGCGCTATAGCGTGCTGTGGATGCGAGGGCAAAGCCGGATGCAAAACCTGCTCAACAGACTCATGCGACTCCAGGAATTTCGCAATTTGAATTGCATTCTTTTGATGTTGCTGCATGCGCAATGATAGAGTTTTCAGACTGCGGTTCACTTGGTAGCAATCAAAGGGAGAGGGGACAATGCCAACAGCTGCAACAAGATACGATATAAATAAATGAAATAGTTATTCATATTTCTATAACAAACCATTTTGCAAGAATTTAAGCCTCTCATAGAGATGATCACAGTTCATTGTTATTCCACCCATGACAACATCAGTGTGTCCATTCATGTATTTCGTTAGGGAATAGCATACTAGATCGGCTCCCAGCTCCAGTGGCCTTTGGAAATATGAGGTCAGGAAAGTGTTGTCCACAGCAACAATAATCTTTCCAGCCTCATGGCAAACCTTTGAAATGGCTGCGATGTCCGCTACTTTGATCAGCGGATTTGTTGGCGATTCAATCCAAACAAGCTAAAATTGTAGAATATGTAAAATATATTAAATGTATTCTATATCCACAACATTTTGTCTATATATAGCTTACCTTTGTCTCAGGCTTAATGGCAGCCTTAAAACTGTCCAACTTAGTAGGATCCACAAAGGTTGCAGTTATTCCCAAACGTGTTGCCACTTGTCTAAAATTGTAAAATATTATTAGCACACATATATTCCTCTATAGTATATCCAAATAAATCATACCTTATCAATCTATTAGTTCCACCGTAAACATCATCTCCCATTACAACGTGGTCGCCACTGTTCAGCATGGTGAGCACAGCCGTTGTAGCGCCGAGCCCGGATGAAAAAGTCAATCCATACTTTGCGTTGTCCAGTGCTGCCAAACACTTCTCCAAGACATTGCGAGTGGGATTGCCACTTCTTGAGTACTCATACCCCTATATACATATAAGTACGCATACAAAATATAACCGAGTGCTTTATTTAATTGTAATCGTCAAGGTAGTGTACCGGTATTATACTACTTGAGAATGGGCGTATGTTCTGTTAAATTGTTATGAGACATGAAAGATTAACACGTATGATTGGTCTAGTCGAGAGTGCTCGACTAGTAGATACTCTCCACCCAGCTCCGAGACTCTAAAGTAGCTCCCAGTGTAAGTTAGTAACAAATTTCCAATCAGCATTTCTATTTACACGTTTGCCACGCGTTACAGATATCTCCCCTAATCATTATATGAGGTGTGAACGTTATCGATGCATACTCGTACATATAAGGCATACAGACCCAGAATTTAGTATTAGTAGAATTTGATAATTTATATTCAATATTTCAATAAACAAAACAAAAAAATTCTTAAATATTTTGATAATCGCTATCTTTAAATTCTGTACAAAAACGTCAGAGGTACTGATACCATTTTTTCGTATAGATTTATTAGTATAATGAGATTATAAAAGTAAAAGTCACCCGGGAATATGCAAACTCATTGATAATAATTAATTGAATATGTGTTGTTTATAAAAACAGGTACTTTTTTTTTTAATGATAATTAACAATTATTACCTATTTAAAAATAGTTTAATACAATTGAGCAAACAGCTGTTTGGTGTGATACTCATATTTTGATATAAAGATTAAACCCATGCGGGAAAAGGTAATGTAGGCAGTAGAAAATAAGAACATGCATTATCAGCGTTCTAGCAACCAGCATGATATGAACGACTATTATATGTGTGTAGTCTTTGATGATATTGACATGTTTTTCAATTCAGACAAGTGGACATGGCTGCACCCACTTTTAATGGATACATTGTACTCGTATAAAAATAGTTTTCTATAGCGATAAATGAGTCTGTAGGTATGTATTTACAAAAGGCAGACAAAGCGCCGGAAACACATGCTGAAATGAAATTATTTATACGTGCGTAGATGGACCAACTGTTGATGTGCGTACATATACATGTACATACATTCCTATTAGATATTAGTATATATCTTATATGCATCTTACACGGTGTTCTCCTGGTGCGTCTTGTTTAAAAGTTGTGCTCAATGATATGGGCGGTATAACAGCAGCGCTCTTCCATTGTTCAGGATCCTGACCGGCATGGATAGATTTGGTAGCGAAACCACTTGGTTGCACCTTGAAACTCATTTTAACGCTACTTTAGATGTATACGCGACAAAGTCTAGCTTCTTACTGTAAAAAATCATACTGTGGCCGGTCATATAAGAAGAGAGTCGAACTATCGATTGCTTTTATGCGATCATTACAGTTGGGCGATAAATCATGCCACCGATGTTTTTGCAGATATTTAAAAGTAACAGTGACAACAATAACAAAATATCAAAAATATCGGCGATATTTTCCCATTAGCTACACTACGAACAACCGTTTTTAACAAGTTTTTTCATTTGAACATCATTTTGTCACCGATATTCGAATGTCGCAGTTGTCACAGTGATAGAAAATTAGCAGTATCGCCCATCTCTAGTGATCATTAGGCTTTGAAACAAAATAATCCAATTCGATAAGTGCCTACTGTCAGAATTTTCAAATTGGTTTTATAGAAGATAAACACATTCTTTTATACCAAGTAATATTTGACCAATCAATAAAATATAAACATTGCTGCTATAAACAATAGTCGAGGCTATATGTTGACAGGAGCACCAGCTGGCTGTCACATATATTACTCCATTTTTTTTTAAATATACAGTAGATGTCCGGTTTAACGTACTCTCGGTGTAACGAATTCACGTATTACCGTACTTGTCAAATTTTTACATTGAGTACCTTAAATAACGAACTTTTATATTCAATTTAACGAACAAAAGGGAAATGTATGTGAACATAACATAAAATTAACGCAAAAATTTAAAGAAATGTATGCACATACATGCTCACCCACTCTATCATACTACATACACATTCACACAAGAAGACACCAAAAAAAGCATGGACTTATATGAGCTTAACTACTTCATTCGAGAATCGAGGAGAAGGGCCGTTGAAGTTCCACTTAAAGAGGTAATTCTTAGTATGTATGTACATGCATACTCACCCACACTTACATACATATTCACCCACACTTAAATACATACATACATACGCACCCACACTTATTTAACACATACATATTCACACAAGACACCAAAATAAAGCATGGAATTACATGAGCTTAAGTACTACATTTGAGAATCCAGGAGAAGGGCGGTTGACTCACTTAAAACGGGTAATTTTTAGTACGTATGAACATACATACTCACCCACACTTACTTTACACACACATATTTACACAAGACACCAAAATAAAGCATGGAATTACATGAGCTTAAGTACTACATTTGAGAATCCAGGAGAAGGGCGGTTGACTCACTTAAAACGGGTAATTCTTAGTACGTATGTACATACATACTTAACCACACTTACAAACATATTCACTCACACTTAAATACATATATACATACATACTCACCCACACTTGCTTTACACATACATATTCACACAAGACATAAAAAAAAGCATAGACTTACATGAGCTTAAGTACTACATTTGAGAATCGAGGAGAAGGGCAGTTGACTCACTTAAAACGGGTAATTCATAGGATTGCTTGTGATGAAGAAAAAAGAAGTAGTAATACATGCATACATACATACTTACATACATATACACATACATACTAACCCACACTTACATACTCACCAACACTTACTATACACATACACATTCACACAAGAAGACACCAAAAAATTCATTGCCTTGCCTGAGCTTAAGTACTACATTTGAGAATCGACGAGAAGGGCAGTTGACTCACTTAAAACGGGTAATTCATAGGATTGCTTGTGATGACGAAAAAAGTCGTAGTAGTAGATAAAGTTGAAGAGAAAACGCATTTCTCTTGTGTAAAAGATAATTTTGAATAAAGAACTGACGAGATATGTTCCATATACTATATATAACTAATAATTATATGTGTATAATAATGATATTTATAGCAAATAATAATACGGTAGAGGTCAAGTTTAACGTACACTCCGTTTAACGGATTCGCGACAAGTGCTTGCATTTAATGGTTCGTTAAACCGGACACTTACTGTAACTAGTATTTATATTCAGTCTATAAACGCAAAAGTTTGAAATCTTATATTCAAGTTTATTTTGTCTATTTTACACATGGTTTAATTTTGAAAGGCGTTTTAAACACAACAATTATATTTATATTAAACTTACTAACTTAGCATGTTTTTCTTTGTGCTCATTTTCCCAAATGGTATGGCAACTGTCCACCACACATTGTGGTGTTGAAGACTTATGCCTCATAAAGAAACCTTGGATTTGAGCGGGACTTACAGTTCGACATTCAGCAATAATTTTCTTGGCGAATTCTGTAGATCTTGCAGATTCAGTCTCGCCAAAGAACTTCTTAAACATTTCCTCAAGCTGATATTGTGTACAATATCCCACATGTTCCTTTACATCGATACGGCCAGGTCGTATCAGTGCAGGGTCCAAGCGGTCTAAATAGTTAGTAGTCATGAAAACGATTCGAGCTTCTGTAGAAGCAACACCGTCCAAACAGTTTAACAATCCACTAAATGTTATCCTATTCAATCCATCGAAAGCCGACTTTTGCTGTAATGTGGATTCTCGGGAAACAAACGCAGCATCAATGTCCTCCAGTAGGATGATGGTTTGCTCTGGAGCTACGTTTAAGAGATGATTTAGTCTATCATCAGTAAGGCCTCTTTCGGATAAATTCAATAAGCAAATTCCGTATTCCAATTCTCCAGCTAACGCAGTTATAAAGCTCGATTTACCGCATCCTGGTGGTCCATATAACAGGTAACCTCGACGGTAAGGAATTCCACGTTGTGTATACCACAATGAATTTGAGATGAAATCCTTGCAGTCGGTAATTATTTTTTCTTTAACTCCGCGATCTAATACTACTGATCCCGTTGGCCTGCGTCGTCGTGGATGTCCAAATGGTCTCCATTCGGACCCCATTGCTGTGTACATAAGAGTTTTTCCCTCAGTTGCTTGTAACGCTAGCTGACGTGCTTCCTCTAGAATATCGAAATAAACTTGTTTATTACTTCCAAAGGCAGTTAAGGTGACGGATTCCCAGGGAACGCCCATGTGTAAATCCAGTGTTTGCTGTTCCCTTGTCCGTTCAACTTGAATCCAGTTATTTTTGTATTGAAACAAATGTTTTCCTATACTTGGAATAAAGTCGTAACTAGTTTTCACTTTTCCATTATCGTTTTGTATAAAAGATGTTTCCACACTCAAGTGCTGTGTTTTTTTAGCTCCTCTAACTGTTATCCATTTTAACAGCCATTGATATGATTTATCTCTACATGGTACTTCTAAAGTTATCATCATATGACGCCGAAAGAGTATCACAGCTCCTTGTAAACCTTTCCTTAGTATTGCTGCACTGGCACCAACTCCGAACAAGCCAAATCCAGCGCCAAAATATGGGTTAGTCGAAAGACTTGCAAAAAGCTCAGTCAACGTCATCTTATCCTGAAAATATTCAATTAGTTAGAAATAAATCATTTGTATTGAAACCTTGTTTAAATACCAATATATACAAACAGTTCTTGCACAAATTGGATAATTTTTACTTTGGGATATGACAGAAATGTGACAGCAATAACTATAATCGAACAGCTGATTGCAGCTGAATGTGATTCATTAATATCACATTATTTATTGCCTTAAGTAAGCATTTGATATTATTTTTAGCAACTGAGATATAAAACACTACTTTAACTACCAAAGGCACAAGATACGATGCCGGTACGTATTTATATACGTAGTACGTGTTCAAATGTTATGAACGAATATAAGATATTTGTTTTGAACTTTTGTAAAATAACTGAACTGTTAACATTTTTACACTTTTTATATATAGTTATAAACATACCTTTTAGATGGAGCCCTGAGTAGTTGGTGGAAAATACTATTATTCAAATAGAATGTCTCAAATGTAAATACTTCCATGAATTCATATTTGATTGAATAATAGAAGCGTTGTGTGAATCGTTCGGAATCAGCTCAATGAAACGATTCTTTAAACTAGTTCCTTGTGTATGAAACGTCTCTTTAAACTAGTTCCTTGGTTATCGTTCATTAATGGTATTCCCTTCAATATATATTTATGAACTGTAACAGTATCCGAGTTTCTAGAAACATACTGGTTTTAATTATTTGTAAGGACAAAAACAAAAATAAATTTCAATATAATTTCGTGATTTAAATAGAAGTTTATTTTATGAAATTATTGTAGTTGGTTTGTCTTTCCTGCCATATTTGTTATCTTGAAAATAATAGTTTACAGTTAGTTCTTTGTAAATTCCACCATATATCTATTATCTTATATTGCCTAATGTTTGTGAAACAGGCATAAAGCGCTTTGCTTTTCCTTAGGATGTATGCCCTATATATTTGCCATTATCCTAACTGATTTTAAGAATTTAACATGTTATCACACATTTTGAATGTATTATAAGTACATAGGTAAATAGTTTTCTTTTTTGTTAAACTTAACGTATTCGCATGTAATAACATGATATATATATTTGTTCACTTAGACTTGGGAATGTGTTTACCGGCTCCGTTTTCCTTAGGAAACATTTTTGCATTTTCATTTATCTCATTATTGGTAAGCTGCAAAGCATTCCATGGTTGAATCTCTGCAGTACCATAAAATTGATAAAATATATAAGTCAGCACGGAAATAATTCCTGATACTTCAAAAACTCTTCGCCATTGATGGATGGAATTCTAAAAATAAATAAAAGTATCACAACATGTCAGAAAAGTTTTATGTAAAAAAGAAAAAAAATTGAATGAAGATGAGCTCTACAAGTTTGAGGTGCGATTTTTAGCAGAAATACAATATAATAGTAATACTATTATCATAAGAAAGATAATATAGATAAAGGTAAGATCGCTTACATCACATGCAGAGAAAAGAGCTGAATATATACAACTTTTAAAAAGATTTGGAAAGGTGATCTAAGATTTTTTTAATTCAATTACTTAAATTTACTCCTCAAAGTATGTTTTAGATTATAATGACTGTGAATGAATGTTATGAATGGCAGTTTGAGTGGATATGTTTTGAAAAAATCTAATACTTTACCTCCTGAGTTACTAAAACTCCAGCGGTCAATGGCGATATAAATGATGCTGACATGTGAATTGTCTGACAGAAAGCTAATACTGCTCCAGAGTGTCCATAGTTTGGTGCGAGGTCTATAATATTGGCCATTGCTCCAGCATAGGAGGCCGTTATAAAAATGACGGCTATGAACCAAATTGTGAGGAGTATAACTATATTATCTATATACCCTATAGAAACAATAAGCAATCCTGGCACGATTTGCGATAGTGCCGTAAATAATTTTCTTACATTGGTAAGCCCTAAAATATTATGTTGTAATAGTTTGTCTGCAATATAGCAAAATAATACCGAAGAAAGATATGAACAGAGAAAAGGCATTCCGGACAAAATACCGTTTGTTCCAAACTGAAATTTAAGTATATGCTTCATAAAGGTCGGTCCATTGACAATAAACACGTAATGTACAAATATTCTACCGAATGTTGTTATAGCGATAGCCCAAACTGGCCGGGATCTGAATATTTGGCGCCATGGAACTTTCTTAGTAATTTTCATTGCGACTTCCTCACCAACGTTCAGCTCAATGTAATTAAGTTCCTCTTTTGTTATTCGGGGATGGTCCTGTGGTGTGTTAAAGGCTAAGGCATACCATAAGACGCACCATCCGACTCCCAATAGGCCAGTTGTATAGAAAACAAACGGCCATCCAAAATTGGTAATAATAAAACCACACAGCGGATACGTTAGACCGATACCGATACTAAATCCTTGAAAGCTTGACATAAAGCGCGAACGTTCCACCATAGGTATCCAGTAGCCCACCATTGCGTACATGGCTGGCCAAGTTAACCCAGAAGCGAATCCCTGAACGGAGCGTAACACAATAACAACTGCGTAATGAACTTCTGCGGCTAACGGCATAAGTAAACTGCATATTGCAGTCGCCAGCTGGGACCATCCAAAGACACTCTTCGTTCCAAATGCTTGAGTGGCAATTCCACCAACAACTTGGGAAAGCACGTAACACCAATAGAATGAACTTATAATCACGGATTTTACTAAAGATGTATGGTCCTCAGAGCCACCACCCTAGAACAAACGTAGGATAAAGTTCATTGCAATAACGGTATTTATTGATAATACTCGTATTACCATATTTAATGCGTAGGTAAAGTTATTGTTCTGGGTTTCATTGCCCTTGGATACCATGGCAACCAATGCAAAATTCATGTCATTACGCATCATGAAAGATACAAGAAAACCAGACCAGGAAAGAAAATACAAAACCAATCGAGCTGGAATCTTATCTGTAAAAAGAATTTGTTTGAAAACATAAATATAACAAGGGTATGCTTTAGTTGATTATGCTCGCTTACGAGATACCCTGTAAACTTAAAGTAAAACTATAATATATAAAAAAAAAGAAATAAATATAATCTTGAAAATCCTAACTCGTTATCTACAATTTTCAATTATCAAGTTTGACTTGGGCTTTTAATGCTTAAGGAATGTACATAAATCTCTTTTTGTTTTCACATATTTATACAAAGTGATTTGGATGTAACCCATTAATTCAGTATATACAAGCGTACATACATATATCTTGATTTTATTGATTAGAATTTCATTTGAATTTCGAGGGTTGTGGAGCACGTGGCTTATTTAAAGTCAAATAAATGAGTCACTATCATATACAGCAAATATATGTATATATAAATATGAAGCTAATAGCATATTTAAACTATTATTTGTACTATTATTTAAATTATATTCTTACCTCTAAGAGTTGACCAACAGAAAAGGGACCGGGTGGTTTTCCTTGGTGCGGCGTACATTATTTTTGTGCAATCGTTATCAGCCTCATACATATTTATTTCTGTAAAAATATATAAAAGAAAAAAACAGTTAAATATATATGTATTACGTGTCATGTTTCGGTTTATGTTTATGTTGAAGATTCGTTTAATTGTTCGTTTACATTTTGTTTCCCACAATTTGTTATTTATATTTACATATGTTCCTCGAAGTATATGCACAAGCTGCCAGACCTTTAACAGGAAATAATATATGAAACTAGAATCCACAAATAAAAGGTAAATTTCAAGTTTATTTTACGGATAAAATTTTGTTGTTCATTGTTACTCTACCAATCACCCACCGATATTTTCGATAATTTTCTATTTTGTTTTGCTCACGTAATTCGCACAGCTGTGGCTTTTCTCACTTGGCACATATGTATCTACTATATATAAATAAGTATGTATGTATCTTATACACGTGAACGTAAGGACAAGTATCTGTATAATACGGCAGCCCCAACAAGTTGCGTGTCACAAGTCACTTAACAGCATGCATACATAGAAATTTTATGTCAATGAAAGCGACACAATTGTTTGCGGCTTATCTTTGAGAATATACTATATACCTGCTACATACGCACATAGATATGCACATGCATGTGTATGTATATTCGAGCACTATGCCATAAGTCAAAATATATTGTATTGTTACATACATACATACATACCAAAATCAGATGACGGTTGTTTTATAAAGCTGACGTTTTCGTTTTTAATCAAAAAAAAAATAACACAAAAGTATTTAAATTTAATGAATTTGTTGATTTTTTTTGTCACGCGTCTGTCAAAACCTTAACATATTTCTGTTCATATGTACCGCAGTGTAAGTACATACATATATTTATGTACATTTATTTATGAGTTTATCACCAAACGAAGTGTAGCTCGTATACTTTTACTTGCCGTCGTTTTCTTTACTCGTTCGTCGTTCGCTTAAGCTTCATTTCATTTATTTTTCTCTGTTCCTTTTAAACACGATTTAGCACTTGGTTAGGGGGACTCCTAAAAGAAAAGCTTGGGTAGCAATCACGTCAATTAAACAACTGTTTCGATAAGTAATAAAAATCGAAATTAAATCGGTGAAATGCATGTCGAAAAACTCGTTCCTCACCAGAATACGTTGTCCTTAAATACTCAATGTCAGCAACATTTACAAGCATGTAGTATGTTCATATATAGAAATTTGGCTTGAGTTTGGTTCATGGTCAAGATAAACCGGTAAATGTACCTTTTCCGCCGTTTCAATCAATCAAGTTATTATAGAAAGTTCGAAATACTAGATACATTTTCACTGATGTTTTTATGATTTTAGATTCTCTTATTTATTGCAAATTATTTGCGTGCTTAGAATTGAAAAGAAAAACCGAGTTAGGCAAGTAAAATAAGTTTAATTTTCAAATAAATTCTTTTTACATTTATTACGATTTAAATTTTGTTGAATGCCGCAATATCGACACTTTGCACCAAATCTTCAATTTTTTCGATTTCTTCAGTAAGCCAATCGATTGAAACTTTGTCATCCTCTACAACACATGAAATAGTAACCTTTTGGATTCCAAAAGCTACAGGCACAAATTTCGATGCTCCCCATAACAAACCATCCAAAGTGATTTCACGAATCTTGGCTTCCATAACTTTTAGGTCGATCTCATCATCCCAGGGCTTTACATCAAGAAGTATGCTGGACTTGGCAATAATTGCAGTTTTAGTTGATTTCTTTTCTGCATATTTCGCTAAGCGTTCTTCCCTTATCCTTGCTTTTTCCTCATCTTCATCTTCACTGTCTGATGCAAATAAGTCTACATCATCATCATCAGCAGCAGGTTTGCTTTCTACCTTCTTTTCTTCCTTTTGGGGAACTGAAAGATGACTTTCAAGGAAGGCAACGCGTTTTAACACAGCATTAAACAAGTCTTTTAGTTCCTTATTTTGAGCTTCCAATGATGCAATTCTGCTCAGCAATTCAGGGCTTGAACTCGTTTCAATTGAAACGTCGTCGATCTAAAAAATAATAGAAGAATACATTTAATAAAATGATAAAAAGATTATATGTAATTGTCCCTAAAGTTTAAGCTTGTAGTTAGTAGAATTGAAGATATTTAATATATTTAAATCGCTAGTAGTTTTGGATATAATTACTCTTGCCAAAGCTTTTGTATTATTAAAACTGTAGTAAATCAGTGTCTATATAATGCATACAAGTGTTTGGGTGAAAATATGTTATATTACCTTCTCCAATGAGGTTTGTATATGCTCCCTAGCTTTCGCAATTTCAGACACTAACAAGCTGCAGTTGTTTGGCTTTGCAACCTTAAAAATAGATGAATCAATGAACCAATATATTAATATTATTGATATGAATATAAAATAACTTAAAACAAATAGTTATTTAAGTACTAATTTATCTCTTAATCTAAATTAGTTTGCAAAATGTAAGTGCTTTTTTATAATTGTTGTTCCTCAAACGTATAATCTATATAATCTTTATAGGCATCAATAGCCTAAACGGTCTGGCAACATCTATCTGTTGTCAAGAGGTTTTTTTTATTGTACTGTTTGTCAAAACATTTGTTAAGCTGTTTTTGAAACTTTTTGCCAAATCGTTTTTCAGATGATATCCCGTACGTTGACTTTTAGACAAGTGCACTTCCGCTCAACTAGATATGAGCATATGTACAAGTATATGTAAATTTGCCGATTCTATATATTACGTATAGTATATTCTATTTATGAACACAAGTGGGTTAATATTGTTCTTTGTGTCTTGTATAAACAAATATGCTAGTATTCATGTGCATATCTTACCTAATTACATATAAATAATGAATATTTAGTTTGGTTTTATATAGCTATAGTATATTTTTGCATACGTAAGTATTTATATATATTTTCGTACATGTGTCTACTTACTTTATGTAACAGTTCGTAGTACATCTTTTCTGCATTGTCGTAGCGAGTTTTATCAACCCAATTATTTTCAACAACTTCTACTCTCATGTTTAAAGAATGTAATCAACTACTAAGGGCATTTACACTATTGCTAAAAGCGGTACACGTGTTATGAACACACATACCTATGCACATGTATTTGCTAGGAATGTATGCAGCTAAATTCAGTATGCATGAGTCCATGAGAAACAGTGGAATAGAACCATTTTTTGCAATAAGTCAATAGATTTAAATTCTGTCGAAAGATATTTAGGTTGAAGAGTGGTTTAATCTATTTCCTTGTTTTATATCTCAATATTTAATTTAAATATTCCGATTTCTAAATATTTAATAACGTGAGATAAGCTTAAGATTTACAAAAAATGTATGAAAACTGTTAATTAGTATACAAAGTGAAAACATTTTCTTAAAAATACAATTATTTTTTCAATTTTATGTAATAGCAACACCTTTGACGCATTAAAGTAAAAAAATAAGCAACAATTTTTCAGGCGAAATGCTCAAAATATTGGAACATTGTCTTTTAACGATAAATAAATCAAATTAAATGTAATCAATCAAGATTGCATTACTGTTACAACTACACTTCTAGATTTTGTTTCCTATTATAAGTTTACCTATTTATATTAATTTATTTATATTTATACTTATACCTTAAACTTTAACCAATCAAGCAGCAATAATATTTAAATTATTGCTTCCTTACTGGAATTGCTTAAATTATATACCAAGTAATAGTATATACTAAGTATTCCATATAATGTTTGAAATCAATTTGCTTTTTTCCATATATAAAAAACTGAATTCCATGTACCATATTCCAATTATGCCATTTTGAGGGACCCAATATGTAAAAATTCAGTAAATGAACCAACCGGCAGAACATAAAGTAAAAGAACAGCTAGTTCTCTACCAATGAAATAAAGAACTCAGTCGTTCACTCATGAACAACCTAGTGGAATAGTATGTTAGTAAAGCACTAAATAATCTCGTCCACATTTAGCATTACGTGTCAAAAACAATGAAGAAAATGGAAACAAATTGGATATTTTATTTTGTGGCAATAACATTTATAGTTTTAAATACAACTAATGCTGAAATAATTAATAAGGACGTGGAAAGAGTTTTGGATTTGACGTCTCAACTTGTGAAGACAACATATAAAATAACACTTGAAGAAACAACCGGCAAATCCATTAAGGAGTATGAGTTTATTGTAAAAGAGCCAAATCTATCGTACATTTCAGTTAAAGATGCAGTTAATAAGGTTGAAATAAAAAAGAAACAAGAATACGTAAACAACCAACTTAGTTATAGGCTTACGTTTACCGGCGTTTCGGCCAAACAATCTATAGTCATAGAAACAGTCTCTACGAAAAATATACTGCCACATCCATCAGAAATTAAACAAAATGATAAGCAGCTGGTCAAATTTGTTGGTAATCTGTACTTATACTCAAAGTACAAGACAAATACACAAAAAACCAACGTTCTTCTCAGTTCGTCAAACATTCTGTCATATACTCAAATAAAACCGTATATTGCATCCCCGAATAAGATTTTGTTTGGACCGTACGAGAACATTGAAGGTGCGTTCATTTATTATTTTTACATTCATAAGACTAATTCTCAATATTTTAATAGCACTAACTGAAGAGGAACTGGTTGTCCACTATGAAAACCAATCACCATTCTTGACAGTCAACACATTGGAACGTACTATCGAAGTATCACATTGGGGTAATATTGCTGTTAAGGAGGCCATTCAAATGACACATTCTGGTGCTAAACTGAAGGGATCGTTTTCGCGTTACGATTTCCAAAAAGATGGTCGTTCTGGACAGGCAGCAGTTAAATCATACAAAACCTTTTTACCAGCATCTGCCTTTGGTGTCTACTACCGTGACTCTAATGGTAATATTTCCACATCTAATATGCATCCAATGCGGGATTTCGTTGATCTCGATTTACGTCCAAGATTTCCTCTATTTGGCGGCTGGAAAACGCAATACACACTCGGTTACAATGTTCCTTCTTATGAATATTTGTATAGCTCGGGCAATGAATACGTCTTAAAAATGCACGTTATAGACCATATCCATGACAATATGGCAATTGAAGAGGCCGAAGTAAATATTATTTTACCAGAGGGCTCTGCGAATATTGAACTTGTAACGCCATTTGACGTAACACGACGTGGTAATGATTTAGTCCACACTTATTTGGACACTGTTGGACGTCCAGTCATTTCATTCTCAAAGAAAAACTTAGTGGAAAATCATATATCAGATTTCACTCTTAAATATTCCTTTGCAAAGGTTTCATTGCTGCAAGAACCACTGCTGGTTATTGCATTTATCTATATCATATTCCTGTTTACAATCGTCTTTCTGCGGTTAGACTTTTCTATTACATCCCACGCCCATAAAGAGTAGGACTGTTTATTTTTAGGGAATAACATATGTAAAGTTCACCCATCAATTTAATGAGAAACAAATAAAATGCAGTTCCAAATTATTTGATGTCTGTTTATTGAAAACACATACTTTCCATAAAAATTATATAATAACTTGTAATCAAACTTATACAATAAATGGATTTTTATAATATGTGTGTACAATATTTATAAAATAAACTTTACATTCATTTCTTAAATCGGTTCACTAATTTAAAAGTGATTTTTTTTAACTATTGGTATCACTTGCAAGCTATTCTTTCTTCTAAACTGTTTATCCCATTTAATTTACACATTAGGGAAACATCAATTAATCTTGCCTTTGAGCTTCACTTTCTACCGAGGCAGTAAAGAACAAGTAACAATGCTGTATACTGTACATGTGGGATACGCCCACTTACACTCTAATTAAAGCATACAGGCAGATCTTTACTGGCGACCGTCTGAATTTTGCTGTGACCTCGCTGCCAGCACCTTCTGTTCCTGCGCTATGAATGAAAGTTATTGGTTGAAAAATTTGCTTCATAATTATGTTTCAGCGGGAAGGAAAATGTAGATACAAGATTTGATGTGTTTCACTCTTAAAGGCTCTGCGATCGACGCGTTTATACGGACAGACACGGTTAGATCGACTCGGCTGTTGGTCTTAGGCAAGAATATGCACATATGTATACTTATTTTATGGGTACGGAGATGCTTCTTTTTACAAACATTTTCGCAGCTTTATTAGCCTCTTTTGCAATGGGTTAGATTCTAAAAAGAACGTTATGATAAGGGTTGCTAGGTAGTTTTCCGATTTTCATTGTTTCCTTCTGAGCAACCAAACATTTCAAAGACTGCTACAAATTAGGAGGTTTCCCTTTAGACTGGTTTAAGGTGTACTTGTCACACGACACTTTTGCGACCAAACACCATTTAGTCATGGATTTCATATATTCTAGAGGCAGCAATCCTTGATGTTGGCTTGAAAACTTTCTGTGTTGATATATTTAATGACATAACCTAGGCCATGGTACTAATGATACTAAACTTACAACCCAGGAATAGGATCCAATATTTAGAAACGATATTTAAGAAAAACATTATCTACCACGTGAGAAATGGGTAAAGATCGACAACATAATAGTCTCTTTTCATCTGTACCTGTTGCTTTACATCTTTGTTACTACAGGCGTACCAAGATAGATGGAGTTCTTGGGATAGCGAAGATGTGATGCTTCAGCAAGTTTAATGAATTTAAAACCACCAGCTGCGTTATTTGTTTTAGAACCTATATATATATATAATACTATAAATTAAGTTGTGCAAATGTATGTAACAGACATCTTCGTATATATATTCTTGATCAGGATCCATAGCCGAGACGATTTACCCATGTCCGTCTGCCTGTCCATCTACTTGAACGCGTTGATCTCAGAGAGCTAGAGACGCCAAATTTGGTAAATCCGCAATTTAATAAATATAATAATTATTAAGTACAACTGATAGCCTTCAATCTTTGAACAAGTGTATGAATGCACATTTTAAATATATGCTGCAAATTTCGAACGTTTGCAAACGATCGTATAATAAATGCATAAGTTATTTAAGAATCAATTTAACATGATACTGCGCGGCGCTGCTGGCGTCAGCTGCGAAGCTGACAAAGAGTCGCTTGTAGTGTGTTCATGTATATGTGTGCAAAAGAAGTTTGCATCATATGTATGTATGTGTTTGTTTGTGTGTATGTGCGTGCAGTTTAGTTAGCGTGTCTTTTAGGACATACATATAAAATCTGGGTTAAGGGTATCTCGTAGTCGGGTTCGCTTGAGCAAGCATTCTTACTTATTTTAATTGACCTTTGGCGTTATGACCATCGCTACTGTTTGCGCCAACGTCATACAGTGACCAGTAAGAAGAAGATGCTCAGTAGCCTACGACGAAGTGAGGTACGGTATGTAGCGTTTTGTGTACAGTACGCAGATGATCTTCATCATATGTGGAGTTCAGTTAGAGTTTTGTTTTACGGGTTCAAAGTATCTCATTGTTGTTAAAGTTTGCGATTGACTTTTCCAGGCAAGCTACATTAGTCATCCTCAGAAAATTTATTGCCTCCAAGTTGCTTTTCAATAAATGGCGATTTATATAACCTAAATGCATAAACAGCTTAATTTATCGAAAAAATAAGTTAAATTCTTCTTCGAAAAGCAATATTGAGTCGCAGCTTATAATATATATTGCATATATAATATGATGAGCGCTTTATTAGGAAAAAATTATCTGGTAAAGATTTCATTATCCCAAAGGAGCTAAAGCTGTTAGGCGAAAAGTTCTTAACAAAATTGCCTTGAAACGGTTACCAAACCTTACAACTGTAATTGATTTTGCCATAAACGCCCTTAGAGTATACATAACATTCGACTCAATTGGCGTTTTTTGGGGCGCACAGAAAACTATTTAACAATTATCAGCTGTTTTTAGAGGCTTAGCGGTCCAAAAACTTTTTAGCCACAATTTGCGATTCTTGGCGTAAGCCAGTAAAAATACAGCCCTGAGTAATTTCAATTCGGCAGAAGCGATAAATGAAACACCACTGCATAGGAATAGCAGCTGATTTAATGTGTGAAAATATTTCGAGGTAAATATTATAATATTTGAGGTTGATAGAGCCAATAATAATAATAAAAGCAATAATATAAATTTATAAGAATTTAAAAATATATAAAATACATAAAACGTAATGATTTTTGTGTATAATTTTACACATATTGGTTATTTTGTGTAGTGGAAATACAATTTTTTTGTTCAAAGTTCGTTTTTAATGATTTTTTGTGAATTCTGGCATTTGTTTATGCCACCAGTACATTATTTCATAAAAAAAATAAAATAAAAAGTAAGTAAAAGTTATCCATAGCAGCCATCAACAAAATGATTTTTTCCCAAATTATCGAACAAGCTGGCAAATGGTTTCTTGTTCCATTTTCATCATTCCAAATGTTATGCGACGCGATACAAGCTGACAGCAAAAATACACAAAGTAAAAAACAACTCAAATCGACGGTGTAAAAGATGTAATTATATTGTGATTCTAAAAGTGTAACCCGTTTGTAAAATTCAGATAGAGTTTGTTAAAATAGAACAATTGTGATAACTTTATTTACGTGTGAAACACTTTCACATTGGTCAACTGGTTGGTATATGAAAACTAAATTTGTGTGCAAACATATATACATATGTACGTGTGATACGATAAACATAAAATAAAATGAAATTCTCATATAAATAAAGTTCAAAAGTATTTAATTTACAATAACACTAGTATACAAATATGTGTGCAAATTTATTGTGCCATTGCTTAAATAAAATTTAAATGCAAAATTGAATGCATTAATACATACATACATAAATTTGTATGTATGCAATCTAAAACATTTGTGGTTCTGAAGAGCATATCTGTGCGCATAGCTATACATAAATGTATGTGTACGCCAATATTAGTGACGTTTTTATTGCACGCCGAGTGCGCAGAAATATTGCGCGGGTACTACAATTTTGCCAACAACAAGGGTCTCTTGAGGTGCAATAATGGGGCGGTATTCGATGATGCGTTGTGGATAAATAATATACTCAGTGCGCATTTGGACGAATATTGCATGACATTTTTTTCTTGTAAGAGGCGAAGAGGCGTGCGAGACGTAGCGAAAATTCTCTGCCATTGGGTCTTTCGTGCATTTGTCTCTTTCCGATTGTTCGCATTGTCTCTTTCTGATCAGTCGCAGGGTTGCATTTTGCTAAACACATTGATAAAAATGCTGCGTGCACATAATTTATGATGAAACCGCAGGGTAGTGTTCTTTTTCCGACTTTTCAAGGGGAATCATATGAAAGTTGGTATTATTTGTGATTATTGTCATTGTGTTCTATCCCATGTTTGCCTGTAGCGAAACGCCATCTACTCATTATCAGCACGAAGATATTGATTCTCTCGTGATAGAGATGTTGTCTTTGGTGCGCATTTGGAGAATGGGACCTATCATCCTCGTCCAACCAAGCGAGCGATCCCCTTGAGATCAGCGTTCTCAAAACGTTTAGCTTATCGTAACCCTGAGTGACAAAGTCCAACGTTCTGTTTGACATCAAAAAATGAGAATCATAGAGTCGTTTTGTCTCTAGGCTTTATTGACAACCCTAGAATTTCTTTGAGGTTAGGTAAATGTTCGACAATGATAAATCGTAAAGGGCTTTGTAGGGTGATGGTTTCCTCATTTGATGAGTTACTTTCTAAGGTGATCTCGAAGACTGAAGTACTTGGAATGTCCCTTGAAATTGTTTTGAAGAAGTTGAAGCTATTACTCGATTATATTGAAGCCAATGATCATTACGAAATCAGCCTTGTAACCGTAGTCTTGGCATATGGTCATGGTATACATATTTTCACCCTAGCCTCCTTTTTAAATCTAAGGCTCATCAAAGTGGTTGCGGAGACAAAGTTGAAGACGAAGCTGAAAACGAAAACGAAGCTGAAGACGAAGACGAAGACGATGACGAAGACAAAAACGAAGACGAAGCATAAGACGAAAAACTGTGTACAACGCTGACTGTTTCTTGCGTTTATTTATTCTATTCGTTTCTTTGCGTCTACGTCTTCCACGACGTACACACGCCAGTTTGCTCGCATCGCAAGTAATTCGTTTTCGTCTTCAGCTTCGGCCTCGCGCATCGTAGCCTACAAGTCTCTTTGTTTCATTTCGCGGCAGGGGGTTAGGGTCGATGTGTGTAGAGAACGTAGCTGTTCAGCTGTTTCACTTAGACGTCAGCATCTTTCGGGAGGACCATTTTCATTGCAAATTGATTGATTGTGCTTAAATCTGTTGCTGCCTTGACTAGCAAGTTGAGCGTAGCCTTAACAAATTCACCGAACTTAACATTAAATGAAAGGTATTCTAATTCGAGAAATCCTAACGCTTAATTCTAACGGGAAAAAAACGGAAAACAAAGCTGATGGACCATTGCAGGAAATATTCCATTCAACTAGACGTATCTCCTTCGATACACACTATTCCATCTTTTAAAAGTGTTCACTTCATGATGTTAGATTTGCAGTAGACACTTCGTCCTATATTCACGACGCATAGGAGGGAGAACCGCAGGAAGGTTTGACTTCGTTCGCTTTGTGTTACGACCCATCAGAACCGACTATTGAGCTCTTACGATTTTGAATCGTCTCCCGACATTGTCTATCTTTCTATTATTGATTTCGCTCCTGAACGATTATGTTTAGGTGGTAGGGTTGTATGATTGTAGGGAGGTGGTACGGCAGTAAGAAAGCGTTCTTTGAAAGGTTGTGTGCAATAAAACCCCCTCGATGTTCTAAACTTATAGTAGCGATATTCTTTTAATTACTTTTGGTCAACATCAAAGGCTATTCAGATCAGATTCGTTTAGGGAATTGTGTTTCCTTGATCCATTCATCGACTTTGGTCACGAAGATAAAAATTGACTTTTGTAGTGTCGCTGCCTCCTCTTAATACATCTTCCGTTTTCTTTAATTGATAACCAGTGCTTAGGGAAATTAAGGTAGAAGAATTACATCGATAAGACTTCTTCTTGCTTCTGAAGACCTTACCGTACCTTCTGTACCTAGGGGATAGGTCATAGGTCTATCGATTGTTGTTCGTTGAACTGGATGGACCTCACATCAAATTGAAGTTTCCGAGCGCGGAAAACTGTCCCAAGTCGTCAATTCTCATTCCAAATTATATGGAGCTGACACCCGAATTAAAAATAAGCTGTCTACAGACCAGATTGTGGCTCCAGCTGTTATCGGTTTAGAGATCAAGGCTATCGACACTGATTAAGAATATGGGAAGGAGATACTTCATCCTGTTTGTGATATAGACCTTAAGTATACTCTTTAATCGGGACGAGGATACACAGTGTAAAACATTATTTCATAGGGCAGACATCAATAATCGTATGGGCTTCGGAGGGTTTCTTGTTTTTACTGATATAATGTATGGATGGAAGTAGGCATGGAAACCTTTGAATATTTTAAGTCTTTAGATAATGGTTAGCAATCTTTTTAATAATACTTATCATTAATTTTTTTTTAGAAACAATGGAGCAGTCAGATAAATCACAACAAAACATGATTTCCAACCTACCTCTTCTGTTTGCAAATGGGTACCCAACATCTCTAGAAAAAATTACAGAGTCTCAGCTGGAAAATTTTATACCTTTTATGGTACAGTGCTCTTTGGGACACATCAATTTACCAAAGAAAATAGACTGCAGTGAACCCGAGTGGTGGCCAGAAAATGCATCGTTTGGCATTCCATTAAAAAGGCCAAAACACTTTTATGGGGTAAGTACTTTCTTCATATTATATTATTATTAATATACTAACATATTCGACCCAATTCATTTATTTTCAGAACTGGATGGAAAAAATGAAAGAAATCGTAGTTATTTGTTACCAGTTTCATAAAAGTCTCTTTCTATTAAGATTCTGCAATGATTTGGCTGCCTATGAGCATGCTAGTTTGAGATTTATTAACAACTATAATTCTACTACATCTTTATACGATAGAAGAAATAATAAATTGCTGGTAACATTTCGAAATGAGAATATGGTAAGAAATTCCTTTTAACATAACAACTAAGTTTTAAATCTGTTGTATAAAATATGTGAGTGGAGAGTCTTTAAGTACCCCTTCGTATGAAAACATATTCACCGAAGAATCAAGGGATCGTAGATTTTTCCTTCTTCATTATATTTTATTCATATATATTTTCCATATTTCATTGCAGTTGTATGACCGACAGCAAAAGAGTAGGAAATGTCTGTTACTTCATAAAAATAAAACAGATACCCAAGATGACGGTTCACAATATATGATGGTCGAACCACCACCATTCGATATTTATCTATGCGACAACTGTGATGCTGAACTATATTCCAAGGAAGCTATCTTGGTAAGTCAATTGAATTGTGATCCATTATAATACTGAAAAGAGTTATACTATTACTGATATTTAATTGGGACTCGTATTATATTTCGTAATGAAACGCACTTACACAGTGCATAAGATAGATTCATACAAACTGGTTTGTCAGGTCGGATCTTATTACAAGCTGATCTGACCGATCTTTGATCTTTTCGATCTTTGCTATTGGTCAACAATGATTTTTCTTTGACGTTTAATATACTTTTTTCAACTTTAATTAACTTCGACTTATCGATTTACTATAGATTATATAAGTATTTTGAATCACTGACTAATTCGTATTTCTTTGCAGGAACATGAAAAAATGTGTAATATAGAGGATGATGTTATTTTGTGCGATTCTCCGGAGCCGGAAAGTAAACTTGAATGTAAAACTGA
Organism: Hirtodrosophila trivittata; assembly: GCA_035045065.1. Taxonomy (NCBI): domain Eukaryota; kingdom Metazoa; phylum Arthropoda; class Insecta; order Diptera; family Drosophilidae; genus Hirtodrosophila; species Hirtodrosophila trivittata. Next base: position 1,511,571 of record JAWNNK010001445.1, on the reverse strand, counting down.
GAACACAGAAGTGCGGAATGCATTCCTTCTTAATTTTTGTCTTCAGTCAAAAGAAAGTGATACCAGTATAGCGAATAAAACACAAAAACATAATAATATGCACAATGATGAATTGATTATGATGACATCAAACAGAAAGCGCATATCAGCACGACGGAATCGAGCTGGGCATTCCCTCAACAGATGTTCATTTATACCAATATCATCGCCGGCTGGACAAAAATTGCTAAAGAATATGAAGCAATCAATATCATTAGAATATGTGTTTGAAAGACAGGAGCGCCTAGATCGCTTTTGTTATACAACATTACTCAAACCTAGCTGCAAGTTCAAACCATTTGAGAAAAAGAGTACTCCAAACAACGTTAATATTACTTACAAAAAACCGCAAGAGAGTAGTTCGCACATATACACGTTTCCACGACGGCAGTTCTTGCAACGAAGGGACACTACACAAAACTTTCTGTTTCTTAATTCTCCTTTAATCAAACAGTGCCGTCCAATTTCGGTCCGATTAAAAAAGCTGGCTGAAAATATCGGCGTGCGATTTCCTATTAATAATACAAAACTTAATATAAGATTAACACGTGACGCTTCACTAAATTCACAATGGAGAATTTCACCTTCAACCGAGGTTGTTGTCGACACAATTGACTTGTGTTCATCAGATGATGATGATCAATCGAAATCCTTACCCAAAATAAAAAAACCGGATGCGATTGCTATTATATCTTTAGCCCATAAAAATCAAACATTTGTAGCTCCCAAACCACCAGCTATTTTACCACAAACTGAATACGCTTCCTCCCCACCCAGTTATTCGCAGACAACAGACGATAACTCGTTAAAGCCGCTGCAGCAATCTGTATACATATTTTCCAATTATAAGACTAACTCGGTGATTAACAGATTTAGTCTTGATGCTAAAGCAAATAGTTCAGATAAAACTCTAAGCACAACAAATACATTTTCAAGATCGTATAATCAGGAAAATTGTAATTTGCCAAAGAAGTTAGTTGCCGTTACAGATTGGTGTGCAAATCCAACGACTCCTGAAAGGAAAGACATTAATAAACCTGATGACACAGCATTTGAGAATGTTTCAGTTGTTCAGCCCTCCTTCAATTCCTCTGGTAGAATAATTTCAATTGATCTAACAATATAGGAATAACCCTTCGTATCCTTGATTAAGTTATCAAAATAGTATATTGTTATTTTATACAATAAAGGTTATATTTAACTTCTGTGTGCAATCATTTGCCTGTTGTGTCTATCCGAAATAAAACATTTTGTAAAAGTGCCAAGACACAAGATATCTAAATGAAAACTGTAAATATATTAGTATTATATTTAAAATATATTAATATTATATTATACTAAACTAATTGCAGGTATGCAGTTAGTTTCACAATATGGAGCTGAATCTTATGACCACGAAATCCTTGAATGCCCATCAATAGAGACGGTCTTTCTGGACACAAGCGCACTATTTCCTTGATATGTCTAAGGATGTTTCTTAGTAAACAGATAAATTGATTATTCACAGGCATAGCTCTTTGTCAACAGCCGTTCAACAAGGACTCTGAACTGACTGAAGGGCATACCAATCGTCCTTGTCACGTCCAAGCCCTCCGACTGAAGTCGATGTTCCTTAGAAAAGTCCTGAACGTTGACAGAGGCTTTTTCTAGGGTACTGACAGACCCTCTCCTTGGTAATTCTGCAAAGATATGGCCGAAGCGTTACTTTACGTAAAAGGACAAAACTTGCTGTTTTCGAATGATGTCCTTTTTGTACACAGGAAGCTGCACTATCGATTAGCATTCAAGGATTTCCAGAATCTCTTAAGAAAAATGACATACAATTTTTTCAAAGAGCACGCTAAAATTGTCAAAAAATCACAAAGTCGGCCAGACTTGACACATCGGACTGTTGTTGACTAGAAGTAATTTATTGTCCATTGGCACACTTATAGTCCTTATCTCGCCACTGCGGAAAACACAGCTTAAAGGATAAAAATCCTTAAAGAAGATTACCTGTAAGAATTTTTTTTAATACAGAAGACGACGCAGCTCAATACACTACAAAAAATAAGACCAAAGGACATTCCAATCGTTACTCTAATGTTCAAGTGACAAAGGAATGTGTAATCTTGGCATTTGAATCGCCATCTGACTGGAATTTTTCAAGCCAATGGTTCTTAGTTGACTCTTTTGCCATTGAATAACATACAAAAAAGTAGTCTAAAAGGTCCTAAGTCAAAATGTCCTTGAAATGGCCGATATAGAGCTTATTTATGCAAAAAAAAACATCCTTTTCGTTAGCGCAATAAGATATTTAATGTAATAATAATATAAAATACATTTATGATATAATAATAATTGTACAATTTTGTAAATATATATACATACCTATACAAATACATATATTAAAATATTTGTAAATGATTTTAGTATCGCAGAGAATTTTGGCAAATAAATCTGAGAATACTTACTGCATTATATGTTGGTTTTTATTTATTCAAATTAGTAGAAAGTTATCATACTCCCCTCGTTAGCATTGACCTCAAATTTTGGTAAAAAATCTGAGAATACTTACTGCATTTTGTTATTTTTTATTTTTTCAAACTTGTAGAAACTTATTAAACTCCCCTCGCTAGCATTGGCCAGCAAAAATGTTTTATGAAAATCATGAAAAATACCAGGGGAACAGGAACCGCAGATGGAAGCTGCACTAAAAGTTGGAAGCTGGCAACTCAAAAGGTGTTGCATACTTTTAGGGGCACATTTGCAGTCGGCGTGCAACTGAAATTTACAGGTCTTTAGATGACCCCCAAATGTTTGAATGCAAATCGATAGAGGCGATCTGTGGCATCCTAGCGTAGCATGTCCTTTGAAGCCTTGGAAGGATATAACTAAATTAGAGCTAATCAAAGCTAAGGAACTCAATTTTTGTAGTTTATAAATCTTCTTTTTTGGCAAAAAAACTTAAAAGGAAGCACCTTGTGGTAATAATTGGAAGCAGGATTATCGATTAGCAATCAAGAATGGTCAGCAATTAGCTTCATCTATCTATTATTGATCGCTGGAGTATTCCCAGACAGCTCAGGCGTATCTGGACAGTCCTTGGAGTGTTTTGGCATAACTAGATTGCCATAGTTACGCCTCAATCAATTCCCCCGCTTCGAACTGTTGATTAATGTGTGTGTCTTGGTTGATTCTTGTCTGCATAGTTGGGTGGTTTATGCCTCTGAAAGATTGGAAAAATATGGAAATTATGTAGCATTCATTCATTCATCATTCATAATGATTCACTACTTTAATTTGTACGCATCGAGCAACCACAATAAATACCATACAAAGAATTTATTCGTTTTCCATTAGCAATTTAAATTCAAAATTTTGCTGCAAATTGCTTGTGCAAGAAACTTTTCTTATGACTATAATTACCACAAATATCGTATGGCAAAAAACAACAACAACAAGAACAAGGGGACCAATAACGAGGAAAAATGCCAGCTGAAGGAGAGCCGGAAAGTGGGTCATTTTCGGCGTTATTGGTTTAGTGGATCAGCCCGACTACGCAAAAGGCAATTTGAGTCATAGATGCAGCATCGAAACCGAAATAGACACACACACACACACATGCATAGAGAACTCAACCAGCAACATTTATTAGATCAATGTCTTGGTAGCAGAGCAACATCCAACAACCACCAGGCAGCCCACAAGCAACTGGCAGAATACGAGTAGATTGCGGGGCAACGATGCGGAGCAACTGCAGCCTACTCAAAAATCAAACGAATTACTAGCATAAGGCCAATATAGGAGGTACTGAGAGTAATAATAGGTAAACGCCCAGGCAACAACAGTAACGATGTCTGGATGATAACCTGAACATGCAACATGGATGTTGCCCAGCTTTCTACCAACTATCCAACTGGGCGGAAACCCTAAGAATCCTTGCAAGCAATATAACAAAACATTATTAAACTCCCACACTATATAAACTTCTTTAGTATTAATTGGGAAATCGAATTATTTTCCTTGTTTTAATCATGTTGTACAAATAGTTGAACATGTTGCTGTTGTGTATGTGGCTTTTCCCGTTGCAACTGTTGCTAGGAACATGGAAAGCTGACCTTACCCAAAATGCATAAGATCAGAAGCTGATCCCTTATTAATTTTTATGTATCTCCGTAGATCTCTGCAGATCACCCGCTATTGACATTTGTGAACTGTTAACAAAACGTCGATTGCTTGTGGCTGTGTGGAAAAACCGCAATTCCGACTTCAGACTTCAGATGATCTGATCAGTTTATTTCCCCTGGGGGCGTGCTCGCTGATGTTACCCATACGCATTGTGTGAGCTCTGGTTAAGCCGGCAAAGAAATATCCAACAGCGATCAGGGCGGCATATTTATGACTTCACAGTTCTCGTGCCGAAACGAGCTCGGGAACGGGAATGGGTATGGGTATAGGAACGGGAACGGGAACAGGATTGTAAACGGGAACAAACCTTTTGGCTTATACGCGTATTGTGGTCCAACTACCGCAATTTACGATCAGTTCATTTAGGTGGCCCATTGTCTGCAATGTTTATGCAATGTTTTGTGATTTTATATCAACAGCTGGTGTGGTGTGGTGTGTACGATGCGAGTAGCGGTGCCGCATTCGCATTCGCCTTTCCTTATTCCTTATGGGCGTTGAAGCATGTGACTCTTGCTTTAAGATAGCGATCATGTTCTTCTTCTTTTTGCTGCTGCTCCAGCGCCTTATCCAAATATGTCGCAGCCGAAAACGTGATGTGAACAAATTGTTATATCCTTAAACAGCGAAGCATCGAAACATCGAAAGAGCGTAGAGATTTCATAGCCCAAAGTTGGCTTCGTATTATGGCAGCTGCTAAGCAATTGAATCTTAGACTGAATCCTTAGAAAATTCCCAGAGGGTCATGTTGGGTACAGTATGCTGGTGTCATCCACTGGCTGCCAATGCCTTTAGAGGTCCCCAGGGGCATTTGAAAATCAATTTGGAACCATTTATGTTTCACACGATTGCCAAAGCTCAACTAGTCCTAGCCCAACTTGTTCTATCCATAGCTGATGAGTAGACCAGGTCTGTGTGACTTTCGGTTTTCAGAATTCCCAATTTCACATGTAGATATACTCTACTCGTACTCGTGGTAGGTGTGTGTGTGTGTGTGTGTGATGAGTCGATTGTCTGTTCTCCCAGAATGTATGTTACCGGGTCTCTGTGTTGGCGTTGGCGAACCCAAGCCGAATCCCAAAACGAATCTCAATCCAAATCCCAATCGTCTGAATGTGGCACAAACAGTAACAATTACCAATTGTTTATTTGCTTTTACGAAGTGTTGTCAACGTTGTTGCTGCTACTGTTGCAACTGTTGTTGCTACTGTTGCAACTGTTGCTGCTACGGCTGCTTGGTGGTCTCTGCCGCTTGCTCGTAGCTCGCAGGCACTGTGAATCCATCAATTGCTCGTTATCTTGATCAGGAAGAGCTGCAAATACTCCACCGCCACCGCTTGCTCTGTCTCTGATTTGTTTTCATGGGCAATTGACTTTGGGAAACTTTCCTTCTCCAATTTTAACAGATGGCAAATTTTCTTTTCTGTTTCTGTTTCTGGCTTTTAATTTCACTAATGACAATTAATGATTCTACACGTTTATGGAAATGGAAATGGAATTGGAAATGCAATGAAACTGAATGGGTTAAATGTTGCGGTGAAAATGCTACTTCTACTCGGAAACTGTCTCTCAACTCGTATAATCCATATTGTTATAACTATTTCAATTAGTTTAAATTAAAATCAATTTCTTATATTTTTAATACCAAAGGGCTTAAGTATATTCATTTCATTATTTTAAAATGATATAAATGGTATATAAATTTAGATTTATATCTAAAGTGTAACTCTTTAACGCATGTTTAAATGATCTAATTAGACTCTCAATTGACCTGCGATGTTTATGACACTTACTACACATTGTACTAACTAAAGTACCAGCATTTTCAGCAGTTGCCTGTTTGCTTCTTCGAAGCTCGAAGATTTCTTAAGACCAGCCCAAATAACTACTGGCTGTCTGCAGGAGCAGCAGCAGTAGACGGGAGAAAAGTATGCCAGTAAGATTTGCAGTTGTTGGCATTGGAGTATTGTTGCACGTAATTGTTGTTGTGGTTGCACGTTGCCAGTGAGCACAGAAGTTGTCATCGTCAATTAGTTTAAAGGTAGTATAAATTTATGTTAACAGCTAACAAACATAATGTCCCCTGAGAGGCTGGCGAAGCCACAAACCGAAACGAAGCAATTTTCCCTTTTCAGCACGTTGCCAGAGCGAGCAGACAAAATAACTCCAAGGAGATGGCAACGTGATTAGATCACGACCTGGAGAATGTTTCAATTTACTTTGATTCCATACTATCTATATTTCTTAATATTTAATAATAAAATATAATATAAATATTTAAAAATAAACTTTGTTACGTGTTCGTGCCACATACACGTGTCCCGAGTCCATCTCTAGTGTCAGCTTCCGTTTGTGGCTGCTGGCATTGTTTTGGAGCCTTTGGTTTGTGGCCGTTATAAAAGGCAGACGACTGGCAGACCATGGCCAAAGTCTGGATATTACGCCTCAATGAAACCAGCCTGGGAGCGATCTGTGATCCAAACTGATCCAGGCCAACTGGGTCGTAGGCAACTCTTTGATGTTGTTAGAATCTGCAGCCGTAACAATAGCAGCTGTAATCGATCGTGATGGGTTTGCTCTAATGTTTGGTGATTTTGTTTTGCTGTTTACAAGATTCCAACTAACTAACTGAACCTCTTAGTAGCAGCAAGCGAAGAAGCTAGCTTCTCAGACACCATAATTATCTAATTAGTAGGATAGAAAGATAAGGCATAAATTGGCTAACTTATTTCATCCGCCCTAAGTCATCAGTTTTTATCGATTTGACCTATCTTGAGTAAATTTTAATAGCTTCACCTGTCCTTTCTGCTGCTGCTGTGTGATAATCTTTCGATCTTTACTTTCAATGGTCGATAACCTAAAATTCTCAGAGCCCACCTGCTGCTGTATCCAGTGCTTAAGGTCAAAGCTATTTGACCTCTAGCCACAAAAGTCGTTTAAGCAATCAAACGAATTAAGTAATTTCAATTCAGTCACGTCACACAAGCGGTAACCCGAAGGTAATCCAACAAAGTGGATTGTTAACTCTTTCAAGTTGAAAGGAAAGCACTACAATATTTGTTTTCCAATGTTGTGTCGATACATTTCGTGGTCAGGGACAGTGGCAACAAGCGAAAATTGGTAAAAGAAAACCCAAAAAGACTTTAACAACCACCAAAACTGTACTGATGGTTGCCAATAAACTGAATCGTGCTGCTAAAGTCAAACAGGGGCCTGTAATTTTACTAATTTCCACAATGTTTTTTTTCTTTTGTGGTAAATATTTCCTTTGTTTGCTTCTCAAGTTGCAATTGCAGAAAAAAACTTGTCAGCAAATTGTAAAATTGGTGACGAAATAACATAAAGAATATTAAATAACTGTTGAAGTACAGAAAGTTAATAGCAAACTTACAGTAGGATAAGTTGAAGAAGAAGATTCGTATCAGCTTCGCATATGCTCTTTTAACCATACTATTACGCTTTCCGAGAGATATCACGACCAATGCGGAGGTATCACAATCTTTGCTGTTACGTCATATAGCAGCGTGGAACCACCTCTAGATGTGGAGAAGCAAATGCTAATAATTTGAAAGTTATCAGCCAAATAGTTTAAACACGCTTACATACATAAGATAACCATAGACCAAACAGGCGCACATAAATATTCAATTCAACAAATTTATGTACATAAATTTATGTACATGAATACAAGATTCAGCTCTTTCGGATATAAGCTTTTTACACTTGCTTTGATGAGAGCTTTTAAGACTAATTCCGCTTTTGGCGCGCGGTGCATCACCGGCTCGTTGGTCTAGGGGTATGATTTCCGCTTAGGGTGCGGGAGGTCCCGGGTTCAAATCCCGGACGAGCCCAATGTGGATTTGATTTTTTGTTATTTTTTCAAAAGTTTAATTTTATTGTTATTAGCAATAAAAAAGTTACATGTACTTGGGCTCGTCCGGGATTTGAACCCGGGACCTCCCGCACCCTAAGCGGAAATCATACCCCTAGACCAACGAGCCAGTTGAGTCACCGCGATCCAAAAAATATGCATGAGAGTAGCGTTTTCGATGTTGGCTAAAACTAAGTGATCGAAGTTGTGGACACCAAAATAGATACTTTTGAATTCATAAAAAGAGATTCACTGCAGTGGTAGCTGCATTATCAAGAAAAATACCAGTTTTCTGCTTCTCCCGAATCAAATGGGCAAGTTGACAAGCTTTGTTCAACTGGCTCGTTGGTCTAGGGGTATGATTTCCGCTTAGGGTGCGGGAGGTCCCGGGTTCAAATCCCGGACGAGCCCAAGTCAAAGAAATATTTTGTTTTTTTTTTTTTGTTTTATATCAAACTATAAACAATTATTTATTCTTGATTAAATTTTGTTGCACAAATAACGACTTAAAGGTAAATAAATTTAAATATGTGTATTTCCCACTTATGTATATGGTACTCGAATGAATAAAATTCCATCAGGAGTAAAATATTTGATTAATACCAATGGTTAACAAAACAAATATTCAGAGTTTAATATGTTAATATTTCTACTGCATTTATATGTACAAACATATGTATGTATGTACTTATGCTGCAAAACATTTTCAATATATTTAAGACAAAAACACAACAAGTTACATATATGTAATTTATGCTGACAATGCCATCTATGTATAAATAGTTGAGCAATTTTATGGTTTAGTTGTTCTTCAATTTGAGCTAAACACTACATAAATAAATGACACATTTTATGGACATAGAAAATTCGGGTAAATGTTATACGAGTATGTAGATACAATATGTGTAATAGAAAAGCTAATAAATACATAAATTGTTTTTAATTTGCCAAAATGAAAAAGTTCCATTTTGTGCCAATATTTGAAAAGCATTTAATTATTTTCATTTTATTTTTATGTTGTTTTGTTTTGAGTGCTGTTATAGTTAGTTATTCCATTGCTCGACGTCCCTTCCAGTATTAAATGGAAGGGGGTGAACAGTCGTTGTTAGTGTAACTCAATCTGTTGCTCTCAATCGTTCTTAGTGGAGGAGTCGAGCTGCTGCTGCTACTGCTGCTGCAACATCACCAACATCACCAACATCAACAAACATCATCTTTATTAACCAGTTTTGAAATGATCTTTGCATATTTACATCTTTATGTGTTTTCTTTTATATTGTATTTCTGCTTGATTTTGCATTTGGTTTAGTTTTTGTTTTTTGTTTTTGTTTTTGTTTTTGTTTATATATGTTAAATATTTATAATAATTTATTTATTATTAGCACTAATTATTCTTTGGTTGTTCCACTGGTTCGGTTCTCTGGTTCGCTCTCTAGTTATGGTTCTATTTTTGTTTGTCAATGTTTCATTCCCATTGTTCCACTATTAAGTTCTTGTTCATTGTGCTTTTTCTTGTTGGATTGCATTATCAGGGTTATGCTGTTGTTGTATATTAATGACGGCATCTGTTTTAAACATATGTTTGTGACTGGGTCCCTTGAAATCGGGTAGGTTTATTATTATTGCTGATGATGCTGGTGATGTTCTAGCAGTAGATTTTCGTAGATTCTTTCCAAAAGTCGAGTTGCCTTTCAGACCTTTAAGAAAATAAATGAAAAATGGAAAGCAAGCGTGAATTGGCATACGAATATTAAGTTCGTTTTCAAATTTCTTATGATAATACATATATGCATATATATATATATCTATATATGTATGGTATGTGTGTGCTATAAGTAAGTAACATATATGTGTATATAATGTGTTAAAGGAAGCCAACAAGTGTTATCCAATGCCAATAGAATCGTTCGCTCCAAATACCAAATCAAAATAGATCTCGCTGGAGAAGAGGGTGAGAGATCTGAGAAGAGAGATTACAAGTAGATAGAGGAGATTGCGACAGTGAGAGAAGAAGACAGGAGACAGAAGACAGACATATACAGTGAGAAGAGAGTCTTGTTCAGCGGTGCGGTGCGTTGACCAACCAAAGTGAATAGGATGGATGTGAAATGCATTTCTTCGTTTACCTTGGAAACATAAACGATTCTGATATATGGCAAATATATCGTAGGGCTTGTAGCACGGCTCATAGGAGAGCTCATCGCCAACGATGTTATTGTCGATATTGTTGCCGGAATCAGAAATGTTTGCGGCAGACGCTTGGCAACGACTTAGCTTATGGGAGGGTATCACAAACAGGTTTTGCTCCATATTGTCGGGCGCTCTCGATGTGTCTGGGTCTAAAGTTGTTGTAGTGTTTGTACTTATTGTTGTTGTTCTTGTTGTTCTTGTGGTTGTTGTGTTTGGTGTTTGTTGTGCGCACTGAACAGGCTTTGGTTGTGGTGTTGTGTTTTGTTGTTGTGTTTTTGTGGAAGATGGTAACAAAGTGTATATTAGTTTCCTTTTTTTCTTACTTTTCTCTAATTTAGTGTTAGTCACAGGTTGTGTATATAATTTTCACACACAATTTCCACCATACATATATGGCAGAGGTGCGCTGAGTTATGTCCTTTGATTAGATGTATGGTAAATTAGTGCTAGGGATGCTCACTCACCTCGCTATCTTGACATGTGGCATCCTCCTTGGAGCCTGTTGTCAGGCCTTGTACAAAATGCACATCGCTTCCAGGATCATCTGAGGCCAAGTGGGCACGAAATTGTTTATTTCTGCAGTAGAATAATAGGATTGTAGGGTATTTGATTCGTTTGCTTGGCAGAAACTCGTACCTGAGCTCCAACTGTTGAATTTGCTGGAAGTGTCTTAACTTCCCAGTGGCCATATGCAGCTTCTCCTCGAGGGCAGCATTTTCAACGCATTTGATGGAGTATTTCTCGGAAAAGGAGAGTATCTCCAGACGCAGCTCATCCAGCTCCTCTCTGTAGTTAGAAGATAATAGACACATGTCAAAGCCAAGCCATGTTATGATTAAGCTATTGCAAATTGCACTTACTCCTTTAGCTTGACGCCATCGCCCCGCATGTGTTCACCCCGCTGCACCTGCAGCAGAAACTCCGCCTTGAAGCGTGCCACCTCACGTTGCACCTCGCTCTGGTGGGCCTTGCGCATGGCGTCGAGGGCGGCCAGTGTTGCCTACAGATCAAATAGAGTGTTAAGATCTCTCTGGAAGTTAATCCATTAGTCAATGCTTACCTGGGTCTCCTCGGCCAGGGCAGTCTCCTTCTCCGCCAGCAGACGTTCAATTTCCAGCTTGTGCTGCTGCTCCATATCGCAGATCAGGCGACGATGCGATGACTCCATGGCACTTAGCCCTTTCTCGCAGAGTGTCTGCAATAGATGTAATAGTTAAGTAAAAAAGGAAGAACAGGTATAGATAGTAGGCATACCCTCAGCTGTTCGATCTCTGTCTGGTAGCGCTTGCGGAAGCTCTGCTCATCGGCAACATTGGCATGCTCGTGGCGGTAAACCTCCCGGAGGCACTCCAGCTGCTTGCCGTGCTCCCTCTCGAGGAGATCGAGACGCTTCTCTAGCCTCTTGCAACGCTCCTGTTGTCGGCCCAGCTCATCGTTAAGTTCGTTGCGCTGCTGCAACAGCAGCTGCTGCTCCTGCTCTTGGTTGGCACACTTCTCCAGTGCAATGGCCAGATCGCTCTCGCGTTGCTCCAACAGCTGTTCGCTACGCTGGAGATCCGTCTCTGTCTGCTGCTGCAGTGCGGTCAGCTTGTCCATGCGCTGTCGCAGCTCACAGCAATTATGGCAGGCATCCTGTAGGCAGGACAGTTCCATTTGCTCGCTGACCAGTACGCAGGTCTCGGCTAGGGTGCGCTCCAGTTGCCTGAGTCCATCCTTGCGATCGTTTAAGGGAGAGACGGAACGTCGACTGCGCTGACCCGCGCGTAGCTGCTGCAGCTGGGTCACACTCTGTTCCAGGCGCTCCTTGCTGCTGAGCAGGACATGCTCCAGGCTATGCAGACGTTGCAGCAAATGGGCATTCAAGGGAGACGACTGACTGCTCGAGTCACTGCTGGACTCGGTGCTGGTGGTGCTGCATTCGGCGGACTTGCGCTCCACCGTTTCCCTTTGCAACTCGCTGAGCTTAAGCTCCAGCTGCTCCTTGCCCTTCAATGAGAGCGAGCGACGTCGCTCCGACTTGGCCAGCTTCTGCTTCAGGGCACGCACTTGGCGGTCCGATGTACTGTACTTGATCGTCAGATCCTGGATGCGAGCGGCCATCAATTGGAGCTGCGCTCCATCCTCCATCTGGCAGCGTTCCAGCTTCTGTTGCAGAGCCGTTTGGATCAATTCGAGTGCATCATATTGATTCTGGGACTGCTTAAGCTCTCGCTTCATTGCTCGGATCTCGTTGACAGCCTTCTCGAAGCGGCTGCGCAGCTCGTTGTACTCCTCGGCCAGGGAGTCCCGCTGCAGGCAATACGGATCGATGTCGCTGATGGTGGTCAGGTCACTAAGCGAGTCCATGCGCTTCATTTTGTGACGCTGCAAGTTGCTGAGACTGGCCACTTGGCTGTTGTCCGCCTGGAGCTCACGCAGACGCTTGTACAGACTCTCGTTCTCCTCGATGCCCTGCGTCAGGCGATCCTCCAGCTGCTTAATCTTGCATTGACTCTCGCTCAGCTGCAGGCTGAGGCTGTGCACCAGCTCCGCCGCGCTCTGCTTGGCGTTAACCAGTTCGCCGTTCAGTTGTTGTTGCTGCTCCTGCAAGCGGGTCGTCAGCTCCTGCTCCGTACGTTGCAGCGTTGTGAGCAGCTCCGACATGCGAGCCTCCCGCAGCTTGGCCTCGGTGCGCAGGGTCTCGCATTGTTGCTTCAGCTCGCGGTCCGGTCGCATCTCCTCGGGCACCGCCATGAGGGGAATTTCATCGCTGGCCACACTGTCCACCGTGCTGCGACGTGAGCTGGGTGGAGAGCTGCGACTGCGTTTGTGGAGGCTGGCCAGGCTGCGATTACGCAGGCAGCTGCGCAGGACTGGCGGTGATGGGGAGAGCGGTGAGCCCCAGTCGAGACTGTCACGACGTCCACCCTCCGATGCAGTGCGGTATTCCTCGTCGGAGGAGAAGTGCGGCGCATTCGCCGGCGTGCCAGGTGTGGCCGGACTCGAACTGAGCGGATGTGTCTGCAGCTGGGCCTTAATGAAGTCCTGCTCAATCTCGCTCTGCTTGGTTATCGCCGATGTCGTCGCCAGGCTGTCCAGCTGCTGTGGCAATCCTGCCGCACTGCGCAGCACCGCCAGCCAACTGTTGCGCGAGCTGGGCGATAGACTGGCTAGGAACAGACGCTGCTTGTCCCAGGTGATGAGCTGGAACGCATGCTGCTTGCTGGCAGTGGGTTCTTCCACAACATTCGAGAGGCTATTGACATCCAGGACACCGTCAAGGACACCCCGTTCTTCGCACAGCGGATCTCTGTAGTAGAAGAGTGCCGCACCGCTCAGGGTGAACCAATGCTTGCTCCACTCGCCCGTGCGATTGTCCAGCTTCATTAGCCAGCCTTTTTTTGCATTCAAAGACTCCTCGAGGCTCTTGCCGGATGGCTTGTTGGAGGCTGTGCTCTTGCTGGACTTGCCCACAGATCTCAGCTCATCGGACTTGGCCATGTAGTTGGCGCAGAGCTCATCCAGATTACAGCCACCATCGGGATCGCCACGTTCGTGCTGATAGTGCTTAGCGGGCTTCAGATGCAGCTGCAATCTGCCTGAAGCCTTTCCGCTCTTCGCTCCGCTGTTCTCCAATTGCTGTTGCTTAGGTTGTTGCTGCTGCTGTTGTTGTTGTTGTTGTTGTTGCTGCTGTTGTTGGGACACCAAGACAGTGGGTATCTTCTTGACTATTGCGGACACAATCGCTGGCGTTGAGTTGGCCGCCAGGGGTAATGACTTTGGTCTCAGATTGACAACCGTTTGCTCGCCGCTGCCAGCACCGAGGGACTTGCCGGTGGTCGAGGTCACCTGGAAATCGGTCTCATCACGCGATGTCTGGTATTGGTAATGATGTTGGTTATTCAGGGCATTGTTGACAGCGGTGGACCAGCGCTTGTTCTGCTGTTGACTTAGGTTTGTTATCGTGTTCGCAATGTCCTTGATCGATTTCTCATCACGTCGCATATCCTCGATCAGCAGGCAGCCCGTTGGCTGAGAAACTGCAGAAAGAATACAAAAAAATGTTAGAACAATCATTTAATCAATTCAAAAGAGCTTCAATTAAACGAATTAGAGAGAATATAAACCTGGCTATAACTTCAATTCACAAATGATTTCATTAAGTCCATAGAAATAGCAGTAGTTTATCTGTCATAAACGAAACATAACAAAGCAATTGACTGAAATTGGTTCCCCAGTGGGTTCGGTTCTACTTGTATTTCTCTAGCAATGTTTATACCATCTATAAAGCCATAAAAACGCTGTACGTTAAGTTATTTGTGTGCAAATATAATAAAATTATTAAAACGAGTTGAAATTGTAAGAGGATCCTCTAAAAGAGATGCTCGATAACGCGAACAAGTTCTCGCACAACAGCCACAAGAGAAAGACTCTAACTAACTAAAGTAAGTAGAGTGTGTGTAACGTATGTGTGTGTGTGTGTGTGTGTGTGTGACGGAGATGGATAGAGTGTAGATTGTGGCATAGAGTGAGATGGGTAATGCCATAATTTTATTAACACCCAAACGAGTCTGAGGAACCCATTGGGTAAACAGGGAAACAGGGAACAGAAACATCAGCAGAGATGCTGCCCGAGTTGTCCCATAAATATATATGATTACAAAATATATATTTAGACGTGCCCTTGTCCTCGTCGGACCTGTTTAGTTATATTATGATTATGATACAAATTTCTGACTGGCCATTAAAGCTCTCTGCGAGTCTCGACTCTCGAGTCGAGAGTCTGGATGGAGTCTTGGTTTGAGTGCGCATTAATTCGGTCAGACCAACAGGTCGAACTCTTTGGGCTCTTTGGGCACTTTGGCTTTTTGGCCAATCGAGTTCCCTGCGTTTATCTTGATTATTGAGCTGTTGTCTCGTCACAGAGCTAAAAACAAAAACGAAAACCAAAAAAGAAACAAAAAACGAAAGGAAGGAAGACACGGCCTGCTCTGTGAACTCCTCGCAACATCAGACTGAGTGACTGACTCACCAAGCAGGTTCAAGGTTACTGTGCTAAATGGTGGGGTATGCCTTTAATTGGCCGACTTGTCCCGATCCCCAATCCCCCGCTCCTTTCCCACCTCCAACTCCATACCTATCCGCGCCGCTTAAGAAAGACGGCAACGACGTCGTTGATTACGCTCAACATTCAGCCCGAAAAGCCTGACTACTATGGGACTACAAGTATGTCTGCAATGGAATTTATAATACTTATGATATTATACTATATATACTGACAGCACTCCTACTCAACCTGAAGCCGAAGAGACACTACTCTCTCTCTATCTCTTTGTTAAACTTTGTAGTTTATAGTTAAGTAAAAGGATTCGGAAAGAATTGAAAACTAGGAAGTTATTTTTCAGCTCCTTAGGAAAAGCTTAGAAAAGAATCTTTAAGAAAGGCTCTTTAAAAAGGACTTCTTAGAAAAGGCTTCTTAGGAAAAGCTCCTTAGGAAAGGCTCTTTCAGAAAGACTCTTTAGAAAAGGCTGCTTAGGAAAGACTCGTTAAGAAAGACTCCTTTGTAAAGGCTCGTTAGAAAAGGCTCCTTAGGAAATGTTGCTTAGGAAATTCTGCTTAGGAAACGCTCCTTTCTAAAAGCTCTTTAGAAAAGGTTCCTTAGGAAAAGCTCCTTAACGAGTTTTCCTTTTCTCCTTAGGAAAGGCTCCTACAAAAGTCTGAACCTGCTTTCAGGGTATTTCCTAGTCGATCACATTCAACTGGAGCATTCCTAATTGTTTCTTTTTTGTGACTGTTACAAATCGCTTTCAAGTTTCCGCTTGCATCTGCAGCTCAGAATATATATATACACTATATAATGTTGTTCAGTAGTTTATACAATATATAAATAAGCACAAATAGTGCATACGATCTGTTTGTATAATTCTACGTTTCACAATAATTGTCTGGGGGTTGTTTGATTTGAAATTATAAGAAATATATTGAGAAGAAACACGCTATGTTAGTATTTAGCTGAGGTTTACTTAATCAAGTTTTTCCCCCTTTACAGATTTCTTTAATTAAGCACATTTGATTAATTATAGCAGCCATTAAGCCAGTCTGAACAATCCACTCAATCATAAAGAGCTTCCTGTACGAACGAGTAACTACTCGTACTATAAAACTACAGAGAAGAACCGGCCCCAACTCCGCCTTGACATAATAAATAATCAAATTGCAAGTTCATTTGCTTCCTTTTGCTTCCATTTGGGCAACGAAAGCGAAAATTGCCTTTGCAATGAAATGTTTCCTCCCCTTCCATACTTTAATACTCTCCAATCCTCTCCAGTCTCTCGTTGACAGCCGTGGGGCACCCCTCACACGATGACTTTGAATAATTTCTAACTGAATGGAACGTTGCATAAATTCAGCTTTGGCTCCTACTACGAGTAATACCACAAACCTGAAGCCTTATGAATATTGATTGGTTATTGCTGGACCTAAGTCTGGAGTCTGCTCCTTGCCTTGGTCTGTCTCTCGATCGGTTGTGCAACTCGCAACATCGTTAGCTCCCTTGCTGCCCCTTCTGCTGCATCAACTATGCATCGATATACTCGTTTCTGTCTGCCTCTCTCTCTCTCTCTTTCTTGTATCAATATCGATATAAACATATCGAACTGAGTCGGTGAGAGTCTAAACTTATCGAGGTTTGAAATCTTTCAGTTGGACTAGGAATTATCCCGATTAGCATCCTTCATCCTTCCATTGAACAAGGTACTAGGATAAAGCTTGAATTTTCCTGTTTTCTTTCACTTAAAGTTGCAGTTCTCTTTAAGTTGAAGTTGCAGTTTTCCCTTTTTGTTGTTTGGGCATGCAAACTTTGTCACCCTCTTTGGAAAAAGGGTTTTCCCTCGTGCATCCTGCGTTGGCTTGGAGAGTCGCTGCTTTCTTTGGCCAGCTCTTGTTCTGCAGCAGGCCATGATATATTTGCACTGTAATTATTCACTTTGTGGCAACTGCCGTGAAACTCGCCCATTACAAGTCTCACCACGTCCACACACACACACTCACACACATACAGAGAGCCACACGAATAGACAATATGTCTGTGTCTTTGTTCAGTTGCATGTCCAGAGGAGGAACCACTCGTATCATAGCCACCAGCTAGGGCTAGAGCAAAAGAAAAAACATTTTCAGTTTGTCTCATCCAAGTTAGCCCCAACGCCAGTGGCTATTAGGTGTAGACAGTTTACAATCTTTGTCGTTGTGCATTGTAAGAGCTTTCCCCCAAGCCCAGTTTGCAGCCATTCAGAAAGTTTCTGCCCAGGCCAATAAATTGCCTCATTTGGTGAACAATTTTGCTTTTTGATGGAATGTAATTAGTTTGTGTCAGCGCGCTCCCAGGTGACCAGCCGAATAGGAGGGGTCCAACCAGCCTACCTACTCTATCTATCTGTATCTGGGGAAAATGTATCTATGTTCGTTAATCTGCAACGCCTTTTCAGGTAAGGCTAATGAAAGATTTGCTATTGAAGAAAAATAGCTATTATATTTTACTTCATCTTCGGAATTGGAAAGAATTACAAAAAGATTTATTAAAGAGTCAAAGCTCCATATAACTGCATCAACTGTACCATAAAACTATCTTTGACATTAGAAGTATTTGTAAGCCATTTCTCCTTCCTTCCTATGAAGATTTCTGGGCTGGTCTCACAGCAATTTTGGCACCTCTCATTGTTTGCCTTTTCAGGCTGGGATATTATAGGGAGAACAACCTGAATACTCGCATTTAATTGGCGATTTATCACTTTGGCATTGGCCGTATGATGTGTGTGCTAAGCACTAAATTTACACCAGACCGGGAAGAACATTAAGGATCGAGGTAGGGCCAACAGGCACCTCCTTAACTAAAACTCTGGCCAGCAGGAGGAAGGAGCCTTAACTAGAGCTGGACCTCAACTCAGTCTGGAGTCAGTGCCAGGGCATTTACTATGTGTGTGTTTCTTTTCGTTTTTCTTTTTGTTTTTTTTTGGGCCTACAACGGTGTGGATACACTATAATTTAAGCGTGAATATCATTTTTCCATGAACAAGTATCCTGCAGCAATGTATGTGAGAACATTCACAGTAACTGCAATTACCGGACTGAGCCCCAGCTCAGAGCTGAGCAGTTGTGGAGTCGCGACAGTACCTAGGCAGGAGCAGGAGTAGGAGCTGGAGTAGGAGCTGGGGCCACCATTTGGGCATTGTGTGTGTCTGTTGTTGGATCTAAAGAAAAATTTATGAAGCCTACCATTAAGTAGGGAGCTGGGAAGAAGCTGTCCTGCACGTTTGTGCCTGATGTTACTGCGTGAATTCAAGGTTAATTTCGTAGCTGCGGCTTTAACTAGTTGCACGCAGCACTGCCCACAACCTGCCCTTCTGGCCTCCTGCTCCCCCACCCTATCCATCTACTGCTTCCCTATAAAATGCGTCGCGACGACGCGTCCTCTCCCTTATGCCACCCAGTTCAGAATCTGTCCGGAGCTGTGGTTGATCATTTTGATTGCTGCAAGCCATAAATGATCATAAAAATTATAGCAGCCGATACAAAGAGGGCAGCGAAAGACGCAACAAAACAAAGGCTCCAATATGTGGATCAAACTGGGAAGGAGGGGAAAGAAGAGGGAACGAGTACGGAATGGTGGGGGAATAAAATCACAATCATAAAACAGATTGTGCAAATAAATGCTTTGAGGCGAAAAGTAAAAGTCACTTTATCATCTTTATAATACACATACTTATGTGTCCGCATATTGATGATTACCAAGAGGGTGGGGTGTGTGTGTGTGTGTATGTACGGGTGTATGTGTGTTTGTATTAAAAACGAAAACCACAGCAAAATGTTTATACCCTATAAAGTTGTAGAGGAAGACAAATGCAACCCCTTTGTCTAGAGACCCTCCCGAAGACCAGAAAGAAAATCTCTCTAAAAAGTAGATCACAGGCAGATTTCTCCCTCTTCTGCAAAACTGATCCATTATCTGTTGTTAGCTGATTGGTTACTTACCCCGATTTGTGATTTCATTGCCAGCGTTGCGATTGTTCTCATCCTGTCCGCCAAGGCAGCTGGATGTGGATGTGACCTTAGCCTTTCTGGACGCGGACACCTGTTGCTGATGCTCATCTTCGTCTTCCTCATCTTCGCCAGTTTCAACACCATCATCCTCATCATCATTGACTGTCGCAGCGACTGTTAAACTAGCCGTGTTCGTTGAGCTGGGACCATCGAGAGTGCCCAGTAGACTGGTAGCTGACTGTGAGGACGTTAACGTATCCTTGTGGTAGGAGCTATGGCGATTGCCCAACTTAACTGCCATGTCAATATTCGATGACTGCCGCAGGCAACTAATCTGACCACCAGGCAGAGTGGTGCTGCGCTTGTGACGACCCTTCGACTTCGGAAAGGCTGTCAAAATATTGAGCCACCACTGCGACTCCTCCGTGCTGATGCCCTTCACAAAGGTGACACGCTCCGGCGTTGTTATGGCAATGGAGTTTGTATGGCCGGTCACTTCCTCGGCGCTGCTCACTTCGATTACTTTGGTCATATCAATGCAGGCCTGTGGGATCGTTTCGGGCTGCAAAGGAAAACGTAATTAGCTTTAGATTATAGATAGATATCTGTGACGGATACTTACATAATCATCCACTGAATAGGTCAGCTCACCATCATCGTAGAGTACAAACCATCGTCTTTGCCAACGCTGCAAAAGTAGAAGAAGTAAATAAAATGAATTAACTATCATATAAACTACTTTCATATCGATTCTTATAGTATAAATAGTAAACTTTATTCGTCATAAAGTATGCCCACACAATTTTCAATTTGTTCATGGCATAAACTTGCCAAGTGAGAGACCCAAAGCCTTTGTTTGTCTCGATATTCACTAGGAGACATTTGCATGTCAGACATTTCCGATGAGTCGTCCTTTGTCGGATCATTACCATATTTGTTGGTTGGTAAATTATTACCATTGGCTGTGCCTATGGACGTGGCTGTGGATGTGAGTATAGCAACGCCTCCATAGAAGAAATCATAATTCTTTCATATGCCGTTTCGGCTTCTCTGAAAATTACCAACCAATGCGAATGCCTTTACACGAGCTCTGATTGTTATTGTTGTCCCAAATGAATACAGAAATCATAACAAATGCAGAGCTACAACAACAACAAGAGCTACAATAATATTGTGGAGTCTACACCTATCCACTGCCCCACCTATCCACGTTCTGGGTTCTCTGCTGATATTTATGGTGGTGCTGATATTTATGCATATTGCTAAAAGTCAAAGCAAATTAAGCCAAAGCTTCAGGAAGATGACGTTGAAATGTTGCCAAGAATCGTTGTCCAAGTCCTTAAAGTTTAATTCAGTTTATTGCGATCCTCGTTTCCCCCACATAAACAGAAACAAGCACGAGCCGCTCTAGTCAAGGAAGCCCGACTACAAAATACCCTGCAGTACCCTAGCAAACAGTACATCTTTATCTCATCAAAATACCCTTTGCAGTTACAATATTGGGCACAGGGTATGTAGATAACTATTGTACTGTATAAGTGTGTGTACAAGGTGTGTCGAGTGATTTATTTACATGCACGTACCCACACACAAGCCAACTCGTATGCAGTGCCCGGGCCTCACTTAACTCTCCAATTTGAATTGAATTTAAATTTTCAGCTGAATCCTTTTGAATTGCTTCACAAAAAAAAGGTATTTTAATTTGTTGATTCGCAGATAAATCAAATCAACTATACTATATAGGTTAGGGTTTATTAATTCGTTACAAATTTTTGTCACGAAAACAACAGTTAATATTCAATGAAAAGAAATTGCAAGCAAAGCGTAAATAACGCATACAACATATGCATTGCTTGCCAGAAGTATAAGTTCTTTTATGTATAAGACTATTTAGTATAACAATAACACTTATACTTAGCCTATGCACTCTAATATGCGAGCGGTCGGCTTCGGCTTCGGCTACCTGCTGCCTGCAAGCGCTGCGCTCGTACGAGCTCGGCAAGTGCAAATTGAGCCGATCTTCTATTTGTGACCACAGCAGCAGCAAAAAAAACCTTACCTACGTATATTGCTTTGACATTCATTGAAGGTCAAATCAGCAGGCGCGCTGTGCTCTTTATCTCTCTTCTATCTCTTTGCTCGAAGCTTCCATCTGCGCTGCGCTGCATTATGGCAAATCGTTCATTCGTTTGCTTTGTCAAGTATTTGCACTGCAACATTACATTCACACACACATACATACATATGTATAAATCGAAATCTCTGCCCACCTCCGCAGCTTGGATGACAACATGAACGTGCAAGTCGCCATCCGGTATATAGAAAACGATTATTATCAATACTGCAGCTAGGTAGATCGCGCTACGATGAAGTCAAAGTGTAAGTGTTATTACCTCATAACACTTTATGAAATCAGAGAAAGTAATCAAAAGGTGTAAAAACCTAAGTTATATATATAAGTATAAAATATATTGATACATATGATTATGTTTGGACTTGTAGGTACTATATGCGGACTATTCCAATCTTAATTGTTTATATTAATCATATGCAATAAGTGAGGCCGGTAAAAATAGATCATAAAAACAGCAAAAGCAAAACAAATCACAATTAACAAAACAAACCACGATGATTGCTGCCGACGTCGAAGTCAGCGTCGACGTTGACACTATTGATAACCCACTATGTATGGGATTGCATCGGATTACTTGGAAATCTAGCGACAGTTTGACTATAAATTGAACGAGCTGCCTGGTAAATCTAACAGTTGTTCATCTTTAGCAGGTGGACCAGTAGACCCGAAGCCAACATTTCAAGCATGGATCTCATGAACAAGAACATCATCTTTGTCGCTGGACTTGGTTGCATTGGACTCGACACTTGTCGCGAGATTGTCAAGCATGGCCCCAAGGTGAGTGACAAATTGAAGAACCTCTGGGAAAGGTGAACTAAAAAAATGTTTTCCTCTAGAATCTGGTTATCCTTGACAGGATTGAGAACCCGACTGCGATTGCTGAGCTGAAGGCCATAAATCCCAAGGTGACTGTTACATTCTATCCCTATGATGTGACAGTGCCTGTGGTGGAGACTACCAAGGTATTGAAGACCATCTTCGCCAAGCTAAAGACTGTGGATTTGTTGATCAACGGAGCTGGTATCCTTGACGATCATCAGATTGAGCGTACCATTGCGGTCAACTTCACTGGCCTGGTGAACACCACCACCGCCATAATGGAGTTTTGGGACAAGCGTAAGGGCGGTCCAGGTGGCGTCATTGCCAACATCTGTTCAGTGACTGGCTTCAATGCCATCTACCAGGTGCCGGTGTACTCCGCATCAAAGGCGGCTGTTGTCAGCTTCACCAGTTCCCTGGCGGTAAGTTAGGAACAGAATCGAATTTGGTCGCTTCAATAGATTAAAAACAATTTGGAATCTTTATAGAAACTGGCACATATAACTGGTGTCACCGCCTACTCCGTCAACCCTGGCATTACGGATACCACCCTGGTGCACAAGTTCAACACTTGGTTGGATGTGGAGCCACAAGTGGCTGAGCTCCTCTATGAGCATCCCACACAGACGACTCAGCAGTGCGCCGTGAACTTCGTCAAGGCCATCGAAGCCAACAAGAATGGAGCCATCTGGAAACTGGACGTTGGCCGTCTGGACCTTGTCGCCTGGACCAAGCACTGGGATTCTGGCATTTAAACTGTCCCAGACCCACTTCACTCAGGGTTCCAATCCAATCCAACTGCTTTATTATTTTGAAGGCAATTCAACCTTTTTGTTCTATTGAATTTTGAATATGATAATAAACCCCATGACGGATCGAACAAATCTACGCAACAACTAAAAGATAAGCTATCCATTTAATTAAATAGATAAACCCACACAAAGAGTCCAAAATATGGACTAGACAGGGCTATTTCACCATTCAAAGAGTCAGTCGTAAAACAGAACTAGGGAGATCTAGGAAACATGTTTGATCTAGCGGGAAAACACGTATGCTATGTGGCTGATTGCGGAGGAATTGCATTGGAGACCTGCAAAGTGCTCATGAGCAAGAATATAGCAGTGAGTATGGATAGTTAGGGGTATTCACAGCTGATCCGCAAACTGAATACGTATTACTTATTATGAGGGATAAGGGAAAGTATTCATAGCTCATTGATTCCATCGATTCCCCTTTCAGAAACTGGCCATTCTATATAGTGTGGAGAATCCACAAGCCATCGCCCAATTGCAGTCCATTAAGCCGAGTACCCAGATCTTTTTCTGGACCTTTGATGTCACCATGGCGAGGGAGGACATGAAGCAATACTTTGATGAGGTCATGGTCCAAATGGACTACATCGACGTGCTGATCAATGGGGCAACCCTGTGCGATGAGACGAACATCGAGGCAACTATCAATACAAATCTAACCGGAATGATGAACACTTGTGCCACCGTCTTGCCCTACATGGACAGAAAGCAGCAGGGGAAGGGTGGACTGATAATAAATGTGACCTCTGTTATCGGCTTGGATCCCTCACCCGTTTTCTGCGCCTACAGCGCATCCAAATTCGGTGTGATTGGCTTTACAAGAAGCCTTGCAGTAAGTTAACAGTTCTTGGATCTATATAAGTTAATGATAACCACTTCCTCTATAGGATCCCCTTTACTACAACCAGAATGGAGTCGCTGTAATGGCCGTTTGCTGTGGACCCACAAAGATGTTTGTGAATCGGGAGCTGATCGCCTTCCTCAGCTATGGCCAATCCTTCGCAGATCGTCTGCGTACCGCTCCCTGCCAATCGACTGCCACCTGTGCCAATAACATTGTCAAGGCTATCGAGTGCGGGGACAACGGACAGATCTGGATAGCTGACAAAGGTGGACTGGAGCTCGTCAAGTTGCATTGGTATTGGCATATGGCCGATCAATTGCTCCACTATATGCAGAGTTCAGGCGACGAGAGGGACGATGAATAGACGATATACAATATTATGTATGCCTTAGATATAAGATAATATCGCAAATATACAACAGATATATATATATATTTCTATATCATTCCTAGAGCTTCAATAATTATTATAAACGCATGAAAGTATGCAATAAACATATAAAGAATATTCCGTTTTTTTTTAATTCTAAAAATAATGAAACCTAACTCTTTTCTTTTTTCCACTGAACTTTTCCTCAGTTAACTTCAATTAACAACTTAAAAATCTTTTGTTAAATAGAAAATTCAATTTGTTCTATGCACATCTAACTATAATATATCTAAATCTTTTTGAAATCTGGTTTTTATGTCATATCGTATAACAGACATGTTTGAGATCGGTGGAAGATAAAATCTTCAAAGATGGATTACAACATATATATATATAATAGTATATAATATGATTCAGGCACAAACAACAACAATTTTCTTAAGAACCTTAAACTCTTATATAAATATATTATATATAAGCAAAATTTTATGTATTCAAGATAATTTTTTAAGGAATTGTAATAAAAGTTCTAAATATGAAATGAAAGTGCCTAAAAGTATACAATTTAAGCAAAAATGGAATAATAGACCCCTAGATCCGTTCAATCAGTTGACTCTCCATAATAAACAGATCCACTTGCAACTATTATATATATATATATATATATACCTATATATATATATATTATAACATAAATGAAAGAGTCTGGTTTGTGTTTAGCTTGTCTTCAGTAGGAACTACGAGTAAATAACCTTAAGTGATAGATAACAGCTAGAGAATAACTCTAAATCTGATATTATCAGAAATATATATTTTAAAATCAATATTATGAGTAAATAAAGTAATTTGCTTCTAAGCTTAAAAAAATGTAGAACATTTTTGGCATTTTCCACATTTCCCACATTATTCGAACAGCAAAAGAAAAATAGCTGAAAATACTAGGAGAAAATATTTATCTTGCAAATGTGAAAACATTTGTTTGTCTTCGATACCAATTGGCAATGGAGTGCAATGAACTTTGGCACATTTCCAACAAGAAGCGACAGCCGAGAGTGTCGAGAGTCGCCACCTCGTCTCCAAGGGCCACGCTCCAAGACGAGCGGCAAAGCAAATAAACTCTGGCGAGGCTGTCACATGGCTGGAAGACCGGGTGGGATAGGCGGATGGGAGGTGCCCAGCGTGCAGTAAGAGCTGCCAGGGCATTCCTCCAAGACCAATACCAATTCCAGTCCAATGTTTCACCGTTTCCACCACGCAAAATAATCAATAGCCAATGGCTAACAGAACGAGACCCAAAGCCAAGAGCTAAGAGCCAAAACGAAAACCAAAGCACTGCGAGAGCGGCTCGCTTCCAGTTGCAATTTCTTTGGCCAAATATCGATTAGTTCAGCCTCAAACAAGACGTGTAAATGGGCCAAGTGTGGGTAGGAGACTCTGATATATATATATAAAGAAAAGCGTATAGGTGGATATATAAACTTGATCTGTATAACTTGTATAAGTCGAGCTAGCTGTCTGACTCTAGTTAAGTACTGTTTTTGTATACTTCAAAGATACCAAATTGGGTTTTGGACTAAGTCTGTATCTTATATATGTATATAAGTATATATCTGGATATCTATATATATATTCATACACTCTAACTATTTCCATTACTTTTAACTGGAATTTGGAACTGTCGCCTGATGAGACACTCATTACGTAAATTTAATCAACTAAACTATTTGCATGGATCTTCCGTTTTACTTTATGGCCTATTATCTATGTTACATAATATTTATATATAAATTATGATTTATATAATTAGTTTGTGTATAATTATAAAAAAATATTGCAGCGGCATCTGCAGAGCATCGGCTAAAGCCGCACTCGTATTATATCTAAACATGCAACCCGTTAAATGCCGCTGCAGTAGGTGGAGATTAATCAAATTGCTGTTTAAATTGCAGTACGTGCTCGGTCACCAGGTATTTTACTAATTAACCTGACGGATGCACGCCACAAAGCGAAAGATTATTATTATTATGACTATTATGCATGGCCGAGATCGACGCCAGATAACCGAAGTTATGTATTCAAGATGATAAGCCACATCCACATCCAATAATTGTGGACATTTTAAAGCATTTGATAATGGAAATTAAGAGTCTTATTATGAAAGCAGGTTATGTTTAGTATAAGACCTTAACATACTTACAATAGAAATGTATTCTGTTTTAGGTTTTCAGATTGAAAACTTGTTCTCTTGCTGACAGCTTTATCTCAACTTGTAGATCATCTGTTTTATGGTTATTATACACACTTTATGATTACAGTTCAATAACCTAACCCCAAGTTAGTTTTGAAGCTAGATTTGTCAATCATTAGCATATAACATATATTGGCTTTAACACACATGCAACACAAGTCGTTTGAGGTTCGAATTAAGCCCTATTCGTATGCCCAACATGTTGTCTCATAACGAGAAACAATCCGTTAAAATTCACACATTACCAAATCCGAGACGCGGCTCTGAAAAGTCTCAGAGATAATCTTGAGTTTGAAGTCGTACAACATTATAAAGACGATTGCAATACTGATATAACAAGTGTTACACAACTCAGCAGGTTTGTGGTAGTCAACCTAGATCCAAGTTAAACAGAGTAGAGACTCAAAATATATAGAAACTACTTTAAGATTTGTTGTTAATTCTGATCGCCACGTGCTGAAAACTTCTGGATGATATCGTCGCTTGGAATCAGCTGCGACAAAACCGAAGCTTAATCTCGGAGCAGCCCACCTAGCAAGGAGCCAACAATGCGGGCTCTTTGGCTGCTCTCAGAAGTGCTACTCAGTCGCTACTTTGTATGTAGAGAATGATCTGGGACCGGTTTTACACAATCAGGAAGTAACTTTTAGTCTATGTATCCGAAGCATGTGTCGTCTACCATCTACCATCTTCCATCTCTGAGCTCCATCTTCAGTGTCAGACTTGGGCAATTGATCTGGCCAGTAAGTTGAGACAGACGCCCAAGACTGACGATACCGATACTACTCCTAAAGCAGTTGACGTTCTGTATTCAGTTCTCTATGCGTGCTGCTGAGGGAATTGCATTGATGCAGTTACTCCTCCTACTGCTTCTCCTCAGTCTCACATCAGAGCGTTTCTCGAAACAGCCAGCTGCATTGTCTATTGTCTGATAAAACAGAAAAAAAAGCAACTGAGACTTTACCATTCTCGCAGATTGCTGATGATGTAAGACGCAATTGTTGCATCAATCTTGGCCAGTAGTTCAACATTTACTGTTATTAGTTGCCTGCACATTTTGGGTGTGGTAAAAGCCATGCTCCAAGGTATTTGTAAACTTGCGTGTTGAGAATAATTTGTATTCCTTTTGAACTAAATACATAATACGCTTAAGGCAAATCATATGCATTTGTATACCCTGTACCCTCACGACCCATTAAATAGGGTATAAAAGCATAGCAAATTGTAGACATTCCTCGACTTTGTGGTATGCCACTGTTGCAAGCTTTTTTAATGAAAAAATGTTACCGAAAATCGCTGAAGCTTAAACAACAATCAAAAGTTGCGTGTGGAAACATTGGCTTTAATTGTATTTAAGGCAATATTTCTTATAAATTATTATTAAATAATAAAAGTTCACTGTGAACTGATTCCGATTTTACGACTAGTTCATTTCGAAGGCAGTTCCAGCGAGTAACAAAAATCGATTATAAACGAGCTGAAAAAACCAATTTCCTTCTACTATAAATGTGTGTGTGTGTGTGTGGGGATAACACACCCATTTATGGGTAACCACAGAATGCGGCCCAAAAATAAAGTTATCGATGTGCTGGATATGTACGAGTACTCGTAGTACGCGCAGCAAACGCCTCGTGCGGAATGTTGCAAGTGGCAGCAACCACCTGGGAAATGGCATATACCGCAAAGTGCATCTACCGTTTGCTGGCTCCGCTCCGCTCGGCTCGGCTCGGATCTATTCTTCTGCTTCTACTTCTGCTGGAAAACTCATTCAGTCATTAAATGCCGTTATCTGCTGATTACACAATAAAAGCGACCATAACAACAGCAACTGCAACTGCAACAAAAGTAGCAGCAGCAGCAACTACAAAAGCTACTGAGCGCCCAAAGCAAAGAGACCCAATTCAAGCGCATCTACAGAAGAATTACGACAACAGCGCACAACAGAGAGAAACAACAGAAACAACAACAACAGAAACAACAACAACAAGTTGCAATAATATAACGTAACATTTAGAACATCTTTGTTGTAGGCTACACACAGTGCAACATCAGCAGCAGAACAGCAGCAAAACATCAGGAAAAACAGCAACAATTTTCTCGCTGGCATCTTTCGAGTTGTTCGCTTCGAAAAAAGAAAAATATAGAGGTGCTCATCATCATTGGGGTAAGAGCAGGCTATGTGGGGTAAGAGTGGGGGGGAGGCGTTTTGCCGCCAGATTTGTTACGTTTGCTGTCTGTTTCGCCCTGTCTCTCTGTTGTCCGCCTGTCGCCCAGCCAAGGATATGTCAGAACAACTTCCCGAAACTGCCACACAACAAACGTTTGAGCCTTTCACCACGCATTGCTATAGTCGCCGCTGCTGCCGCTCTCAGTCGCCTCCCAAACATACGCAATTGCAGACACACACACAAACACACACAAACACACACACACACACACACACACACACATGCAACCACATATACTACTCTTGCAACAGAAGTTCTGCCCCGACAAAGTACAGTGGGCCAGAAAAGATATTTTCTCCAACTTTTGTTGCTTTGCAAAGACGCGAAGAGAGTTTAAATATTACGGTAAATTATACATACAAAATTTAAATAATTTAAGTAATTTATTTATCTCTGAATATGTAACACCAATTGGCATTGGTTCTGATTGGGATTGCACATGAATAGAAAATACTTATTGGACGATCTACGAGGAGATCTAAGGATATTTTTGGATTTGGACTTCATCTCGAAATATAAATCAGAATTTTCACATAATTTTCCTGATTTTCACATGAGAATATGTTGGAATGGAATAGGTTGGAAGTGCTCATCCGTTCCATGGTGCAGGAAGCGACTGGCCAGAAACTTGTGGATATTTAACGTGCGGTAGTTTTGCATGGACCAACGCGTTGCAGTGGTCAGTGGAGTCAATGATGAGTAAGACTTGACCAGAGACAGAGAAAGAGAGAGAGAAAGAGAGACAGTAGAGCTTTGAAGAAAAACAAAAGGCTTTAAGGTCGTTTTGGCTCTGTGGATGTGGCTTTAGCTTTGCCTCCAACTGACATAAAAATGCTGTTTGGCTATTTGGAGATTTGGCTGCTTGCGACGTGTATCTAGGTGCAAGAAATCAAGTCTCTCCAACTAGCCGCTGATCTCGTTGCTTTGCTCTTGGCCATTAGTTATTAGACTTGGCCAGTGTCTGGGTATATACGTCCTACCAGTATATTATGCATGTGTGTGTGTGTGTCTCTTGTTGTGGAATTTCAACAAGTTTTGTGCAGCGCAAAATGTTTAAATATGATATTACCCAAGCAGGTTGCCTTTTACAGGCAGCCCAAAAAAATGAGTTGCCAAACGCCGCTGCATTTAATGGCCAAACAAACTATTCAGCAAAATTGTGGCTTTCAACGGAAAGGGAAGTCGGCTTTAACTATTGACAAGCAACAACTTTTGACCAGATATTTGACGTTTATAAAACTAAGAAGTGGAAACGGAAATTATAAAGAGGTTTTCCACACATCAAAATCAAATTATGCCATGAGAAAATCTAGCTAAAACACGGATTTATATATAATATATCAGAGATTACAAATTAACATTAAAATATAGATTACTTTATAGAAAACTCTTTAACTCTAACTTAACTCAATTTGAAAATGCCTTTTTTCTAAATATAAAGAAAACGTTGATAGAAATTCTACTAGTATTTAAATTTCAAAGTTCTCTCTAACCGTTTCTTCTGCTCAAGTATATATATAAGATATAGAGACTATATTCGATATAATTATCATACCAAACCTATTCTAAAGTCTACTTTCAATACGCTAATACTAAATTTAGCTTAGCTTTTGCTATTCAATTGCAGCTTTAGAACATTCGCTCATTGTATTTCTCTCAGTGTATGCAATAAATTAACGTAAATGAACTTTTCGCTAACGAAGGTCAATTGCTTTAAGCATTATATTATGTATATCTTATTGATGTTGTCATAGAGACAGCTGCTCGCAAATATTCACCTAGCCACCAAGATGAGTGTCTCTTTGGGCTAATTACGAGGTAAAAAGAAGAAATAGAAACAAATATTGAGAAACAGAGACCTCTAATTGCTTCAATTAGCAGCAGGTGTGTAAAGCCTCGAAACAAGTTGTGTTTTGTGCTGTGTCAGTCAACTCAAAGTCGGCTCTCAATTGCTCTAAAGGTTCACGATCAGAATTTGCGGTCGCACCTCTGGGATCTCAATTAGACTACACTTCGACCTTGAGTCTCTACAGTCTCTGAGTATTTTCTAGTGTTGTGTAATTGTTGCATGGCTGATGCAGTTTCCATTTCGAAGGGAGGCGAAAGGGTTTCCTGACAAAAGCAACATTAATAACTTATAATGTGTACCCAAAAAATACAAAAAAAAAAACCCAAACAGAACACTTCCTCATTGCCAACAGCCGCCTAATCTTACAAGCCATTAAAAACAAGCACTGTATCCAGTCCAGTCCAGTCCAGGCCGGAGCAGAGCGACTGCCTTTCCACTCACTCCCAGTGCCTGGCATAATGAATTGTCAATCATTATGTAATCTTCGAGTAAAATATGATGCAGCAGGTTTTATTTTTGTTTTTGTTGGAACTCCGTTCTCCTTTGGGCTCGGAATACGTTGGACAACAATGCGTGGGCAGCGGACATTTAGAGGGAAATACAGTCTGAAGTCCGTGGAGGAGCATAATACATTTTAGATCTTTGCCGTTGTTGCATGTGGCGCTAAGACCAGACCATACCGCCAACCAGAGTCATTTATAACACGGACAGCACATCAGTCGCAGCTCCCAATTTTGATTGCATCTGGAGGCAAAGTCTTCTTGGAGTTTACTTAAGAGTCTGCCAGGTCATTGATTCGGATAAAAAGACCAAGCGCCAGTGCCATGATATAACACGATAATGACGATGATGATCATGATGATGTATGGCTTAACAAGGTCTCATAAATCCAAGTTGTTTGGCCAGACCCAAAGGGTGCAACATGCATCTTCAGTTGGTGGCAGCAATTTTTCAAATTTTCCTTCGCTTGTCAACACAACAGCATATAAAAAAAAGCTGGGATATGTTATGATCTTCGGCCAGACATCAATAAATGGTAACAATACCCTTTAACCTGCTTTCCGAACCGAATTTCCAACGTTTGGCAGTTGGAGAACAGCTGTCAAAACAGCTTCTCCTCTAGACAAATCAACTTGTCAGTGGGCAATTTGCAATGTGCCTATTGCAACAGTTCCCGTCGATGGAGCACCGTCCGGTGCTCTGCTCTGCTCTGCTCTGACTCTTGTCCAGGTCGTCAATCATTTTCCATTTTGTTAAACGTGCAAAATAGCCGGCAGCGGAAATCGCTAAGTTTTTATGGCTATGACAGGCAGTCACTATTAACTACGCTTATACGGGTATGTGTTAAATGCTGCCGCTGCCTCTGCTGCCGCTGCTGCTGCTTGTAAGTTGCAACATTGGCTTGACTGAGAATGCAAGTGCCACGCCTTAAGGCAAATCTGTTGAGCTATATCAAAGTGGGCGGCAGGTATTAAAACAAAATATTTACATTTCGCACAGATGAGAAATAATGCCAAGACCACAAGAACAGCAAATTCCGAGCTGTAACCAGAGACAACATATATTATATATAAATCGGTTCAATATCAGTTACTTTCTAAGATAGGTCGGATATCAAGTTAGTTCTAAGAGGCTAAACGTCTCGTTTATATTCGATATAAAACACCTTTGAATTGATTAGATTTAATTTTCAAATCAGTTCTAATTCGCATCTAAATCGTTGGTTAATAGCTGCTTAGCCGATTTCCAACAGTTTTATACCATTCACGTCTTATATATCGTATATATCGTATTATATATATTGCAATCGTGCTTAATAAACTTTGAAACGGGTTGTGAACAAGGTTTTGCATGGGGCTGTTCGCAGGCTATTTATCTGGATAGCTCGTAACTGCATACTAAATTTCAATATTATGGCATCTTATTATATAGCATACATAATCAAAGCTTGTGGTTAGTCGTCGAGGCTACTCGACTGGCAGATACCCTGTAATAATATGTGTGAGTGTCTCAGTTCTATTAGTCTGTGCAACCTTCTATTTTGATTTGTTGTCGCTGTTTCTTTCAGTGCAGCTGACAGTTCGTCAATGTAACCACCTGTGTTCGGTTACCTTCCAAGAGGCTGCTTGGCCCCCGCTTCTGCGTCCCACGCACCTTCCGCACGGGGGAGCCGCCTTGCCCCGTTGCTCAACGACAATGACGGCGTGGAAACCGAATACGCGTCTCCAAGTCAACGTCATTCGTCCGTTAGACGCGGAGTCTGTGGACGTCTGCCTTCCGTTTATGTAATGGAAAATAAGTGAGAAGAAGAAGAAGAAGAAGCAGCAGCAGCAGCAGAAGATGAAGAAAACAAAAAACTAAAACGGCAATCCGAGTGTGGCTATGCTCAAAGGCGCAACCACGTTGAGAGCTGGACGCGTTGTTGTCATCTTGAAATATGACTATAAACAATATGGAGGTGGATTTTTGCGTCAGCCTCTGGATAGAGTTGTGTTTTTTGTTATGTTGTGTGTGCTGGGTGTGTGTGTGTGTGTGTGTGTGGATGAGTGACAGGCTGGACTCGAGGTTGGCAAGCGAATGGTTTTTCTAGCTGGTTTTTGCTTAAATGCGGTGTTGGCGGTCTGCCGTTTACCGTTAAGCACCCAAAAAGCAATTAATTAACACACATCCAAGTGCTGCCCACAACTTGTGCCCCCCCACCCTCTGATCCCCCTCTGCCCACGCCGATGCCACATACGTTCGGCTGTGACATTTACAAATACATTTGCTACGTAATAGGGCAATTGTCTGAATGCGCTGTGGGCTAATTTGCAGTTGCAGTTGCGGTTGCAGTTGCGCCTGTGCTTAGAATTAGCATATAAATTTGCAGCCATTGGCTGCATTGCATTTACATTGCATTATCTATATACATAAATACATTTATGAATGAAAACCTGCAGAGGAGTGTGAATACCTACACACACACTCACACTCACACATCTAAATGAACCTCATTTCCTAGCCAAGGTCGGTTAGGGTACAGAGCTTATGGCAAAGAGTTTGGCATGCCAAGATGTATTTGCATGTTATTCTAATTGCAATTTATTAGTGGCGGGGGCTTCTAGTCAGCTCTCTGTGTGTGTGTGTGTGAAGTGTGGAAAGACAGTTGGACACTGCCAGTTGGACAGTTTGCCAGTTGGACAGACAGTCAATCAGTCAAGCACTCTGCGTCATGCTGTCAAAGCTTCTATATGCAAATTAGTTGCATGTGCTTAACCCACTTGCGGGTTTGTTAAGTGGCCAACAACAGCAGCAACTACCACAATGTTAGTTGTGGTAATGAACCACGTCTCCTAACCAGTATTATTGTGATTATTAATGAAAGACCCCATTGTGATAAGGAATTCCTATACAGAAAAGAATCCTACTAAGTTATACCATAACCTCACACTTCTCCAACGTTTCCTAAGCACTTTTAGCCATCTTTTTAATCAAATTTTAGGCAGGAAAGATAAACCACGTTTCCTAACCAGTATTATTAATGAAAGATTGTGATAAGAAATTCCTATATAGAAAAGACTCCTACTAAGTTATACCCTAACTTCAAACTGTTGCAAACTCTTCTAAGCACTTTTAAGTAGTAAAATTTTAGGCAGGAAAGTTTCCTAATTAGTATTATTATGATCCATAACAAAAGGCCCCATTGTGATACGAAATTCCAATAAGAAATACTATAACCTAACCTCAAACTATTCCAAGCTCCTCAGAGCACTCTCAATAGTAAAAATGGTTTGTTTTTTAATACAAATTCAATTTTTGGCCAAGTTTTCTAACCATTATTATTATTATTATAAATTATAACAAATTCCTATACAGAGAAAACTCCTACTAAGTTATAACCTAACCATAAACTGTGTCAACCTTTTAAATAGTAAAATTTGTTTGTTTTCCAATCTATATTCAATTTTGGGCAGGGTCAACTTAGATTTCCATCTTTATGAAGTAAAATCCATATATGAACTTTATTAGGCAATTATCACCTGCTGCCTACATAATATATTCTACTTTATATATAAATTTATATTTATATTTAAGCTGAAATTAGATTTAATTTATTATTTTTATAAGCTGCTTAGATAATTTGTCTACATTTTCACACCAATAAAATGTAAATTGAGTTTTGGATTTAGATTTAAATTTAAATTTGAACAAATTGTGACTTCCCCACGTAGTCATTAAATATGCATTAATTGCATTTCCTATGTTCCACCTACGTTCTGAGCAATATTGTTCCATTTCGTTCCGTTCCACTTAGTACGCCCACACATGCAGTCTGAGGTCTGGTGAAACGTGAAATTCCATTGTTCCCCGCCGTCGTCGACGTCGACACGGAGCAACTGTTAATTGCGTCTAATGAATTTGTTTACGTTATTTGGTTATATGCAAAACGTGTTTCGATCATAAAGGTAACGGGGTCTCTCTCTCTCTCTCTCGATTGGAAATTGGTAGTCGATAGTCGGTGCTTCCCTGTCTAGCTTGCAGGTAATTAGTTTTTCCAGTCACTTAACAGGAAATTTAAAGTACGCATTCACCGTGGGCGTATCATAAAAGAAGCCAAAATGATTTCCACCTTACGATCGGAGGCTTCTTTTATGGTGAATTCTGCCATCAAGATGACTATAAACTGAATCGTCTAAGCTGGCAGAGAGAAACCAGCGACCACAACAGCAACAGCAACAATATAATAAACATTTTGTGTAATTTTCGTAACGCAAACCATTTCCTTAATAAAGGTAAGACATTCCCCGAGCCCCAACAACGGAGGGAAAGAGAGATACAGATGCAGATAGAGATAGATAGAGTGAAAGAGAGAGAGAGGGACGTTTCACTAATGCGTGCATAATTTTTAATAAATATTTCAAGATCTTGGCCTGGCTAGAGGCCGAGCTGTAGCTGGAGCTGGTGCTGGGCAACGATCGCGTAGAGAGACAGACCATGGAGGCTAAGCAAACGCTTCCTGGTTTAATTAATAAGGCAGACACGGATCGATGCCCAGCAGAGGCCTCGGGACTAGCAGCTTGTCAATCAACAGCTTTTCTGTATTGTGGGCTAGATGATTGTGATTATGATCTCAACATCATCATTAACGGTATTTCGGGATCTGTCTTATGGAAAAACACTTCCGATTTACCGCTTTACCGCTCAGGTACATTGAACTGCTTCAACTTTTTGGTAATCTTTCAAGTAGCAGCATCTCCATCTCCCTTTCCATTTCCCTTGCCTGATCCTGTCCAGAACCCAACTGTATGCTTATCGAGTGCTGCTCAGCCAGCGCTTAAGTTGCCCACGTGTTTGTGTCCCCAGTCTGTCCTGTGTCTCTCTGTCCCTGGCCAGTTGTCTTTCCTGTCCTGTCCTGTTCTGTTCATTCCTCCTCCTCCTCCGCGCTGGGTTGCTCGGCAGGTTTTCCATTGCAACAAATGAAAATTGTGCACTTTGTATGCAGAAAAGTTGGCGCGTCGATAAAAATCTACATAATTCTGAGCTGTACGTTTATTGCCGTTTCCTAGCGCGTTCAAAAATGCTGTGGAACTGCCAAGAGAGAAGGTAAAGAGAAGGTACCAGCCCACCTCTTCCTACCTTGCTTTAGACTGTAACCTGTTGCCGCCAGGGGCAAGAGCAGAAGAGCAGAGGAGCAGGAACAGCGGCAAAAGCAATAAGAGCCACATAAAGGGCCCCCTGACTTTGCTTCCCCCAATGCATTCATAATTGTAATCAATATCAAGTTATATGATAAATTATCTGAACCAAATTACACCATTTAAGTTGTCAAAGGAAATTATCAGAAATTATGCAGGCGAAATTTGTATCTCTTTTTCTTCTTCTTAAAGTTCAGCTCTTAATTTATCTTATCGATTATGAGACTTGTTTCCATGTGCTTTATTTATGATTTAAGATCTTGCCGATCTTTCAGCTTTGGGCTAAAGGCTAAAGCCAGGTTCATTGTCTGGTTTTTATGCCCCCAAAATGTATACCACATGTGTGTACTACTTCAACCATTAAGCGGGCTCCACTCCTATCGATTATTGTTATCGATTTATAATCATTATGAGCTGTTGCGAGCGGAAAGCAAATACAAATAAATAGAGCACAATTTCAATCAAAGCAAATAGCTTTCAGCATTTGTGGCAAGTTTAGCAACCGTCGAGAGCTGCAGGTGGTAGCTGCAAGTTGAGCAAACAAATTGTCTGCACCTGAAGCCGTAAGCTGTAATAATTGCTCCGGTGCTTGGCCAGCAAATTATATGGCTTAAAGGGTTGGCTGAATAGATCATGAGTCGGCCAGCAAGTGCAATGGGTAACCTAGAGCTCAGAGCACAAGGTAAATGGGTTTTTCATTGTACTTTCTAAATATGCAAAGCAACACTGGGCCAGGGATTAGGCACAACAAGAAGCCCACTTAATGATGGCAGCTCTATGTCGCGAGTTGGCAGGGCCTGACAATCTTTTCTTTTAGGTAAATAATAATTATTCCTGTAAATTTCATAGAAATTTTTTACGGCTCTAAAGAAAGTATGAGTTTTGGCACGCCCACAAAAATTAGTCGTTGTTGTTGGTGAAGTAAATTGTAGCAAGAGACATAGAAAAGGAGAAAGAAAGAAAGATTGGGAGAGTCACAAGACATCCGGTTAATAGTCCGGGTATGGATCTATGTAGTAAATGTTAATTAAATACCTGTCCAGCCATTAAAAAACATACGTAAATTTATGTTGTTAACAAGGAAATGCGCAATGCGCATGTGCACACTTTTATTATTATCATCGCTGTCTCCGTCGACGTCGACGTAGACGTTGAAGTAGACGTTGACGTTGCTCCAAACACCAGTTGGACACTTGGCCATTTCTACAAGTATATAGTTTACCCAGTCTATGCCGCACTCTCCCCTCTAGCAGCTACAACTGTTTGGAGGCATTTGCATACGAGTATGTCGCAAACGCTTGCGGCTTTAACGATGCGCTGCCTGTTGCCTGCTGCCTGGTGCCTGGTGCCACTTTGCCACAACGCCACATTGCCACATCGCTACGTCATTCGCTAATTGGTCGAGATACAAATCGGCACGAGAGAGTGACAAGCGGAGGAATATAGGCGTTGCCTGCTCCAGACCAGCACAGCACCAACAGTACCGGGTACGGATACGGGTACCGGGCACCGGGTACGGGTGCCAATGTCAGGGCCAGACCGTTGTCATTTCGCCTAGTGGCACTTTCTTTAAACCGAGCTTAACCAAGTCGGCCTCCTCCTCCAGTGCTCAAGTGCTCAAGTGTTGTAGTATGCGAGGACAAGGCGAGCAATTTGCTTTATGGGATTTACTTGTACGATAGGAGATAGGTGATCGGGCTTTTGGAAAGTGAGTACCAAAGATTTGTCTAATGCATTCGAACTGTTTTTTATGTGCCAACAATAAAACTAGAAGCTTACGACCGATATAAAGATACGGCCAATCGATAACGATAAAATTGATTGGATCGCTCACTGATTAAAATCGACTTTAAGTTAGTATTCAGATTAAGATTAATCAAATCGATAACTCACCTTTGTCCTATACAATGGATTTGTGAAGTCCCAATCCGGCGCCACAAACAAATAGCCACATTTGGATACCTTGCGCGAGGCCTAAAGAAAGATTTGGAAAAGAAACGTAATTAATTATGTGTGGAAAGAGTATAAGAATAGAATATATAAGTATCTACGATAAGATTTGCTGATAATACTTCAAAAGTCTCATACGAATGACAATAAATAACGAAAAGTTGTCAACATGCTTACGAAATCAATCGAAATGAATCTAAAATAAACAAATAAACAAAAGATAGAAGTAATAGAATATTTCTGTATAAATTTGAATACCTCGCTGAGATTATAAACTGATTGTTCATATCGATATATGCTTTCAAAAAATAAGTATTAATTTTCTTTACTTAAACCCCTGATAACGGCGCACAAATAGAGCTATCGAATACCTTTCCCGGTACAATATCCAGCTCTTGGCACGTGGTACCGTTGCGGCACAACACACACACACACACACACACAGAGGAAAGGTTCACCGAGCACCCACATCGTTATTTAAGCTATGACTAATGCTAATGATATGCGCGATATCTGCGTTTTCTATACCCTTGCCTCATCGAAAATGGGTAAAATGTTATATGTAAATGAGGTAAAGCTTGTAAGTTGTCTGTCTGTTTGTCTGTCTGTTTGTCTGTCTGTTTGTCTGTCTGTTTATCTGTCTGTTTGTCTTTCATTCTGTCAATCTGTCTGTCTGTCTGTTTATCTGTCTGTTTGTCTGTCTGTTTGTCTGTCTGTTTGTCTGTCTGTTTGTCAGTCTGTTTGTCTGTCTGTTTGTCTGTCTGTTTGTCTGTCTGTTTATCTGTCTGTTTGTCTTTCTTTCTGTCAATCTGTCTGTTTGTCTGTTTATCTGTCTCTTTGTCTGTTTGTGTGTCTGTCAATCTGTCTGTCTGTTTATCAGTCTTTCTGTCTATTTGTTCATGTAATTCATCGCATAAACTCCAACTCTGTATAAGACTATTTCAGACCTAACCTTAGGGTATCCTATAGTCGATCATGATTGTTCTGTTTAGCTGTTTTTGAGCAATGTTAAAAAAAAACCATAAATTATAAACAAGCTTTAACTATTTCTGACAAATAGATTTGATGTCTCATAACTAGCTGTCGTCACTTAGCAGGGTGTTGGGGGCAGCTGAGGGGGAGGTAAGGCAGCTTGGGTACTCCCTTTGCATATTGCGTGCTCCTTTAGACAATAAACAATAAACGATAAACGATAGTTTAGTGTTCGAAGTGTTTGTGGTCGCTTGTCACGACTTGGTCGACTTTTGGGTGCTTTGTAATAAGACAATGCCTGCACCGTACTTTGACTTAAGGGTAAGGTTATTGGATCATAGGACTGTTCAGATGAAATAGGTGTAGCTAAAAAGACCCGACAGATGCCTTTTCGAATACAAATGAGTAATATGATTCATTGATTGGAGACTGCTGCCATTATAGGCTGATTTGACTTAAGTTATTAGCTGTCAACTAGGGAAAATGTGTTGAGGAAAGTTTGGGAAATGCGAAGTCCAAGTACCAGAACGAACTGCGTAATACAGAAGTGCTGAGCAGAAAAGTCTGTCCAAGAGATAAGTAGGAGCTACTCACTGTCGGGAGATCGTTGAAGGGGTCTGGACTGGGGCCCCAGACGGTCTGCGTCTGTTGGGTCTTTGGATGCAATTACGTTGGCTAATTTTATTTATCTGGTACTTTTGGTTGCATTTTATTTTATTGTGTTTTTTTCTCGTAATGTTTGCGGCGTTCGTTTAAATGCGCCATTTAAACTGATTTATGTGAAAATTCGCACGTTTGTATTCAAATGGGCCGCCAGAGAGGCGAGTCGCCTGGGCCAAACGGTAGCCAGGCGAAAAGACTTTAAATTACTCGTGCTCTTTGCCTTTTGTTGTTAGTTGCAGCTTTTTGGTCAGGAATTCTTTTTTTTTTTGCCTAACAGCTGTCTGACTTTCATAAAGTA
This sequence comes from Hirtodrosophila trivittata, assembly GCA_035045065.1. Taxonomy (NCBI): domain Eukaryota; kingdom Metazoa; phylum Arthropoda; class Insecta; order Diptera; family Drosophilidae; genus Hirtodrosophila; species Hirtodrosophila trivittata. The sequence goes on along the minus strand of JAWNNK010001445.1, from coordinate 1,471,427 downwards.
AGTCATTGCCTGAGTCCAACAGCATCGAAAATTTAACACGTTTTCAACATTATTTGCAAATGGGCTGCCACTTAGTGACACTCACAGGGCGACAGAGTCAGAGGCAAGAGGCAAGTGGCAAGTAAAATTTGCATTGCACCTTCGAAAACTTATCGCGATCTACTTTTGTCACATTTCAACTAAACATGTGAACTTGAGCACTGAAAAGCATTAAGTGAATCGGCTACTATGGATACACTTCTGCTATACATCTGGCCACGTAGTAGCTGAAGGCTGATTTAGCTGCCACACAAATTCCTAATGCAAGGGGATTATTTTGGTTAAATGAAATGACAAAAAAATCGTGACTAAACGCGACACAATTGTCTTTAAGTGCATAAAATTAACATAAGTACAAACGGAGAACAAAACAATTCACATAAAACCAAGGTCTGTTTCTATTTCCAATGTGATATATATAAACATAGGTAGTCATCGACTAAGAATATAAAAGACGTAGTTAAAGTGACTACAACAAAAAGTAATTAAAGCTAGAATACAATTCTGAAATCTGAACTAGTTGCAGTAGCACATAAAACAGATTCAATTTTAGAATTCACAGAGATAAAAAATCGTAAAGATTTAATTATAATTATCGGAAATAAATTGCGTATTCAAGTTTTTACCTAAAACCCAAAAGCAATTGCATTGAATTCTGAGAACAACAGAACTTAATTAAAGCTGATTAAGCAGCTTTCACAGGTGTTAAAGCTACAGTACTTAGGTTCGGTATAGAATCATATATAGTAAACAGACTTCAGTAAGCCCTATTCTAGCTATAAAAGTCAACGTTATTGTACGTATTTTAAACAAAAGATACAAATTGCAAAAGCGTGCTTAAAGGAGTTAAAACTAGGTCGATTTAAGCAAATAATACCGACAGGTGTATATACTATAGACAAAGACTATATATCAGAGGTAAGACTTTGTGATTTAGCTGAACAAGTTGATGATAATAGGTATAAACTTTTATAGATATCAATTATACTTGAACAATCCAATAAAGACTACATTTAAGTCGAGTTCTGAATAAAGACTGATTTGGTTTAGGATTTGTTTTGAATACCGTTATATAATATGATATAATATGAAACCAGTTCTTAACTAAATCAAACTTAATTATAAATGGAACCAAGCATCTACTTAAAATAAAGTATGTATAAAAAAGATATTAATGAAAGATTCTGTTTGAAAACATGCAACTTGTTATATCACACTATAAAGCAACAGATTCGTATAGTAAATATATAATTTCAGATAATTTTCTTTAATAAAACTAACGAGGTTTATATTGAATAAGTAATTTAGAAGCTGCTGCACGATCAAAATAAAAATCATAGAATTGTAATTCGTATTAAATTAGCTACAAACTGAATGCAGTCATGCAGAAACAATTACCAAAGAATATATAATCGTAATCGTAATCGTAATCGTAATCGTAGAATGATTATTATTCCTTGATATACTAGAAACACTAGAAACAAGTAACAATTCAACTTGTACTTACTGGTTCTGTCAGGGTCGCTGACTATGGCGCAAGCGTGCAGATATAATATAGAATTGCATTCGATTAGTTTCAGAATAAACACAGGTAAGTTGAGGTGAGTGAATGCTGGTAGGGGGTAGGGAGGGGGGTATTTATGAAGATGAAGATTATTAGCTAAGGAATATGATGATGCATGACATTTAGACAATTTAGAGATGACATTCAAGTGGCATGCCTCAAGATGAGCGCCACGCTATGCCCAAGCAAATAAATTTAAATTGCCGTCAACTTGTTTTCGATTTAATTTGATAACGAGCCATCGTCGTCTTATGACTGTAAAATGTCAAATCAAAAGTCACGTTTTCCGCTAAACCGAATAGAGCACCAGCTTCAGGTCCAACTCCAACTCCAACTCCAGCTGGAGAGCTCTGGCTCTGACTCTGCTCATAAATCGAGTTGTTGTTTAAAAATTTCACTTTTCCTGCTGCGCGGCAGCGGCAGCGGCTAATGCCGATTGACAAATAAACAATTTGTGGCAAACACAACACATCAACGTTTATAAAGATACCTAACTATGTATATATATCTACAACTATATATATATATGTGTATCTAAATGTTAGTATAAAAATATATAAAGATATAGTCAGTGGGAGAGAGAGACGCACGCACACGTGGACGTGTCTAAGTCCAAGTCCAAGTCCAAATCAAATCCATCTCCGCAGCTCGCAGAGGCTGGTGGAAAGTTGTTTGCATTGTTGTTGATGTTGTTGTTGTTATTGTCAAAGTTGTTGTTGTTGTTTTTGGTTTATCTTTGGCTCTTAGCTCAATAGAGGCTAGTTTTGTCATCTGTTTGCGTGCTTGTTTATTTTATACATGTGTTTTCTTAACCTCGTTGAGTTTCTAAGTTCTGGCTTAATAAGCATCCAAGGTAGTAGCTAAACGAATCAACAACAACCACAACAACAACAACAAAACCAACAACAACACAAACATAATCATTATTAATCGCCTAAACAACTAGTTTTGTTGATTTCTTATGATTTTATAGGGTAAGCCCAACTCAGTTTATAGAAACTTCCCCCACATATCAAAAATAAAGATTATAATATTCTCTCAGATGTTTTAATACCACAAACATCGATTAATCAATCTATAGATAGATCATATTATATATTCTGTGGTTTTCGGTAACCTTATGAAACTTCATTGAGCTATCGATTTCTATAATTAAAAGATCAAATTGTAAGCGCCGATCTTACCCAAGACACAAACCACTGCCATGCCATAAAAACAAAAACAAAAAAAAATGTTACATGGTGATTATTACATGCCAATGGTTAGAGGGGAGGGGGGAAACTGGGTCCATCGATACATGTGAAAACGCTTGACTCATGAATGAAATTTCTTAAAAATACCAACGTAGTTTTTTTTTGTGTCTTCGTTTAACTTTGGCTCGAGATCGATCGATGATTTCTGTGCGACAACACGTGTGGCATGAAAAAAAAAGCAAAAAAAAAGAGTCTCCAGATCGGACGATCAAATAAAAATAAGAGAAGTAAAACCAGCCTTATATTTGTAATTAATGTGTGAGAACCACTTTCCAACGATCAATGACGAGGCAGCCGTGGTGAGCCGTGTCCGTGTCCATGAGACTGAGACTGAGACCGAGGCAGACTCTGACCATGACTTGAAATAAAAAATGAAAGTGGTCGCTCGCTAGTTGTTGATCAAGGGCTACTGTCGGTTATTAGTCGCGATTAAACCAATGATGGCTAATCTTGGCTCATTCATAAATACCACACGTGAAACTGGAATTGCCTGTGACATGATTAATAAGTTTTGCACGCTTATTAAACTCTCACCCCCTCCCTAAGCCCCCCTCCCCCACTCACTGTGCAGGGTAGAAAGTAACTGACAAATTGGTAATAAAGAAAAAAGGAGAAAAAAACAAAGTGCGTCCACTGATAAACAGACAGGTTGAGTGACTGCAATCTCGAGGTCAATTCCCAACAGGTCTAAAGTGGCTAAAAATAGCTCAACCAAAGTTGAACGAAATAAAAATATCGTTTTCTGTTTACAATTCATGGATAACTATAAATAATTGATTAATATACGATTTCCAGTTAACGGAAAGTGGGAATATTTTGTTATTCTATTCATATTATGCAGTTTCACTGTGGAAACATATGTATGATTGTGTTGGTGAATGTTTATACCCATCTGCATTTTCAAGGGTATAATAAAAATCGAAAGCATAAAAGAAATCGAAAGCGAATGGAAACGCGAACGCGATCGCGAACGCAGAAGCAGACGCAGGGGCGGACGCAGAGGTGGACGCTGAGGCGAACGCGAACGCGAACGCGCTTGCCGAAGTTGTTTGAACATCAAGTGCAAGAAACGAATGAACCGCGGCAAGTGCATGCAAGATGGAAACGTCAGGAGAATGAAGCGAGTGGAAAGGTGAGTAGGGGAGGGGCAAGGGGTGGAATAAAGTGGTAAGGCAATGGCATGGCATGGCATGATGGCATGGCATGGCGCAGGCCAGGCATGGCTCAGCCACGGCAATGGCACGACATGGCATAGTCGTAAATGCGACTGACCGTCAGACGCGACTGCAGTTCAAAATGAAAGCGAATGTCGTCGACATTGCGGTCGCCTCTTTGTGGTCGTCGTCGTCGTCTCGTGGTGCGATACAATTTAAGCTTCATTTAAACAAAAACAAAAACAAAAACAAAAACAAATGGGAAGCATTGAGAGAGCTTTAGAGACCCCGAGACCCAAAGCCAGACCATTTGTCTGCCTCCGGATCGTTGGAAGTGAACGATCCACAAAACGACCGATAAATCGATTGACCAGTTCTCGTGCATGCCAAGAATATTGTTTACCCCCTTCCCTCCTACTCCTCTGTCCAAGTCACTGGATCACTTGTAATACTCGCAGAGCGGTAAAGCGGATTTCGGGGCTTGTGTCTTCTGATGCTTGTCTTTCATCTGGTGGTCTCATCATCAACAGCACCTACAGCCATAAGGCCAAACCCATTGTGTAATATATGAAAAACAAAAAAAAATGACTTAGGGCAATTTGAGCTGAGAGCATTTTCACTTTCGTTGGCGATGCATGTGAAGGACAGAGAGATGTTGGGTCTAAAAGTAACCAGATGTTGTCATCGATGTAAAGAAAAGAGACCCCATCGATCAACTGTCTATCAATATCATTGCTGACTGACATTTGAAAGATTGAAGAAAACTTCTCCAAAAATTTCTCTCCTTAAATCTACAGTTTTCTTCTGTCTTTGGCATACAATGGACAAACCGTAACAAATAACAATACAATTATAATCTAAAACGGAACAATTAATGCATAGATCTATTGTTTGTCTGTCGGATACAATGGGTTAGTAGTGGGTATAGTATGTTAGGCCTCTGTCTGTATGGAAAATAATTGAAATTTCACGTATCCGAATCATAAAAGTCATCATTGGCCACACGCAAAGAGAGGAAAAATGCGTTTGTTGTTTTATTGCTTGCGATATTACAATAGAAAAGATGTCAGAAATTGATTTTCAAATGAAAATTGTAGAGTCAGTAAGACAATGATAATGGTATCGTATAACAATGGCAAAAATAGACAACATTTCACTTTCGATGAAATACGAAAGACCCCAAGAGTGATCGAGTACACAGAGAAAGAGGAGCCCGAAGTGTGGCTGAGGGTACTTGTTATTATCGCAGCCATGGTTGCCACTTGATAACACAAGTTTGTACCAAAAGTTAGGCAGGGAATGTACCAATTTAAAACTTACCTAAACTTATGTACCATTTGACAAATAAAGGAAATGTACCCAAGCTATGGTACATTTGTAGTCAAACAAAACTAAACATAACATGTATAGATTGCATTAAAAAAGTATCTACAAAACTATCAAAAAGTATCTAAACTATTTGACAAATAAAAGCAATGTATCCAGGAGTCTGTGATATGTACCAATTGCATTTCAGACGTAGCTCAACTTATGTACCATTTGACAAATAAAGGAAATTTGCCCAAGAATAAGCTATGGTACATTTGCAGTCAAACAAAACTAAACATAACATGTGTAGATTGCATTCAAAAAGTATCTACCAAACTATCGAAAAGTATCTGAAGTATTACTGAAGTATTACTATGTACCATTTGGCAAATTAAAGGTATGTATCCAGGAGTCTGTGATAAGTACCAATTGCATTTCAGAAGTAGTTAAACATATGTACCATTAGACAAGTGTAAATTATGGTACATAGAAAATGAAAATATACAAATCTTGCATCAATTTCATACAAATTTTATCTGAATTTTCTTTAGCTAATAAAATAATTATGTACCATTTGAAATAAGATAAATAATATATCACTTTGGGTACATGCAGCTAGTGTGGCAACCCTGGCTATACTCATAGCTTCATCATCTCTCGCATTTTTTGCTGCCTTATGCGTAGAGCAACTTGAATTTTACGATTTTCGTTGTTGTCTCTTCATTTACCCCGTTTGCCATTTGAAAGTCGGCATTTGAAATCGACGTTTGGTGGTGTCTGGTGGAAAATCGTGCACATGAGCTTTACGAGTAGTAAGTAAAAGTAAAAATCATTTCGAACTGTTTGACTGGTTGGTTGGATTGTTTCTCTGAATTTGGGCGCCGCATGTGTTTGCATTTGATTTTTTATTTTTACTGCCTCACATGAGCTTGCAACTTGTGTGGAATGGAGTTGCGATGAAAGAGGTCTCGGCTCTGTTTTGGTGTTTGTTGTTTGCTGTTTGCTGTTTGTTTCTTGGTGCTTGGTGTTTGGTGTTTGGCTCTTGGGCAATACATAGATAGGCATCGCAGGTCGTGCCTGCCATCGACGATGACGATGACGACAACAACGACAACAACAACAGCGACAACGGCGACAACAACAGCGACAAACAACGGCAGGGCGACTCTGTTAGAGAGACAGACACCACACAAGCATATTACAATTCATTTAGAAATGCATTTAAAAATACATAAAATACTTTAACAGTGTTGCAATCCAAGTGCATAAAACGAAAGTGAACAGAATCCGAAATGAAAAGGAAAGTTTTGCAATCGCTAAGTGTGACCAGCTTGCCAAATGGATTTCCATTCAACCAGTCGAGTTAGTCGCATTACAAAATTTATGATCATTGATAGTGTGCACAAAGGCATGAATAATGGGAAATGCAATGGAAATTTGTGTAAGCATTGCCGTAAGACCAGTTTTAGAATTTGATTCACCTGCCAGGTTGGTCACACACACAGCACCTGCAGTACCTGAACCCCATTAAGAAGCTCTCGACTCTAAAAAGGGGTATAATAAAGTTATGCAAATGCATCTTCAACTCTATAAAAAGTATATATGTATATTCTTTGTGTCTGCTCGTAGATTCCATGTTGATCAAATTATAATCATAGCTTTTCGATTGATCGATGCAAGAGATCGTTGCAAGCGATCACTTAAAGACACAACAGCAACCATCATTATTTATGATTGTTGCACAACGTTTACGAGTATCTCCGGTAAAAGGACCACCCGGATAAATGTTGAACCAGTCCAAATTAATCATCTGTCCAAGCCGAAACAGTCAACAGACAACAGACAACAGACAAACAACACAACGATCACACAATCGATGCCCGTAAATAAAAGAAGGAAAAAAAACCAAATTGTTGTCGTGCCCTTGTGTGTCAAATCCATCATTAAATGTCAACGCTTTGGGGGACCTTATGCGAAAGTCGGATGAGCTTTGGAAAACGGAAAAACGGGTAAGGTTCATTCAACAAAAAAAAAGGTCAACAACTGCAATTGCCAATTGAGTAACTCTTAACAAGGCTTACGACTTGCGACAATGCAAGTCAAAGTCAGGAAATACTCTTCAACTTGTAGAAATTAATTGAAATTGAAAGCAGATAGATCTAAAACTAATATAGAAACTTTAAACTCTACTTAAACTTGACTTCAATTTAAACTAACTCTGTTTATTATGCATTGAAGATAGTAAGTAACTTATATATCTATTAACTGTGACGTCTATCGCAACCTTTCCTTTCCTCAGCTTGATTGAATAGTTAAGATAGCCTGTCAATGGAAAATAAATGAGCAAGGCAACTTAACAAGGTGTCTTGCAGTGCACAAAAATAAAGAAAAAAATAAAATAATTGCGCGACTGCATAAATTTTCGCAGGACGGTCTCAAGTAAAGCTACTTTCGTTTTCAATTTTAAAAGGCGAGGAAGGAAAAACAGCAGCAGCAGCAGCAACAGGGGCAGCGGCAGCGGCAGCGGTGTCCATGTCTCTGCTGCGTGCTGCTTGTACGACAATCGACAAAATGGCAACGAACCTTTCCGATAGGTAAAGTCAAGTTTTCAAAATTGGCGAATCGCTCAGGGAAGGGGCGAGGTCGCCATCGCCATCGCCATCGCCGCCGCCGCAGCCGCAGCCGCCGTGCCAAAATGCAACGTTTGCGACGATGAAGATCAATGATTATCATCGTCGTCAGTTGCACAGCTGCAACTGCAACTGCCATGTTGACACTAAGTGAAAGTGAACTTGATGGGGCTATGTCGTCGTCATCGTCATCGTCGTTGTCGTCGTCGAGCGTTGTCATCGGCATCAGTATCGGCAATCGTCATCGTCATCGTCATCGTCATCGTCATCGTCATCGATTCATGAACGTTTTTCAAATTTTGAATTATCGTGTCTCGCTGAGACACTGAATATAAACAATATTTAGTGTCTGTTTTAGCTTTAACTCTTAAGCTGATAGATTCCCAATTAATTTCAGCATATATACAGATATATATATATGATATATGCGGTATATATGGTACATGCCTAAGCTCTATCTGTGATATGCTCTACCACGCTCAACGATTAATGCATATAGATAGAGGAAAATGCTTATATCGAATCGGTTATTGCTGCCGATCAAGAATATATATGCGGAGATGCTACCTTCTGTCTATCATATACATTTGCACAATCTTAAAAGCCCCTCTTTACCCATTTGTAATGGCTTAAGAGCTTAAAACCATGTAAACATGTGTGAAATATCTTAAGAATTTGATGACATACCCGTAACACCTGTTTCAGATATTGCAACATATATTGCAACATATATTGCAACATATATTGCCAGCTGTGAACATACCTACATACATATATGTTACCTCGACTCTGGCAAATTGTTAGATACTCAAAATTCTTAAGTATTTTGGCTTGTTTTGACCGACATAGATAAGCCTTAGGTATGGCATTATCGCTTGACGCTTGCTGGTTCAATGGTGCTTACCTGCAATGAGATATAAAGTAAACAGAAATTAGGTGGGGGCCATAATATATATATATATATAAAAGAGTGTGTGTTGTGTGTGTTTGTTGTGTGTGCTGCAAGCGGGCCAGTTAAGCGGTTAACAGACCACATTGAAAAACTGGCACAAATGTCTTTATATGAAGCATAGCCCCAAAAAAGGTTCGTTTCTGACCGCCTAATGCCCGCACAACTAACATGGCCCGTATATAAACAGATATATATATATCATAATACATATATATAAATATATGAAGCCATGGCTTGGTTGTAATTACAAAATTGGCTGGCGCGTCTGCATTGAAAGTTAAGCCTTCGTTTTCCCCCGCCGCTCACCTGGCTGCAAACCCAACACCATTCTGATGATTTTTATGAATGAAACCAAAGACGAGTCGGAGACGGTCTGGAGTCTATTTATGGCCGTGTGTATTGACTATTTTGGTTGTATAGGATTTCACATTTCATTCACTAGAAAATCAGTAGTTGATCAATTAGTGAGAATCGAAAAAGTGGAACAGCGACGCTTGCGACGCGTGTCGACTTCCTTTTGACTTTCCATCACGAAATCTACAGAAATTTCAACTTGGTCCATTGCCTGATAATTGCTTAAAACAATAACATTATAATAATAATAATAATAGTCACTCATATTCACTGTAAGTGCACTTATAAACGCTTAAGTTGCCATTTGAACTCTCTGTGAGTCTCACAGATTGCGCATACGCCACGTGGTACCCCACTTGGACAAAGCCAAGAAGAGACACACAGGTCGCCATGCAAGCGATCTCTGTAACATTACATGGTCTGGTCATGCCGCACACATCTTTTTTATGGCCTTAATTTTTTGTTTTGGTTACACTACAGCAGGAAGGGTATGTTGCATATGTGAAGTGGTTTGTTGAATGGGATGAGAAAAGCGATTGAATAAGGTAAAAAGTCTTTGGCGTAGGCTAAGGCTTTGGGTCTGTTGGGTATAAGCTTATAGATTCTGAGTAGTCAGTCTATATACCCTATAAAATCTATAGTCCAATTAGATACCCTAACTGCGAATCAGTAAGTATCACATAAGTAATTAGATTTCTGCAACTATTAAGCCATCTGTAGTATAAAATCATGAAGCAAATTTGCATTTATTGATCTTCTCTATATTAGATATCTATATAAAAGATGAATAAACGAAAAGTTGCTTAAAGTTGTAGTATATATTATATATCTTATATATTATATTATATTATCTTCAGAAGAGTATCAAAGTATCGACTTGTTAACATTTTCATTTGCTTCTATCGTCGCAGTCTTTGTCTTTATGCTGTTTTAAGCTACAATCCATATTTTTTTTGGGCAGTCAACTGCTTACTTAATGTAAGTAGTACTCGTACATAGATGGGTTAGTCTACTCCACAGTTATTTGGCAGTTAGTGTGTCAGTGGGTCGAGTTAAACGAAACGTAATGAAATGAAATGTAACTGCACTCCATGTGGTTTATAGCCTTTTGAAAATGAGGGTTTAGGAGTTGCCTGCTGCCTGCCTACATGAGTCTCACAATATGGGAAAAGTACGTAATATATACAGAGTTGGTAACTATATACTTTCGCTCTTCTAACTAACCACAAACTGGTTTAAGGTCCTCAAAGTTCTGTATAGATTAGAACGAAGAATTTGTTGAAGGAGCAGGAGGCGGTTGCACGTGTCAATTCAATTTCAGAGTGCAAACTGTGACAAGAGTCGCAAGAAGAACTAAGAAAAAGATATAAATGCATGACTGGAGCATACCCTGTACTATATTTTTGTATAAAATTGATGATTCTAGCTTGAGAAGTATTTAAGATTGATACAGAGAATATCCTGCAATAATTTCTATGCATAACTGATGATTCAAGCTTAAAGAGAGATCTTAAATGTGAGATCTGTTGCATATTCTGATATCACTATAAAGACTCGATAATATCTTGTTCTCTCTCTTGGTGTACACACTTTCTATTCACATTTCTACAGGGTATTCAAAAGAACTTAGAACCAAGAAGCAGGCAAACGCTGGTAACTCGCATGACTTCCGTCATTTACATACTCGTACATGAAATACAACATGACAGTTGACTTCTGTCAGTGATATGCCACAGAATTTACCACAGACAGGCTACTACCACAGCAACAACAACTGCCACAACAACAACAGAAACGTGCAACAACGCAAAATGTGTGAGATTAGCAGGATTGGAGTATGTCCAGATCCAAGGCTCTTCACTCTGCGGTAACTTTATCGCTCGAAGCCAGAGTGTAGCACCGTTAAATGTTACAATAGTTGAATTTTAGTTAATGCCATAATGATGATAATGATAATGATGATGAGCAACATCATTATCTGTTGGCCAACCGGTTAAGTGCACATCCCAAACGCTGCATCGTTCGCTAAATTGGAGCTGTTTTCCAATGTCAATTAACCTAATGTCAAATCAACGCAAAATTCATCATCATCTGGTTAAGTGTAACAGAAAACTGAAGGACAACGACTAGCAGATACTCTACTGTCAAAGGGGAAGAAGAAGACGTTTTAAGTATGTTTGAGCTTAACCAAATTATATAGATGGCAGTGTAACGGATTGAAATTTGGAACAGGCAAAAATTACCTTTAAAAGACAGCAACAACAACAACAACAACAACACCTAAAGAAGAAGCAGTAGCAGTAGCTTAAGAAGAAGAAGAAGCAGAAGTACTAAAAGAATAAACTTCAAGTGGAAATTACCAAAACAAGTAAAAAGAACCTGCTACCAAGACTTATGACCGTATTTGATATTGCCTAATGGTAGCTGCACTTTGTTGTTGTTGGTGTTGTTGGTGTTGTTGTTGGTGTTGTTGTTGTTGGTGCTGCTGCCAAGTTGGTTATTCTATTAAATGGTTTTCTTAGATTGAGTAAAAACAAGCGGGCTACTTTTCAACTAGAAGTAGGAGTTGTTGACTGGAATTGCTCAATTTCTGTGTGCAGCGTTGGCGACGACGGCGACGACGACGACGACGGCGACTGCGGCGGCAACTAAGTAACAAGCCCCAACAGATGACGATGAAAAGCTGTGAATGCTGCTGACGGAGAGGGAAAGGGAGAGATGCTGACGCTGATGCTGACGTTTTTTTTCTTTCAGCCAACTATCAACGATTCTGTATGCCGTCACAATTTCAGTTGGCAAAACAAAAACAAGTCAACGCAAACACCAACGTTGCGCGTTAAACAACAACAACAACGAGCCGAAAACTTTGTTGCAAGTTGTATAGTTAATTCCAATACTTTTTGTTTTGTTTTCCTATTATTTCTACACTAGTTTCCATAATGGGTGTCATAAAGTTCATCAACTGGTTTGCAACAAAAGAATTATGAAAAATAGTCAAAAGTTTTTTCTAACAAAGAAAATTCTTAGTAAATTATAAAATATTATTTATGGAAATTATTTAGTTTCCGGAATACCCCTATCTTTCATAGATAATAAACATTGAACTTAGAAAATTTATAAATTGAATTGTTTAAGTATAAGAAACTGTATAAGAGTTGGCAGTTTTTATAAGAAAGAAAATCGTCTAAGCAAGAATATATTTGAAATTATAAATAAATTATTTTAATTATCATAATTATTTTTTATGGAATAAAAACTTATTGATTACTATTATTCAAAAATTTAACTAAAATTATAATTTATTTTTTAAAATTATACCAATTAATTATTTAATTCACTTAAAGAATTAGAATCCTTAAGCCTGGCTAAACCTTCTTTTTTGGTTTCACTTTTAGACCTAACTTTTATTTGGGCCAAGCTTAGATTAATTTTGTTCTTAACGGCTTGGGAAGAGTATCTGTGAGCACACCTGACTTCTGCGGGTATCTGTGTATTGTTTTGAGGCCTGTTTCAATTTAAAAATTGAATTGAAAAAACGTTGGTATTGCTGCTTCTGTGGTCGCAGCCGTAGATCGATTCAATGAATTTAAAATGCATTTAAGTTGAAATTTAGGTCAAAAGTTGTTATTGTTGTTGCTGTTGTTGTTGTTATTTTATTGGCATTACTGTTGCTGCTGCAGTTGCAAGCAAATGCTGGTTACCGGTTGATAGTTGCTAGTTGCAAGTTGATAGTTGCTGGTTGCTGCCTGCTGACTGTTGCTTGTTGCTGTTGTTGCTGTTGTTGCACGTTCATCAAGTATAAAATATTCTTGCATGGCATTTGGAAAACAACTTGCAGCTTAGAATTTGTGGCTTGGGCTGCTGGCGACTGGTTTCTGTGGAAAACTCTGATCCGTAGATTGCGTAGTGTCGGTAAAGTGCGACTGCAACTGCAACTCCAACTGAGACTAAGACTTAGACTTAGACTTAGACTTAGACTGTGACTGTGGCTGAGGCTGTGAGGTTGCCCTACGCCCCCGCAGCCGCCCGTGCTGCCGTCTAAGTGACCATCATCACCATCCTCCTTCATCTTGGAGTGAGTGTTGCAGCTCATTCTAATTGCACTTTTAGCACAGCCTTAACTCAACAGCGAGCAGAGAGGAGAGGCGAGCAGAGGAGAGAAGAGCAGTCTACGTCTGTGTCTATGTCCATTTACAGCTGGAAAACGAGTTTTGGCCAGCAACTTGCGATTGTGTTGGCCGTAAATATTTATGAGTTAGACTCCAGCTCGGACTTGGACTCGGACTCGGACTCGGACTTGGAGTCGCTCTTGGACTGGTAATATGTCTCAGGCGTATAGCGGTAGCCGGGTAGTCATAAAAATAAATCAACTAATATTTCGCTGATTTTCAGCTATTCAACAACAAGTGAAAATCTGTCAGTGGCTGCACTTAATTAGACGAGTTTCATGTTCTATTTGTCTTACCAAAAAAACACACACACAAAAAAGAAACATGCTCTGAGTACAAAATCAAATATATCAACGCTAATTAGAGGCCTGCTGGCAACTTTCACACTTTCCAGTTTCACACTCGGAAATTAATCAAAAAGCGACTCTCTTCGCTTCTCAATGTGTTCAACAGATGAGCTGGAAATGCTTCAAATGCATTTCAGAAAAACAATAACAAGTATTTGTTGAACATTTTTGGAACTTTGTCGACACCAAATGAGGCAATAACAAAGGGAAAACATTATGCACCGCACCTTCAATACCCTTGGAATGTTTCGAATCTGAGACAGAAAAGATTCAATGGAAAACACAAATCAATCAATAAAGCTTAAGATGGAAACTATCTGTGGAATTTTGAATATAAAATAAATAAATAAATTAGATTTGCATTTAAAAAGAATAAATACTTTTATCTATTATTAACATTTATCTTTCCAATCAATAATTATCTTTTACATTATTTCTGTTTTCTCAATACCAAAAAAGTTCTACTGAATAAACCTGCCTTGCGTTCTATCAAATTAACTTCCACTTTATTTTTCATACCCTAACTGCACCTGCATTAATAATATACAGCTGTCGGATTTGGATTCGGGTTTGGCACAGATCAGTGCACATATTGTGGGTGGTTCCGGGTATTTTTGTCAGAAATTCTTTTCATTGTTCGAAAAATGAAAACAATGCTTTGAACTGTGTGCGCGAGTGGCAAGTGGCAAGTGGCAGCTGGGGAGTAACAGACTGTAAATGAACAAAGAATAGGAAGTACGAGTGTGTGTGTGGAGTGGACAAATATGTTTTGTTTATTTTTGGGGGCCAAGCCAAGTGGGTCAGTTACACTAACCGAAAACAAAGTGTATTTGTCAAGTGGTAGCCGAAGACCAGGAAGTAAATGAACTGCCCAGCGACATGCGAGTAGAGAAGATCATCTTGGAGCTGCATTATCAAAACAGTAAATAGCTGCTGGGTTTGAGTTTCGCTGCGTATTGAGGAACGTTGTTGACGAAGCGACTTGTCAATCAAGCGATTGACTTTTGTACAAAATCCAAAGACAATCTCGATGCAGTCGTCCACCAAACGATGATGATATCTGAGCTGACTGGCCAAGCAGCAGCCCAGTCCCAGTCCCAGTCGCAGTCGCAGTCCAAGTACCATTCCGCAATACCCAAGCATGTCCCCGTTACCCGTTAGCAGTTACCCGTTTCCCATTTCCCGTACCAGCAGCAGCAGCACCAGAACAGGCAATGCCCAGAGCAGGCAATGGCCAAATGGTCATGTCCAATCCAACAAGAGTCGCTGCTTTGAGCATGGCATTTCTTGGTCTAAAGCGAAAAAAAATATTCCTTTGCCTAATTTGGTTAAAATGGAAATTCCGCACACCATATTGTACCCAGTACTTTAAATGACAATGACTGCCGATCCACCGATCTGCCGATCACTATACCTAGTATGTCTGCTTGAACCTTTTTATTTATTTATTTTTTGTTGTGATTTTGTTATTTTCATTTGGTATTTGTATCTAAGTTTCTCCAGAAAGGAATCTGAGTCTACGATTAACGTTAGTTTCGCAAATGGTATTCCAGCTGGAGCTTCTACTTCATAATATTAGAAGAATAATATCTATTCCTTTTCTAGTTGGATCTCGTGTAACTAAATAGTTATTTATCTATCAAATGGGATAATCAACTACACACTAATCCATTTATATATCTATCTATCTATCTATAGGTTTATGCATAGATATCATCAACTCTAGACATATCCATTTTCAGCCCATTTCTTATTCGATAAACTCTGTGGAAAACATTGAAAAAGTTGATAATTTGATCAGATAAACAAACATTTCCTTATGTTGCATCATAAATGATTCTTTAACCCGCAGCAAATTTGTCTTATGATCTCCCTTCGGGTCTGCAGCAAAGATAAGACATGAATAAATTATATAAAAGTCAAGTCCAATTTCAATTTCAATAAAAATGCGTTTAATCCCCATATAATTTATAAGATTCGGTCAGCCAAGGCAAACAAAAGTAAAAGTAATATTGTCAGATGCGAGTTTAACAGAGAGAGAAAGAGATAGGAAGAGAGAGAGAGAGGGAGACACAGCCTATAAATTTGTGCACTCAGTCGAAGTCAGAGTTGAAGTTGAACTCGGACCCCTCAAGACAGATTGAGATACCTTCATATATGTACGATATATACTTATACTATAGTATGCGATGAATATACTCGGGTGTAATGTGCATGAAAGGAAGAGAGACCCAAGATTGGAGCTCTGGTAAGGCAACGCATGTGGCAAGGCACATTTGAACTTTAACACACGATCAGAGACGGAAGACGAACGACCATACAATAAGCCATACAAAAACCCATACGGCGCGCTCTACGGTGATAAAGTACAATAAAAATTTCAAGTTTGCCAGACGGGGGCCACATGGGCCAGCCATATGGCCTGTCGCCAGATCCGCTGAACCGGGGTCAACATTATAAAATCGCAGCAGCCGCAGCAGCAGCAACAGTCAGCGGGGCAGCAACAACAACAAGAGGAAAAAACCAAAAAAAAAGGCAGCAGCAACGATCAAATAATTTATGACCAAGTGCATGGTGGCTGCTTAAGTTATAGCCCAGACAGAGCTGGAACTTGGGGCTGGTACTTGGGACTGAGTTCGGGACTGGGCTCGGGATTCGGACTGCGATTGGGGTTCGGGGTGCTAACTGCCTGATCAGCAACTACAACAACAAATGCGATTGCAATTGCAATTACTGCAATGGCAATGCTCCAAACAAAACGATGACGCATCGTCTGCGTCTGCATTAAATATGCAATTTTCCGAAGTCGACGTCGACGTCGACGCCGTTGCGAGACGAACTGTCTTCGGACGCAGACGGCAAATGGGTGGAGTAAAACAGGCAGAGGAGGGGCGGGGGAGTGGTATTTTCGGGGTGTCTGCGACTGACTTTTCATTGTATTTTGTAATTTTTGTTTCTATATATAAATTTTACTTTTTCTGTCAAAACTGGGAGAAACTGACAAATGCAGCTGCCTGACTCTGACTCTGACTGACTGACTGACGCTGATCTGTCTGGGGAGCCCGGCAGGCTGCCAAGTGGGCGTGTCACTTCACACAGTGCTGGCAAAATGCTAAAAGACAAAAGTAAAGCTAACAATGGTCCAAGCTCTTACAGGCAATGGATCATGTGGGAAATCCTAAAGGAAAAAGCTTATGAATGCAACTCAACGATTATAATATATATATATATATATATGCCAAGGATTTTATAATCACATTAGATCTGAAAATTATATATATATATATATATGTGGCGAAATCAGTTAAATAGTTGCATTTCTTCGGGGTTGGCTGCACACATTTTGCAATTTCGTTGGGGAGATCTAAATGAAAAACACAAAAACTTCAGTCACAGCGAGTAACGGTACTGTAATCATAACAAAATAACAGGAAAAGTCATGCATGATCGCAACAGAAAAGTGGTGGAAAAACGATTATTTGAATGAGATGAAAAACTGCCACACGAATTACGAAAATCACATTAAATTTTTCTTTTTTTGTAAATATTATTTTGCAATCAGCTTTTGCAATGGATGAAAGATTGT
Organism: Hirtodrosophila trivittata; assembly: GCA_035045065.1. Classification (NCBI taxonomy): domain Eukaryota; kingdom Metazoa; phylum Arthropoda; class Insecta; order Diptera; family Drosophilidae; genus Hirtodrosophila; species Hirtodrosophila trivittata. The sequence goes on along the minus strand of JAWNNK010001445.1, from coordinate 1,454,071 downwards.
AAGAATTAAATGGGATATACAAAAATTTTTGGGTAATTATAGTAACATATAACATTTGGTTCAAGCGATTACTGAAATGGAAGCCATACGGCATGTGGGTTAATTACCCCACAAGCACACACACACCCAACACACACACAGCACATTTCACTTGAATCTGTGTCAACGCGATGAGCACAAAACTGATGCCAAAAATAATCGAAACAATGCAAAGTGACAAACCAGAAACTGATTTTAAAGAACAGATATGTATGTATATATTTTCGAGGAGGAGGCGCAGCTTAGATACCCTGGGATAAGCATCTGGTAGAGTTTGTTCTATATAGAAATGAGATACGTATATACATACATATACACATACATAGATATACACATACATACATATACACATACTCACCCACACTTACATACTCACCAACACTATACACATACACATTCACACAAGAAGATACCAAAAAAGAGATGCAGATGAGATTTTCCTTCTGCCATTTGAATGATTTCGTTTCCTATTTTCATGCAGATTACATCGATTTATCAGATAGATAGATAGATAGATAGATAGATAGATAGATATATCGATAGATAGATACATACATTCATACACACATACATACATACATACATCACCCATACAGAACCTATACATCACCCATATACACATACACATTCACACAAGAAGATACCAAAAAATGCATGGCCTTACATGAGCTTAAGTACTACATTTGAGAATCGACGAGGAGGGCAGTTGACTCACTTAAAACGGGTAATTCTTAGGATTGCTTGTGATGACGCAAAAATAAGTAGTAATAGTAGTAATAGTAGTAATACATACATACAAACATACAAACATACAAACATACATGCAAAAAAAAAAAAACACATACATACACACACACATACACACATACACACATACACACACATACATACACACACACACACTTGTCCACTTGTCCACTTATCTACATGCAACAAACACACACACACAAACACTTGCACTTCTATGAAAAATTCACCCAAATGCGTTCGCTTAGGTACTACTTATGAGAATCGCAGAGAAGGGCTGCTGAAAAAAGCATTTCATCATAATTGAATAACTTCGGTTGTGTGTAAGATACAAATGAATTTTTTATTGCATTTGAAAGCTCTATTGATGACAATTTGAACATATATATATAACATATGACATCGTTCAGTTTTCTTCATAAAAATAGTAGTATTTGTACCAAACTACGGCAACTGGTATTGAATCTGGTATATCAAATCCAATGTTGCCTAAGATACATACTAGCTATGAAAATCGAAGTAAAATAATATGTTCAAATGAATAGTATAGCATAATAGGTTATCAAGGCAATTGGGTTTGTATCTTGTGTATACACTCCCTAGGTGCAGAAATAGTAGACGATTTCACTCTTTTTTTTAACAAAATGGTACATTAAACATTAGTAGTAGATAATGTTGGGTATTCAGGGTATATCGTAGTACCTATATTAATGAAATTGGTACAAATTATCTAGTAGTATTTATCATAATTATAGTTAGTTGAACTACTCAAGTTCTAACTAGAATGTTTGACATATCCAATTTGAATAGATACGTTCATATTGAGTTAAACTGAACAACATAGTTTATCCTTGTCTGGTCTGAGATATTTACTAATTGAATTCGAAAGATCGTTTGAATTTGTCAACATAAATCATGATTTTGGTATTATAATGAAGGGTATATAAAAAGCAAACTGGCAAAAAGAATTTCACTGGGTGAATGTTAATTATTTAGACAGTTATCGCTGCTGCTGCTTCTTCTTCAGCTGCATAAAACAAAATGTTTATTTTTATGCGTTGCTCATAAAATGAGTACAAAGTGCATATTAAAATGTCAGACCCGGTCAGACAGAGAACATGGCAATATGGAGGACAGGCACAAGCCAAAAGAAAGGAGCCGCAAAATAATAACACAAGCCAAGAATTCTATAGAGCAGAGTTCTCTACTAGAAGATACCCTGTAGTTAGTTCAGAAGTAGTGAAGCCTCTAGCAATTCTTCTAAGTTTATGCGATACTTTTTAGCCAACTGAGTGTATCAGGATTTATAGATATAGATTTAGATACTATGAGCTAAACCCTTCAGATTCTACTAACTTATAGTATCTGTTTTGCCTGCTTCATTCGAGTTGTTCAACAAGTCTTACATACTCTTTACAGGGTATATAAAAGAGCTGCTTGTTGCCTCCAAAATTTGTGCAAAATTACCAAATTTGGTAGTGGAAAAAAAAGGAGGGGAACAAAAGAGAATAAAACAAACAAAAAGGCCAGAACAAATAAATAAACAAATGCAGGTTGAGCGCGGGCAGTCAGAAAGCTGTCGACACAGAAAAGCCAGAAAACATATTGTTTTCCTTGTAATCAAGATATGAACAAAGGGAGTCTTCAGGAGAAACTTGAACTACTGATGAGAGACAGCTTCTGCCTGAGTTAAATAAACCCAAACTTGTTAATCAATTAAAGCTGCATGATATCATCAAAAGTTGAGATACTTATCACCCTTGACACACCATTAATATAGATAAGTCTCTAACATATATATTTATTGGCAGACATTCTTCTGGCCTTAAAGAGACTTAAAGATATATCAGTTCTAGTCAAAAATAGTTTCACAATGTCGTAAGTTCTTTGGTGAGCAGCTGTTGGCTTAAGTTTTGAGAGGACTGTCATCAATTGACAGGGAACCGCTACGCTTTCGACATTGACATGATTGGCGACTATGGAGAACGCTCTTCGGAGAATGTGTAGAATGGTAGAATAGGCGTTGACTGCGAGTAGGTAAGCTCTTTGTCGGGCAGCTTATCGCTTCGCATAAATCTAGATTTCTATTTCCGCAAAGTCGCGTAATCGAATGGCCAACCTGAATCGCAATTTGTCAGCTTTTGGTAATAACTTTGGACATTTACCGTAAGCGACGCGTTGCACACGTTGCACGTTGCAAGTTGCAAGTTGCAAGTTGCAACCGCAGCAGCGACCGTCGCGATAAACTGAACCTGTTGTGTTAGGAGGGGGCTTTTTCAGTTCCTCCGCCGAACGGTCAGATAAACGCGTCAGATATATATGTATGACTCCCTGTCTGTATGTATGTATGTACTTGTATGTATGTATGTTAGTTACGTTATCCGTAAGATACTTTCGGTCGCTTAATTGATTTTCGCATGCGACGTGACCGCATCTCGACTTTTTTATGGCATAATTATTGTCATTCATAAATCGTACGCTCGTTATCTTCAACTGGAGTCTTTAGATAAGTTTTTCTTCTTTTTCTTTTATTCTTTTTTTGACCAAACTGCGATTTATGTTTAACGGTTTATTTCATTTGCTTTTTTATAGCTGCTGCGCCATCAACCGTTTAGCTTCGTTAAGAGGCGGCATCCGATATGTTGCAAGACACATTTAAGTACTAGAAGTTCTTGAAAACTTACTTGCAATGAGATTAGATGTTCCCAGATGGGTTTAAAGATGAGAAATATATAGAATATATATATTTTTGGTCCAATCTATTAATATATAGCGAAGCTTGGGATACATTTTTGGATGGTTTTGGGAGGTTTTAGATGGTTTTGGTTATGTTCTACGTAGTTGTCTAGCAAGGTGTTTAAAGCTTAAATAATGCTGATAGACATATTTATCGATATTAACATGTATCAAATATATCGATTAACCGGCTAGTCTCCAAAGGTTCCCTTACACTTCACTTCTATATTAAATAGCTGAAATTTATACAAGTTTATCTAGAGCTCTTATACATCTTTTCCATCGAAATCATCCCTAGCCTTAGGCCGATCTCCATATTATATTTGTATTATCAGTAAACAAGGGATAATCGATAACAATCAAACACTGCAAATCGTGTGTGTGAGCTGAGTAAGCAAAAGGTATTTGATTGTCATGGGATCAGTTGAAGCCAACTGATTGTTAAACTAAATATTTGCTTCACTTTGTGAGCGCATCCCGTGATTACATAATCGAAATTCCCATTTGGTAATCTGTTTGCGAATCGGGGTCGTTGGGGGTATTGTCTTTGGGGGCATTTCTTACACATATTTGTTAACTGCATGTGGAACAACTAACTTATTTAGTATGTAGTATTAAGCTGCCAAGTTGTTGTTGTTTTAACAGTATCTGTTTTTTTTTTCTGTTGGTGATTTCTGCTGCAGTACCTTAAATTTTCGATGTGAAAAAGAGTCAAGTGAGGTCGGGCCCCGCTCAACTGTAGTCAGTTAAGGGGAGGGTGGTAGAGGGGTAGGAGGTAGAAGGTAGGGGGAGCTACCTTCGGTCGATTGTTTTTATTATTGTTGTGATTTTTTTGTGCTTGTACTTTAAATTGTTACTGCATTTACTTTTTGCAGCTTGTAATTGTTGTTATTATACAATTGCCCCCTCAGAGAGATACACAGAGAGAAAAACAACAGCAACAATGCTGACTGCTGAACGCCACTAAGCCAAGATTTTTTCTTCTGCTGTTTCTTTTTTTTTTAACTGCCTCTTTTAATGCATATTTGACATTTTACTTGTGCAGCAGCTGAAATAAAAGTTTTTTTGCCAGCTGACTTGCTGAAAGGGGGGTAAGAGGGGGTCGGGTGAAGGGGGAGGGGGTATAAACCGTGGAGCATCTTTCAATGATATTTGTGCAATTTTTCATGGCGAAATATTTAAGATTTTGGCTGCCAGATTGTCGTACACTAAACGACCTTTGTTGTTGTTTAATTTTTTTGTTGTCTTTTTTTATATTTGTTGCTGTTGTTTTTTTTTTGTTTTTGTTTCGGGCTTTTGTTTAAAATTGCTTTGCCCTGGCTGCGGCTCTGATTTATTGATTTTTCCAACAAGATAATGTGTGATTTTTCTCATAGACTAGCTCCACTCTTCATGTTGTTGTTGCTGTTTTCCTAATGTGAGAAACTTTTTGCTAGTATGTCAAGATCTTTTGTTGCTTCTATTGTGATTGTGGTTGTTGTTGTTGTTGTTGCATGTTATTGCATAAGCATAATATTTTGGAGCCCGCTGGCGGTGCAGACTGCCACCTGACCATAACCAAAGCAAAGAAATCAATTGTTATTGAAAGCAGTCAAATAAATAAATAAATATTGAAATTGCAGCAAAATGTGTTTAATATGGATTAAACACTCGAAACGGGATAAACTTGTGGGAATATATGGCATATCTCCTTTACCTCCCTTGGCTATCTCTTTGGCTGCCTCCTTGGGTGCCGCCTTGGGTGCCACCTGGGATATTTCCTTGGCTACCTCCTGGGATATTTCCTAGGCTACCTTCTTGTTTACCTCCTTGGCTGCCTCCTTGGCTACTTCTTTGGCTACTTCCTTGGCTGTCTACCTCCGGGGATATTTCCTAAGCTACCTCTGTGGTTACTTTCTTGGCTACCTCTTTGGCTACCCCCTTAGCTACCTCCTGGGATATTTCCTAGGCTACTTTTGGCTACTTACTTTGCTAGATCTTTGGCTACCTCCTTTACCTCCCTGGACTACCTCCTTAGCTGCCTCCTTGGCTACCACCTTGGCTACATCCTGGGATATTTCCTAGGCTACCTCTTTGGCTACTTTCTTGGCTAGCTCCTTGGCCTCCTTTGCCTTCTCCTTTTCTACTTCCTCGGCTCCCTCCTTGGCTGCCTCCTAGGCTGACTCCTTGGCTACCTTCTTGGCCTCCTTTGAGCCATACTTGTCTTCTCAACTAAGCAATGCAGTTAGCTCTAACCAAGTCTACCATATATAAATACAATATCAGACACTATTTAAGCCACCAATAAGTCCAGGAAGTAGTCTATGTATATAAAGTATATATAACTTATGCATTTTCAACTCTATAAGGACTATCTGTATATATAAAGATAACCATCAAGATATATATGCCACTCAGAGACTGTGCAACAAGTTAATCAAGTTTCAAATAGTGATAACTCCTTTCGTTTCCCAGAAATCAAAACAAACACCGACTATGCCCCTTAACATACTATAGGATAGTTTATATAAAAGTGGTGCACGTACTTACTGCTTTCACTGTTAACTAACTCAAAAGCCTCTCAGGCAGCTAGTACCCGACCAGCTAACTAACCAACGTAAGCGGCGGTCGTAAAAAACAAAGATTTGAATAATTTCTAATTAAAATATTTTTACGGTCACATTAAACTAGAAAATGATAGAGAGGGAGAGGATGAGAGCAGAGAAAGACAGAGAGAGAGCGAGAGAGACTGAGAGGAGAAAGGGATTGGAGCTGAGAGGCGGCCTGTGGAGTCGTGGCTCATAGGCCTTTTTGGGCGTTGATAAAATTTCAATTTATTTAAATGATTTTTTATTTGAATTTTATAGGCATTCACCTGCAGGAAAATACAGGTAGTTATCAGCGTCAGAGTCGCCTCATGCATTGGTAATTAATTAATTCGCCTAAAGGTATTTTTCTTCCATGTCTTTTTTCTCTATTTATTTTTTTTAATTTGAATTTTTGACGGCTTCGGCTGGCCACAAGAGGCGGCAGCTTTTCTTTGGTCTTTTGTCAATTCTTGTGGCAAGGTGAAGTGAAAGTTGTTTCAATTTCCAATCGATTTTTCAAAAAATTAAGTAATTTGTTGTACCAAAAAAAAGAAAAAAGCAAAATAATAATAATAATAAACAAATTGAGGGACTTTCGTGGGGGTTGAAATAACAAGAAAACAACAAAACTTGTTACAGTTACAATTTGATTTAAGAGCAAGTGCAGCCTACTTACAACACCAGCAATAACTTGGCCAAGATAAGATCATTATCATAACGAACACGATCATCATCATCAGCACTTGAACTCAATTGTTTCTTTCGCAATTGATCAAAACTACGAAATTGAATTCGAAACTTTGATTCCCTCTAACGTAAAGAGTTAAGAGTATATTCTCCTCGGATTTATGATCATAAGTCCGTTAACGGAAATTGTTTTAAATCTTGTGGCTGTTAAACAAAAGTCGTCGATTCAATGATTTTACGATCTATTAATAATAACAGGAGTAAAACTAGAGCAGCTGAGAAATGCCTCAACAATTATATGTACTCGTATTTTATGAGGCGAGTAAAAGTTGTACATACAAATTCATCTGTGTGTGATACAGTACAAATATGGAAATACAATGCTGAACAATGGTGAATGTTTTTACAACCATTATTTATTGCAGTTAACTGGGCAAAGAAACAGCAAACAGCAAACAGCAAGCAGCAATTCAATGGCTCTCTCATTGCATGTGAAAGTGCAGTGGCGAAAGGTATTGGAAGAGCTAATTAGCAATGCATTAGCTATAACATCAAAGGAGAAATATATAAATAGGAATAGGAATAGTAATTGTAATTGTAATTGTAATCAATGTGGTAACTGGCCTTATTAAACATAATTAGTACGAATCGCACAAGCCAATCCAAATCGGGCCAAAAAGTAAAAGCCAAGCCAAATAACGTTGCAACCGCCGAAATGATCAGTGGGTGTTCCCCCAAAATGGGTCATGGCAATGTTTACCGCCGCTCAGAGCAATCCAACAACAATTACACTTTGATTCACTATGAACTAGGCACCTATGTAGCTGCTCAGGGGTGGGGCCAGGGGGCGCAGAGAAGAGCCACGACGCACATCATCACACCCGCCGCCCTGACACAGTTTCAGCTGCGCTCCAAAAAGATCGCGACCTCGTCTCGAAAATCGGAACTGGACCACAACCGATAAGTTTAAAGGGAATATCAACTTTAACTGTATTATCTAATCGACTATCAAATGCTCTTTATTATAAGACTATATATATAAGTTCGATCCGTATAGAAAGCAACCTTTAATTTTGAGTTCTCATTTCATTTCCTTATTAAAGGACTTTTGCATATGGATTTAAGGGATCTAAAGACCCGACTGTTGATAAACGTTTCCTACTTATCATGCTGATATGCGCTATATATATATATATATATGCATATATATACTCGTACTAGTCATGTTTTGCTTCCCTATTTCTAAGCACTCCTGACATAATCATAAATCTATAATACTTTTGATTTTCAAGTGTATAATGACTGGACAACAAAGTAAAAGTGAATCAGCAGAAAGCACAAAGATCCGAGAGATCATTCCCCCTTCTTTTGTATTCCATATGTATATATTGTTCTTTCTCTTTCACACAATTTGCCATCTCTCTTTCTCTTTCTGTTTTTCTTATAGCTGCACAATGCATTTGATTGAATAATAAAGTCAAAGCAAAAATAAATACAAATAACAAAAAAAACGTTGGCCAAAACGCAGGCAAATAAACCAACAAAAATTTTAAATTGAAATACGACAAAATTCGAAAAACACACAAAAATAAAATAAATACTCAAAAAGTAGTTACAATTTGTAAGGAAATTACATAACATATGGCATAAGGGGCGCGTTGCCAGAGCAAACAAAGTCGCTGCGCGATTTAATGAAGTGGAAAATAAACATAATCACAATCGTATAATCTTTGAAGCGAAGAAGGGGGCAGAGAGAGAGAGAGAGAGAGAGCAGGGGGAGGAAAACCAGAGGTTTCCCTCACAAACGAGGGCGTCGTTAGCAAAGCGGAAAATGAAATTAACTAAAAGAGCTAAACAGACAGAGACAGCTACAACAACAAGGAGTGAATCTTCTCGCATTGACAATTTTCCAAGATTATATAACATTATTTTTCTTGTCATTAGGGTGCACACACACAGAGTGGGTTTTCCTTTGGAGTTTTCATTGTTTTTGGTCAGTGCCCCCAGCCCAAAGAGGTTGTTCATCTAACGGTCTACGGTTATTTTCACGGTTGTTCGTTCGTTCTTCTTGCCAATTTCTGTAATAAATTGCCAATGTAACACTTGTTAACGCGTTTCGATCTGCTGAACTAGAAAGTTGGCAATAATTGGCCTTGTAATACTCGTAATTCCATGCTTAAGACTTGCTTAGCGATTGTGCATACTCGATGGATACCAAAGGGGGAAGGGGTGAACCTTTCTGTAGAAGAATTTTTATTGATGAGTTCGACAGAACTTTTACTTATATCGTATATTTATGTATCAAGGCAATAGTGTAGAGGGGTTAAGGGTGAAGACTGACTTTAGTATATATCCTTAGTCCGATCGTGTCAATAAACCGTTTATAACATTTGTTGGCTTCACAGTCTCGCCACGACAGCTTTTGTCTATGGAAATTTGCCAGTTTGATTGAAAAATTTGAATTTACAACAGACGTTGAACTACGAACTCCATGGCTTTGCCTGAGCAGCTCTAATCGATGGATCACATTAACAAGTTTTTTTTTTTTTAATACCTTTCATATAGCGTATAAACCGTGACTAAGAAAGAAACTGCCAAGTGAACAGTCGAGTAGTCAATTGGTCAGCTGGTCAGCTGGTCAACTGGTCAACTGGTCAACCAATTCAGGCAATTGACACAAGAAAACGACACATATTTCAACACAATCGAATAAAGCAGGCAGGCTCGATGGAGGCATGCGGCATGCGGCATGAGGCAGGCACCGTTAAGTGAGGTAAAGCTGCTGCAATTCCCACAGTGCCATAGTGCAACAGTGCCACATGGCAGACTCTTATGACATTTGCTTTTTAGCAATAAATTATTTATGCATTTTGTGTTTTATTTATACTTTTAAATATATATATTTTTATATGCAGTTCTTTTTTTCTTTTTGTTTTGCGCAACGCTAAAGAAATTAATAGCAATTGACGGGCGCGCAAGGCATGTGATTTATTGCCAAGAAAACTGAGCTTTTTAGACCCACATCTGAATAGGTAGGGAGACATGGGAGACATGGGAGACAGAGGGAAAAATGCTTCACCGATGATTTATTGACACGATCTGCTAAATGTGTCGAATAAGAATGTGCAACGGGGCACACACGTGGCCAAAACCGAACCGAGAACCGTCAATATAACGCCTACCATATAATCAGACTAAATATACGTAGTAGTAGGACTAAACATGGAATACCCCTACTCTGTCTGCCATTATGAATATGATTGCCTACCGTAAACTCTTTGACAAGTTGTGCGACACCAATTAAACACACTTAACAGACTTTGTCAACACATTTATACAACAATCTATAACTTGTTTATAAACATGATAGAATCAATGAAAGTATCAGATACTTAAGCGGATATATCTACAAATTGAATCGGTTTCTTTACAAAACCCACTGTACTTCTTTACACGCTTCTGAGATTATCAATATTCACCTCAAAGGGAACCTCAAGTTGAAAAGGTCACAGAATATAGTCACGTTTTCACTTGACCCCAAAAAACAACATAAAGCATATATATATATATATATATACTTATATATATTTAATGTCTGTTATGTCAACAATCATTGAGACTAAGCACAACAGACTGAAAACACTCAGATAGTACCTGAAAGGTCATTTAAGAGCATCTCAGAATCGTTGATAAGACCAACCCAGGCAGCTCAAGCTGGCGCCGCTTAATTACTTTGTCTTACATACATATATATATATATATATATAAATATATATATATTTGCTTTAAAGTCTATCTATTGGTTCTAGCTAATTGAGGCGAGCGCATTAAGAAAATTCATTCGGATTTTATAGCTTATTTTTATGGGCAATTTGAGCTAATTGAAAGGCAAACGATAAAAACGCTTAGTGCCAAAGGTGTTGAGTTAAGACAGTTCTAATGAATTTATATTAAGATAGCTTACTTACAGCCATTTGAACTATTCAGATACAAATCCAGTTTCAAATTCAGCCTTGATATTAGCTAAGTGCATGTAAAACTTCATTGCTAACCAAGCTGTATCTTACAGATACTTTAAGTATCTATCTTGAACTACATCTGAACAATTCTTAAAGTTCCCATAATTGTTACCCGCATAAGCAATAATACTTAACACTTTGCACGCATGCAAATAAGGGGAGGAAGAAAGTAATCAAAAATAAGTTCTTCCTGCAAAGAAGCTCTTTTAGGGAGAGGTTCGATAAAAAGAAGACTTGAAATTGAGGTATAAACAACAGGAAAAACACGAAAGCAGCAATTTTAAAGGAATTCGAGTCATAAAATCGCAAAAGATGAAAAACTTAAAAGGAACTTAAGGACGATAAAGCTTGAGTTGCACGTTCCACGTTGCAAGTAAACTTTTACTAAGCATTTACTAGTTCTTTGTGGGCTTTTATATACATGCATTGTAGGGTTATTCTAGTTCGTAGATAAGAATTTGCATAGTTAGTAAGAATATGGAGAGAGCGAGCACGACAGTCAGAGTCTGCGTAGAGAATAACAGTAAAATGTAAAATGTGTGCGCAAACAAAGCCCCAGCGAGCGAATGGAGTACATAATAATAATATAATTTTCTATAATAGAACTCAATGTACGCTCAACTGTCAGGGGAAAGAGGGAGGGAGGGAGGAGGGGAGGAGGGGGGTAGCGCCGGACGGGGGCAAAACGAGCACAAAAGCCAAACGAACAGGCAGGCGCAGGCAACTGATTGAGGGAACAAAATTGAAACCAAGTTGTAAAGCAAGTTCAACAACCTTTTGCTTTATGGAACAGAGAAGAGCGGCGGGGAGTGGTGGAGAAAGGAGGAGAACGTAGAACGTGAAGAAGAATACTTACAACAACATTTGAGGCCAGAGCCTGAGTTGCTCTGCAGCTTGAGCCGCAACTACCGATTACTTCACACATACACCCATACACACACCAAACACACAACACACACACACACGCAGGTTTAGCAACATCATCGAGAAAGAACGTCGATGTCGATGTCGATTTCGATGATCACGATGAAGACGGGGCGCGAATTGCCTGCAAAGGGCGCCAACGGTACATGAAAGATGCTTCAAGTAGAGTTCTCATTCTCAGTCTGAGTCCCAGTCTTATTCCCAGTCTCAGTCTCATTCTCTGTCTCAGTCTCAGTCTCAGTCTCATCAAGTACACAAATCGAATCAAAGTAATTTTACCCGCCGCGAAAATTGATTCCTTTGCACATACAACGAGCTGTAGATACTTTACAAGTTGATCATGATACTTAAGTAGTTGAACTCGTATCTATTGTTGTTTTATGACTACTTCATGTACTTCTCTCCATGGGCTTAAGCTTACAGTAGCCTCTAAAGATAATTATTTCATTTTTACTACAAAACCTTAACTTAAATTGGATAAAAAAGAAAAGAAGACGAATCAAGTACTCAACGGAAGTTGTTAGCTGTTTGTTCTTTTGCCGCATTTCACTTGTGCTGGGAAAAAGCCTTTCTTTCCTTCCTTCTTTCTTTCTCTCAGTCTGTCTATCTCTCTGTTTGTTTGGCTACCTACTGAAGTTCTCAAGATTGTGTTACTTACTGCACTTTCTATACAAAATTACTTACTATACTTAAACAATCACTCAAGATACTCTAAGATACCCAGAAACGACAAAAAAAGAGCTCTGTGATTTACCATGAACTGCTCCAAGACTTCGATTACTTCGTTGCCAATGACGTTGGCAGCGCGCGTGTGAGCACTGCAAAAGAAATCTGAATGACAGCCCAGAGTCTCTCAGATACAAATACAAATAAAAAATCCAAATTCAAATTGAAATCTGTAAAGCAATCAATTGTCCAATGCTCCAGAGCTGTCTGATTGTATGTCTGTCCCAGGGGCTGCACCTAGACCTTGTCAATAGTCAAAAGCGACTTCAAATGCGACTCTAATGAACACAGAAAAACAATGAGAATTGATTTTTAAAAAGTAACAATTACCAATGCACATATAACACATTTTATATACCTAAATACCCTAACAATCAAATTGGGTATATTAAATAATTGCCTGAGTTTGGTTTGTGTTTAGAATTTGACGGATAGAAACTGAAAGCGACAGTAAATCGAATTTATATCGAATATATCTGAGTTATAGTTAATTTAAATATTAATTATACTTTTTATTTATTTATTATATTTTTATTTATATTAAAGTATTTTTTTAAAATTAATTTTTATTAATTTTGAATTTTTTTTTATAATTTATTTGAACTATTTTACGTTCTATTTTCTTTTTTATATTTTTTTATTTTAATAATTTTTTTATTTTTGTTGTTTTTATATTTTTTATTTTATTTATATATTTAATATTTTACTTATATAATATTTTATCTATATTTTATTTATATTTTATTCATGTTTTATTTATATTTTATTTATTTATTTTTTATATTAATTAAATCTTTTTTTAATATTTAATATTTTATTTATATAATATTTTATTTATATTTTATTTATATTTTATTCATATTTTATTTATATTTTATTTATTTATATTTTATTCATATTTTATTTATATTTTATTTATTTATATTTTATTTTATTTTATTACTTTATCTATTACCGAAATCTGAGAATGATGAACTGCTGCGGCATTGGAGTGTTTTTTTATGCTCGCTTAGGAAATGTTCTAGGTAAGGGTATTCACTTTTCGCTATGCAACAGTTTTTTGTTAGGTGTTTTCTTTGGTTTTGGGCCCAGACATAAGCTGTACAAATGGATTGGAAATACTCGTAAGTAAAGTAGGCCACATGCATCACAATCCGAGCCAAAAGCTGTGGACATGTGCGAGTTTTGTTGTTGCGGGTGCCACATTTGTCAACTGTAATGAAAATGAAAATGAAAATGAATGAATCGAAACGCATTGAAAAGCTTAACACTGACTGTGTGTGGTGCAGTTCGATAAGCAATCGATGGAAGGTGTTTCGGAGTGGGTAGTAATAGCCATGGCCAAAACCACGCCCCACTCCCCACTCTCCACGTACCCAGCTAACGTTTCGATTTATTAGCTGATGATGGCGAGAAATTTATGCTAAATGCAGAAATAATTTGATTAATTAAATGAAAATTACTTAATTCGCTGGAAAATGTGAGACACGATATCTCTCCGAGATGATTCTTCGACGGCAAACGACTTTCACACGACACACGACATTAGCCCAATTTGCCATCATGATTTATGATATTTTCTAGGTTCTGTAAATTGTTTTTACTGTTTTTTTTTTGCCTTCTTCTATTTTTTCTCCTCCATTTCTTTTTTCTCTGTTTATTGTTCGTCATTGCAAATTAATTTCTCTGCACAGTGGCCGGAAGTAGGTTAATAAGTGATAACGTGGCGAAAATGTAAACACGTCGAAAAGAACGTGAAATTCACTGCAAAATGATAAACAGTTAAAATGGCAAATGTGTTCAAATCACACACACACACACACACACGCACACACAACACAAGATGCTACCTTATAAGCTGCTGAGAATCCAAACAACTTTGACACAGTTTTTCCTCTAACTTTAAGCTCACACAATTTTCGGCAAACATTTTTATATAGCACCAATCAGATGGACTGACAGATACCCAATGATATAGAGTATATGGATATAGACACAAATTTCAGACCGATCTGCATAGTATCTACTCGAGATTCCCCATCTTCAGTTTCTGAGCTCAAACTTGCCAGTCGCAGTTCCTCTCTTCTCTGCCTTTTACAGGGTATACCAATAAAAACGAGAACAGCAGAGAACTGACATCTGCCTTTATATAAACATAATTCCCCGTCAATTCGTAGGCGTTTATTTAATCTTTGACGCACGTTTGTCGGCTTTTATGGTCATTGGACATAATTAATTTTAATTTTTATTGACAAATAAACAAAATAAACAACTTCTACCGCATTTAGGCTTGTTTTTTTGTTGCCAAAAAGAAAACAACAAATAAATAATTGAATGAAATTTCTTAACCACTTTTGAGTCATTGACTTTTGCTTGAAGTGGGCTAGAAATAAACACAGAAAACTGAAAACAGTTTTGACAGTAAAATGATGATGAATCTGGACAAAAGGGGAAAGAAAAACGATTCTTCGAGCTTAAAAACGATGTACCAAGTTTAACATTGACAAGTATCTTAGAAATATATTTTGGAAGAGATGAATCTGGATAAAAGGGAAAGAACCAAAGTTCTTCCAGCTTATATTCGATGAACTATGTTTAAGATTGAAAAGTATCTTTGGGATATTTATCGTTTAAAGTGTCGAATCTGGATAAAAGGGAAAGAAACAAGATTCTGCGATCACATAAACGATGTTTTATGTTTAAGATTGAAAAGTATCTTTGGAATATCTTACGTTTAAAGCGTCGTTTGGCCATCTCGTTACCAGTTAAAGGTTCAGAAAGAACCCTAACTATATCTATATATCAAATACAAATGTATCTGATAAATTACCTCTCCACTTTGGCATAAAGAATATTGTTGTGTGTAATATTTTTGGTGTACATACCTGGAAAAAAGAACAGAGAAAAAGAGATTAGTAAAAAATGTGTTTAATAGCCGCAACACGTTCTAAAAACTAATGAACCTGGAAGGCAAACAGACTAATCATAGTTTAGTCCAACAAATTAAAAAAAAATACAAAATAAAGAAGGTAAAAATGTAAAAGAATCCATCAAGTAATCATCAACATAAGCACAAACAAAGCATTCAGTTTATTCATATTCATTCTACGAGTATTTTTGAAAGGCCAAACTAAGTGGTTCATAATTGGGCAATATATATTTAATATTTGCTTAATAACTTGGCCGAGAAAGACCCCTGCAAATTGGGCACGCGCAAATATTGTTAACGCTGCGACAAAGACTAATTATGGTCTCTGCACTGGAGATTGGATGTTATTGACCCCAGATGACCCTGAGTTGAAAAGTAGAAATAGTTGAACAGCAAAATTTGGAATAGGCTGTAATAAATCAGGTTGCAAACTGAAATTGGAATCGCATGTGTGTGCACATACGAGCAGTAGCTCACAGCAGCTCATAGCTCATAGCTCATAGCTCATAGCTTAGATCGGTGTCCAAATACGGGCAAACAAGAAGTACGTACGTACGTATATAGTACTATATCTAAGATATCTTTAATTAAAAGTACAAACGTACAAATTATGCAAGACGTGCTCAAATACGGCAAACACCTAAATATTTCATGAGCTGAATTCCTCGTCCGCAGTTCAGTTCCACACAAAGCGCACACACACACACACACACATATTTATATATATATATATATTTCGATAGATTCAGTTTGGGCTCGGGTGTGTCTATCGTGCCACATACCCGTCGCGTCGTACTCTGAGCACCATTCAACTGTGCATGATCTGCTCCAATGGAGCTCGCTCAAACCACCTAAGCCATAGTCATACTCATAGTCATAGCTCTAGCTCCAGCTCCAGCTATGGTTGTAGTTGTAGTTGTAGTTGTAGCCACCGGCAGTGGCATAGTTATTTGTTTATGGCTGTTTTTGTCGCTAGCTGCAGCCTTCGCTACATTTGACTTCGACCCACGTACAAGAGCCAAAAACAAATCGAAGACAAGCTTCAACATTGTTGAAGGTGGTTGCATAGATACTAGAAGCGCTGGTTGCGGTGCTTGCACCACAGACACAAACGCAGACGCACCACCCACCCACAGACCAAAGCATGCGACATGGAAATACCCATTTAAATTGCAATTTTCTTTCAGTGTAGTTAATCATCTGTGATCCTCAATACAAAGAGTTCATATGTAGTTAACCGCAAGTCAAATAATTTAAGTACTAGAATTTATCAATAGATAATATTATAAATATAGTATTTAATCCAATGAGACTAAGAGATAATATATATAATATATAATAGTATAGAATAGACCACCGATCTCTCCTATAGCTATAGTCAGAGTCAGTTTCTATTCTTTGGGCTCCACTTTGTCTTTTATTAGTCACTTTGCACCAGATTCCGTTGTATCTATACATTGATCCCAAGTCCCCTTCACAGCCTTCCTCCTCGATTCTCAAGCAACTTGCTCTAACTGTTGTTTGTCTGCACAAATTTACTGTAATTGCAGTTGGCGCTGTTTTTGGGCAACAGTCAAGAAATTTATTTTATTTAAATAAAATTCACCCTGAGGGCAGCGGCGACTGCGACTGCGACTGCGACTGCGATGTTGTTGACGTTTCTCCTCTTGTTGTTGTAATTTTTTGGGCGCGACTGCAAAATCTTTTTTTTTTGTATTTATTTTTGATTCGTCTGGTTCAACTGGGGGAAACCTTGGGGGCTCTCTGGCTCTGTTTGGAGTGTCGGTGTCTGCAAAACGAAATTATCATGTCCACCTACATAATTTAGCATGTGTTGTTGTTGTTGTTGTTGTTGTTGTTGTTGTTGTTGTTGTTGTTGTTGGTGTTGTTGTTGTTGTTGGTGTTTTGGTGGCTGGCTAAATTATTGGTTGTAAATAAAAGCATTTGCCTTCGTTGCGGTCTTTTGTTCATTTTGTCTATTTTGAGACAGTAATTGGCAAGTTTCTTATGGGAGTTAATAAATGTTGCCTGCTTTTCATATTTGTTTTGGATTATTGCATAATCTTTTGAGCCATGGAATGTCGTCCCACTTCTAAGGTTCTCTAAGCACGTCGCAATCAGATTTGAACAGATCTTGAGCTTCATTCATTCGATATGCCAAATGTTTTCTAAGAACTCACAACAAAAAAAAAGCAAATAAAAACCCAAACGCAAAATATTTTACGCATTTCGAAGCAGAAAAAACAAGAACAACAAAGACAACAAGCGGTGTTTTTAGATGATTTATCTGAGTTGTCTGTGAATACCAAGCGGCAATAACAACAATAGCAGAAAATCGAGAGAATTCTTCCTGGAAGTGTTAAGTCCGTGTTCAGAACTCTGCCCGTCACCTGACTCGATCTGCCTTGATCTGCCTCGATCCCTCTCTCTCTGTCTCTGTCCCTCTCTGCGCAGCTCCACTCACCTTGACCGCACAACAAACAACCAACAATCAGCAGCAACAACAACAACAACAGCACAAACAACTCACAAATTTACATATAGAGATGATCGTTTGAGTGTTCCAAAGCAAACGACGATGGCAAACAAATTGCCAAAGTATTTTTCTTCTCTTTTTTATATTCAGTGGATTTGAATGAAATTGCAGATTGAAGACGGAGCTTATAATTTATAGTCAGCGTGTCTAAACGTATAGATTTAACAATATTTCTGGTTATTTATTAACACAAGTCATAATAACTTGATAATATTCATTAATTATATTTAAGGAAACGAATTCGCAAACACCGCAAAAAGTTCGCTTCTTATTTCAGACTCAACCTCAGATGGAACTGGAAATGTCTATCAAAATTTGATTTACTTATATACGATATATCATTTTATACGATATACGATGTCTGATATACGATATTCCACACTCCGCCTGATTCCCTCAACCATTCTTGATTCCATGAATGATTCTTCTGTAGAACTTATGACTGATCGTTTAGTTGATTCAGAAAAGTTTCTATAATGATTCTCAGATATTTGTTCAATTTAATATTAATTAGAAAATTACCAAGATGGCGTGAAATTCTGTTTGAATTACCTGTTGAGAGTGTCGATAACGCTTAACACCTTTCAATTAAACGGTAATTTGAGTTTCAATGGCCGCGTAATGAGTTTTCTGTGGATGCAACACAGCAGCAACTGCAATTGTGGCAGTATCATAATTATAAACTAATCATTGTGGCATCAAGATGCCCTTCTCAACACGTCATTATTTCCAGAAATGCCAACCTCACAATCATCTGGCAATCTCTAATGCTGCATGCAATCTGTTGCAGCAATTCTTGAAGTTGTTGAAGGCACTCCAGGTGCAAGTTTTGATGATGCCGTAACTCTGCCTCTGCCACTGCCACTGACTCTGACTTGGCTACACGTTGGGGCAGGAAAAAAGCGGCACATTATAAGAATAAGAATTCAATTATGCAGCAAAATGTCACAGAGACCCCGGAAAAACCAAGAGGGAGAGAGAACAATAAAAATGAAATCAACTTGAAAATGGAGGGGAAGTTGAACAAAGAATTCAACATGTTGCATATATACAGAAGTTGCCTCCAGTCTCTCCGTCTCCAACTCTGACTCTGGCTCTGCTGTTGTTGTTGATGTATGAAGTGGCAACAAGTGGAAACAGATGCGGATGAGCTTGTCAGGAAAATTGCTTAAAAAGGCTACTGAACACAATTTGAGTACAGGAAATTCTTTATACGACGCCAATAGATAGTTTTTTTTATATATTGTAGTACGTGATCAGGTCTTAAATGTCTAGAATTGACTTCAAAGCAACTTCATTGCCTGCCACGAGTTGTGGGGGCACACAAATTATCCTTATGAATAGGGAAGAGAACAGAGGAAGAACGATGTAGAAAATGTCACCTGGAAATCTACTGAGACAACTCTTTGTTGGCGGCGCGTTTCTTATGCTGAAATCTAATAGTACTCGTACTCCAAAGGAATGAGAAAAAAGATGAAGCTGTTGGCGTTAAGAAGTTGATTCAACCGGCCTTTTGCATTGTTGAAAGAGTTCTCGTAGTTGTTGTTGTTGTTGTTGTTGTTGTTGTTGGGGGAATGATTGATGATTTGTTGTTGCTGCTGCTGTTGTTGTTGTTGTCGTTGATTGTGTGGTAAGCGCGATAAGGTAAGCTTGCCGCAAGCAACTGACAGTTAAACAAAGCTGGCAACTCTGGACATTGTCTGAGGCAACCTTGCTCATGTTGAGTGACAGAAAGGTTCGTGCTGATAATTGCTGCATGCAAAAAACTACAACAACAAACAGAACAACAACAACAACAACACGCAATCAAAGAAGAGTTTAAGAAAAAGCCAAATTCGAAGACGCAATCCGACCTGGAGTTGGACACAAAGTTGAAGCTGTTCGAGTCAAAGTCTTTGCTAATTGCAGCTGGAAAATATAACCGTCAGATACAACAGACATCAACAAACAACAACAGCAACAACAACAACAACAACAACAACAACAACAAGAACAACAACAACAACAACAACAACAACAACTTTCATCAACATAACTTGCGATAAGCATACACAAAGAGTACAAAAAGAAAAAAAAGCAGAAGGAGTTGTATCTTATCTGAAGACAGAGCTTAGAATCCAACGTCTGAGGCACGAGTATGGATAGTAGTTGCAAGTGGCAAGTGGCAGTACGAGTTGTTGTTGTTGTTGTCTGTCTGTTTTGTACTTCATTTATCAGTATCAACTGGTTTCTTTTGTTAGTTCACTTGCACAACTGCATTCATAGTTTATCTCTGAAGCTTGTTGATCTATGATAAAATTTAGCTCTATAGATAGCTAAAGATACTCTATAGATAGGTAAAGATATACAGAGAACATATTAATATATTCCAATAACTTATATATGTATTTCGCATATTTGCAATATTTTAATTAATTCATGATTAATCTGGCATTAACAAAACGCTGTTGATCTTTGCTCATGACCCCAAAAAGCGCGCTAGGTGCGATACTCGTTAAAGTTCATTGCACCTGGCAAACTAATTAACCTAGAAAAATGCAAATATCCGCACACAACAGCAACAACAACAGCAACAACAACAACAACAGCTGCAACACGCCCACTTCAGAGAACAACAACAACAACTTCTAAGCTAAACAATCAATCAACGCTGTAGCAACAACAAAGTTCACTTGAGCACGTCGCAAAGACCGCGCACAGAGGCCAAAGCAAAAAACTTCAAGGCACACACAGATACACATGCATATGTTTACACACACAAACACACACACACAGAGAGACAGACAGACGTTGCAAGGAAGGTGTGTAAAGGTAATATTTATTATGTGTATATATCTGGCTGACAAACAACAGAAGAAAAGCCCACGACCAGAAAGGGCAATAGAGAAGCGAGAATAGAATATGAACTGAAGGATTGAATGGACTACGGCGGCTCCTCCGACTTAAGGTTGGCACGCTGCCAATAGCTCAATAACACCCCGGGGATCAATTGAGATCTTTTTGGGGGATAGGCCAACGATATTGCAGTCCGACCAGCAACCAAACCAGCTAAAACAATGGCCAGCCAATGACAATCAGACAAACAGTGGAGCAAAACTGAACGAAAACTGTTTTCACTGAAATCATTTGATAATATATCTTTATATATATTGTATCTGTATTATATAGAAAGCTGAATCTGAATCCTTAGCTTATACAAGCTAAAGTTAGTTGCAGTTTGTGTTTGTTATTATGTCGATGCGACCCACTGTGGCTGACAAATAGTGGGTTAGATATTGACCTGGTGGGTGTTCAGTGCCCAGTCACGAAGCCAAGTTTTCCTTTGGATGTCAACCCGCAGAGCCTTTGACCTGCTGACAACCAGGTCTCATCATCATTTCGCAACACCGATCATCATCATCATGATGAAGAAATATCGCAATGTTAAGGGTAAATGCATTTCTACAGAGTATCAAAGAAACTATATATAATCATTCGTTCGTTCGTGGAACTCAATAAAGCAGAAGGAATTGATCGATCGTATGAAAACTTTTGCTAACTTTTCACATTTCACACTTCAACGACTTGGACACCCTTCTGGATTCGCACTTGACATCTTTTAAGTGGCTCTCTAAGCCGCCGCCAGGCAGCGTTGACTGTCAGCTGTTGGTGGTCGTTTCCAGTGGGGTAACCTGAGAGTCATCTTAGGGCACCTTTCAGGCTCAGATACAGATTTAGATGCATATGCATACAATGCAACAATTATGCTCACATTATGCACAGCGACAGACAACGAAGCGAACTTGTCGGAACTTGTACAAAGAACAAAAACAAAAACAAAAACAAAGGCAAAGTGCTTCTAAATTTAGAAAGAATCGCCTAGGGGGAGCTGTGACTATGCCTGTGCCTGTGCCTGTGCCTGCGCCTCTGACTGTGCCTGGGGTCGCTCTTCTCTAGGTGACTAACCGCACAAGGCCCAAGAGTAGCAGCTGATGCACCAGGTCCGCGCTGCAGCGACTGAGGACGCCTTCTAATTGCAGATCCCAACGCGCGCGAGCGAGCGGATGCCCTGCGACATCTATTTTTATGTACGCATATTGCCGATTGCCCGGGAAGTGGACGACATAGTACTATATACTTATTTCAGGCTGATATAATAGCCAATCAGTTGAAGATATATAAATATCAGATCAAGTTTGTATCGTAGAAAGTTACGGAGTTTTCCTAAGTATAAAAGGTTAATACAGGGTGTCTCGCAGTCGAGCCTTGGATATGTTTAAAGCAGACAGAAACTGCGACTTTATAAACTGTATATATATATATTTATATATACTCTCGATCACCAGCAACAACACAGATACAATAAAGTCCTAGCCCCACATCTGAGGGGAGTTTGAGATCTAAGCCCAATTTGGCATATCATTTATAAAGTCTTATTGTAAACTGATTGAAAGGTATCACACAGGTTTATTCAGTTTTTATTTCAATGAAAAGATTTTTGAAATATATTTTCTTAATTAATTTTCCCAACTTGCAGAGTATTTTCACAGTTTGGGTCTTATTAGCGCTCTGCTTATAAAACTCGCATCGGTCACATAATTAATATTTCATCTTGTGTTTTGCTTTTTTTCGAACCGAAACTTATTTTTAGCAACTGACCCTAATAGTTTTTGTCGCTTTTGCAGTTTACGATTCATTTTGTGTTTTTCTGTATTTATTTTTTAATAAGTCAAGAGATGTTTGAAATTTCATTTACAGTTTACAAGCAGCAGCCGACAGGAATCTTTTGCTTGTTTTTTTGGCTTTTTATTTTTCTGGGCCACAATTAATTTGGTGTGTCAAAAAGTTGTTATTCTGTTTATGGCTTTTGTTTTTGGCTTTGTCGTTTTTGGTTTTTCAGTTTTCGTTTTTCGTTTTTCGTTTTTGCGGCAATTGGCATAATTTAAATTGATGTGAAATACAGTTTTTAATAGCGCTCGAGGCGACTAATGCGGCGAGACGAAATGGTTTGCTTTTTTTTGTGGGCTAAGTGTAGAAATCAATTTGGGCCCAGACAAAAGCTGTTAACCAAACGCTTTAAACGTGTCCATGAGTAAAGAATGAACACTTCACAGTACACTGCTAGCTGTTAGCTGTTTGCTATTGAGAAGAGGCAGCTAACAGGAGAGTAGAAGAACATCAGTCAAGAATCAGCAAATAACCCCTAGAAATTAGCACACACACACACACAGAAAGCCAACAAATTGTGGGCTGAAGTTGGTTCCAGCTATTGAGGAAGTCAGACAACCCGAGGCCAATACATCTTGACAGCCGTGAAACCTGGCAGCACTTGCGATCTTTACGGTACTCGTATATCTATGTCCAATAAGAGTAATACGAGAAATGGAGCACTTTGCAAATAAGTGAAAAAACTATGCCGTTTATTGGTTTAGCTGCTAACCAGATAGTACAAATAACCAGATATATATATATATATATATATGCGTGTGGGGTGACCATATACAGAGGTAAAATTCAATAGGAAAGCATTTGAGTCAACAGCCTGTGGGCTGGTGGCAAGAACAACTGCTTCAACACGAGGCTAAAGCGAAAGTTGGGTAATATTTATAGTGCAAAGATATATATTTACTTATCTAAAAACTAATAAAAGTATAGAAAAGAATAGTCTAAAATTGGGGAATATGTGAAATCTATGTAAATTTTTATTAACTTCGACTCTCACTTTAATTTGCGCGCCTATCATTAGTTGAAAGGTCGTAGATGAATTCTGAAAGATTTGGAACTTTCGTTGAACCAATGCTATAAAGATTTAAGTAAAACAATCAACAAATCTACAGAAATCTTCAGAAATCTATCAGCGGCGGATGACAAAGGAAACTCTCGCTTTCTCATTTCTCTTTGTGCATTTCTTGGAATCTACTTTTAGAATATGCCACCGAAAACTAATTAAAATAACAATAAGAATAACCAATCAAAGCAAAGGGCAAACCTTCAGAAAATGTATTATAGAAGAAAAAGTGAAAATCCAACGTTACGACAAACCCAAATCGAACCTTAACCCAACAACTTTATTATTATTATTCTTTTTATAGCACGAATTTGTTTAAAATAAACATTAAATCATCGCATAATCCAGCCTATAAATATGAAAAATAGTTAACTATTCATTTTACACGTGGGCACAGGAAAAGTCTTCGGCTTCTTTTGTGAAAGTCACGTCTAGAGTTTAGCTACATCTATGAATATATAAACAGACCAAAAGAACATCCAAAAGATACAAAAGTATCTTTGACTCGAATGGAACCCCGTAGATTGACTTTATCTCGCATAACATTGGCAGGTGTTAATACATATTAAAGGTAATATTATTTATTTATAGAAGGAAGTTGAATTTATTTATGTAAATTGATTACAGCAACAAAGCTGCTCAACTTGTGTATCTCTAATGAGTCTATACTATATACGATTTGCAACTATATCTTTGAGTGTATAGATCTTATCTATAGAGAAACAGAAGCTAAGATCTTTAAATTCAGAGCTAATTTCGACCATAAACGGGTATCTTAGGTAGAGATTAGATAACTCCTAACCCAAATACATAAACTGATAAGAGAAGAACAATTCTAAGGCAAAATCTAATCTGCATATTTATGAGTTTCTTCTTGTTCTTATCCAAAGCAACAAAATTCAGTCTAAAAGAAGAACAAAAAAGCTGTCTGATGCCACAAGAAGTGTGTCGATGAACGATAAGCGATAAAAAAAGAAGCGATAGACAGTACTGAAAGAATTGCATTCTTCTACGCTCTTCTCTTTTCTAACCCAATTTCAGTATGCACTCTTTATAATAATTAGAATACAAAGACTTTATCTTTAATAATATGAAGATAAGCCGATAAATTACACGATAGATAAAGCTGTCTAGAACCGATTGTGACTGACGATCAAGAGTTTATAGTCGCAAATGTCTCTTTCTGGCCATAAACTTCCTTGTTGTACGCAGCTTATAAATGATCTATAAATATATATTAGCCATACATCTATGGTTAAAGATGATCACGGCATATATATACTATATGTAGGTATGTAGAAAACATAAACTCGAGTAAATCCACCTTAATGATAGCATCCCGAGCAGCTTCCCTTTCAGCTACATAAAAAAACCATTATGCTCCATGCTGCAAGTCTATAAAAACAACCCACAAGATATACAAACTGCATCTAACGATAAATTTACACAATCATGAAGAAAACAGACACATACATACATACACACATTCATACATACTAGCACATACATACACACATGCACAGAGAATCGATGTTCTGTAAATTTACATAAATATGTACGACTGTGTTTTGTATGTAGCCCCAAATTCTTATTAGACTGCGACATAACACCAACCAGAGTTGCCAGCGTTTCAAAAGGCAATATTAAAATATATATCTAACTATAGAAGAAAATCAGAAAATAAACTTTTTGACGTTCATGCCAACCAATATATTCTTATAAGATTCTTGTTAGATGCTAATAAACAGCAGATTTTATGAGAGAAAAAAGAAGATATTGGCAACACTGGACCGAACTCTACATTCAGCTCAATTGACCCCTTCCCTTTGCTTCCCCTCCCCAGCTATATACAATGATCACTCACCCTATTCGATTCCAAGGCGGCGGCACTGTGCTCCTCCCGCTGACGAAAGCAGTGGCTGCATTTGCTCTTGTTGAATATATTTGGTGAGAATTTACGACAGTCTGCGGCGCGTCCGCCGCTTGCAACAGTCGGCGCTGGGGGCGTTGCAGCTGAAGTTGATGATGCGGCTGCTGCCAGAGTAGCCCCTGCTGTTCCTACTGTTCCTCCTGCTGCTGTCATTGTTGTTGTTGTTGTTATTGTTGAAGTTGACATTTTGGGCGGTTGCTGCTGGACGTTTACAATTTGAGAATCTGTCGACGAGCTCAAAGCTCAGCTCAACGTTGATGCTCAGGGCAAAGCGGCATTTTGCGGTTCACAACAATGTTTTAAGACTTTTCACACACACACACACACACACACAAATACACAGAGGCAGAAGAAAATGCAGAATTCCGAAAATACTTAGAATATTATAAATACTCCGAAAATCAGAATTTTAACGATTTTGCACAATTTGCAACTCTTATTATTATTTATTTTTATTTTTCGACACTTCTATATAAGGTAAAGCAGAGGGGGTCGGGGTCCGGCAGCTTCACATATTTATGCAAATGCGCCGACGACCGACGACGCAATTTTCTTGTTGCTTTTGTTGCTGTTGTTATTGCTGTTGCTGGTGTTGGTGTTATTGAAGTTGTTCTTGTTTCACAGAGGTAGCGGCACAGCAGCCGGTAAGGCTTGAACGAAGGCTTGTTTTTGTTGCTGTCGCTTAATTCTTTTATTTTGTATTTTGTATTTTGTATTTTGTATTTTGTATTTGTTATTGCTGTCTCGCTTTGCTAATTGCTCCAAAAATAGCAGCACAATCGCTGAATCAGCTCCTGTTGTTGCTTCAATTCACTCTTATATTTCGTTAACTGTTATGCACGTTTGCTTTGCCCTTTAGATTTTGATATCAACTTTATATTTTGGCATGGCAAGCAAATAATATGAATACAAAACACATAAGCACACGCATACGCACACACACACACGCACACAGCCACACAATAACACACTTACACACGCGCACACATTAAAAAATTATTCAATTTTGCTTTGCACTTGGCTTCTTCTTTGGATACACCAACAAAACACACGATTGAAGTTTCGCTAGACGTTGGCGTCTTCGATTACGCGCGCTTTACTACTGATGCTCTCCGCACAACCAATCGCTTCGAATGCATACACGATACTGACTGGCCAGCTCCAACGAAACGAGCCGCAATCACTCGAGCGCCAAAAACGGGAGAGAGCCTAAAACGCGAGAGTGCCTTACGTTGAGCGCCATCCATTGTAGGGAGAATGTGTAGGTAACGCAGCGTGCATGGGAACGATTAGCTCTTCTCTGTCTCTCTCGATATGCGTATTGTTTTCAAATGTTTACTGTATTCCAGTATATTCCAAATGTAATGAAAAAATATGTTGAAATTATATCTTGTCTTAGGTATTATACTTGCAAAACTTCTAGAAGTTATTGCCTTTATACGTTAAATCTCTTTAGCTTAATGCCTGGAGATTTTGTGACATCACGCAAGTGCTCTCTTATACGAGTACGGAGAGCATGCAACAACAAACTCGCCGATCAGTTCAAACAGCTGTTTTTAGGGTTTCAAACTTGGTTCGACTGTGTTGTAGGCTGCAGAGAAACTGTTCGCTGTTAGCGAGATTTTTAGCTATAAGCCGCTAAATTTGAATATATTAATTTATAATTCATGCATATTCAAATGAGAGATGTATTTAAGGCATGAAATAATAATAGTAATAATCAAGGATAATATAAATTCAGGTTTTATGTCATTACAAATATTAATAGAAATTGAAATAAAGCTTAACAAAACTGTTTGCTGTTATTTATGTTTGTTTTTAATGTTGGTAATTTTCCCAACTTTTACCAGAAGATGTTAAAGCAACTAATGAGTTTTTTGACCCTTTACTTTATGCAAACAAATCAAAAATTGTACGGATAATCAATGCCGGCAATCGTATCATTCTCCATTCCATTTGCTGTACATCCCAAAACGATTTGTTTACAGCAACCACGGCAACAACAGCTAATAACAATAACAACAATTAACTGCACGCTTCATTAGGAACCTCAGACAACAAATTTTCAAGTGCGCCGCAACAGAGCGAGCAACAGGAGAGCAAAAGGCAGGCGATAGCAAGATGTAGAGAAATTAAGCGAGCGAGCGAGAGAGGGTGATACGAACTCGAACCCTTTTCAAGCACCTTGTGTGGCGTTACTAAACGGTAGAAGAGAAGAGAAGGGGAAGGGGAAGTGGAAGTGGGCAACAACAGCAATGAGAGTAGAACGAAAATTGATTAATTGCGCTTGTCTGTTTGCCGCGGGGAAGGGCAAGGGGTGTACCCAAACGAATAGAAGAAGGGATAGACACAGAGAGAGAGAGAGAGAGAGACAACAGAGGAAACAGCATGCAACTAGCAAGGGCAAAGCAATACTCGATCAAATATTTTGACTGACGCCTGTGGGCCTTGGCGCTTGGCATAGACTTTGCTTTGAGTGCTTTGAGTACCCTTCGTCTAAGGTCCTATTGTTTATGTAGAACAATATGTAATCCAATGAATTGAGTGTCTTAAGGGTCAACTTTGTGACAGCTTTCTTTAAGAGAGAAAATATAAGGTATCCATCAAAGTTTTGATATCAATTGAAACGTATAAGAGTAGGGTATAAGGCATTCTGTATAAGCTAAATAGCTGCTGCATTTTATGTACCAAAGATGCTAGGACTGCATAATTTTAGTGTCTTATGGTAAACTTAATTGAGACTAATGAAGGTTTTGCTGCAAAGGGGCACAGGTAAACCTTTGAGCAGATGTGCCTCATGATTCTTATATAATGTGTGGGAAAGTGAGGATCCTTAAGGATCCATTTGCTAATTATTATTAATTTCAGAGTAATATTAATTCTATATGTCTGATATGATATTTGGGCGTACTTGTTAAGTTCATTGACCAGGGATAATGGTACATCACCCGCATGTTATGCTACCTGCCAGGTAATTAGCTGCCACGTGATCGGATTCGACTACAAGCCGGAGATTGAGTCAATTCCCAGGGAGGCATTCGGTTTTTATAGCCGCTGATTCAAAGGTTTCTAAGCTTATTGCATGATAATGGCTTCTTTTTTTGTTGTTGTTGTTGGCCATTGTTAAGATACTCGTACCTGTTGCACGGTTTCAAAATGCATTACCGCATATTGATTTTTTAGGAGGCAGCTGTTGTTATTGTTGCTACTGCAACTTGTTGTTGTTGTTGTTGTTGTTGTTGTTGTTGTTGCAAGTTCAGCTTTTGTTGGCTGCCGCGCGTTTTGCACATTTTGCACTCTCATTCAAATGTCAATCGAGTCACGCGCTGTGGCTGCAACACACAAAATGGAGACAATAAAGAAACCTACTTCCCCAGATATTTCTATACCCTTGCAGAGGCTATTTTAATTGTGTCACGAAATCTCAAGTATCTCTGCATACAGTGGGCTCCAAGTAATTAGTAAGATTCCTTTTTTGCCCACAGTGCAGCAAAAAAATGCTAAAAGGAATGCCGAAAGACCTTTCTGCAACTGCTTATAGGTCAGTCAAGTGGGTCTGCAATGTGATCCTTTAAGACATAGCTTAAAGGGTATTTCGGTTTGTGAATCAAAGATACTTTTTGCATATATGGATACATAAATTCTATAGGATATATTATCCCAATCTCTAGATAGAACTGCACGTGTTTCTATATCCAATGTCGCATCTTTATCTTTAACTATATCTGCAATCGTTAAAGTATCTTTATCTGTATCTTGATCTTTATCAGTATCTCTATCTGTATCTTTATCAGTATCTTTATCTGTATCTTTATCTGAGTCTTTAGCAGAATCTGTTCTAAAAAGTATCTGTAATTATCTGCGTATTGGATCCGTATCTGCCTCTGCATCTGCTTATGAAACTGCATCTAGATTTGCCCTAAGATCGTGCTTCTCAGCTGTACGCATACATGGATTATATAGTATATATATGTATCTCTATCTGAGTTCTGATTCCGCATTTATATACACTTTGTAGCTGGAGGTCAATCTGTATCTGTATCTACACCTGCATCTTCATATGCAAATTTTTATATCTATCTTTTGAGATAACTGAAATTTGTATCTGTATCTTGTAAAAGGGTACATTAATTTGACATCTAGACAAGAAATTTGTATCTGAGATAGAAATGAACCTCAGTGGCCAATGGGGTATTTCAAAAGCGATCAATAACTGGAGCCCTTGTGGCAGGCAGCAGCTCGTTGCTGGTTGATATTTTCTATGGCTTGTTTGGGGCACGATGTCGGTGCAGGGGCGAGGCTAATATGCCACACATGCCACGCTGCGACTTGTTGTCGCAGACATTATTATTGTTGTTGCTGTTGTTGTTGTTGTTGTTGCTGTTGCTACACATATTAAATGCATTGCAGCTGCAAGCAAGCGGCAACCCAAACACCAGCCCGAGTCACACTTTCACTTTTCTATGCTAATTTGAAAAGAGCTCAAGAAAAGCAGCAAAAATAAGAAATAGGAAATACGAAATACGAAATAAAAAACAAAAATTTATAAGGCGCATTTTATGTTTTCGAAATTGTCCTTTTACGGTTTTTGGGTGCATTGACTCCAAAGATTTATGAATTACCATATAATTTTTATGGCTGCCACTTTCGAAAAAAAAACCACCGCCTATCGCTGATGGTTTCTTGCCTTTTCCTGTTGTTGTTGTTGTTGTCTTTTCTTTCAGCTTTTCATTTTTTTCTTTTAATTTTTGGTCACGTTAGGGCCCTAAGTTGATTAATTTAATTTTAATTTTAATGCCGCGCTGGAAGAATCCAATCAAAATATTTGTCTTGTCTCCTCAAATAGCTCAAAGCGTCGGCATTTCCAGCTGATTCGTTAGAAGTTTCCCTCAAAATTTTTAACTGCACAACAATGATTTATGTTGAAATTGCGACTTATGTTTATTAAACGTTCAGTCGACCGACAAAATCCTCAGAATGAATTATGCAAAAGAGATTTTCAAATAGTTTTAAATTTAGAAATTGTTGCAAGACGTTTATTCCGAAGAATTTTATAGACTTCGAATGAGTTTATGGCATTTTAAAGATCGTTAAATAAATATACTCTAGAATCTGGAATATTCCCTTAATAGAAAGAGTTAGAACTGTGGAGATACCCTAACAATCTGTGTTCCTATAAATATATTCTTCATAATTTGAAATTATCTTTGGAAATTAAAACATTTTTCATTAATTTTAGTCTGTTTTCCACATAGTTCAACGCTACTTTTAATTGCTATGAAAAACACTTTTTATATAAGTAAATAGCTTGGAGAAAAGGTCTATCTATAAATCGATCCAAAGCCGGGAAAGCTTCCGTTTTCCCTGCTTTAATTTAACAACACAAAAAAAATAGAGCCAAAAACTCAGTCATCAAAAACTCATTGGCAGCAACACTTCCTCGATTTGGGAAGCCGAGACTTGGGCGTAAGCTCGGGCAGCTCTAGCTCTGGCTAGCTCTGGTCAGCCATGCGGCTGTGGGCACCAGTAATCCGGCAAACTAGCCAAGCGACCGATCTCTGACCATTTGCCTGTCTGGCGGCAACCACCTGCAAACAATTTCCCATAAAAAAGCACAAAAAAACTCGTGAAAAACGCCGCAAATCGACGGCTGACAGTCTATGGCTGGTACCAATTTGCCGTCGATTCGCGACTCACGCCAGGCCAGCGAAATATACAGATAGATAGAGAGAGAGAGAGAGAGAGGGAGGAGAGAGAAAGAGAGGGGATATAGGGGAAGCGTACATAGACCTTTTGTGAAAGTGAAAATTTTTGCAAAGTGTGTGCGCAACTGCAACGGCAGCGACAACTACCTTGTTTCTCCTCTCTGCAGCCTGATAAAACTCTGGATACCCTTTCCTGTTTGACAATGTCTTAGGCATACCCCAATATAATGAGAGAGCATCAGATTGCTGGCTTGCTCGAGTTTAGCTTCCGTCAAGTGCGGCTTTGATAATTGACTTCAAGCGCGTGAATAATAACAAACAATGAGCAGTTAGGAAATCGCGTTTCATTAACATGGAAAACTGAAAACTGAAAACCGAAAATTGAAAATAGAAAATGGTTAATGGTAAATGGAAAATGCTGCACAACGATAATAAAAGCGTCTGCTGACATGTGACGTGCAGCGGCAGCCACTTTGGCAACTTTTTGGCTATTTAACATTGCGTATACGTATTGCGGTTTCTGAGTCTCTCAGTCTCTCAGTCTCTGAGGCTTAAGCCGAAAGCCTCAACCAAAATCTTATCTACGAGCATTTGCCAATTGACATTACCGGTTATTCGTTTATTTTAGTTTGTTTGTTGTTTGTTTTATGTTTTTTGATTTTTGGGAAAGTGCAGCGAATCAGTAAACAAACTTTTATTTTTCGGCCAAGGCGACAACAGCATAATTTCCCGTTAACTCTTCATCATATGCTATAAAAAAAAGACGAAATGAAAAATAAATACTCTAACCGAAAACTCAACGCAACGTGCAACGTCACGCAAAGGCAAATCTCAGTGTTGCTTTCCTAGTTGTCCATTTTTTGTTGTTGTAGTTTCCAGTTGTTGTTGTTGTTGTTGTTGTTGCCAGTTTTCGGCCATTTGGCGTGTCATATGATTTATTTGACATGACAGTCAAATGAACAGAGATTTATTTTTCAATGTTGGACTTTTAATGATTTTCTGTTCAGTGCCGGAGCATTCAAAATTGAACACCCAGACGAAAATTGAGACACAGACAGACACACACACACACACACACACACACACAGATACAGAGACAGAGACACGCAATTGCCGCCCAGTCATCCAAGTGCCCAGTTCCTACTACTATTTGTAGTTAAGCACATAACATTGGATACGCCAGTACGTAAAGTACACACACACACACACACACATACGTATGCATGCCCAGTATGCAGTTCAATGTTGCATGTGTCCGACCATGTGGCATGTGGGCTGCTGTAACTATCGCAGCTCCAATTTGTGCACCTGCTGGCAAAAGCAAAAATCAATTATAAATTCAAGAAATATCAAATCAAAATGCAATGCCAGCCAGACCCAACGGAACAAACAAACACAAAACGCACCGAAACTCTGCTACTCTTTAGTATAAGTGCTAATAAAGAGAGCAGTATAAGACTGAACGCATGAAAATTGTCAAAGCAGGTACATACATTATTTGCTGAGTAGAAATTGAATATGTAATATTTTTGTACTGTTTAATCTAATTTGCTGTTGATTCCTGCTTCTTTGTGTTTTGCTTTGTTTTATTGCTGCTTCTCCTCTGCTTATAGATCACAGGATGCGTGAGCGAGATAGCTAGCATTGCTTGGTGCTGCACTCTTTTGGCGCGGGCGAAGCTATAATCAAGTGCAAACAGAACAACGGAATATAAGAGAGTTTTGAGCATGGGAGTTGCAGCCAGCGTAAATAATACGTATGTATGTCTGTAAGTATGTGTATGTAAGTATGTATATATGTCAGTATGTATATCTGCCTCTGTGTATTTGTCGTACAACAATATGTTAAATAATTTACATATGCGTCGATAAATTGACATAATCTTAGGGCATTTAGGATTGATTTGACATAAAATTAATGTAAAGTAATTGCTTATACAAGGAACAGATATTAGAACTTTGTTTATGAACATATTCTATATCTCTTTGTAGTATTAATAGGTAATATTAAGGTGTGTTTCTTGAGTATATCTGGAATACTCTAACAGCTGTAGATTGATTACTGCTATGAAAGTTATCGCTGCATTTCGTAGGAAAAGTAATAAATATGTGTACAAATCATGTTTATAACTGCAAAAAGTATTGATTAAATTATGAGTAACTGTTTATTTATTAATAAACAGACGTTAGGTATAGAAATTGGATTTCTTATGAAAGATCTGCCAATACCTTAACCTAAATTTAACATTGCAAATAATTAACATAAACTTAAGCAAATGAATCGCAACATTAGTTTATTGTCAGGACACCTTGAACTTTAACAGCTGAGAAAGAGGCTGGAGGGCAGCAATTTGAGCGTTAAGGTGTAATTAACATTTCACCTGCCCCTTTGGCACTCGTTATGAAGTGTGTTAACCCAATGTTTGCAAGGGAATTAAATATTAATTTCACTTTTGGCTGCACTTGACCCACTCTCTTTTAAGTTAAGACGAAGTGCGAGTGCGTCGTCAGAGGCAAAAGCAAAACATCTGCGACTATTCAGAGAGTTGAAGATAAATCATATAATAAACCGAACACAGCGGGATATTTGCCAACAGGCTGACTAACCCGACGACGACGACTGGAAGAAGAGATGACGACGATTCAGAGTCCAAGACTCCGACTTGGACATTGAATCCAACTCAGATTCAGACTGAGATTCTTGAGCTTTAGTCCAGAGAGGCAGAGGTAACTTCTCTTATTTTATTGCTGCTGAATCACGGATAACAAAATTGAAAGCCAACATAAAATCGCACTGAAAGCGGCAACACCTTGGCCAGAAGAAGAAGAAGAAGCATAAGAAGAAGAAGCTGTAAAACGAATTTAATTTAGAAACAAGCGTTACGAAAGACAAGGTAAAAGTCTATGAGTCGAAAAGTGTGGGCCTTAAAACTGCATTTCATATGCGTATTTAATTGAATTTTTACGATTCGATTTGGGAAAGCGACAACAACACACACACACACACACACACACAGACACACACCTAATCGCACAACAACAACAACAATCTCCTGCTAGAAGAGTATTGGCAATCCAAAGTTGATTTTCCTTTTGATATTTTACATAAGCAAAGTGCACACAATGTGGCAACTGCATTTGAATACAATTAGCAGTTATGATTTTCACTTTTTTTCTTTCCTTCTTTCTTAGATGTGGCCATTGTGTTGTCGAACCCATGTGGCAATGCACAACAACAACAACAACAGCAGCAGCAACAGTCTAAACTATGGGTGCAATGGCCAATGGACACGTGTGTGTCTTGCCACGTCTGGGATGATTGCCTGGGATGCCGGACTGTTGGGGCATGATAATTTCATAAGACCAGCGCACAGAGCCTCAGCCTCGGCGTCAGCTCGAATCATTTTCGATTGCAAAACGGCAAACAACTACATACATACACACAGACAAACATACTTACAATACTTGCAACAACATGTTGCACATGCTATGAAAAAGGGCAAACAGCCAAAATGAATGCCCAAATGAGATTGTTATGAAGTTGCAACAGCGCCAAAGGTGACCAATTGCCTCAAACCAAAATTCACTCAATTCACTTAATGATTGATAAGTGACTCCGGCTGCCTCTTACGAGTATTCAAACTCTAAGAGAATACATATATGATTACCGTTATGTAAGCAATAGTTTATGTTCTGAAGATTTTCCTCCAGTTTTTCAATTGAAATTTATGTTTACGTCATGTTTTACACTCAATATTTTCCGTTATTATTAAAACAAATAAACCAATTGATATTTTGGAAAATATTTATCTTTCCCTAAGCTTTATTTTGTTTTCATAGATGTTATTCAATAAATGGGTGTGTACCTCCCTCTCTCTCTCTCTCTCTGCCAAGCCCCTATAGAAAACAGACGCAGCCACAATTGGAGCATAAGAACAACACACGAAATATGTCTAATTGGAATTTGGTTCTAGTTGGATTGTAAGAAGTTTGTACAACAAATGAAAGCTGATTAATCAGAAATAATAAAATAACAAATAAAAATTCAATAGGGCAGTTTAAAAGATTTCAAAATCTATTCATAAAAGAGAATAAAGCAGTGGGAAATTGTCAGCATTGAGCTCTGCTGTTAGTTAACAGAGCCAATAACAGAGTTCCAAGCAGCCTGTTAAAGTTCTTTCTGTTATGGATATTTGTTATCGTTGAGT
Source organism: Hirtodrosophila trivittata (assembly GCA_035045065.1). Taxonomy (NCBI): domain Eukaryota; kingdom Metazoa; phylum Arthropoda; class Insecta; order Diptera; family Drosophilidae; genus Hirtodrosophila; species Hirtodrosophila trivittata. The sequence continues at coordinate 1,418,552 of JAWNNK010001445.1, read as the reverse complement.
GCAGGAGAAAGAAGAGGATTAAAAGGAACTGGACTTGCTAGTTCGATTAGAAGAACAAGTTCAGTTCACCAATTCTTGACTTATGAACTAAATCAGTTCATTTTGCTTAGTTTCTGGTTTATTTATAAAGAATATTCAATCTATTTACTCAAACTTGTTCTAACTGCTTCTGATATTTTCTTTATGAGTCGATTTAAAGAAAAACTGACAATTTTAAATGTAATTTGCTGAAACATCTGCAAATAGACAAACTCAGCTTGATTCACCAGAGACACTTCTCAATAAAGTGAAACGATAGTTTGTTTTCTTTACATTTAGAGAGAAAAACAATAGTTTTCTTTAGGGCCAATTGACAATTGTTTTGGGCTGAACAGTTTCATTCATGAACAACTGAATAAATGAACAAAAGGAACTGATCAATTCATGAATCACTGAAGGAGCGAATGAACAAGAGGAACTGATCGATTCATGAATCACTGAAGGAGGGAGGGAAGGTTCTGTTCTACAAAGATGTATGCATATTGAAACCGTATGTACAATGGATGTACATCTACATCTGCTCCACTTACATACATTCATATAGTATGTGAAATGGATGTAGACATATTTCATACTCAATCATTTATCTATTTGAAAAATGAGAGTTGATTTATATAAGAAAAACTCAGTTGGTTTTTTGATAAACTTTCTCTGTAGTATTTCGAAATTTCTTTCCTTATTGAGACAAAATGGAAATGACATCCACAAATGACATCCACAAATGTTGTACCAAATAGTTTGAAGTGTTTGAAAATTGTTTTCATCCAGTGCCTGGCGCATTGTCGACAACATCATCAGCGTTGCCGTCGTCAGCGTCAACTTGACCCAAACACCTCACTTAAAAACGTTTACAAATTACGACTTAATCGCGTGCTGCTTGAACCCTACAACAACTGAAACAACAACAACTGAAACAACAACAACAACAACACTGAGAGAACAAGTTGCGACGTCAGCTTCAAGTTCAAAGTAAGCCACAGAAAACAAACTTGGGAATTGTGTACGGCTGTCTGGAGGCATTGAAATTCTTTAGAGTCTACGGTCTTTGCGAGTCTGTCAGTCTGTCAGACTGTCAGAGTTACTGTCTTTTAGTCTTGGACCCTAACAATGGCAAATGTTTTTCTTAGACTTAATTAACACGAACTTGTAAATATGTACAGCAAAATGACTGCGACTTAATGTCGGTTCTTCTGGCGTTCCACTAGGCGCCTGCCGCCGCTTGGAGTTGACCTTGTCTTTTGGACCACACGGAAACCTGCAATGTGTTTGGCCCCAAAAGCATCGAATCAGCTCTTAATTATTCTAATTGTCTTGCAGTTTACATCGGTCCCCCTCTCTCTCTCTCCAACTGTATCTCTCCCTCTCTTTTACACTATGAAAGTGGCATTGATTGATGAATCGAAATTTGTTTGATTCATGTGCTAGAAACGATTGCCATGGTCAAACGTCATCCCATAAGCCAATAAGCAGAAGAGAAAATAGCACCAACAACACCAACATTTACACCAACAACTACACCAACAACACCAACAACAACAACAATAATTGTAGAAGCCGTGACCATTTCACTTGTCCAGTTGACCAAAATCTAAAAAGTGCCAGGCCAATTTCACACGTTAACAACAACAGCTACACACAGAACACATCATGAATATGAATATATATTTATATATAGATATAAGACTATATATATGTATGTTATATATGCATGTGTGTGTGTGTGTGTGTAGATGTAGGCTCTTCTGGCCCCTGGGCCATCAGTTGACAGGTCGCACGACGACGTGCGAATTGAGTGAATGAATGACTGAATGAGGTGGCACAACGTTTAGGCGTGCAACAGACAACCAGAGCGGATGAACAGTGCCACAAAGTGTTGCATATAATTATGAATATTCAAACTTATTCACAAATACCATACAACTATTCACTTTAAGTCTTCCCTTTGTTGAGAGCAGAAGGCATAAAAAAGTTTGCTAAAAAACTTTGCAAAATTGTTTGGACTTAGGCAAAAGTTGATCTATGTTTGCCAGGAGAGATATGTACTATATAGTACAGATAGATATATATATGCTACATATTATATAGTATGGCTTATGTATATGATAGATATGGCTATATACTTGTATAATCCTTTGGTCAATACTCAGATTTGATTGAAACCTTTCTGCATTATGAATTCACACAAACTCTTCAGCTCAACTTCTGGTTTGCTTATTCAAATTACGTTTTCCGCTTGGTATTTTGTAGCTTCGACCCACTGTGCATTTGTCCATGTCGAGTGGGTTTGAATTGAAGTGAAGTAGTTGCAAGTAGCAGCAGTAGCCTTTTGGTGCTGTCATACGCCAAAAAATGCCGACCGGCAGAGGTAAAGCAGACAAAGCAGAAGCTATCGGAGGAGTAGCGGATATACCTGATATAATTTAATCCAAATTGGAATGGTAGCTGGCATTAGCACTGCCATACTTGTATGGCACCACCTGAGGTGGTCTCTAACTGAAGAGTTTCCCCCTGTCTGTTGTATATATATATATTTTGCATGCTTTGATTTCTGACCGTGAGTTGTCATAACAGCGCCTCAGACTTTTGATGGACGCTTCTTTCGGTTTGGTGTGGGGAGGCCGCAGAGGTGAAATTGCATTGGATGACGTTGAGTTGATGATGATGATGATGTGGATGTGGATGTGGATGCTGATGTGGATGTTGTTGACGTTTGAGATCTGAAAAGTGGTTATCTGGCAAGTTGACAGGGTGTGCCGCAGCTTGAGTGCTCTTTAATTAACTGCAATATGTTTGTTTCTGTTTTTCGGCATTTTCCCCACTTTTCTGACTGAGTCCGAGACTGAGGCCCATTTACGTTTTACACATTAACACAGGCCGTCAACAGATAATGGTAACAAAAGAAACCTACCAGCAATCTGATAGCCTCGTCGGCACTTGTCAGCCGAGAATCAAAACTCATAAACGCCACACCCTAGACACAGTATCCAGTATCTGCTCCGATCTCAAGCGATTATATATTCATAGCACCAACTGAACAATGTGTGCATAAAGTATGTTTGGATCAGATCTTTCCAGTTTGTCAGAGACTAAACCAGATTTCAAGCAGCAGCTGAAAATGCGTCTGGAAATTAACTAATTTGTTTGTTTTGATTATTTATTAAATATGAAAAGTTATGCAGCGAATATATATATATATAAGTATGATTCTCGACCCCATTCCTTGGGCTTGTCGGAGTCCATTAAGAACTATAAATATAACAAATATGCACATAAAAATTATTCACATAAACAAATAGAAATCTGCGTCGGCAGCCGGAGCAGAACTCAAGCCGAATGTGAAATGCCAATGCACGTGTCTTGATCATAAATTTAAAACATGTTTCAAATGCAGCCATCGATGGGGAGTGCAGGGAGGGGGTCGCAGTGCGGCGGCGGCGACAGAGTCCAAAAAAGCAACGCAGCAATAATAAACGCATGAAAATATGCCTGAGGCGTGCGCCAAGCGATTTCACCTACCCAAGTCTTAGGGAGGAGCTGGGGGCGAAGACGAAGAAGAAGCAGCAGCAGCAGAGGAAGCAGGGGGGGGGGGGGGGCGGTGGAGGATGGGTACGTGCAGGGGCCCCCACTGAATATGTTCGTTGTCACTTTTTGCATAAACGCACCCAATTTTCAATGTTGTGCGGGGAGCGCAGCCATTGGCCACATGCCAGTGCGTAGTCTGTGTGTGTGTGAGGGGGAGGGGGCTGCCTGGAATTGGAAATGGAAATGGGTTCGGGCGATTGCAGAGCCGCGCCTCAGCCGTGGGCACAGTTCGCCGTGTCTATTGGAAGCCGTCTCTCAGCTCCGGGCCTCCAGTCCCCCCGTCCCGTTCCACTCCCCTTGGAACTACTTTGAGGCTCGAAGTGTTGTTAGTTTGGCTTTAATGCTTCTGTAATGGCTCACAAATTGCCATTGTTGTTGCTGTTGTTGCAGAGGTCTTTGTGCTTGGCTGGATCGAACCCAACGTCATGTAAAAAGGTTCGTGCTGTGAATTGCCAATTGGATTTTTTCTTTCTTCTTCTCTCTCTTTGCTGCAGACATCAAACAACGGTGGCAAATGGCACAGAACTCTCAGTTGATGAATGGATTGCTTTACATATGAAGATCTACAGTGAAGATTCTATATATATGGATATATCAGATTAAGCTAATATTGTACAATCTGGCAGCACTTCGCACAATTTATGGCAACAAATTTGCTTTTTTTTATAGTAAACAAAATCAATTTCAAAATAAATTTCTTTGTACGCAAAAGATTAAATATTTTGGCAAATATTTGTTGAACTTTTGTATATCAGAAAATAGGTGTATATAGATATAGTGTACATATATATATAGTATATAGATTGGAGTACCAAAAATCGGGTCAACATCTCTGAGAATCGGAAAGATGTTTTTCTTCCAAGAGATTTTTATAGATTTCGAGTATTTTTGAAGCTGTTTCTTTGTTACCAAAAATGTCAGAAGAACCATTTGTTAGGGATATACCTGTCTATGCGATACTTATCGATAGTTCTAATAGAGATAAAAAATACTGGTATTCCAGAAATCTGTTCAATGTCTCTGGAAATCGTTCAAAGATTTTTATAGATTTCCTTAAGTTATCAACCTTTTCCATACGCTTTTCTGTTACCAAATACGTTATGAAAATCATTCTTAGAGTTATGCCTGCCTACGCGATAGTTATCAAGAGTTTAAGTAGACATACTCCTAGACAAAATACTGTCATAAAAGGGATCTGGTGAATATCTCTGAGTATCGAAAAGATGAATCGGAAAAGAGATTTCCATTAGTTATCAACTTTTCATAGTGAACTTTCTGTTACCCAAAATGTCTTACAAATCATTCCAATTCACATGCTTATGTATGCAATAGTTATCGATAGTTTTAGTACACATACTCATAGACAAAATACTGTCATAAGAGAGATCTGGTGAATAACTCTGAGTATCGAAAAGATGAATCGGGAAAGAGATTTCCATAAGTTATCAACTTTTGATAATGAACTTTCTGTTACCCAAAATGTCTTACAAATGTCCTATTCACATGCTTATCTATGCGATAGTTATCGATAGTTTCAGTATACGTACACATAGACAAAATACTGGTATACCAGAAATCTGTGTCTATATCTCTGAGATTCGAAAAGATGTTTTTCTTTGAAAGAATTTTTAAAGATCTCCATTATTCAACCATCTTTTGCATAAGATTTTCTATTACCAAGAATATCATACGGTTTATACAGTTTATATATCTATACGATAGTTATCGATAGTTTATGTAGACAATTTCCCATCAACTTTAAGTAGACTCTTAACTTTTTCTCAGATTACACAGCATTTTCCAGTGGGATTACAAAATATCTTTAACATTTTCCCACTGTATTTTCCAAGCACCTGCAACACATAAAGCCGGCCACCGATTTCCCGATTTCCCCGCCCTATCATCGACGAATTCAATGTTACTAATTTCACTTGAATTTCACTTCTTTGGCTCGCCAGAAATCAAAGGGATTCGGCATCGGCATCGACTTATGGCATAATTAGAGTAAACATTGCCGCAAAGCGCCTTATGGAGCGCACACACACACACACACAGCTTATAGCTGATACTCATGAGTTGGGCGCAATTAAGGTGACCATGTGTGCATAAAGATATGAAGAGTCTCGTGCAGCACTGCTCATCGCACTGCCTGCCGCAGTCGCCTGTTGCCGCCCGCTTCTAACGAGCGAAAGTGTTGTAAAATATTTGTTCACTTTTTATATGCATTTACAGCTCTGAGCTCTGTTTTTGTGTCGCAACTTGCACATTTTCTGTTTGTCAGTTTTTCTGTTTTTCATTTTCCATTTTATTGTTTTTCCATTTCGATTTTTAATTGCATTTTTAGTTGTTGCTCTTGCTGTGGGCTTGGCCCCAAGTCCCAGGCCCAGTCCCAGGCCCCGCTCCAATTTGTTGACAACAAACAGTTAACATTTTTCACTTCGTACAATGCGTCACACTTGATCGGCTTGGGGGGAACTGGGCAGGGAGGGGGAGGGTGGTGAGGGGTGTTGAAAAAGCCGCTTTCGTGTTATTTATGTGCTTAATTAATTTTCGTCTTTCTGCTGTGGAAAATGAAGTGTAGAAATGCAATCTTCGGACTATGAAAAACTTGTTGAAAATCGCTTGGCCATAAGCGTTTCGGGCCAACTGTCTGGCCAAATTGCCAACAATTACTTTCATTTTCACAATGCGCACTTTACAGTTACCACTGTTACAGCAACTGCAACTGCAACAAGTATTACAATTGCAACTGTTGTCTGCTTTTTTTATTGTCGACTCGCACTAGGAAAACACATAAAAACGACGGCTGCCAATTAAATCCTGTGCAGAAAGATATTAACGTGATTGTTTTATCAGAAAGCTAGCGCCAATATATTAATAATCATTTAAACTCAGTCAAATGCACTCAAATGTTATCGAATCGATTGAAGCCCAACTTCCGTTGTGTCTTTTTCAAGAAAACTCGAAGTTGGAATTTCGAATTGGGCTAAAAGCGAGCGATTGTCCCTACGAAACTGCTTCCTTCTGGCAATTATAATATGGAATATATATATCTATATATATACAATGGCAGTAAAAGGAAACAGTTTCTTATATTCACTTGATCTGGCATGGAAATAGGCGTCTTTCCTCTTTTGATAGAACTAGCTTCACTTAGAAATTGCAGAAGTTGCCATGGAATACTTCTGCTCTATTAACTACTTTTGGGTGAAGTCGAATCAGGTGGAATCATTAGGCTTCTTAGAATATCAGTATGTTCAAAATTACCTAGAAATTATATTCCTATATATATCCTATGTCCTGCCAAATCAAGTTATGGCTCACATGAATCCTTCCTCAGGCTTCCACCTCTACTCAAGAATCAATTTTAGCCAATTTTCCATTTGATTTTAAGCTTCTCTCTGTCTCTTTTTGTAACTCTTTGTACTCTTTTAATAGGCTCTTGAATCCTTTTATATTAACACTTACATTTAATTAATTTTATTGATTTCATACATTTTATTTTTTTCTATTTATTTTTACCAGCTAACGCTTAATACATTAATTATATTATATTTAAGTTATAGTCATTTATTTGTATATGAAAAATGCAAAAATATTCTATTTTTTTTAGTTTGTTATGGAGTAGATTACATTAAGTCGACTTTAAATAAAGAAAAATATGAATAATTAAGTAAATAAAACTAAAACTTATTCATTTTATTAGGGTTCTCTGTGTTTTCTGGCTTTTTTGGGCTTCCAAAAGACTTGAAACTAATTTCCGATCAACAGAATTCTATTTTATAATTCGATATTTTTAAACTTTTCAGACTTTATATATATTTTTATTTAATTAATGAAAATTTATATATTTACTAATTTTTTGTGATTTATAAATTACAAAACTTTTTCTTATTAAATCAATTATTAATTAAAAAAAAGCATAAATCTTTAAGTCTTCTTACTCCTTCAAGCCTTCTCCCTTTTCTTTTCCTTTAAATTCTGAAACTGTTTTAGTACAAAATTTAAATAAATAGCTCAGAATATTTGCCTAAATCTCTTTCGAGGCAGAAAATCACAGAAATTTCGTAGATAAATGTTTGTAGCACTCGCAATAATATCAGACTATTTCCGATATCAATCTCTCCCTCTCTCCTCCCCTCCCTCTCCCTCTCCCTCTCTATAAATTGTATACTAAGTAAACGCAGTTATTGCAATTTTTTTGAGTTTAACCCTTGAATTCACAGATCAAAGTGCCCGGAGGCAGCTCCTCCTCTTTGCGGGCTGCCAGGGAAATTATTTTAATAACAATTCATCAAATAAACCAATTCCCCAGTTTACGTGCTGTTGCTGCAGACTTCTTCTGGACTCGTTCTTCTGCCTAGAGACTGCTGCTAGCACAGACACGAACCGCCAAGAAACTCAATTTCAATTTGCTCTTAGCCTGGCCCCGCACCTCTCTGGCTGCTGCCGTCGCGCAGAAGATGGAGGCGGGTGTCAATTGGCAGTCATAAATCTTCATAGAGGAACACTTGACTGCCGGCGACAGTGTAAATTTTCATTATAAAATTTTGAATTATAGAAATGCAATAAATCAAAATCTCGTTAACTGCACGCGACGTTCGAATTTCGCTTTAGATTAAAAGCAGCAAATGGTAAATGGAAAATGGAAAACAAATCAAAGTTATTGAAAGGTTGCAGAAAAAAACTTAATAAAATTGAATATATTCAAATGATGGGAGAATAGTTAGAAAACTTGAAGCATCAGTAAATCTGACGCTCTGTTTAACAAGCCCTCCCCCACTCTCTCTCGCTCTCTCGCTCTCTCCAATTTCTATCAGTCTTTCCTTTTCCTTTGCTCTGCTTACTGATTAATGCTGTCGAACAAGATAATGACAAGCAACTCCCAAAACCACCCAGTGGAAGCGGCGGTTGCATGTGGTTACCCACTCATGTGTGTATGAACAATATCAAGTGCAACAAGTTCCCGTTGCAGCTTGTAGCTGCTTGTTGCATGCAACCAATGATTAAAACGCGCAGCTCCAAACTTAATTCTAAGGCATTTTCACTGAATTGTAAAATATAATTTCCAAAGAAATTCTTCATCTGCAACTTGCAATTACTACGTTTCTCTTGTTACTATCTTTTTTTTTACTTCTTAACATACCCTATAATTAAACGAGAAGGGTATAACAGTTAACTAACTAGACAAAGGTGGATCTTGACTAAGAACTACAGCTGACGCAAACAGTTTGTGTATCTTTAAGATAGATTTAGATAGATCTTAAGTAACTTTATCAGAGCAACTAAAGGGAGGTATAGTCTGTGTATCTTTGATATAGATTATATCTTAACTTATTATAGTATCTAAATGATGTATATAGATATATATAGATATATAAAGTTTTTCAGTTATCATAAATACGTCAAAGTGGATGAAGAGACAAAGCTTCTCGAGCCCAACTCGCTTTGAATTGATGAAAGGCAGTTGCAGCTTCAAAAGGGTTTAAGTTTAGCTGAGAATGTTGTGCACAACCTCTGATATTTTCTTAGTATTAACCTCAACTTTGAGCTGTTTATAGGGTATCTTCAAGTCGCTCAACTTTACTTTGGCTGATAGTCTTTTTTATTTTCTCAACAACATATTTTGTTCTGGTCTCCATGCGCGACTTCATTTAACTGTGGTTTGCATGATTATTGCTCCAGTTACCAGCGACAACACTGACAACAACAACAACAACGACAACAACAACAACAACAGCAACTTGGGCAACTCCTAAGACAGAGGCCAAGTTTTATATGTTGAACAACATCAGCATCAGCTATAAACACTCCTGTGTGCGGCAGGTTGACGGGGTTTGTTTTTGCTTCTTTAATGAGCAGCAAAAAGGAACGAGAAAAGGAGAAAAATAGCTGAGTTTTCGAAAATGGAGAGCAGTACTTAAGCAGCGGGTACTTAAACTACTTCTCGACTGAATTAAACCATTCCAAACTAATTAGGATAAGCTGTGTCTGTCCTTGCAATCCTCAGAGCTTAGACAAGCCCTTTTGGAAGCTTTCGTTTAGTTGAAGATCTGGCAGTAGCTTAATTAAGTGGTCATAGATCATGTCCTGCACTTGGGTGGGTCTTAAGAGCTCGCTTTACCTGCTTGTTATCTGCAGTATTTATGTCATCGTTAAATTTGGCATCCAGCTGGTTTTACTTGACTCCGAAAAGAAAATAAAACAAGTGCTGAGGCGGGTTCTCTTTTATTGCTCTCTCTCTCTCCCTCTCTCTCTCTCTCTCTCTCTCTCTCTTACAGCCAGTTGTTGTTATGGCACAGGTGTGGCCGCAAAATATTTAAACACAACATGAAAATTAAAAACTAGTCTAATCACAGAGCACAAGCTGCCTGCCTGCTGCTGGCTGTTGCAACAGTTCCCAAGATACCAGTCAAAACAGATCATGTACAGCGAGACGTGCCACATTTTGAGGCAGCAAAAAAGGCACAGAGAAGAAGACAGAAGACTAGGTTAGATGGTTTATAGAACAGAAGAAAGATCAACTCGAATTATAGTATATTGTTTTAATTCTTAAGTTGCTATAAAAACAACAGATTTTGCTATAAAAACTCTTGAAGTAAGCTGCGAGTTTATAGCTTGGATTAAGATCCAAGTTTGAATGCAGCTTAACTCGAGATCTCGAGCTGGCAACAGGTGTAAATGATGGTCGACATTTTAGTGTTGCACGTTGCACGCTGCACGGTCAATGGCGTCGTTATCTTAAGGCTTCCACGAGTGCGTTTAACAATCTTTAAGATTCTGAAATGAAAAACTGGTTGCGCTCGTAATTTCCATGGAAAACAGAGAACAGACAACTGAGAACAGAGAACTGAGAACTGAAAACTGAAAGGCTGCAGGCTCGCACTCGTGTTCGTACTTGACACATTTCCTGAGAGCGAGATTAAGGCTTGAATGAGAATAGATTTTTGATTTATCTTTCGATAAATAGTTGACCCAATTAAGAGGCACACAGAGCGAAAGGGTAGAGTCAGAATGACATCCATCATTGCATTATGAGACACATGAAGTGTCGTCGTCTTTGCAGGCACTGTATGTGGGTCAATTAGGAATGACTTTGCAGCTTTTTTCTCACTTCTCTCACTCATTTTGGAGTAAGAGTTAAACTGCACTCTTAAAGGTTTTCCATAGGGGCTTTCGATGAACCCACATAAATAGTGGCAGCGGTGGCAAAACGAGTGACAATCGATTAGGGTCAGCTGACAGAGGTTTTCCAAGGCATTCAGTGCATCCAATGGGACGGGAAAGTTGGCCAAGATGTGTGTAAGTGTGGCGCCTCGGGTCAATCGAAATGGCAACCAAGCGTGGCGGGTCTCAAGCTCACGCTTGGACGGATCAGTGGATCAACAAGGAGCAGCCAACGTCAGCCAAGAGGCGCAACGGCGACGATTTGCATGACCGGATCACTGGATCAATCGTTACAAGAGAAAGAACAAAACTGGAGCACTCTCAGCCGCAGCCGCAGTCATGCACAAGATTTTGGGTGCAACTGCAGCCCACAGATTTGATGGCACAGTGAACCACTTGATCATTTGACCATGGAATTTGCATAAAGCAGAATTTGAGTGGAAAGAAACCTCATGCAGATTTTCAATTTCTTTCAATTGATCCCTGATCGAAATTGTAAGCCAATTTGCAGATTGTTAACAAAAACAAAAAACACCTTTTGGCCGCAAGATATTTACTGAGGAATGTTTGCGAATAAGATATAGAAAGTTCCATTTTAAAGACTGCTTCTAATTGATTTGGTCCGAAGAGAGTTTTATTAAATGCCATTAACTATTTGGCTAGGAAGTGCACAAATTGACAATTGACTTTAAAGCATGATAAACCTGAAAAATGAAGTTTCCCCCAAAGGTATTTCCTCAATCAGTGAATTATAAATGGCTGTTAGCTTGGCCATAACCAGGAGAAGGCCAGACCAGAATCCAGTTGGCAACGAGTCGTGCTCGTAACTTAAACTTGGCTAAAAGTTAGGTAAGTTGGCAAGTTGGCAAGTTGCTGGCCAGCTTGTGCGATCTATTAGAAGATATGCTAAAAGCCCAGCAAGCACTTCAGGTCTAAGCCAAGTTTGGCTCAGTTCTTAACTGGCAAACACTCGGCTTAATGACACTCGTCTCCAGCTGCTGCTCGGTGTTAATTTGCGGTCATTAGCCAAGTTCTTTTTCACTCTTTCCAAAGAGAAGCCAAAGCTGAAGTTCGAGTTGAAGTTGAAGCTGGAGACTCGCTGGGCTCAATCAATTTGCGTCTGTTATACGACACAGGCATTTTTCTTTGGCTTTGCAGACAAAGCCTGGCCGTTGGACCGTTGGACCAACCGTTGCCTGGTTGCCTCACAATAGGCTTTTTTTAACGGTTAAATTACACTTGACGCTGCCTTTTGGGCTAATGATGCGTATGCAACATGCAACAAGCGGCAGTCATTGACTCCGGCCAACAAGAAGAAAAAAGGATAAGTAAAAATGCTAATTCATTTGCACTTTGGCTCGCGACAACTGATTTATACAGGCAAGTAGTATTATAATAAATAATGAGAGAGCTGCGGAAATGTACACAAAAGTGAATGTTAACAATAAATATTTGGCTAAAAAGGAGAAGCAAAATGGGTCACGTGGCTTATGACTCTGTTCCTTAGGTACAGAGCTACAGGTGCTGAGTTATCGGAGTAGCGCTTTATTGGCTGGCACGCCCCATTCTGAGAGATCATTGGTAACCCAGTTTCGAATTGCAATGCTCGTAAAGAGGCATGCCACCGCGTCATGCTTCCTACAATTGTAAACACCTGCCGAGCTGGCCAACAAATTTCACTTATTGCCAATTTGCTGCCAATGAAATAAAATACTTTGTGTGCGCACTTTTCGCCGATAGCCGAACCCGATCCATAGCCCGCACCACCACCACCACCAGCCCCAGCACCACTGCCAGTTACCTATACCTGTACCTCTGTGCTCAACCCAGGAGACTCGGAACAGCAGCCAACGAGGCTGTGCAATAAATAAATTGCAAAATTTATTTGGCAGCACTTACGCGTCGCTTTTTTCATCGAATGCATTTTCTACGCTGATTTATTTGCATGGCCCAGGCACAGGGGGGGAATCAAAAGCCGCAGGGGGGAGGCTGCGGGAAAAGAAATCTATAAAAAAAAGATATTCTGGACTAAACGCATAGACCGTTAGAGATGAGCGCTACAAACAACTGTGATTATCGATATTGCCAAGTAATTTCGACACAAACCTATTCCAAATCGAATGCTATATAAAAACTGTTATACTAGATAAATAGCACAGTTTTTATTACCAAAGATTGAGCTACATAGATGAAAATATAAATTTGAATATATTGGCAATAATATCAGACAGTTTTAGGTGCAAAGATTGTAGAAGATATGTTGATTGAGCGCAGATCAATTAGCATCTCCCAAAGCATTTCACATATTTAGACACAAACCATTTCCATTGGAATGCAGAAATAATTCATAAACTTCTACTTTAGCGGGATTTTTGGAATTATTGAAGCTTGTTATTGGATAGGAAGTACTCCACTCCGATAGAGCTTAATTAAAAGCATTTCTGAAGTAACCCAATGAATAACTGCAGTGTATTTAAGTCACAGATACATCTAATCACTGTTAAGTAGCTTAGCCGTGACTCAGCAAGCTGGTGCCTGGTCATCGCTGGTACTCAGCAACATTTCATAGCAGCTTCCAGCTGCTTTTCCGCGAATCTGTCTCTTTGACTGCATGGCGCGTCGGCCTTTCGGGCATTTTCAATTGATTTTTGAATTTATCAAACAGGAAGCATCTGTGAGGACGCAGCAGACGCAGAACTCGTTGCACTTTTCAGCTGAACTTGTACTACAAGTAGTTGGCGGTGTGCGCGCAGCGTCTCCATTTAACGGCACTTAGTGGCACACACACACACACTCGCACACACACTTGGTTGGTCCAACTAGCTGGCTTGCACAGTTGGCCAAGTCGGTTGTCTTGTTAGACTGGCCAATAGGCAAAGTGTTTGTCGCACCTGATTGATGTAACGACTTTTTTCTTGTTCAAGGACTTTTATACGAGCTGCTTAACAATTTGTCAGCGCGCTAATTGGAAGCACAGTTAGCTAATTAAAGAGCTGTTTCAATTAATTATTTAAATTCTAATTTGTAACTTTCACAAATTATTTACACTTACATTCTTATGAGCGCATTTCATCATATTATGAACTTTATTTATTATGTTATTTACTTTATATAATTTATATATTTTCTTCAATCTTTCATTTTCATTTTAAGAATTTAACACACATAATTGAAGCTGTTATTTTTATAATGAATTTCAATTCAATATCAATTTCCATTTCAATTAAATTCGCCTTTTGCAATTTAAACCCTATTATAATACAGGGTATGTGTGCTCGCTGCAAGCTTTATACCGGTTCGTGTCTATGCTTTACCATTCAACACGCAGTGAGCCAGTTTCGTGTGAGCAATAAATTTGCGTAGCGTGATGTTGGCTGCGAACAGACGATTTCACTCACGTGAAGTTAGCTGTGCCCAAGTTTCAAACCAGCTTCAGGTTAGCTAAGACAACGGCTACCGTGGTGCAATTTTTGCGCTCAAATAAAAAAATTTCTGATTGGGAAGCGGCTTAAAACATTTTTAAATAACTTTTGTTAAATTAAATTAAAGAAATTCGTAATAATATAATATAAACTTGTAAAAAATATTAAAATAAAAAAAGCGAGCAAAGAAATTTGAAAATAAGTCGCATGTTGATTATAATTTTAGTACGTATTTTCTTTTTAGACTAATTTGTATATCATTTATTTATTTATGTATTATATATTTTTATTTATTTTATTTGAATATTATTTAATTATCTATATTTTGTTTATTTATTTATATACAATTTCTTTATATAGTTATTTAAATATGATTTCTTTATATTTTCTTTACTTATAATGTATTCATTTAATTATGTATTTATTATTAAAATATTTGTGTAATATTTACCTATTTATTATTTATATTTTATTTAGTTATTTATAATTTTTTTTTATAAATAATTTATTTATTTAATTATGTATTATTTATTATTTAATTAATATTTTATTTATTTATATTTAACTCATATATAATTTATATTATTTTTATTTTTTATTTAGACAAGCTACCGAAACACATATTAATTATAAATTAAAAAAATATAGAGGATACTTTTTTTAACTTTGGATTGTATCACAAGTAACGTTTATCTTTGATAGAATTATTTTATAAATTTATTAAGTCTTTTAAATATTAAATTATTATAATGGAGACTCAGATGAATATCAAGAAAACTGCTGGAGATAACCGACTCACGCACCAAATCAATCCCGTAGGATGTAACTAGGTTATATATGTATATATATATATTCGACTCTTGCTATATACATTATTTAAATGGAAGCAATGAAAGTTAATTTGATGAAAAACTCTTAGCTTTATCTGCCTGAAGTAAATTGATCAACTAAAAGCAAATGTTCAACTCGGAACGAAATCCCTGTTTAGGAGTACTTCGGACTGACATGCAAATTAAAAAGCATATTCCCCTAATCGTAAAGCACTTTTGTACAGTGACTTGCTGAACTGCTCAGCCATGGGGCACTCTGGGCGGAGGCAGTGGCACGCCCACACATCTCATCAGTCTATCCAGATGGGTGGCTTCTCGTTCGCCTGTCCGCGTTCACGTCCTGCTTGACGTTGACATTGATGCGGCTGTTCCTATGTTCCTATGTTGCTATGTTGCTATGAGGTTGGGCAGCCATTCACCATGCGTGATGGATTCTAGCAGTTTCGACTGTGACTCCCCATCCTTCACATGGCCACAAAAAGCAAATTCCCAAAATGATTAACGACTTTTCAAGTGACTTGCAGCTAAAGCGAATCACATAACGACGACGAGTCGTCGCAGCAAGGATCAAATTTGCTGTTGAGATGCTGCCAACTAAAATAGTGGACGAGCAAAGCTGCAAATTAGTCTTAGCTCAAACAAGGATCCCAGACGGAACACACACAATCTGCGTGTGTGTGTGTGCGTGTGCGTGTGTGTGTGTGTGTGTGGGGGGAATTAATGCTTTAAATGATTTGGCGGAAGATGGGAGTCTGCTGGCATTTGTGTTCGACGGATGTTTTGTCATTAGGCAACACTCGCTGTGCCCATTTTCACCTGCAGCTGCAGCAATTTTTCAACACTGCTGCCAGGCGAGGGGCGAGGGGGTGTGGCAGGTGTGGAGAAGCTGAGGCACATCCGTTAATTGCAGGCAAACGTCAAAAGTCGTCGTCTGTCAGCTGCGCCATGCCAAAGCTTCGGCATTTGCCGTCAGTAGCTGTCAAGCTTCAAGCTGTACATACATACATCCACACATACATACGTACATACAGACTTACATCAGTTGTTGGCATGGGATGGTCATGGTCGATAGTTGTTGTTGTTGTTGTTGTTGTAGCTGCCCACTTTTGGCAACAACAAAGATTGATGTGTGTTGTACAGCGGCGGCAGGCAAAACGGAAAATAAATGATGTTGGTGATTATTTTTCTTCATTGAGCGTTGAGCTGATGCAGCCCTCACTTGCTGCTACACCTATCTCTCTCACACACACGCAGTGTCTCTCTCTCTCTTTCTCTTTCTCTGGTCGTTGTTTCAACAGTCATTTTGGCCATCAATCTCAGGAGCGTCAAGCAGGCAGCAGCAGCCAAACGACGGCACATCGCGTGGCCCATTCCCTCATTCATTCATGCACTCATTCATCCACTCATTCATTCATTCATTCACTCATTCATACGCAACACATTTGGACAATCTATCAACAGGGCATTGCCTAAAGTTCAAGAGGTGTGAGAGAATCTCTGTGCACAATGCCAAAATCAACACACAACTGACAGATTATATGTATATATATATATATATAATCCTAATCTGGATCTATCAGATATAACATATATAGTATATATAGTATATCCTTATGTATATACTTCATATAAGCTCAGTCTTTACTCTTATGCGAACAAATAGTAGACTTAGTTTCCTCACAGAAGCTGTTCTTATTTTGAGCTAGTTCCAAGTTGTAGGTTCACTTGGGAACCAGAGTTACGCCCCTTTATTTTGTGACACATTTTTATGGTCGTTTTGGCCCTCTTTATGCATATCCATAGATTCAATACGGAAAAAGTGCAGTATCATCAATTACTCGACAAATTTAGTGCTAAGTCGTGGAACTGAGACTGAACCGGAGGATGGGAGACTGGGACTGGGGCGGAGACTGGGGCTGAGCCGGAGACTGGAGAATGGCGAAACGAAATGTCCGGATGCAAACAATAAAATACATTTTCCGGTTACTTGTCACCCACTTTTGTAGAGGTTCGTTTGCCGCTTGTTGCTGTACAGCCAAAATCCCCAGCAAAGTTGACACATGCTCTACTCCAAGGGCCAAGACCGACCCAAAGTCCTGGCAACTCCTCAGCAATTGCCAACAAAGCATTTCACTTTTGGCTAGATGTCGTTGCTGTTGTTGTTGTTGCTGCTGTTGTTGTATGTTGTCGTTGTTGTAGTCGAAAGTCATGTCGACAATGGCTTTAGCTTTGCTTTTGACACTTGGTAAATGGCGCCGCCCGTTGAGCTCGGCCGCTGCAACAAACATTTGCCCAAATGGGCGTGGCCCATGGCCACTGGAGGCGAGCAAGTTCATCCCATTTCTTTGGTTCCCAACCAGCCAGCCAGCCAGCCAGCCAGCCAGCGAGCGAGTTGTTTACCGCTCCACTTACGCGTCGCATTTGAAAGCTGCCGGACACTTTTCTTCTTGGCCCGCCCAGAGCGACAGAGAAGGAGAGATAGAGAGAGAGAGAGTAGTAGCAATCCTTACATGGAGTGCTCCTTGTCCCTTTTGCCTATTAAATATAAATTGTGCCAAAGTGCAGACTGCAACCACACTCAGTGCAAAGAGGCATCCCCCCTCGCAATCCCCTGGCAACTTTCAACTTTCAACTTTCAACTTGGCCTTTCATCGCATTCTACACACAATAATTTATCATGTGCGTGTCAGGAGGACGCCTGACGGAAGATTTGATGTCCTTGTTGTTGTGGGATATGTCAAGTTAGGATGCCAATCGATGACAGCACATTGCAGATAGATAGACAGACAGGCGGAGAGTGTGAGTTGAGCAGCTGAAACGAGGATGAACTATAATCCTGGTTTGTCTCGGATGAAGATGTGCTCTAAGTATCGATACTTGTGGAAATAAGTTGGAAGAACTATCATAAGAAGTGTTCGACGATCTTTTGCATAGCTTCTTGGGCAGCTTTTCTCTGAGTGTATGCAATCTGAGATTGGGAGCATGTTTATGGCCCTGTCATAAAGGTAACTTAACAAGGAAGTCTTTCAGTTAGTTTACTTAGCTTAAGTGATAGGTTGATGTGGCGAGAAAGTTCTAATTTGGACAACGAAAATAAACTGACCAAAACAGAGGACATCTTCATGGTTCTCTGTGTTCCTGTCATAAAAGTCTAATGGCCCTGCCACACTTTGCTGCATCTGCACTCCATGTTGTCCAAGAAGAAGTGAGTAGAGGAAGTCGAGAAAAATGGAGAGCATAAATCTGAGAGGTAAGTAGTAAATTTTCATTTTCACACCTTTCAACACTTTTCACGCTAACACAACCAGAAGGAACATTTTGCTGTCAAAATGTGAACGAAGCTCTGTAAAATACGTAAAAAAAACTAGTCTGCTTCCTAATATCCTGTCTCCCTTACACCCCTCTCTCTCACTCTCTCTCTCTGGCTGACAGAGTACACAAATACTGTCATACGCAGTGCGAGAAGCGCACTAGTAAAGAGAGAAGAATAGCATGAATGGGAAGAAGTTAAACTGAGGAGGGGAAGCGGGGGGACCAGAGCTGAGGCAAAGGCAGACAAAGTGCCTCTGAGCGTAAATAAATTGGAAATGTCCTTTGGCCTGGCACTGACTGGCGTTAGCCATACCCGTTGCCTGCTTCTATCTGTGTATCTGGGTATCTGTGGAGAGGTCCTTGCATTGCAATGCGTCCGACTATGGAAGCCGATGCTTCCATTTTAATATTAATTTTACCCCAAAGCGCAGACGGGGCACCCGAACACCCAAAGAGCATTGGATGGGATTGGATGGGATTGGGATTGGGGGTAAGGGATTGGGCGGAGGAGCGAAGGCCAGGCGAAAAGTTATTGCCTTGGCAGCCAGCAAGCAAGCAAGCAGTAATCATGGGGCAAGCTTCCTGGGAGCTGCAGTATCTCTGCCCCCTGCCCCCTACCTCAGCCGGTTGCCTCTGTCGTTGTCAGTTGAAGCAATTTATGTCAGTGCATATCCGACAGGCTGGCAGTTGCAAGCCATGTGCGGGTACTGGCAGCATCAGTGCTCCTGCTCCTTAAACCAACACCAAAGTGTCCTTGTTGGCAACAACACACAACACACACACACACAGACGACAACAGCACCTATCAAGTTATCAAGCTGGCAAAAGTCGCCCACCCAAAGCTATTTCTGCGCTCAACCTCTCTGTCTGTCCGCGATCCTTGTTGTTATCCTGGCAACGACATCGAGCAGGCCAAAAGTTTAGTGCAACCTTTGATTTATATTTCAAATGTTCCTTTCCGCCTCCGCCTCTGCCTCCGCCTCCTCCGTGCTCAGTGCGACATCCTAGACTGCAGGCGTTTTGCTTTTGCTCCTATATCCTTTTTAGCACACCGGAAGCCAAAAAATATTTATTAGTTTGTTAAATTGTGAATTGGCCAGCACGTCGTCCTTGCGTCCCTGCGTCCTTGCGTTCAGTTCCTTCTTTCGATTGTCGCTCTCTGCCTTTGTATTTGGATTTAATTTTTTAGATCCTTTGCTCCCTTGGCTTTCGACCCTTGTACGTTTGTTGTAATGACTCCTGACAGTGCCAAGGCTCTCTCTTTCTCTTTCTCTTTGTCTCTTTCTGTCTCTGTCTTGGCCTGATTTGTGGACCCAAAGGAAACCCATTATTATTTTTCATTGGCATGCACTTTGACACCCAATCTTGTAAATAACACACCCACAAGTAGTACATAAAACGCAACTGAACTTTATGCTAGCAAGGAACTAGTTCACTTGAGGAACTTATGTGGATAAACTATGCAAAGGTTCATGGGGAGATTTTCGAAATTTGTATTGAATTTCTATAGGATTGATAAGTATATTTATAATATATAAGCTTTATGCTAGAAAAGAACCAGTTCACGTATGGAACTTTAACATATAATATGTAAATGAACTCTATACTAGAAAAGAACCAGTTCACTTATGGAACTTATGCCGATAAACTATGCAAAAGATCATTGAGAGAAATTTGAAATTGTATTAAATTTCTATAGGATTGATAAATATATGACATATGTAAGTGAACTTCATACTTAAAAAGAACTAGTTCACGTATGGAACTTTTATATATAATATGTAAATAAACTCTGTGCTAGAAAAGAACCAATTCACGTTAAGAGTCTATGCGGATGAACTAAGCAAAGTTCATTGAGGCGTTTTGTTGGAAATTATGATAATAGTTTTGGCTCATTAGGTGTGTAGTATATAATATATATATATATATACATTAATATATATTATATATATAATAATATGTAACTGAAGACTATACTAGAAACGAACTAGTTCCATTAAAGAACCTATGCAGTTAAACTATGCAAAAGTGCATTGAATGATTTTGGAATTTGTATTGAATTTCGTTGGAAATTATGCTAATAGATTGGGCTCATTAGGTTTATGGTATATAAATATATATAAAATATGTATAAGAGATATGTATAAGAGCTCAAATTTGATATATAATATTTTAATTAAAATGTAAATCGAAATGATTAAGTGTTTCCAATTTATATGTAATTTTTCATAAACATAAAGCACTGAAAATTGTCGGTAGAATACAAAAGGCGCATAATTAATTACTGCGCCCCGAGCAGCACGAAACGCAGGGCAAACAGCAACAACAATATAAAAAAGAAGAAGAGCTAATGACAAACGAACAGTCGAAGTCGAAGTCCAAGTCGAAGTCGAAGTCGATGTCGTCCCGTTCCTCAGCCAGCGGCAACAGCAGCTGATTAATGATGGGCAAGGCCTGGCACAAAATGAAGAGAGCAACACGAAGAGAGGGAGAGTAAGAGAGATGAAGATGGAGGACAGGAGATTGGGAGATTGGGAGCTGCGACTGACGAAATGAGCACAACATCATCATGATAATGAGCATTATGTGATAAATCAGAGCTGCGCTGCTGCGAACAGCACGCCGTTGAAATTTCTGCCGCACAATAATAAATTAATATAAATGATACTTAATTTTATGATTAATGATATTGATGAGTTTCCACAGGCAACTCTCAGCGCTTACCTCTTACCTCTCGGCTCTTGGCCACTTTCAGCCCGAAAAGTGCGCTTCGAAAGGGTCGAGAGAAAAATTTCGTAAATTTATCAACGATAAATCAGTGAAATTGTTCCCCATTTTATATACATACATACATACATACATACATATATATGTATATGTGTGTATACAATAAATAAAAATAAATAATATATAATTACAACGTTTGATTATTGACCGCCTCATGCCCAGCCTGAACAAATTGATGAGTTTCCCTGACGCCATTGACGCCTTCAAACCGATCTCTGACACGAAAGACCGCAATGAATTTTGGATTCGGTTCTTTTTTCTTTTTTGGGTACGGCATCTCCCGTGGCTTGGCTGACAAATGATATGCCTCATTTTGTGGCACATAAGTTCATTTGTGAGCATACTTCAAATTGTGATTGAATTGTGTAATTAATATTCATCGGTTCTTCGACTTTGATAATACCCTTTCAAGGCATTGCGATACTCGCTTCTAATGAGCGGAAAATTTGCTCAGATTTGTGATTTATTTCGTGTCCGAGTATTACCTTTCATTTCGAATTTGGTAATACATTAAACACTCACTAATTAGAACCACTTTGTGCCTAGTGTAATTTCAATTTCAATGTCGTTTTCAATGTCAGTTTCAATTTCAATTTCAATCGAAGCTCAAAGCTTTTGCACGTGTTTAAAAGTTGCTGTTGATAGTAGAAAAAGAGAGAAAACCCAATCCACAATCTATGTTTGCACACAAATACTACAATATAATTAATTAACTAATATAATTAAGAACTATATAACTAATTAATATAACTATATATTATATATATTTAGCTGATAAAAGAAAGTTTTCCTTTTAAATTTTATGTAGCTGCTGTCAGATTTCGTCATATTCATCTGTTCCAAGCGATTCTGTTGAAGACCTTCTAAAAGGTTATTCAATCTAATCTAAACTTTGTTTCTCAAATAAGGTTTTTTTTTACCCAACCTCTGACTTTATTTAATAGTTATTGATAATAATTTCCTTTCCAAAAGAATCTCCGGCAACACTCTAAAGGGAATAACCACATGGAATTACCCGCATAACTCTGCGTACACTCCAAAACTCTATATGAAAATTGAACTTTAAACATAAATTTTTCAGTGAAATTAAAAATATATTCAACTTAACTTTATTTTAAACTTAAACTTTAACTAATTTTCTTTATTTTAAATATTTTTTCATATGTTTTTTTGAATTGATTGTATTTTTTTATTAACTTAAAAAAGACTTTAAAATAAAATGGAGCCAAAAAAATTCTGCGTACACTTGCTTTAAAATAAATAAACTTGTTTTGTATAATTTGTTATTTATATTCATTTATTAATAATATTAATTTTTAACTAGCTTGTGGGATACTCTCTTGTCTGCAATACCTGTATATAGTTTGTTGATTCCTCCCCTTTTAGTTGTACCTTGTTGAAGCAAAGGAAACGCGATTTCTACTAAATAAAATTTCAATAAAAAATTGGTTTCTAATATCTGAAATTTATAATTTCAAAGGTTTCAAATTTGAGGCTGCTACTGTATATAATTAACTTATGTATTTCCTACTCGATCGATAAAAGAGTTAACCCATGCATAGGAATTATCGATAATCTATTTTTTATGAACTTTGTTTAGGTATAATAAAGGCGATATCTTCTGTTTAATCTAAGATCGACGATTTTGGCCTTTGGTGCCAGAAGAAACATATTTATAATCGCAGATGAATATTTATAAGATCCCATTAAAGATTTCATATCAGATCTAATCTCTATCTGATGGTTCATTAATTATGAACACAAGCTTATTAAGAAAGAATTAAATTGGAGTTTAAATGGAGTCTCTGGCAGGGGATTATCAAGAGCATCAGATGAAAGGTGACAGCTAGGAGATGACAGCTGACAGCTGACAGGTGACAGCTCATCTATGACAAGATGAATGTTAAGCAAAGTTTTAAGTTTATATTATGGTAAAAACACTAATTTTGAGATTGCGTAAGTTGCATAAGTCAAACTGTCAACGGCAGCAAAATATGTGGCTAACAACAACAACGAGAAGAAGAGGGGAAAAGTTTTTCCGAGTTGAATCGAAAAAGTGAAAAGTTAAGCGAAATGAAAAGGAAGGTTAGACAAATTCGCAATCTCTCTTATTCGTTTGGTTCTGGCTGCTATTCCGGGTGGAAAAATGTTTTGCTTTTGGCATTGTTTCTCCCATTTGTTCCAACAAAAGTGCAATTTGCACTCAAAACAGCCGCAAGAAGGCAGCTGGTGGGGTAAAGGGGGGGAGTTGCTTTGCTTGGTAACAAGACACAAAACACGAGGACACAAAAGTGTTGACAATGGGAAAAAGGAACAATGAACAGACAGACACACACATGACAAAAGCAAAGAAAAATCTCTTTTGTACTGTGTGTGTGTGTAACAACAGTAGAAAAAATCACGAAAAACTTTTCAAAATGCCAAACTCGGAGTGTGCGGCATATGTTGCTGTCCACCCACCCACAGTGGGTGTGTGTATATTCCAGGATGTGAGATCTGCAATGAAAGAGCTGCTTCTGTTGCTGCTGCTGAAAACCTGCGATAAAAAGACACAGACAGAAAGTAAAGAAAACTGCAAAATTGCAGCAGCAACAGAAGCAACAACAATGCCAGCTGACAGCAGCAGCAGCAGCAACGTGCCACGCCCCCCACTCCAGAAGCACGCCCCACAATTTTAGGTGGAACAAATGCGTACGTGACACTTTGGTGGCTCAGATATAAGAACGTCACATAACTCAACGTGATTAACGTCTTTTGTCGCTCTCAGCCAGTTCCCTCTATCCTGAGCCGGAGCCAGTTCCAGTTCCAGTTCCCACTCCGCACACATGCAAAAATATTGCCAGCCATAAAACAAGTGGTTTCGGTGGATTCTCAGTGCTCCACCAGTCGCTTGGGGTTGTTTGCCATTTAGCGACATTTTCTATTATGCGATTGCGCCTCTGTCTCCGCTCCGGTTATTTATGGGTCTCGTGCTCTTGACTCCATTGACTCTACCACTAATACTACTGCAATTACAAACACAAACCAGACTTACGATCTTTTAAGTCTAAAATTGCCTACGAATATTTTTTAGATAATACATTTGTCAGAACAATAACTTAAAAGAGGTTTATTAAATTAATAATCATTATTTTGATTTTTCTCTTTATTTCCAAACCTCTAAAAGTAGTTGTCTATAATGTTATTCCCTAACTAATCTACTTCCTTCTTCTTCATTTTAACTTATAATTTAACTATTTTTACAATTTATGTCCTAACTCTTATCGATTTAACTGGGTTTCTCTCAGTTTTTCCTCATGCATGCAACAGCTGTTTAATCCTTTGAAATTAACTTTGATTTTTAAATTCTTTTGTTAACTTTTAATGTTTTTAAAATATGTAAGATACATTTAATAATATTTACAAAATTATAAATATTTGTTTATTACATTAATTTGATTTTTAAATTGAAAATAAACCATTTTAAGACAAATAATAAAATATACGAAAAATAAATTAAAAAAAATATAATAAAAATAAAAAAATAAATAAATACAACAAAATTAAAAAAAAAAGATAAAAGAAAATTAAAGAAAAAAGAAAATAAAATTAAAACAAATAAAAAGATATAATAAAAATAAATAAATAAATAAATACAATAAAATGTAAAAAAAAAGAAAAAATAAATAAATTTAATAAATATACAAAAAAAACATAATAAAAAAATTAATAAATTTAATAAATATACAAAAAAATATATAATAAAAAAAAATTAATAAATAACACTGAACATTAAAAAATAAATCAAATAAAATAAAGTAAACTAAATTATTAAATAAATAAATAAGTAAGGTTTAATTTCGTATTTAAATAAATCAAGAATCAAAATAATTCTTTATGTTAACTTTTAATATTAATACTATTAATAAATTTCAAAAATACTCGTATATAAAAGAAGATAATACAAATAATAAGCAAATAAAACAAAAATGTAAAAAAGTAAATAAAATAAAATAAATTATGGGATTGACCGAAAAGAAACCGGTGATTTTTTAAAGGAAAGTATTTTATTTTAAATAATTACATATTGTTTTAATTTTAGAATGATCAATTATATATTTTCCATTTTGTTGGATGACCAATAAGTAATAAATAAGTAATTTTCGAATTAAAATAAATGAAAAGTCTGAATAAAACATATTTTAAATAAAGTTGCTTAAAGACGTTGCGAGAGCTGCATGAAACATTGGAAAATTAGAAATTTGTTGAATGATTTATAATACGATCTATGAGCATATTATTCAGTCTTTAAAAAAAGCTTAATCAATACGTTAAAGCGCTTTTTTTAAGCTGAGTAGCATTAAGTCATCAGGCAGAGCCGCAGAATGAAACTGAATTAAATGATACAAAACTGACAGAGGAAAGTCTCAGTTATTTTTTCTGTTTGTTTTAATCGAAGCGTATAAAAAGGCTACAGCTGCGCATCAGTGTCATGTTGAGGCAACCGGAAAGCGGTACTACAGCCAGATCAATAGATCAGACAACGGCGGACAGACTGAGTGACAGATATATCTGGGAATGGAGACTGGGAACTGGGAACTGGCAACTGGGAACAGGCGAATGGCCCCAAAAGTCAAACGCTCACGCGCGATACAAATTGGATTTATTTACGCCCCGTCAGCTCAGGAGAGATCGAAAGATCCAACGATCCAACGATCCAGCTGGATGCTTCGATTGATGTGGATGAGGATGATCATGCATGATGCATGAACGTTCAAATGAACTGGTAGAACCAATTACCAGTCCAGTACACTGCGTTGAGTGTTGAGTTACGCCAAATCGCTATCGACATTTCACCGCTGAGTTCTAGTTGGGGATGCTTCCAGCTGCGCTTAAGTCAACTTTAATGACACTCGGTACGATCGACAGCGCCGCATGGCTACTGAATTTTTAATACTCTCAAGCGAACACACATACATACAGAGAGACAGACACATGCATAACTCACTGTGAGTGTTCATACATTAATCATTAGCGTTGCGGTTTCAGTTTCGGTTTAGGTATCGGCATCGACATCGACGTCGACATCGAGAATCGGTTGTGTGTTGTTCACACATTTCAACTTGAATTAGTCGACGGGTTTCATGAATGGAAACCCGAACTGTATATGGCTATAGGGCGGCTGCGGGTACCCTACCTACCCGCAGTTGGGACTTGGCCACATGCGGTCCACTCCTCGCACAATAATAAAGAAATCCGCCGACAAAAGTGCCTGCAGCCTCGTATCATTGAGAAATCAAGAAATGCGCAAAAGTAATGCACAGCAATCGTCATCATTATTATTTTGTAACGTTTCATGTTGAGTTCGAGAAATTGAAATCAGCGTGGGGGCTCACAGACCAGAGACCAGTATAGACCCCTCGGATCCCAGACAATCGCCAGCGGCAAATGGCTTTGTGTGTAATCGGTTATAAGCATAAACTGCGGGGGCCTATTTTCTCAGCGGAATGCAAAGCTCTCTGTTGACTTGTTGTTATCCAAGTGGTTTCGCTTACAATGTGAACTTCTATTGTACTCCAAAATTACTTTAACGGCCATCAAGTGGGTATTGCCTTTCGCACTCTAATTGCAGCCCAAAACGAAACGAAAAAAAACCCTATCAATTTGCTTAGCCCTAACTCTGTCCGGGCTGCTGTCAGGCTCAGTGCTGGGTGCAGCCACTGGCAGTGGCAGCTTGACAGCTCGAGTGACAGATTTGCCCACAAAACAATTCGTGAGGCATGCGAACACACTTATTAAACTGACCCCGGGCCAAATGGTCGCTCGTCAGCACCAAATTGGGATTGCGTTCCTTCCACAGGATGACAGACAGACAGAGAGTCTGTCCACATGTAACAGAGCTCTGCTTTCTACAGCTTGCATTCTATCCTTGTCAACTGGATTCTTCAGCTTGAGTGGAGTCCTTGCGCAGTTCTGTTATGATATAACATCCTTTCGACTGTTCCCATTTGCCAATTCTCTTTAAGCAACACATTTCATTCTTATTGCATATTGCATATCCATCTGCATTAATCTGGCAAATATTGAATGAAATCCATGCATACACTGAGCGAAAAGTAGCAACAATAAAACGTTGATTAATGTGCACAACGAGCAACTTTCGCAAAGGGAAATTTATGCGTTCATATTTACAGACAAATTAAGAGCCCAGAGAGAATTGCTACTTAGGCGTGTCTAGGCCATTTCGTAGTCCATTAATAAAAACAGTCGCAGCCTGGCGGTGGCGCCGCAGCCTGTGCGGCAAACAGGGTCGAAATGTTAACCAAAATAAACGCTTGATAAATGAACAAGACTGAAAAATTAAAGAACCTTCACATGCAACCGATACGAGGGGAGGGGAACCATACAAATTCTGATTATTTCTACTGAATAATCGGCCTATACTGATCTATCTACTTCTGGATATAGCAAATGGAGCTGGACTGTGTATGGATAGAAACATATTTCACAAATAAGATTGCGGTATGCACTCAACTACGAGCAGCCTTTAACCACTGCTTACATATACATAAATACATTTACAGTCAGAGACTGACTCTCTGAGATCCATGCAGATATGTTCTTAATCGTCTTGATGATTGAAACTAATCAAGAATATATATTTTTGGCTTGGGAGATGCTTCCTTCTGCCTTTTACATACCTTCTATATACTCCTTTAATGGGTTAAGAGTCTCAACTATCTATAGCCTCAAGATGTGTTACATCTCTGATAAGCATCAAGAATATAAATTTTGTGGGTTGGGAGATGTTTCCTTCTATCTATTCCATACCTTTAATAGACCCTTTTCAGACATTTTTAATGAGCTAAACCTGTAAATTATCATCTTCAATGATTCCAGCAGTATTATACTTATAGTAAGGATCAAGAATATATATTCTATGGGGTAGGAGATGCCTTGTTCTGCATCTCACATACTTTTATTAACCCTTTTACCCATTTCTGATGGGTTAAGAGTCTACATTATCTGCTTGAATACTCAAGATATGTTCTACTTCTGATCAGTAATTCCCTTGGCCGTAAATAGCCATTTATATTAGCCACAATCGGAGCGGAAAGTAATTCTTGCTTACAGGGTATTTGCTCGTCGGTGATTATAGCATAATTTATGTCTCTTTCTTCGACATTTGCTAAATATTTGTGAGGGCATAACTCATTTGGTAACTTAAGTACTTGTCCGTAGCTGGACACGTTCAGACTGGCAAAGGCCAGAGGATGGATGAAAAGAGTGAGAAAAAGCTGGGGGATCGAGTGCAGCAAGTGTTTCAGCTGCTGCTGCGGGCTATGGTAATGGTGTGTGTGCGTGTGTGTGTGTGTGTGTGTGTGTGTGTGCTTTTAGGAATTAAGCGTGTAAAATACGAGCGCATAAATCTATTCTGTACGCATTTAAACAACAACAAGAACAACAACGGCTACGGCTGCGGCTACGGCCACGGCGGCCAGGAGGCTACCAGGCATAGCTCTCGGCACAGTTCTGGTGTAATCACGCCATGCCCCATGCCTCTGTTCCCCATTCGCAATTCCCCTATTCGCCATTCGCCATTCGCCACTCGCCATTCGTTATTCGCCGTTTGCCGAGAAATGTAATTAGGCCTGCTGCCATGTGGAACGCATTGCTAAGAGGGAGGCGGCATAGGGGCGGCAGCAGAGGAGGAGGAGGAGCAGGTCAGTTAACAGATGGCTTCGGGTTTGGCTTCGGTTTCGGCTACGGCTACGGGTTGACCGCACAGGCAGCTGACCAACAGCAATTGCGTTCCTTAACACAGTGCACTGTAATTTGGTTAAGCGATAACGGTTCCAAGTGCATCGACTACTTCTACGCCTCATAATGACAATATTACCTGCATTGCTGCTGCCAGGTGAGCGCTGCGAAAGTTAACTGAATTATGCCCGCACACGGTCAATGAGAGCAAAGTAATTGCAGTTTATTTGCCCATAAACCAAAAGAAAACAGCATCAATTAAATATGCCTGAAGATCGACTTACAAATGCTCTACAAACCGAAGATTGTAATTATAAATCAAGGAATTTAAGCGCTAAACTATGAATAAATAAATTCAATCGTAAAATTAAGAGCGAAAGCCTTTAAAATGCTTAAAGAGATCATTTAGGATGATTCTTATACTTAAGGAATCTCTGCGAAGCATATGTGCAAACGTCTTATACGTTTTTATAAGAGAATCAGTTCTAAGTTTGTTCTAGTCTTCGCTCGTTCGCTTATGCAGCTGCTTATCTGCTCATCTGCCCATTACCTCGCCTACTTCTTCTTTCAATCATTTTTATGCAGTTACACGCATACATATGTTTACATAATTATATGTATGTGTGTATGTTTATGTAATATTGTCGTCCCGTTCTTGACACAAGCAAGCGACAGCTTCAAAGCAAATTTGAATAGAGTATTTACGAGTAGAAGGAAATGATAGAGCAACTTTGAGTTGCGCTGAGTGTACTTCTTGTTCCTCCCCCCCCAATCCCCCCAAACTTGATGACATTGTTATTATGCCCTTCATTGTAGGTAACTGAAAAACAATGTGCTCAAAACGAATGAAGGCAGCGCTAAAAAGTAGAAGTAAAAACAACAAAAAAAAGCTTCAAAGTGTGCAATGAAAAGTAAGTAAAACGGTGCAGCGACAACAGGAGTAAAGAGAAAAAACGAGTACAAGACTTGAAAGAAAAAATCGAAAACATAAAAACAAGAGGAAAACGAGTGGAGTGATAAAGAATAATGACCACTTTGCCATCTCGTGGCAAATAACCATTCATCAAATTGTCCAAATTACAGACATTTCACAATGACGAGAGTTCTTCGCCCCCTTTTCTGATGAGTTGGCAGTGCCGCCGCCAGAACGGCGACGATGACTGCAATTCGTTTACACCAATTTTATGGTAACAAGCTTCTCCACCTCTCTTTCTCTTACTCTCTCCCTCTCTCTCTCTTTCTATGACAGACCCTGTGGCAGCTGCTGGCGAATGAGTTGCATTTGAGCTTCGAATTGAAATGACCAAATTGCCGGCTGCATTTGGATGTGTCTCGTTTGTTCACGACTCACGCCTAAAACTATGCAACAGCTGCTGCAGCTCCCAACTGTAGCTCCCCTTTCTCCATCTCGTTCTCTCTCTTTCCTTTCGGTCTATTGCGCCCCCTCACTGGGCAGCATTCAATTTCATGGCTCGCCGCTGACGCTCGACAACTGCAATTTGGGGACATTAAGTTTTGACATTGAATAATCACCCTGAAAGGCGTTGACGAGACCCACTGTGCATAGTGTACACAACACACAATACACTCTCTTTCCTCTGGTTGTCCAATATGTCGCACTCTCTTTCATCTCTCATACTCTCTGAATGCTCATTCATGAATTCGCTAAGCCTCTGCACCTATAATAAATTCAACTCACTCGTCATCGCCGCTGCGAAAGCAGCGCCGCATATGAAATTTTCATAAGGGAGAGCGTCGATGTGGAGGATGGGGCTCGGGGTACAGCCAGGGGGGCAGGAAGGGAGCAGTTTCTACTTAGGTTTGGCCACGCCAGAGCTGGCTTTTATTTTGATTTATTTGCCACAGACACGACAGTTAATTTGATATTTTGATTAACTACAGCAACAACAAATGGTTAGATTGCATTGGAAATGGGTTTGGGGAATGGGAATGGGAATGGGTTTCCACTCTCGAGGTAAGTGAGTAAAAGGGTGGCCAAGGGTCAGTCAGCTGTTGCTGCCAGCTAATCCCTTGCGTAAGCCAAAAAAATAACAACGACATTTTGATGCCTTCGGTTCGTTTCATTCACGGATTCCACATAATTTTGTAATTTTTATTCACTTTGCGAAAATGTGAAAATAATTGCACTGCAGTTAATTTATTATGTTGCTGCCAGGCAAAGAAATGGTGTGAGACATTTACCCCCAGATCTGCTACACCAAGTCCCGAGGAGATGGCGAACAGTGGGCTGAGGTCGCATGAAAATGTGATCAAATTGTGAATACCAAGAAGTTTCTTATGAGATACAGTCTGATATATATTTACTTGCGTTTCTATTACATATTATTATAAAGTGCAGTTGCACAGTGGGCTGAGACATAGATTTTGGTAATGAAAAATATTATTTAAATATATTTTATTTAATTATAATTTTATTTTATTAATTTCTATAACAATCAAAAGTTATCAATCACATAATTTATTTCAACAAATCATTAAGATTCTTTTCCCACATAATTTGAATAGAAGGCGACCCACTGTGCGCCCTGGGCACGCCTGCCGCTGGCAAACTGTTTATTGTGAAAATTGATTTATTATCGCGATGGTCGGGTTTCTCTTGCTGCGCCTCCCCACACACACACACACACAGACAGACAGACAGACAGAGGACGTATGAGTACACAGGTTCTGGCACTCGTTGCGAGTCTGTCATATAAAATTGGAGTGGTTGCCGTCGCGTTGTTGCATGCATCACCGGCGAGCGCAGCGTCGACGTCGTCGATTGTTTATCTTGCCGTTGTTGTTGCATATTTGCATCGATTAAAATAAGAATTTTACATGCGATTCGTGTTGTCGTCGCCTGGCTTTGTCTGCCACTCATTGGACCCGACACAGCCACAGACCCAGAGCCAGACCCAGAGCCAGACTAAGAGTCAGACTCAGAGACTCAGACCCCAGAGGAGAGTGATCCCCTTTAGCATGCGGCTTAATAAATTTATAAAATAGCGCCAAGGAGTGCTGCCGACGTCCGGAGGAGTTAAGGACAGGAGCCAAGGAGCAGCAAGGAGCAGAAGTACTGCTAAAATATGCATGTATGCATGAATTTTAACGAATTGCTGATGAAAATGTCGCGTCATAAATTATTTCGTATTTAGAGGGAAAGGGAAATGGAGTAGCAAATGGGGTGTAAGCGGGCAGGGAAAGATTCGCCGATTCCCCGATTCGCCGATTCTCCGATTCAGCCGCGTGAGATAAATTGCACTGGCCAATTGGCCTTACCCAATCCCAATCCCAACTCTGTCCCTGCTCCTGTCTGTTTTGCTGTGTGCATGCATAAATTAAATTTATATTTTACTTTCGAGTTATGCGTCTGGGTAATTATTTTATCTTTTGGCCCCCTGTACAACGCATATACGGTACACTTTATATTGGGTACTTGGTACACACTCTGCACCACTGTACACAATGCACTCTGCACCACTAGCTGCCTGTCTGGCTGGCTGCCTGGCTGACTGCCTGGCTACGTGGCCGTGCATGGCATTCAAAGGTTAATTGGCATTTTCGGGCTTAATTGCCTACCGAGTGGCACATGCACATGCACCACATGCACATGCAGCACATCCACGCCCAACCACAACGACTTATTCAAACAACATCGAGGCAGCACTGGTTGGTTACTCCAGAAGCTGAGGCTCAAACAGTTTGTTGATTGATTGCACCAGAAAGTTGGTTGACTGCGCCAATTTATAAAGAGGCTTCCGAGTGTTGTGTTCGACATGTGCAACCCGATTGCACCTTGGGGTGCCTGCCACAGCCTCAGCTGATCTACAAATTGACTGAGCTTTGTCACAACCTCCTCACATGTCAAGGCTAGTATGCAGCTAAAGCTAGGCTAAACTAAACTGGCAAGTGAACAGCATATTGGAAGTTGAAATCACAAGATTCTTTTCTGATTATAGTAAAATATAAAAGATAAAACATAATCTGACTGATATTTGCTTTTGCTATATGTTCTATATATATTCATTAACTTTTTAGTAATCAGTTAATCATTATATATACTGCTTATATATCGTATTTATCTAGTAGATACATAAGTATCTTTTGAAGTTAATCGATTCCCTTTTTGTTTTCTAATTCAAACTTTATATCTCCTTTATCTACTTTATATCTTCTTTAGGATATATCTATATCTATATATTCTTTTCCAATATATTCTATATTCTATATATATTGTATATATTATTTAAGCCCTCAAGTAATTAATTTATCAGCTATATCTGTAGCTTATGTACTACATTTATCCAGAATACAAAAGTATCTTTTCGATTCGCTTTCTGTTTTCTAACTCAAACTTTATATCTACTTTGTCTACTTTATATATTCCATTGGTATATATTCTTCTGCTATATATTCTGTATATATTAATTAACCTGTTAAGTAATCAGTTTATCAGCTAAATAGCTTTTGTATCATATTTATTCAGTAGATACAAAAGTATCTTATAAAGTTCATCTTTAACTCGATTCGCTTTCTGTTTTCTAAGTTAAACTTTATATCTTCTTTATCTAGTTTATACCTTCTTTTAATTATATTGATTGATATTCTTTTCCTATATATTCTGTATATATTAATTACCCGCTTATGTAATCAGTTTATCAGCTATATATGTAGCTTATATACTACATTTATGCAGTAGATACAAAAGTATATTTTAGCTCTCAACTCAATTCCTTTTCTGTTCTGTAAGTCAAACTTTAACCAGTTTATATCTGCTCTATATTCTAATTTCAGCTTATCTATTTAGTAGATCTTTAACTTACATATGTAGCACATATATTTATATACTAATGCATATGTATATACCATATATATATATATATATATTATGATCCCATGCAATCGTCATGCTGCTTAACCGCAAGAGCCATAAAACTCAACTTGGCGCAAAGAGATGCCTTTCCGAGTGGCCGCTGGCCGTGTCGAATGTGTTGTCTGGTTGGAGCTCTGGCTGGGGATTGGGGATTGGGGGTTGTCATGTCTCGGCAGGCGTCAACACTGGCGCGCCAGAATTGGCATTAATGAGTAGACAAAGAGTCAAAGAACAACAACAATAGCAACAACGAGGAGGCGAAGGAGAGTGGCCACTTAGCGGCGGAGCAGCGCAGAAAATGCGTCGATCAAATTAACAATTTAATTTCTTAGAAAACTAATTAAAGATCACGCAACGCGCCGAGCTGTATAGCTAAATAGCTGTTGCCTTCACCTCATCCACATCAACCGCCTCCTGCTCCTCCTCCTGGTCTTCCACCTCCTCCATAAGATTGGCTGATGTCTTGGCTGACTTGGCTGAACTGTCTAGGCGTCTTGGCTTGGCGTTGCCTGACTGCGTGTTGCCATCAGTAGTTGTTGTTGTTGTTGTTGCTGCTGCTGCTGCTGTCCGTGTCTGAGCGGGTGCCTGCAACATGCGTCAAGCATTCGCAATTAGCGAGTTGCAGCCATCAGTCGCCCATTAAATGCAGGCAAACATGCGCACACTTGATTTTCCAATCAGAACGCCACAAGACACTGGGGCCCTCGCCGCTTAAAAGAGCGGCCCAGTCAGAGACGTCAGCAACATTTGCTGCCAGCAGCAACAACAGCAACAGCAACAGCAATCAGCAATGGTTGCTCACAATTAGCCGAATATAAAATACCCTGGAAGGGTTACAGCTAAAGACCAGAAAGATGCCTAAGACTAGTCTAACTTATCTCTAACTTCATTATGGATTATATAGAATATATATATCTCATATATATATAGAGATATATATAGAGATATATATGGTCGATCAGAGCTGATTATAAATATATTAAGCCCGTTTAGTTAGCGTATTTACATCAATGTGCAACGTTGCAATTGCCGCCTGCCAGCGGCTGATGGATGGATTGCCTGTTTGACTGGCCTCCCCTTGCCCCGCCTCGCCTCGTCTTGCCTCGACGATGCCACACATGCTAAACTATTTCCTCTGCTGGCAGTCTCCCCTCTGGCCACGCCTTCAATTCCACGCCCCTTGTTTGTTCGCGCTCGTGTGTGCCTTGTCAAGAGTGGCAGCCACTGGGAGCGGCGATCAACAGAGGGAAGGGGAGCGGGAAGGGGGTAGGAGACTGGGGTACATCGTCAACGTTGACTGCTAATAGACGCTCACGCTTACGACATGCCACACATCAGTCGCAGCCAGCCTGCACGGGAATGCTGCTTCAGCTTTCAGCTCTAGATGTGGATGTGAATGTGGATGTGGATGTGGGCCCTGGGTCGTTACAGGCCTGGGAGCATCATTCGAGCAATGGCAATCGGTGCATTGCTTGGGACTCGAGTTGTTGATGTTGCATATAATTAATTTATTATGTTGTTGCCGCTCTGCAGCCTCTGGCCATAGTCGCATATATCGTGGTATATATATATATATTCCTGCCTCTTGTGTTTATGACGCATTTATGGCTGCATTTATAATGTTTGCCAACGGAGTCGTGCAGCAATCGGAGTCGACTCTGCGTGTTATTAGTTTTGCATTTGGCAACCGCACAGGAAACAAACTCAGCAACTGTCTGGACTGGCCATAGATGGTAACTGGATTGCAGTAAATGAGCAATTTGTAGACATCACTTAAGGAACACTCGAACCTCCCAGTGACAACTTGCAACTTGCAACTTGCAACAGGCATGTTTTGGCCTGAGGGGCAGCAACTCTGCAACTGCAATGTCAGTTAGCTTAACCTCTTGACGCACGGCTATTGACCCAAAGGCCAAAGATCATCGATAATTGACTTTAAATTGTGCACTTTAACCAGCTGTCCCAGCTGTCCCACTCCTGGACACATGGCTACTCCAGCTCCAAGTAGTTTCAAGCAGCTCCAAGCACCACGCGAAGCCTCGACTGCAATTTCCATCAATCAAACGAGGCGCTGCGCACCGACTTGGCGCACACACGCTAGACCGCTGCGAAAGGTCAAAGGCAGCACCAAGGGGCGTGCCACACACCCACACACACCCACACACACACCCACACACATATGCAAACAGCAAGTGGAAAGCGCCTTTGACATGGCGCAGGGCAAAAAGAAAAAGAGTTTTCCGGCTTGCGTTCTGCCTAAAAGGCAATTTAATTGAGGAACTGCCTTTAGTCAAGGCCTCAATGTTTCGGCCTGGTTTGGTTTATTGGCCCGATTGGCCAATAGACAAATATTTGCACTGCCAATTTATCATTTCATTTAATCGCACAAAAGTGCAACTGCATTTGGAAAACATTAATCATACAACATGTTGGCAGGCTGTCAACACCGCGATGGTTGCATGCCACGTTGCCTGGTTGCAACTCACTCGTCTCTCGTCATCATCAACAACAACATCCATTAACCAATACAAATTACCAGCTGAGCTACATTATAATCTAGTTTCAGGCACGCGCTGCTCCCAAGGAGCAAAAACTGTCTGAACTGAATTCATCACGAAATCTGTTGACATCAAGTTTCAGACACTCAAAAAAACAAGAAATATGGCAAATAGAAATATATTAAATAGAGTTGGGCATATTATGGAATACTATATACATTTCTATATATAAAAAGGTATTGATTAGAGTAGAGATTATTGTGGAATATTTTATACACGCTCACAAATTCGAAATATTTTCTTCTTCGCAAAATTACAAATTAAAAAAATGTTAAAATTTCTAGTTCTTTTTTATAGTGGAAAGGCGAGCAAATGCTTTATTCTTATTTTTTTTAATAAATAGAGCAATAATAGAATTTTATGGAATTTTATTTACATTTCTATAGAGGCTCACAAATTCGAACTATTTTGTTTCTAGGCTTATTTCAATTTCTAAAAATTTCAAATTTCTGGTTATTTTTTGTGGAAATCGAGCGAATTCCTCTTCAACAGAAGAAATTCCACACAAATTATTTTACTAATAAGTATTTTCTATTTATCACATATAAATCAGAAATATTTATACTTTTTTTTGACTTCAATAAATTTGATAAAATGATTTTATTGGGAAGCACAACAGATTGATCAAATGATTGGTAGAAAGAAAACTCTTTTTTTGTATAGAATTTAATTATATTTTTGACACTTTCCATAATAATAAGGAATTTTCGTTTATTGTTGGAATTTTGGGAGCAATAAAATGAATTAAAAGCATACAAAAATAAGTAGAAATGCTCTGGAATTATAGCCTAAAGTATTACTCTTAGTGATTTCAATACATTCTAAAATCTATATTCTAATATCTAAAAATTATGGTAACATATATAGGGACTCTAATTTGTGAGTTTTTACTGTATTAAATAAATAATAAATCCAATTCATTCCCTGCAGAAAATGCTGAATCAATTCAAAATCATTTTTAAATAATAAATAATTTACCTTTTTAATTTCCAGATTTATTTTAAATATTTTTATATTATATTATTTATACTTAAACTATTATCTTTTAGACGACTGTTCGTAGTCGACTCTAAATAAAATTATATAAATAAATAATAATTACTAACAGCAGAGTTTATAGCGTAAAAATAAAGCCTCATGTCCTTAGCTGAAGATCAATTAATATATACAAACATAAGGCAATAAATTAAATAAAATTGCTTTTGAAACATTTTGATTGATTTAATATACTAAAATTCTAGTGTCAATTATAAGGATAATCTTTTTATTCTTTATATATAAATATAATTATAAATATTCTAAAATTTCTTAACAAACTCATAGCTTGTGTAGCAGTTGATCAAAAAATTAATTTCGGGGCTGTAAAAGAAACTCCTTTACCACCCCGGGTAACTCCCATTCAAAGTTCGAGATCTTTATAAATCGTTTGCTACACATCAAAAAGAGTAATGAGATTTCAACAGAGAAATAAGTAGAGAATTTTGACTTGGGTATCGTGAGGAACGAAAGTATATTTGAAGCTCGTTAATCATATGGCAGGCACACCCACATTTCCGTATGACATATCATTTCTCTTGTCAGTTAACTTAAATCGTGTATGGCAGAGCTGTCAAAGGGTACAAGGGAAACAGTTTCCTTAACATTATTAATGAAGAGCATTTAACGAAAGGAAACTCCGCTATAGATCCAGTATATATATATATATATATATGATATGTATGATGGGCCATTAACAAGTTCGGATCGGAGGAGCATCATTAGTCTCATTTACGAGCAGACAAATTGACAAGAACAGAAGTCACTTCCTGCCGGTGTGTGTGTGTGTGAGTTACAAATAAACTTTTCCAGCCATTTCCGTTGAGCAACGCCTGTTCGGCGGACTTCTATAAGAGATTTTTCACAATTTTCCACAGTGTACACATTTTTCACAATTTCCCAACAACCGAGCCCAGAACATAGACTTCTGATGACTCCGGGATTCGACTGGACACAAAGGCAGGCACAACCCCAGCAGCTACCATCGTATACGTGAGCGTCTTTTCTTCTGTCATTCTGTCAGTCTATCATTCTGTCATTCTGTCAGTCTGTCATTCTGTCAGTCTGTCGGTCTGTCAGTAGCTCAGTTGCGATGAGATTTTTTTGATTGATGTCGAGTGCCGCGTTGCAGTGCTCTTAAATTTTTATAAATTATCATTTTCCATCAAAGCAGCTCGCAGACATATTTTTCATGTCAGACAACGCTCTCTCTCTCTTTCTATCTGTCTATCTCATTCACTCATTGTGCACTTCCCGCAATTGATTGATGAAAATGTGGGGCGTGTTTCGAAATAAAAGAAATACTCGTAATAATATTAATAATGATAAATCTATGCAAATTACGTTAAGAAATTATTAGTTTCATTTTATATAGGAATAAAAATAGGAATCTCTTGATGGATTTTATATTAATTTGCCAATCATTTATCATATTATTATATATTGCTCGCGTGGGCTCTGGCCAGACGCTATTTGATTTCTGTGATTTGTTTCTTTTTTTCTGTTTAGGTGGAAAAGATTTCTGCGACGTGGGCTTAAAATTATTCAAAAGATTCACAGAAATTTGTACAACATTTCAAATTTGACAAAGTGCATGGAAAATAATATTCCAAGCAAATTGAAGCATCGTTAAACTTAATATACATAAGACATAATGATATATAATACATACATATACATAAGGACATAATGATATAGAGACAGATTAAAATTAAGAGGGTGATAGGAAATCCACTCAGACAAGAAGTTTACCAGCAGTTGATATACTATAGAAATTATATAGATACTATAGATATAGATATTATATAGATTGATGTATATGTCTATATTTAATAAAAAGGAATTTGTAATTTCAACTACTAAATGAAAGTTATATTATTCTAACAACGATTTACATACTGTCAGATGTAAAGTCAAGGAGTATTTGTTTATTCTTTAGGCACTTAAGACTCTAAATGAAAATTGACTCACAGATCGATTATAAGTTAAAAAATAAATAAAATAAAAGAGAGATAAAATAAATTGTTATTTATTAAATTAGTTATTTATTCAAATATTTATTTGCCAATTAATTTTGTTCAATAACATTTTTA
This sequence comes from Hirtodrosophila trivittata, assembly GCA_035045065.1. Taxonomy (NCBI): domain Eukaryota; kingdom Metazoa; phylum Arthropoda; class Insecta; order Diptera; family Drosophilidae; genus Hirtodrosophila; species Hirtodrosophila trivittata. The sequence continues at coordinate 1,379,114 of JAWNNK010001445.1, read as the reverse complement.
CTTATGTTTTTTTTACATTTATTTTTTTATATATTTATTTTTTTAACATTTTTTAAAAATTTTTAATCTTTTTTGCGAATTTCTTTATTTATTTTATTTATTTATATGTTATCCATTTATCTTCTTATTTTCTATATTTTTTTATTATTATTTTATTATATTATTATTTATTGTTTATTTATTTAGAGTCGATTTATAACAGCTGACCACTAGATAAAATTATATTATAAAATATATATTATATATATAAAAAAATAAAGTAAAATAAAAAGAAAATATATAAATATTACATATAATAAAATATAAATTGAATAAAAATATTAATGCTATAAAAATTAAATTGAACAAGAAGAGGAAACAGAGGAAAAAGTATAGAAAAAAAAAGAGAAAAGAAAAGAAAACCACAACCAGAAGGAAAGAAAGTTTCCTAGAGGCAGATAGTTTCAATTAGCTCTACAAGGAATGAGAAATTAAGAGTATTTAAAAGAAGAAGATTTATTTAATTTTATATCTCACAATCAGTTTTTAATTGGAAGTATTATACCAGATCTACATTCCCCTCTCTGTACACAAAAATAGCTGTCATATTTTTTATTTAGTTGCAGCCACACAAATATTTCACACATTTCGTCGGACTCGTGTAGGCATTCAAAGGATGTTAACTAACAAATTGATTTATTTATGCGCCCTGTGTAATGGACAATAGCGAAATTCCTGGGAGTAAATCTGTGTGCATTTTGGACATTTCAACAACTTCATTTTGTGGTTTTTAGCCAAATGCAAGCCCGAAATGTTGCGGCTCGAGAGCAGAGAAAAAACAATGAGAATGAGTGTGAGTGTGAGAGTGATGTGTGTGTGTGTGTGTGTGTGTGTGTAGTTGTCGGACTACTTGTATAGTGAACTTGTGGCTTAGGGGCAATAAAACTATTTACAGTTCAATTTGCTGTAATATTTGCAGTTGGAACCACAAACGACAAATATGCCGGCAGCCGCAGACGAGCTGAGAATGAGAGCTCAGAACCAGTTGGCTGAGGCCAAGCCTTTGGGTAAATGGCAAACAACTTTTATAGAATGCGTTGGCGCGTTCTGAAGGAATCAAAGTTTACACACACACACACACACCACACACCCATAGGAAACACACACCGAAGTCATGTGCGGCATATCTGAAAATCTACAGACAATAATCCAGTGTCTGGCATGGGTATGTACAGCTCTGGACTGCATGGACACTGCCAGTCGACACTTTCCATATCAAAACCTCATACTAAAACAACAACAACAACAACAACAACACACACACAACCACAACAACAACCACAGCAACAACAACAACTGGCAAGTTATGCAACCAATTTACATACAAAAACAACTCAATAAACGTGCGAAATGCTAACGATTTGTAAAAGTTAAATCCTTCACACAAACACAAACACTACACACACACACTCTACACACACACACACACAGTAGACATGTATGTAGGTGCCTGGATGTGTATGTTTAGTATGTTATTGGCTTGATTCCATGTTGGGAGGCGGTGGGTTCAGGCAATTTAGCAAAGTATTTCCTCGACGCCCCAAAAAAGTTGCCCACTTTTTGCTACACTTACTCGACGATGACGTCGTCGCCAGCTCCTCCCCTCTTCCCCATCCTTTGGCTGCTCCCAACTCGTAAACTTTGGGCTTATTTCGGTGGCCGTGCCCGACCATGAAGCGGAAATTGTGCATGAAAGCTCCGCTCAGACCTCCCCCCGATCACCCGACCCAACGACCTCTTGAGCCCTTGTGACCCCCTCCGTCTATAGCCCAATCCCCATTCAACACGGCAACGAGATTCTAACTCGATTATTATAATATTCAACTATATAATCCAATGAGAAAGTTTGCTAATAAGCTGCTAGTTGAGTGCACCACTTACCAGTTAATGTTGCTCCACTCGAGGACTCGAGGACATTCGTTTTTATTGTTGTTCTGCCACATAAAATGACGGCTCTGAGTTCGCCTTCCACCACGATTACAGTCAGTTAGTTGGAGTCTATCATAAATGGTATTTCAATTCAATTTGATGGCCCTGAAAAGAGCAGGAAATCAGTGCAAGGAGCAGACTTTACTTCCAACTTACTTTTCAGACCATTCAATTTGCTCTGGATAAATATAATTTGTATAAGAAATACGAAAATCTGGGAACAGTTTAACTTGAATAATTAAATAATGTAAAAGTCGAGTGATTTTTTACATACAAGAATGTAGATTTGATATTTTGGCAAAATAAGTTTATTTTATATAAAGTAATCACATATTGATTCAATGCAACATTTGACAACATCAAGAATCCTTTCGAAGAAATGTTTGGAGACGCCATTCGGCATTTCCTTTAAATAGTTCCAGCATATTGAGAGTGCTTTTCCTTTATTAATGCTATCATTAAACTAGTTCTAAACTCTCCTATAACTATTTTGAAGCTAAAATTGTATGTGCACTTGTTGCATGAAGTCTTATCAGGAGGCTGTTCTGGGTACTATGGAAAATCGGGAGTCCGCGCAACTTGTTCCGTCCGATCTTTAGGTGTGTCCCCTCGGGGAACGAGCGATGATTCCACGCTTAAACGTCTGAACACCTTAAGATTAGGTCTAAGAAGACTGTTGCTTAGACCTAAACTTATCTACTTTATGTTCGAAAAGTCACGCTTAGACCTAAACTTATCTAACTTTATGGTCGAAAGTTTCTAATCAAGGCGATTAAGGGAAATAGTTGATGGTTGATAGTTGATCTGCAAATCAATTTGGCGCGTTCATAAAGGGTTATTATTATATTAAAAGGTCCTGTTTACTTTAAGACGCACCTTATAGAACTGTTATACGATTTCTTAGAAGTCATCTATGGTCTATGCTAACCATAATATCATAGGTTATAATGTCTTAAAGATAACATAGAATGGTTTATCAACAAAAGGTCTTACTGAGGCTTGGAAGTCTTGCAGCTCTTCTGTAATGAAGGGTTAGAGATTGTTATGCTTGATAAGGGGCCACTTAAGTTGAACAACTGGAGCAGCAAATAAGATACAGTTCACATCCCATAAACTTAACATCAAGTGCGTTCCCCATATCAAAGTGTATTCTAATGATTCCAAAGGACTCTATACATATAACTTAAGAACAAAAAGTAGGATATTCATTGAGTTAGAGATAGAAAACAAACCACAAACATTATGAAGATATTATAAAGAATATCTTTGTCTGTCAAGTCTATAATCAAGTGTTCATATTATCAAGCATGCACTGCAGCTCTCAATTGTTAGGTATAGGGTATTCCCTAGTTGGGGATATTACTAGCAAAGACTTAGCTTTTCCTGCTGTTTTCGCTCTGCTAATGCCTGTTGTACGTAATAATATGGTAGCCGGGCTTCGAATCCCTTGTACAGATCCCAGATAAGCCGCATCTGATAGTTAGTGTCGCCCACGCAGTTGGTGTTTAATTGCTGCTAATCACACACAAACACACACACAGACACACACAAGAAAAGTCTGCAAACGACTTGAACGACTTTCACTAAGCAACGTGGCATGAAAAATGGCTCAAATGCAACGCGCACAACAACAACAGAAACAACAACAAAGGTGACGCCAACGCCAGTTGCTGCTAACGGTATTTAATGACACATAAAGTCGTCAATCACTCAGTAAATCTCGACATGTCGCCTATGCCTGCCACTCGCACTGCGAGTGGACGCCAGTAACCACATCTGGAGCCGGGTACCCTCACTGAACCCGAATCCGAATCCGAGTAGAGTCCGAATCGGAGACCAGACAACGTGCAACACTCCCGGTAGCAACAATTTGACAGCTGGCCGACAGTTTAAATTAATTGATTTATATATTTACAAAGGAAAAGTGGACAGAGGTGTGGCGCTTTTTTTGGATTCTCCCACACCGAAGCGGTCACTCATGGAGTCTCAGGCTACCAAAAATAAGCCACACATATACCCTATATATATACTTTGATGGAGTATATCAGTGCATGCAACAGGCAGGGTAAAACACTTGTTCCTGATAAGATTCTATAGCACATTCCAGGTCAATCTCTGGAGTAGCTCACAGATCGATGGAAACTGAAAGCATAGATACAAAAACTTAAGTGCCAGCTGTGTTAGGGTATAAGGGTATACAGTCTTCTATATAAGAGATTATAGATTAGAGTTTAGATTACTTTAGACCCCCTTTTATAGGGTATTACCCCGTGTAGCAGTCTCTGGTTGGATCTTGTTTCAATTAGGCAAGTGGCGTCGCACTCATCATAATCGCTGTTTACCATCTTGTCAAATGCTTTTCGAGTGTAGGAGGAGTGGCTCCACTCCAGAGCAGGAGAGAGTGCTCCTAAGCACCTGCTGTGTGGGTCTTATCAGGCGTCAAAGTGCCGTTTTATGGACAGTGTAATAGCTTTGTCGATATGTTTAATTATATGATGGATTGCGTCTAGGTGGCAAGAGTCAAGTAATTGGGGGCTAAGACTCAATGATTATCTATATATATATACGAGTATATATGTGTTTGTATCTGAAGTGTCTGCCGTCGTCTTGTGTCGTGTTTATAGCACATTTATAAGCCTTTTATGTGACCACATAAATCAAACTGCCAAGCTCCCAATTGACCCGGCCATGGACGCTGTCGCGCCATTTGACTGATGGCGTCTCTAGCCTGCCGGATCGGCTCAGCGATCAATCGATGAATCTCGGAACTGGACATGGACTTGGACTACCTACAAATGCGTCAAAGCTAACAAGATTGATGGCTGAGGATCGATGGATGATGTCGCCTCACTTCGACTTGTATTCAAAATGGATTTGGAATGGTTCTCAAAATCGATTTGGGTATCGAACTTTGATGTGCCGCCTGTTGCCTGTTGCCTGCTGTTTTGACAGCTCGATCGAGTTCTTAATTTGATCATGTGTCTGCTCAATAAAATATTAATGGTCATTAGCCAAACTACGATTCAATTAAGGTTTTATTTGTAGAACTTAACTGGGATTTTAACTACCAATCGGCACAAGGACAGAGCACGTTTTGGTGCCTGCGAAGCAAACAACTTTATTACACTAATCAACATAATCCCAGTTGAGATTGTCCCGAGCAACTCTTTTGCATCCTTCTGTCAGCCACGACATCATCATCATCATCATCAGTATCATCATTATAATGATTATAATCATCATCATCGCCGCTGCTGACATCGTCTGGTTAATCCCACTCGTAAGCATTTTGTCACATTTCAAAATCATTTATCATAAGCTTTCACAACAGACCCCGTAGACCTTACCCCTACCCCTCTCACGCCCCATTCAACAACATCCATTGGCAGCCCTATATATAATACATAATATCCCAAACCGTACTCCTGCCATCAAGTCCGTATCCCATCCCATTCCGGTACATCTCTGTCATTGCAATGACAGTTGAGCACATTAATTTTTCAGCACAGACTTTAGAAAATTTGTTCAAACAACAAATTTCTCAATGTGAATGCTCTCTATCTGTCTCTCTCTCTCTCTCTCTTTCTCTGTCTTTGTGTGTGTTGAGTAACAAGTAATTTTTCATATCATAAATTTTCAAGTCAGTTAATCCCACACGCGGCGTTCGTTTGTCAGTTTTGCTCTCTCCTCGTCTCCTCTCCTCTCTCTGCTTGTATCTTATTTATGCCTTCCGCTTTGCCCCTTTCTTTCTTTAGCTCTGTCTCTGTCTCTGTCTCTTTCCTCGCCAGCTGTGACATTTTGACATCTCAGTGATAATTCATACTTTTGCATGTCATACTTAATTATGCCGACAGACAGTGTGTGGGTCTTTTATCATATTTAATTTCTCTCCTCAGCATTTCTGTTTCTCTTTAAATTGTTGCACATCATTATGGGGCACACACACACACACACACACACACTCGCACACACCCAGCTCAAACAGTTCACTAATTACCCCAAAAAAGTATAAAAAAAAAACAACCTTCTGCAGCGACAGTGCCCAATCCTCCGCATCTACTAAAACTTCATTTATCACGTGGCAGCTCGCCTGAATACCCCTGCCCTACCCTACCCCCGCTGCTCTGGCCCATGATGATTAATATTTTGCCAAACTCAAATGACATTTCTACACAAAATATGTTTCGAAAGCCCCGCAGAAAAGGGTTTTTCATGCACCAAACGCATCAATCATCGTTGTGGGCTGGCCAAAAGCAAAGCAACAGAAAAAAACAGCCAAATTTTCAGCCAAAATGAGATAGAGACAGAGACAGACAGAGAGAGAGAGTGAAAGAGAGAGACTGAAAATGTGCCTAGAGAACTTGAAATTAGTGACATGTCAACAGGCCACAGGAGAAACCCTGCCGTGAGGTCTATATAATATCGAAATGAGTTTGAGTCAGAAAAGAATACCCCTAATAATAAAATACTTTCCTTTTTTGACATCTCAAATGATTTACTCTTTGTTATTACAGATTGATCTTTTTCTATTCTTTATTGTTAACTAAATATGGTAGTAATACTTCGAGTTAGAGTATCTAAGTTTCAGTGTGACCAGACTGAAGCTTGGCTCTTTTTTATTTCTTAACCTCGCACACTGATGTGAGGCCATCAATCTAAACTCTTCATTTTGAAGGCGCGCTGTCAGCCGTAATGACCGGAGCTGAGCGAAAAGCGCCGCACAAACAAAATACAGAAAAATATATCTGGAATGATCGACGGGGAGCCCATATACGTATATACGTATAGTATACGGCGGGGAGGCACTTATTACGGGTCACACATTTCAGCGGCGAGTCGTCAATCATAATTTATAAATGTTGTGGAGAGCTGCAAACGTGCAACCTTAGAAAGATACAAACATAGATACAGATATGTATATAGATACGATATATAGATACGATATATGGAGCTAGAGACAAGAGTCTATGTCTATTTGAGTCATTTGGCTTCTATATATCCACCTAATTATTCAACGTCTCATTAAACAAATAAGTGTGTCAAGAAAACATTTGTTTGCCATACATCACAGCACAAGATAATTTCATTGAGAAGGAAGGCCACAAATGGGAAGGAGAAACATAAAATGAAATCACGTCATGTGAAAATGACAAATCAAATGAGATTAACACGTAATTTTGTTTTCAAAACAAACAGGAAAGAACAACACTACTCTCTCTGTCTCTGTCTATCTCCCTTCCTCTTCTGATCTTTGGTTACAACACATTTCTGTAGATTTATCACTGAGATCACCTGACAGCAACGCATTTGAGGCATGAAATTAGAAATTATAAATAAAATCTCTTAAACACAACCGAGTACCAAGAATTTTGTGTGTAAACAAATTTCAAGAATTCCCCAGAGAACACACCGAAAAAATATAATATAAATTTCACATTCGAGATAAGTAAAAGCTGTCGCATATTTTCAGAATGTTTCATTAGCTTTTACAATATGAAAATTTCTATAATTTTGTGCTGATTCCCTCAAAATGGGTTCTGTCAGCGTTTTCTTTCCAATCTTCAAACGCATAATTTGATTTTCTTCTCAGGGAATTTCCCAGATTTTACAGTATGAATAATGCACAGGAGATACGAGTTAGAGCTTTGAAATATATATAATATCTTAGAGATACTATTATACTATATATAATTTAATAAGTATCTCAGATAAGTGAACGTATCTTTTGTTGTACGATTTTAATATAAAAATAATCGTTTGACTTTATTGGAATTTTGAATGCGTATCTTTCATTTTGTTTAAATTTTCTATCAACTTTTTGTTTCCATTTCTTTAAATATCTCATATAAGAGAATGTATCTTTTGTTCATTTATAAAAATATAAAACCAATCTCTTACCTTTATTGGAAGTTTTGGAATGCATGTCTTTAATTTTGCTTAAATTCTCGATAACTGAGTTCAATCAGCGTTTTCTTCCAATCTTAGTTTGATTTTCTTCCCAGGGAATTCCCCAGATAAAAGTGTTACAATATGAATAATACATAAGAGATAAGTTAGACTTTCAATAAATATATATAAAATATCAATTTTCGGACCGTTTAAGTATATAACTTTTATGAGTATCTCAACTATGTGAATGTATCTTTTTGTTTGATATATAAATATAATATCAGTCGCTTAACTTTATTGGGATTTTAAATGCGTATCTTAAGTTTTTAGTGCATTTCCTATTCAAGCGTTTTCTTTTCAATCTTTCCGTGATTTTCATTCAATTTCAATCTTTTCCCATGGAACTCCACAGACAAACGACAAACGAGATAACTAACAGTTTTGAATACTTGTAGAATGCATAAATAAATATAAAATATCAATCTTCGAACTGCTCACCTATAATAGTTTAAAAAGTATCTCAAATAAGAGAATGTATCTTTTGTTGTATATGATATATAATTCCCATCTTTTGCCTATTATAATTATAGTTTGGAATGCGCATCTTTAATTTTTGCGTTACTTTCTGATAAATGAGATCGATCAGTCTAATTTTTTCTATTCTTTCTTCGATTCTCCTGAAACGAGGCCTTTGATTTTCTTGTCTTGACTGTTTTTGACTTGGTGTTTCAATCCATTTAAGCTTTGCTCGTCTAATGATCCAATTGCGTCGAAAGCTGTCCCGTTCCTGGCTGTCACCTTACTTATCAGCAGAGCAACAACAACAACTATAACTATAACAGTCTACAACAACAACGAGAACAACGAGAACAACTTTGAAAAGTACATCAACGACACTCGCAATGCGCTCGTCGTGCAATTTATTGAGCCCATCAATCAAGTGGCCATTCCATGGATACATTTGTGTGGTGTTGTGATTCTCCGCAAATAATTGTTACCAACGCTGCACATTGCACATGTCCGTCCAACCGGCTGTCCGTCTGTGTGTCTGTTGAACTGTCTGCCTGTCAATGGGTGTGGTCACAGTTGCCTGCACATAGTTTATGGTCCGGGTCCGTTGCTGCTCAGCAATCGTCACTCAACGTCTGCGTCTGCCACAAAAAAGGCCAATCATCGATCATGGTCATCATCATCATCATCTCGTCCAGTGTATACCCGTTCACGTCCACATCCTCATGCTTAACCTCCACCTCGTCCGCGTCCTCATCGCCATTATTGATGAGCTACAGCGAAAAGCAGTCGTCAGTCAGCTGCCTGCAGTCGATGGGCCCCTCACCGGCAAGATAATATCTTTTGCAACAAATTTTTGACAGCTTCGATGCGGCCTCGTATGTTGTGTGTATCTGTGTGTGTGTGTGCATCTGTGTGTGTGCATCTGTGTGTGTAGATGCAGTCGTTGCTTGGACTCGCTTGGACTCTGCTGGCAATCGCCTGAAATCGCTGGGCTGCCTGTTGGGCCCTGTCACATTTATCACAAATTCAATGAATAATAATTTTTGCACGCTGTGTGATGTGACGTGCTAATGTTATCTGATTGGAATCGCTGATGAAGCAACAGGACAGCAATATGAATGTGGATGAGGATGAGGACGATGAGGATGATGAGGATATTGTGAACGTGAACGTGAACGTGCGGTTGTCAGGAGAAGCTCTTAAATATTAATTATGTTCGGCTTTTCGTCTGCCATTTTGTATTATAAATTGCATTTGCGATAAGCGGCGAGTTATTGCCAAGCAGATCATAAACTTTAAGGCCTCGATCATATCCGGCTTTATTGATGATCAACATCTCCATCATCTCTCACTCTCACTCTTGCCATATATCACTATCTATAGACATAAAATCAATATCAATAGACCACAATGATTCCACTATTTACATAGCTTTCACCCTATCTATGTTTGCACTGGCGCCTACCGGTATTACACCCTGACAGCTTTATGATCGGGGTCATCGATCACACTCGAAGTAAAAGTCAACAGACGTTGAGATACGCAAAGTACACAGTGTCCATATAAGAGCCATGCCCGCAGCTAGTGTCACCACAGACAACCCAATATCAGATTTAGCAGGGTATTGGTTAAAGACTCGCCAGGTAGATGATCAGCTCAATTTAGTGATCAATCAAATGGAATCACCCACACAGTCACAACACTCGAGCTGTTTGTTTCTGAAGTGAACTCAAGTGATCTTGAGCTCTTCCTCTTGCCACACACTTCTGGCAGTCTTCACGCTTTCAAATTGAATTCGACATGCAATGTCAGCAGGCTAACCCCTAGGCTAATCAATTACAAAGAGATGCCAAGTTGTCAGAGAGCCAAGAAAACGCGCTGGCGATGGGAAAATGGGCAAATAAGAATGAATGAAGAAGAAGCATCAGGAATCCGAAGAACGAGAAGCTAGCGCCAAATTACTTTCAGCACAGTAAATCAACTGTCCGCCGAGTATTCGCCAGCTATTTCAAAAATCTTGTGTCTACAAAAGACTGTTGACAGTTCTTAATTGCAAAGGATTTTTCGTTCGTTTTCGCGCATTTCTCGCTCTTCCCTATGCAATGCATAAGAAGTACACAAGAAACACATCAAAGTCTAAAGTAAAGTCTATAAGAAACCTTTGGGAGAGCACCTACACGAGACGACAGCTTGCAGCAGCTTCAGAGAAGCTCTAGAGCTTATTGGAATTTGTTTAGATTGAACGTTAATAAAATATCTTCTATAACTGAAATTGTGGGAATCAGTTTGAAAGAAAAGTCAACAAAATGTTTGTCTGATTCGATTCTGGGCAAGATTAGACCATAGGAGGGACCTTTCACGTTACGACTGCTTGAAGCAGATCAGAGAAGGTTATTGGCGTCTTCTTTAACATAAAATGCAAGAAAAGTTATCAAAATGTTTTAAGGAAACGATTTTGGGGGAAATTAAACCATAAGAGGGACCTTACACGTTACGACTGCTTGAAGCAGATCAGTCAAATTGAACAGCTGATGGAAATTAGTGGAGATTGAAGAAAAACTATGCTAAAAAAGAAGTTAAAGAAATTAGATAGAAAGATAAGTTAACAAAATGTTTGTATAAATCGTTTCTGGGGAAGATTTGACTAAGGAAGGGGGACCTTACACGTGACGACTGCTTGAAGCAGATCAGAGCAGATTTTGTTGTCTGTCTTCAGACAGAATTCTTATAAAACTGATGGCATTTTGTGTAGATTGAACCTAAGTGAGAGAAATCTTAGCTATCTTTTGACAGAAAGCTAAACAAAATATCAGTATACATAGATTATGGGGAAGATCACGTCTTATGAAGGACTTTACACGTTACGACTGCTTGAAGTAGCTCAGAAAAGTTATACAGATATTTGCAATTTGGGAATATTGAACTTAAGCTCGAGAAGTAAAAGCTGTTTTTTAACAGAAGCTGGAGGAATCAGATTGAAAGATAAGTAAACATCGATTGTGGGTAACATCAACTCATACGAGGTCCCTACACGGATCAACTGCTTGAAGCAGCTCTGAGAAGTTGCACAGCTGATGGTAATTTGTGTAGATTGAAAGTTATTTAGAGTAAATGAGTAACAGAAATTGTAAATAGAGTTATTAAAATGTTTATAGAAATCGATTCTGTATAAGTTTATACCATAAGAGGGCCCTACACGATACGACACTGACTCCAGCTCAGACAAGTTGCACAACAGATTCGAAGTAAATCAAAGTTTATTGAAGAAAATAACTTTTCAGTGAGCAGACAGCAATCAAATGGTTCAATAAGAGTTATGGCAATCAATTGTATGGTACGTAATCTGGCATATGTGCCATACAGACAGACACGATGCAATTGCTTGAAGTGTTGTACAACTGATTGCAAAGTGTTTTGGTTGAGCCAAGGAAATCGCTTTTCAAACTGAGTAAATGGAGTAATAAAATTGTCTGCCACGATTATCTGGCATGCGACCATATGTAAATATATATGGCTCCTGGTTGGGGCACACAGCTTTTGCGGTGCTTCTCTGGCAAAGTGATTTGCGTATGACGCATGATAACTGTCAATGTTTTGGCAGAGCTCAACTGACAGCTGTCACGCGCGTCGTCGCTTGAGCCGGAAACAAATTTGTAAAGCGCTGGGAGCGAAAATAAAGAGAAAAAAGTCACCAGGAAAAGGCATGACAAAATTCTGTTTGTGTGTTCTTTCATGGGTGTGTGTGTGTGTGTGTGTGTGGTGTGTGTGTGGATGTGGGGAAATGAAAATTGAAATGAATGTGTTGCGTTGCGGCGAGGCTCGTTGGCAGCGTTCGCCTCACAAAAATATATATTAAAAACTTTGCCTCAGGCCAACAACAAAGAAAAGCCCTACAGCACCGAGTACTGAGTACCGAATACTGAGTACGAGTACCATGAGTAGTGAGTACTGAGTACTCTGAGTGCGAGTAAGTAACGTGATAGGGGCTCTTGTGTACGTGCGAGAGACTCGCATGTGTCGCCGCCTGTCAAAGTGTCAACATACGCAAATAACGGTAAAGGATTTGTCACTGACAACACAAACTGAAATACCAAGAGAAAAACACACACACAAAACACACACAAAGCAAAACCAAACACAAAAAGAAAACGAAAAGAAAACGAAGAGCGGAAGGAGGAAAGCGGAAAGCACAAAAAGTGAAATCTGTCAGAGTCTTCTACTAAATTTAAAAAGCAAATAAAAGAAAACCACAAAATTAAGAAACTGCGACGAATTCCACATAAAATACCCTTTATAGGGCAGATTAACAGTTACTTTATATACAAATTTAACTATAGGTTAGATAGAAATTTAACCAGCAGATAAAAAGTGATCGAAACTTAAAGAGGAAAGAAGATTTTGTTCAACATTTTTTCAGCTTTTGCTGTTGGAAAGGAAAATAAATACGGAATAAATATATGAAGAAAATATATAATAAATTATATTATAGAGATCCACTAAGATTGGTTATTATATATTATAATGTATATACTAAATCATGATTGATGGTGGAATTATATAGTATGCCTAGATCTATACCTATATCCAGAAGTCGAGAGACTTTTGAGCTCAGTTTGGTAGAAGAAACAATTTTTTTATGGGGTCGAATTTCTTTAAGGAAAATAAGTTAAGAAAAACCCAATCGCTATTAATATTTCAGATTAGATAGAAAATATGAAAAGTATGAATAATATTATAGTATATAGTTATAGCCGATTTGTGAAGCAATCGAAAAGTTGGATTAAATATGAACCTATACACAAAATTTCGTTTCTCGCAGTTAAACTAAAGAAAGATGCGGCTACTTCAGCTGTTGATCTCAATGTTGATCTGGAATATATATCCAGATATATAATTTATATTATTATAAGCAATGTTTCATATGATCTTAACGAAAAATTGCAGAATTGAACTTAAATTTCAAACTAGAGCAAAATTTGACAGAGTAATTTGAAGATTCATTTTGAAAAGAGAAATTTGTATCAAATATGTAATAATCCAGACAATTTCTTATAAATTACATAAAGTATATATATTATATATAATATGTCCAGATAAATAAACACCCATAAAGGATACAGCTATATATGATTAGCTTTTCTTTTGTGGTACCTAAAATACTTCTGGAAAAACTGCACAAAGGGAAGGCCAAAACTATTTGGACCCAGTTAAGACATGAATGTATCCAAGCTAACTTCATATACGAAATATCTAAAGCCATCTCGATCCTACTTAAGCTGAAGAAGAATCCTTAAAAGTGAGGCTTATCAAACATATGTCATAGATCAGATATATACCCATAAATAGATGCAATAAAGGTTTATAGGAAATGTAATCAAAATGAAAAAATGAAATGAAATTCCATTAGAAATGTTGCGTAGCGTTTTTATTTTTTTGGCGCAATCGTAAGTGGAAATGTCTGTCAATGTCTGTCGATATGTCAGATTGATTGACTGATTGACTGACTGACTGACTGATTGATTGATTGAGTGATTGAGTAAGCGAATGAGCGTACTTTCAAGTGATTTCGTTACCAAATGAGCCGCATGACTCACTTGAGGCACGTAGACAACAACAACAACGAACAACAACAACAACAGCAAGAACAACGTTTACTCGTTATCAATCTTATCAGAAAATGTAATGACATTTAACATGCCGCATCTAAAGACTCTTCCAGAGCCCCTTCCCCCTCCAGAGTTGCCCCCAGTCGTGGTAGCTCTCGTGTCTGTTGATGAAATTGATTTTCCAATTGCTGCCGTTTGACATGTTTGCCAGCTACTGGCACGCAAAGTATTTTGTTTTCCCCCCTCCCTATACCCTTCCCTTTCCCCTTGGTATTATCTTCGAATCGGTTTCCATATGCTGTTGTTGTTGGGTTTGTAATTTATGCGCCAGCTCGTTCATTTGACATGTCAAAAGTTGTGTCACTTGATTGATGACTGCTGTCAACACATATTTTCTAATTTTTTGTCCAACTTCAGTTCTCTCCTACCTAAAATATTTACTCTACCTACGTGTGTGTGTGTGTGTGTTTGTGTGTGTGTGTGTGTGTGTGCTTGTGGTGTGTTTGTATGCGGTTAGGCCGCAAAGGGTTCGGTTAGATGGCTTGTTTTGGGCTCTGCCTCTGGGCTTGGCTTCTAATTTTTGTTTGCTGTTTTCCATTGGGTTCCATCGGTTTATCGATGCTCGCCTCCTTTTCTTTTTTCCTCTTTTTTTTGCCGCAATGTGTGAGAGCACACATTGCATATTTTGTTTAGACCTCCGACATGAGATTGATGAGCTCTGCCCGTTGCCTGTCACATGCTTCAATGGATCGCATGGGTGTCTGCAGCTTGGCAGGACAACCTACATAGAACCAGGAGAGGGGGAAGAGGGGAGGTCGCTTTCACATCTTGACAGCAGCGCAAACAAATTGTGGCGACAGGAAGTGTGCACAAATACAAGAGAGACTACAAATAGGTGTTTTGGGTGGCTAAAGGCGGGGGAGCTAGAGGGGGGCGGCCTGCAAAGGGCGGTAAAGTTACGAGGATTACATTTCTGGTGTCTGGATTGATTGATGGCTACGGCAATGTTGCCTGACATGCAACTAGGTGAGCCCAAAAATATTGAATTCGTTTTCCCTTCTTTCTGACAGCCCTGCAAAGCCCCAACAGTAATACAAACATCAAAAAAACCAAAACGAAACCGAAAACATTCATCATGGCCCTTTCATTGGGCTTCAAGTTATTGCGGCTTATTATTTCTCATAGAGTAACTGTTATAGAGCTTATGGCAACTTCTGTCTATAAAAACGGATAATAAACGTTTTATCACGTTGTAAAAATGTTTGTTTTAATCTGTTTTGAATACTCTCATAGGTTTCAGTTATAAATATGTTAAATATGTTAGCTTCTGTTTCAAATTATATATGGAAAGATCTATAAGAATCGATCTCAAACATCTTATATGTAAGGAATGATATAAAAAGAACTCTATGCAAAGATCTCTTAGGCATGATCTCCAAGGAATAATCTTTAAGGAACAATGTCTAAGGAATAAGCTCTAAGCAACTTTACCTAAGAAAAAATCTCTATAAAACTATCAGATCATGAATCAACCTAAGATTTTACCCCTAAAGAATGGATTCTAAGGAATGATTCGTAGAGAAGGATCTAAGGATGGAAAAGGATGTAAGCAATGATCGCTAAAAGATCTCCAAGCAAAGAACTCTTAGAACTAAGCAACGATGTCTAATAGAGAATCTATAAAGAATTAACCCTAAGGAAGGATTTCTAAGGAACGATCTCTTTGGTCTTATATATAAAGAAAGATCGCGTATGAATGAAGGAATCACCCTATGGAATGAAATCTAAGCCATTCTCTCGAAGGAATGAGCTGTAAGGATCGATGTGTATGGAATAAGCTCCACGGAGCTATCCCCAAAGAAAGATCTTCAAGTAATTATGTCCGAGGAAAGATCTCTAGGGAATGATGTCCAAGGAATGATCTCTTAGGAATCACCCTATGAAATGATATCTAAGGAATGATTTGCGAGGAATTCTCCCTAAGCCATTATCCCGAAGGAATGAGCTGTAAGGATCGATGTGTATGGAATAAGCTCTACGGAACTAAGATCTCTAGGGTATGATGTCTGAGGGAAGATCTCCAAGGTTTATCTATAAGGTATTATATCTAACGAATGATCGTTTAGGAAAGATGTCGAAGGATTATCCCTAAGCATGATCTTTAAAGAAGAATCCCTATACAAAGATCTCTTCGAAATGATCTCTGAGAAAGGAGTTCTAAGGAAATATATCCCTCTGTAATTACAGAGCTTATTAATCATGAAAGTTATAACGTTATAAATAACAATATCATTTATTTGTGGACTGCTGTCAGCCGGAGAGCGCTGATGATTCGATAATGTATATAAACACCTCAACTGCAATTAAGTTGGCAAATAATGCCGACAAGGCAATAAATGATTAAGAGTATTGCGCTAAAAGAGAAGAGAAAAGAGGGAATGAAAGGAAGATGAAGGAAAGAAACATAATTAACCAACAAAATTTTAGGGATACACCCAACTAATTGTATACTCTTTCCCCCAAACTGGCAATCAATTTCTCGCGCTGTAAATTAACCAGCTGACTGGGATCTGAGATCTGAGATGTAGGATTGTGGGATGTGGGATCTGGCAGAGAAGTGGAACCTGGGACAAAGGCAGCTGCTAACTGCTAACTGGCTGGTTGTGCGGAGAGGCAGCTTGTGGGATTGGCGGGCTCTGCGGCTTAGAGCACCCGCACGAGTCTCCGGGACCTGCAATCAACGTACATTAATATGCACGAAAACAATAAACAATGCAGAGGAGGAGCAGAGGATGGACGAGGGATGCTTCCAAGGCGGGGGCGGGGGATGTGTATGGTGTGAGAGGCGTTACAGCGGCAATCATACAAACAACAAGAGAAAAAAAGGTAGGAGAGCAAACGCTGCCGCCAAAAGCAGCCACTACACACACACACACACACAGCTTTGTTGTGTGTATCTCCATCTCTGTTGCACGCTGGTTTTGAACTCAACTGACAATATTTATTGCAAATGCAGCAATAAATTTCAAAACACCATTCGCTAAGCACCACATGGGGTCTCGAAAATTGAAGATAAATTTTAAGGCGGCAATTTATGATTTGTGAGCATAAGCGTGAGTCTCGTTTCAGCCTCGGCCTCGACCCCCTTTCCACCACCTGCCCCACACCCAGACCCAGCTCCACTCCAACTCAGACTCACAGCCACAGCTCGGCGTCTGTATTTGCCACGGCCCGAGACTCTAGCGCTTGCCCTGGGTAGACAATCAGTAGAGCCGCTGTTGACAAGTGTAGAGTGTTTGCCGCCGCACTCCTTCACTCACGAAGAGACTCCGACTCCGACTCCGACTCCGACTGCGACTCCTTCTGGGTCTCCCTCCTCCGGTTTCGATCTGACTCTTTTTCAATTGTGTTTGCCGCGATTTTACTGCCCGCTGCGCCTTTGACAGTCGCACCGAAAGCGAACCTCAATGCGAAAAAAACCTTCGTTTTTCTCTTAGCCCGACTTGGAAATGGACTAGCAGCAGTCGAAAAGAGAACTCCGAAAGGGTTAGACAAATTACTTTTACCAGAATTTATGAAGTAAATACTTTCGAAAATCTGCTCCAAAACTTCGAGCATACAAAACTATAGAAGATGCTTTTAGAAGATAGAAATAAATTGAAATAAAATTTAAAAAATATGAAAGAAGTTTAAATTTAAAAAAAAAATAATTCTGAAGTTTGATCAGGAAAAGATAATATATATGTATACAATATAGTTTTATATTATTTTTCAGATTTTTCTTAACTGCGAAAATTGACTGCAAAAATGATCTAAAAAATAAAAATGAGTTTCAGTAAAAACTCAACTATAATTCGAAGTTAGCTTAGATTTATTTAGTTTAAAAAGAGATTGAGATAAGATAGAAAGACTTATGTTACCTCTAGGCTGATCTGTAAAAGAGAAACCCATCGTAGATTCTATTACTTTTGCTCCGATTCGAGAGCTGTCAGTGATAACTCCGAGTCGTAACAACACTCAGTGCGAATGCCTTAGAGGGAAACCTACTCGTATAATTGAAGTTGCAAGTCCACTGTGCAGCGCGTTGTGTGCTTACAACACCCTGTTGCAATTATTCATTCAGTTGCGGCAACAAGGTACCCGGGCGGGACATGAAGCCGGAAAGCAAAGCAGCTTGCAATCTTCTTCTGGCCATGCACAAACAATCCGCTGCGAGTCTCTACAGCAGCGCAAAGAAAATATATATGGAAAAAAGGTTTATGAATGCCCAGATGAAAAATGGAACATCGTTAAGAGCAATTCATAATAAAAAAGTAAAAAAAACAACAAAACAGATCTACGGTAGAGCCCAGAGCTGAAGAGACTCGCAGCTCGACTTGGAGCTCCAATAATCTGCGCCCAGGCGGTCGGTCACTTGGTCGTCTCCATCGTCTTCGTATTTCTTTCTGCTCAAGCAGCATACAAATTATGACTGCAAGCAGGATATTGGGTTAAAGTTTTCGCCGTTTGGCTATAAACTTGGCCATGGTTTCAGTTGTTGCCACACAGCTGATTTCTATTTGCGGGCGATGGCTAAATGAAGCTGTTGCAACGGCATTTCAATCAGCGGAGAGCCCAAAATAAGCAACTAGCTTATCAATAATTTCATTTTCATGCTCGCATGAGCATCCCCAGCACATGGCCATAAATACGAGTCCAAGCAGCAACAGGACCGGGACCAGGGCGAGCACCAGGCGACTGGCTAGGGAAATTTATAGAGTCTGTTCCATGGGCTGTCAGGTGAAATAAATAATAAATTCGTTATATCGCCGGACAGCGGCGGCTATCAACAGTCAGCAACAACGAGAGCTGCAACTTGTGGCAGCGGCAGAAAGGGGCGTATGATGAAGGCACGCCCACATTGAAGTCATTCCACACACAGCTGCAAGTCGCCCCTCAGGCCAACAAATTTGAATTCAATGAGAGATGAAATCATTAAGTTTCGAGGCAATTTCCAGTCTGCGGTTGCAACTTTGACCAGCAAATGGTTCAATCGTGCGGCGAAGGAAATATTATTGAAAGAGCTGACAGGAGGGAGTAGAAGATGAGGAGCAGGAGGAGGAGTTCTGAAGGGAATTAGTTGATATATAATTAAAGTGAAGCCATGTCTAAGACGAGATCGAAAGTTCGGCATACCATGAGAACTTATCTAACTTCAGAGGCACCGAAACGGTGGCTACCAAATTGCATAATCAACTAACCATATTGCATAGCATTGAGGTTATGTTGTGGGCCAAGTTATAAATATCAGAGTAAGAGACTCCGATCGGACAACAATAAAGCAGACATAAATCAACGATCAAGACAATTGCCCTGTAATAATTTTAACTTCTTTAAGTCGCAAAGCCAGCCTACACCTCTCCACAGCCAGGACAGACACCTCAATGGAGAGTGTTCCATAGTAGTAGTAGTACTCGTAGTTGTAGTCTGAGGTACTGAGACCCAATACCAATCTGGCGGCACATAAAAATAACAGCTTATCGGCAAAGAGAATCGTGTCGTAGCACGCCCTCCAACTCAAAAAGGCATTAAAATATGAAACAACAATTGCAAACTGGGAAGGGAAGAGGGAAGAGGTGGCTCCCAGTGGAGCTGGATGCAGAGGCGGTGGCTGTGAAGGTAGAGACTTACCTCAGGTGAAATCAACAGCAGCTCTGGACGGGGCTTTGCGTCTTCCTGTCACCCGCCCCTTCCCTCCTCTCATCCTCTCCTCCGCTTCAGCTCTGCTGTGGTCTGGTCTGGTGTGGCAGGCAGCAGCCAACGGCTGTGGCACGTTTTCTTGGCAAAAGCTTCGTGAAATTCCAAACTTCTCCACCCACCAACAACATACATACAGATATATATAAATATATATATATATATATATATATATAGAGGAGTATCTGCAAAGCGCCGACTAAAATCAGCATTGTTCGCGCAATTCGCCACAGACATTCGGTTACAACTCACTCGACAATTCGAATTGCATGCGATATCTCAATTTGGTTGCTCATAAATGGCAATAGGATAGCAGCGAAGATTGAGGCTAAAAGATAAAACGAATATTGCATACCCTTTCTGGAGCAATCAATAAATAGCTGATATTATCAGACTTGACACACTTTAAGATACTTTCAACGATCTTTTCATATTAAGATACAATCTGCAAGAAGACATCACAAGACCCAGGGATATAACAACTACCTTTAATAGCTATTCATATCTGATTTGATATACTTTAAGATACTTTCAATACTTTAACAGCAACTTTTCAAACTTCAAGCAGATATCTGAATACTCTAACCTTATCTTAGATAGCTTATAACATCCGCCCTGAAATACTTGAAGATACTTCCAACAATTTTTTGAATAAACTTACAAACATCAAGAAGATATCAGCATACTCTAACCGAGAAAAGATAAATCTATTATAAATTGTTGATAATATCTTCTTTTACATACTTCAAGATACTTCCAACGATCTTTTCATATTAAGATACAATCTTCATCCTTTAATAGCTATTAATACCTGATTCGATATACTTTAAGATACTTCCAATACTTTAACAGCAACTTTACAAAGTTCAAGCAGATATCAGAATACTCTAACCCAGTAGAGATACATCTATCTTACGATAGATAGCTTATACTATACTTTAAGATACTTTCAAAGATTTATTCATAATTGTTACAAACTTCAAGAAGATATCAGCATACCCTTAACCAGAAAAGATATAACTATCTTAAATAGAAGATAATATCTTGCTTGACTTTCTTTAAGATACTTCCAACGATCTTTTTATGTACGTTGCGCACTTCAAGCAGACATCTCTATACCCTAAAGATACTTCTCTTCGTTTAGGCAACTTTCACATTTGTCAGATTTTGTTTAGAATCGACTGGGACATAGTCAACTGGGTGTCCTAAGTTAGACATTTTCCATTTAATCCCATTTCAAGCCTGAAACACTTTCACACACACACTCACACACACACACAAAGCATCTATTCCAAATGTTAACTTAGTCGATTGGCATAAAATTCATGTTACCGGGAGGATGGCTTCCAAGGCGCCAACACCACAGCAACTGGCTTATCTGGATGAGCTGAAGAAGCGCCTGCAGGAGCTGCGGGTACGCCAGGAAACCTTTATGGAAGAGACGGCCGAGATACTGCGTAACATTAGCCCCAATCTTGGCCTGTCCCCCCACAGGTTGCACCCGTTGAGGCCACCCCAAGCATCGCAGACAGCGAGTGCTCCGGCAGTATAAAGCAGCTGATTCAGCGCTTTGAGGATCTGCGTGAGACTTCGAAGCACTTCAGTGATCAACCGTTGCCGGAGGAGCTGGTGGGTGTCGATGTGCGGAAGCTGCTAAATGGCTATGAGAAGCTTATTGTAGAAGGGAATATTCTGCAGAAGTCCTGGCTTCTGCTAAAGAACACTACGGAAAGTTGTGCGCGTCAGAGCAACAGATGAACCAAAGTTGAACAAGACAAAGCTCAAAACCCCTTTTATTCACAGAGCAATCACCAGAGGGTCAACTAAATGCCCCAAATCCCTGTGAGAAGGACTCAAACCCCATCGTTAGTTTCAGGGAGTCCTCAAATAGCATCATACCTTTGCGGGAGATAGATAGCTTTGAAACTATAAACGAGTCCGTGGTTTTAATACAAGATGCAAAATTGAGACCCAAAGATGTCAAACGGAAAACTGGTGAGATATATCCATATATATATGATTGCTTCTGTAAGTATCTTTGAATATTGTTTCATATAAAGCCAGCAGCCAGCGCTTTGGAGCGCTTCTCCAGTTCGCAATTCGCATGAATCCCTTAAAGAAATGCCTCAAGGGAAAGAAATCAGCGAGTGCGCTTGCCAAGCGGAACTTGAAAGATTAACAACAACCAAATCAGTCATCAATTAATATAATAGCCCAAACTATACACATACTATAAACATACATCTATACAGAAAATAAGCCAATAAAAGGAACGCATAAATCAATAGCCAAACCACACATCAAGCTGTCAATATTTTGCCTAATTAATGTGGGTTTGTCGCATCAATTTGGTGTGTCAAGTGCAATATTTGTAAGTGGGAACACTTCGACTCCGAGTGGGTCCCCTGTTCCCTTAGGGAGCAGCAGCAGCAGACCCAGGCTGAGATCGAGAGGAGAGAAGACCACCATCAGACGCTAATGTAGCTGTCGCTATATTCGTATGAAAGGAACATTGGGTCGACGTATGGCAGCAACTGGTCCGCTGACAGCGCACATTTAGTCGCCCCGTGGAATACCGACAATAAATCTTGGCAACCCGTGACAGATACAGAGAGTGTGGAGGGGGAGAGGATTGTAGTGGGGAAATAGAAATGCAACGAAGACAAAATACTTTGCCCCACACGCAAAGCGAGAAGTAAACATTTAAATTTAAATTAAGTGCCTTGTTTGGCGTCATCGAATGCAGCAGCTAATGAGACCCGCTTGAATTAAGAGGCCCCAGAGGAGCAGGAGGAGGGGGTAGCAGGGGTGCAAATGAGGTTAAAGATGTGAAACTGCTGCACATCAGATCACATGCAAGATCTCAGCAGGAAGCTTTCTTCAGCTCTGCAAACTGATATATGCGCATATATTTAACATCTTGAGTGCCCTGACAAGATCTTTGGGGAACCTAATTAGTCTAACTTTCTGCCTCTCTCTCTCTCCCTCTAGCTCAGCCTCATATAAATCATTTCTGACAAGCTATAACAAGTACTATATATACTGGGAAATTATTACATTCTAACGATGCATACACCTGTTCAAGGTAGGGCTTCAATTCTTAACAATAAACAGCTTCTCTCTGACTCAAAATGCATCTAGTTTAACATTTGCCTAGGCTAATGACTATCTGAGTTATAGGCAGATCTTTCTATTATTTATATACATATAAAGTTCAGAATGGGTTAATGATTGGCTATGTGAGTTTTAGGCAGCTCTTTGTATATATATTTAGTTCAGCAGGTGAAGATATCAGAAGTAATCGTGAGATACTTTCGGCATAAGCTAAGATATGATCTCTAAGAAAAACAAACTTAATATCTGCTTTAAGCTGATATAAAAGAATCAAATCAAATCACCAGATGTATACTATATATTGAATATCTAATATATATACTTTTTTATATACTATATACTATCTACCAGATCAAATTCAAGTTTCTCCAACGAAGCTTCAAAGCTGAGAAACTAATTAGAAGAAAATAAACAAGACGCTCGAATCGATTGTCTTTATCGAAATAATTGGGAACAGATAAGAATGAGTATATATATATAGATATATCTTATGAGTATGGAATGTAATTAAGTCATGCTTCGAGGCATCATTATAATATCCTCATCAAGGGTAAAAAGCAGATACATCGCATACCTCGACCGTCTAGGTAAATGTAATTAAAAGTAATTAAAGTTACAGCGAAATGTCATTCAAAGAATTTACTTGTTAAACGTCCATATAAAGCGGCAGCCACACCTTGCCAACTTATTTGGTTGCACACATTTCAAGCCGCATAATAAAAAGCATGTTTGTTGCCAATGATTTGTGGCATCAACAGCGGCAGCGGCAGCGGCAATCGATGCAATGCAATGCAATCTAAGACCATGAGACATGAGTCTAGAGACTTGAGAGCTTATCGCACTGGGGACACGAGCGAGGTTGCAGATGGAGATGGAGATGCTAATCAGCGACAAGAGCCGCCGCATGCAGCAAGACGACGACAACATGTACGACGTCTACGACAGCAACATGTGTTGCAGTTGCTGCCACAACGCCAGCAACATTCACTATCAACTGATGATAGACTGTCGCATACTCTACTGTACCTCATAGCATCAAAGCTATAAACTAATATACCCTTTGTTAGATTACGCTAGTTTCTAGGGAATCTTAAACAGCTGGCGGCATTGCCAGTTGCTGTCACATCGTTTGTCTGGTGTCGCCTCCGCCGGCGGCTCTGTTTGCGCCCAATCGCTTTGACCCGCAAAATTTTTATAATGTGCCACAAAACGCTGCCTGAGTCTCTCTCTCTCTGCGAAGCTGAACGTGTGGACAAGTTAGCAGGTGGAAAAACCCACCAAAGAAGGCAATGCGGCATGCAGCATGCGGCATGCGGCAATGGCATTGCAACATGCAAACTTTATTCAAGTTGCATGATGTTGACCTATTGCAGCGCTGTCAAAACAGCAAAAAAGCATCTGCTTTGTGGCAGCTTTTATGTAATGAACAATAGAAAATCTAATTAGATTAAAGATTGAATACAAAAAATATATTAAAAAAATTATCTTAATACAGGAAATAAATGCTTTTTCTATGGGAAATACACCCAAAGAGCAATTAATACTAATATTTTTATTAATTCCTATTTATCTAAAGGATTTCTGAGGTTTTCCTTATCCTGGTAAGAATAGTTTATATTATTTAATAATTAATTTTAAAGAAACTTTCAACAAAATTAAAATATATTTTTATATTTTTTCTTGGAGCTTCAGCTTTAGTTTTAACTATTTTAACTTTATTTTTAAATATTTTTTTGTTCATTTTATTATTTATATTTTTTTTCCAGTTTATAATCGACTATTTATATATCAGCTTTGAATAAATAAATATATACTTTGAATAAATAATTATATAAATAAATAAAAAACAATAAATAAATAAATAAAAAAATAATTTAAAGAAATAAATAATAAAAAAAACAAGATAAAAAAATGAATAAAAATAAAAAAATATATAAATATATAAATAAATATTAATAAAAAATAAAAATAAAAAGAAATTAATAAAATAGATAATTAAATAAATGAATATATAAATAAAATAAATAAAAATAAATAAAATAAATAAAATAAATAAAATAAATAAAAAATAAAATAAATAAAATATATAATTAAATAAATTAATACATAAATAAATAAAAATATAAATAAATAAATGAAAAAAATAATATTTATAAATAAAATAAAATAAATTAATAAATAAACATATATGTATATATATAAATAAATGGAAAAAATGAAAAAATAAATAAAATATATTAAATGATAAATAAAATTAAATTATAAAAAAATTTAATAGGAACATGTGAAAATAAATTATAAATATCTTAAA
The DNA here is from genome assembly GCA_035045065.1 of Hirtodrosophila trivittata. Lineage (NCBI taxonomy): Eukaryota > Metazoa > Arthropoda > Insecta > Diptera > Drosophilidae > Hirtodrosophila > Hirtodrosophila trivittata. Next base: position 1,353,977 of record JAWNNK010001445.1, on the reverse strand, counting down.
ATTATATATTATTATTAATTATTTAATTAATTATAATTAATTATTATATTAATTATAAATATGTACTATAGAACTCCCAGCAAGACAGCTTAGCCTCTGCTCAGAGGTAAATCTCTACTTGAATGTTGAATATAAAAAACTTTAATACAAATTTAGTAGAAAATTACCGACTAAGAGATACCCTAACTGAAAAGTGGGCCACATTCAACAAAGACTCAAGTTACATTCAAGAAGATAATCCGTTTATAAATCGTTTCACTTTTGACAAAGTAAAGAATTTCATATGAATTCTTCAACTAAATTGTGAGTTTTGAATAAAAAGTGAATACGTAAGAGAAAATTGGATGAAAACAATGAAAAAGTTCTATAATAAAAAGGAAATTAATATATAATTTAGTTAATGACAACGGAGAATAGCTCGCAAATTGCAGTCCCATTTTTATATTTTAATGCAAAATAATTTGCATTGAATAGAAAATTATAGTCATATACTTAATCTGTATAGTATATATAATATATAGTACGTTCTGGACGATATTCGTGTTGTTCGTTTGAGTTGTAGGTTATACGCAAAACGTGCCCCTGGTCATTAATCATTTATGTTGCAGCAGCGCCGCGAAACTTGATTCATTTTCCGACTTGAAGGGGAGGGATGGAGGTCGAAAAACAAAATGAATATTTTCTTTGCTGCTTACGCAACACTGGTCACAAGATTGATGTGACATTTGTGTGTTGGCTGCTCGAGAATATATGGCAAAAATATGGCAGACCTTGGCAGGCTATGGCAGCCCTCTGACAGCCCTCTGGCGACTGCTCTAACAGAAATTGGCAATGAAAAATTCTAACGCCAGGCGAAACGACATTTCAATTTGAAAGTGCTGCGAACTCTCTCTCTCTCTCTCTCTCTCTGTCTCTGTTACTCCAGTGCTTTTTCTCACTTACACTCTCAGTGAAGAGCGTCGTGCGATGACAACAGTGAGTGCAAGAAATATATCGCCAGCAGCATATTTTTGGGTTTTCGGGTTAACTTTGCTTCGCCTCCTTCACTTGGCTCCTGGCAGTGTTGCCATAGCCATGCCAGACATTCTGGCACGCCATCTATCATTCCAGTTCCCAGCTCTAAGGGTTGTTGATGGTCTCCATAAATTATTTTTGCACGCGCGCCCTGACCCTCCCCCCACACCCCTCACCCAATCCCCTGCCCCCTTTCAGCGCCTCTCACCACTGCGCCAAACATTTTTGCGCAGTGTACGAGGAGTCAGCCACGTCCAAGACAGTTCGCAAAAAAAACACAAAAAAGGCAAAAAAGAAGTGGCAAAAGGCAAAGGCGAAAGCAAATCTAAAGCGCATTTTGTTAACATAACTTACAACTTTGGCAATGAATGCAGCTGTCGTCGCATTCCATGGCTCATTATGGTCCTTTTTCCCAGAGAGGACAGCACTTCAAGTGGGGTAAAAGGGAATACTTAATAAAGTTTGTAATGAAATGCTGCTAAGAGATATAAATTATTCAGCTACAATCAGCATTAATCTGCTAGATTATATATACATATCGAGTATAGATTGAAGCTCTTGCCACAAGCCAATGGAAAAGGATTATTTCCCAATGAGTAGAAGACTTCAAGTAGGAGAGGGATTTCTAAGTAAAGCTTGGATTGGAATGTAGCCAAAAATATATAAATTATTCAACTATAATCAACGTTAATCCGATTATATATATTATAGGTATGAATCGTTTCTATACTCTTCAGATATGCCACAACATAGCTCAATGGATGAATCCCTTTTTGCAATGAGAAGAGAACTTCAAGTGGGAAAGAGAATACCAAATGGAACCATTAATAAATTGTTGCTAAGAGATATAAGTTAATCAGTTATAATCAGCATTAACCCCATAGATTATATGTATATTATATATTAGTAGAGATCGGTTTTATTAACTCTTCAGATATGCCACAATCCAAATCCAAAGCCAATAAATAAAGTTCTTTTCGAGGCTAAAATTCGTTGGGATTACTTCAAATGTGAAAGAGAATACTAAATATATCCTTTTAATGATTCAGATATAATCCATATCAATTCAGTATATGATATGTATATATATGAAGTATTAGATCTTCAGACTTGCCACAACCCAAATCCAAAACCAATGGATATAGCCCTGCTTCCAATGAAAAGAAGACTTTGAATGGAACTTCTAATGAAATGTTGCCAAACTATGCAAATTATTCAGTTATAATCAACATTATTCAGGATATTATATATATGTATATATGTATCAAATATAGATCGATTTTTATCAACTCTTTGGAAACCAAATCCAAAATTAACAACTATATTCTTTCTCCTAATAAGAAGAGGACCTCAAGTGGGTAATAGAATCCTAAATCGAACTTCCAATGAAATATCGCCAAAAGGTACAAATTATTGACTTATAATCAACATTAATCGGCTAAATTATATATATATATATTATATATAAGTATTGGTCGATATTCGTAACTCTTTATATTATATATAGTACAATCTAAGTCCAATGGCTGAAACCCTTTTCGGTATGAGAAGAGGACTTCAAGTGGAAAAGAGAATCCTAAAGAGGATGAAATATCGCCAAAAAATACAAATTATTCAGTTACAATCAACATAATATTATATCTATATGAAGTATGGATCTGTTTTTATCAACTCTTTGCCACAATCCAAATCCAATTTATGTCTGGCAGCTCGTGCAACAGGAGAATTTTGTAACCGAAAAATGTTGCAATTAAACGGAAACCTCAGCGCGTCAGCTCAGCCCTTGCCACTCGGTCGTGCCACACAGAACACAAGTTATCAAGTTATCAAGTGGTCTGCCCCCTAACCAAAGCCAATTCCCCTGCACAGTCTGTGACCTGTACACACAGACACACACACCGCCACACACACCCGCACACACAAATGGCCACAAAGTCATTTGGGCTGCTTAAAAGTTGATTCGAAAAGTTTTACACCACAAGATAGGGCGGTGCAGGGCGGGGGGCAGATCCGGTGGCTGTGGCTGCTGCCTGAGTAGGGGTATTCAGGGCAGGAAGCAGCTAAGGAGAGGTCCTGGATGTCGATGTCGATGTCGACGTCGACGCTTCTGACATACACACAATTAAGCATAATCACCTACACACACAATTAAGCTGAAGCACACACACACACACAGAGATACTTACACACACGCACATGCAACCTGCCATCGTCGTCGTCGTCGCCGTACAATTTCCGCAAGTCGTAAAAGTCGGTAATTTATACCTTTTGCCCCATATGCTCTGGCATGGTAATTTGTTAAGTAGAGTTAAAATAATTGCTCGTATTTATAATTTACACATTTTGGCTTGGAAATTTATCGTCGCGCTGAAAGTGCGCTAGATATCACCCAGTCCCCTACAACCTCGCCCTGTAAACACACACACACACACACACACCACACAACACCCCTCTCTAAAGAGGCTGCTGCAGAGCTTGTCTTGCATTTGGTTTCCTTTTTTTTTCTTTTTTTTGGGTTATTTTGCATTGCGCTCCACAAATTTATGGCCCCGACTTGTGTCTGTAAAGGAAACGCCAGTCTCCCGAGCAGCTGGGGGAGTGGCGTCTCCTCTGGCTCTGGAAAACTGGAGCTGCTAGTGCACCCGCAGAAAGTTGTAGTCGCTATTAATTTCTCTTGCCACTCTCGAGAGACAGAGACGCGCTTTCCCTTTCACTTCGGATATAAATTGCAATCTAGACTCTGCCCAGAGGCGACGTCTGGAGCTTTATTTAATCACCTTCAACTTGTATATAGTCTTTATACCCACAAACTGATAAATAAGGTAGATAAATCAAGCTTCAAGTCTGCAGTTCTATATGTATTTACTATATAGAAACTTTTCTTTATTTTCCATATCGTTTAGGGAGAATCTGCCTCTAATCAGCAGACAAGTTCTAGTTCAAGTTCGATTATAGAGGGTTCCCTTAGTCAAGTTGCTTAAAGAAAAATGATCCTTGATTCCATATTGTCAAGTATTATCTTAAAGTTTATACTACTTAGTACCAAAGGATTCAATTCTTACTTCAATCTACAACTCAATTTAACCTTCTATTATATTCCACTTTCGATTCCAGTAAAAACCCTTTTCATCTGCTGATTTCCTACCTCAGATTCAGCAGTTAAACTATCTTCTACTTTGGATTCCCTTTCCTACTTTATATTCCACCAGATCAGCAGCTAAATAATTGAATTTTATTTACGAGTATTTGAAGTGTGTGTCAGAAATGAATATAAAAAAGACTTTTATAGCTTTCCGACTTGTTGTTCTTAGACTATTTTATATATGTTTTAGGACTCGAAGTTATATCCACAAGTTTGCACTTCTTTGAGAACTCATGACTTTGCTGATTTTCCACCAAATTACCAAGTAAAGAACTTTAGGAGTGAACGAATTTTCCAAGAACCACCATAAAACATTGTGAACAATAAATTTCATTTTAATGGCTCGAAGAAGCGCTGGAAATTTTGCTACTTACTTTGTCTGTCTCTGTTTGTGTCTCTGTGTGTGTGTGTGTGAGTGTGTGTGTGTGAACATTTTATAAAACATTTATTTGCTTGATTCCTAGCTTCATTTCCGCGTGTTGCGTTTTCTGTTAAGCGTCCATTTTACACCCCAATTCCCCTCCTCGCCACCCCCTGCACCTCTGCCACTTCCGTTGATAATATATTGTCTGTGTGTGCGCGTCATTTGGGACCTACCCTGGCTATAATGAGGCCATAAAAGGGGTTAAATAAAATGTGCAGCAATTGCTCTAAGGCCAAACCACACTCACACAAACACACAAACAAAACTCACACTCGATCAACATGCCCCACGGGCAACTGGGGCGCAACTGACAGCGAAAATTTGCACGCTTTTATTTTTCCGATTTTCGCGCCATTCCCCAAGAATTATCGACGTCTTTTAGTCGGCGTTGTGCCACTGCAACATGCTGCTGCTGATGGTGCCACCTCGTTGTGGAGGCAACTTGCGGCCGCATTGAAATTACAGCTTGTAGCTACAAATTGCTTCCGCTGCAGGCACTTTAAGGTTCTGCCGCAGAATAGCTGCCACTTGCCACTTGCCACTGCCTCACAGCCCCAGCCGAAAATAGACACATCAATGAAATTTATTAGTTTGCATGTGCAACTGCAGCTGTACAGCTGAGGGAGGGGCAGGTTGCGGGTGAAAGGTGGGGGGAATACCAAATTGCCGGACTTTGGGAAAGATTTTAGCTGTTAACTTGACGCCCCCAAAGCGGATGTAAGCTGACTGCTAATTTGCCTGGGCTCTAGCGGAAAATAATGATACTCAGCTGTAATTCAGTTAGAGAATTGCTTTTGCTTTCTCAACTCACGAGATCTGAGACAAAGCATACTTTATATGTGTTCGAAGATAAAATCTGATGAATTTCATTTAAATTATTCTACGAGAGCTGTGAAGGCTTCACTAGAGAAAAGATAAGTGCTTGTTTAACAGCTCTGTCGATCGATCATCGATGATATTTGATCGTATTTCTTATACGAATTATATACTTATTCAGCTCTTACATTCATGCTGAGGATCACCTTAACTGATGCTGCTGATCGATTATAAATTTGCTCTATAGGTTCGAGTATAACTTTTTTACCTAATTCACTCTTCTCCATACTGTAAACTACCCTTTCTACTGAATATCGCCCTAGCTGATGCTGCTGATCGAACATATATATATATATATATATATATACCATGTCTGAGCTTATAAGGTTTGAACTTGATTCACATTTTTTGACACCATTAATCTAAATGTTTCAGCGAAGATCGCCTTGAATGCAACTATTGATCAGGAATATATCTACTTCCTACAGTGGATCTTCGTTTTTTTACCTATTGCCTATATTTCCCCACCTGCAATCAACATTTTTTCTGAACATCTTCTTGGTTCTTGCCACTGGTCGAACATACGAGTCTGTATACCCTCCAGAGTCAGGAATAACTTCTCTCCCTATCTCATACTTCTCCATAATGCAATCTGTAACTTCTCCCAAAGATCACCTTTATTCACGTTGGACCTTATGTTTGGTCGACTTGATTATTGATTGACCTGACTGTACATCAAGTATATATATACTGTACAGGTTCAGGCATAAATTCTTACCTATTTCATACATTTCTCCAACTGCAATCTACATATTAAATAGAAGATGGACTTCTGCTGATCGAGAACATGTATACTCCATAGAGTCAGGTAGAGCTTTTGTACCTAATTAACAGTTTTCCATACTCAAAACTTCGCATTCTCCTGAAGATACCCATAGATATTGCGTAGAGTATATATACTGTCTAGACTCAGGCATGGAATACTTCATATACTTCTCTAGACTGCAATCTACCCTTTGCTCTGAAGATCGCCTTGATAGTTAGTCGACTTGACTGTTGATCAACAACAAATATACTTTATGTGGTCAGTTCCATAACTGAAATCTACTCTTTTTACTGAAGATCATATCAATTTCTGCTGATAATCGATATATACAGATACTCTCTAGAGTCTCACATGGATATTTTACCTATTTCATGCACTTGCACAACTTCAATCTTCTCTTTCTGCCAAAGATCGCGTTAACTATTGCTGCTGATCAAGAATATATATACACGCCACTGTCTCAACGACTTTGCCACCCATTTCATACATAAAAACTACTATTTTTATGCCCGTTTCCACTGGTTCATAGCCATAAAGAGAGCGAGGCCCTAGTGGAATAGCACGAGTACATGTTAAGTTCTGGCCAAGGAGTATTTATTCTGGTAATCAAGAGCTGCCTCGTACTGACTTATTTGGGCCTTTGATCTCGCCGCGCTTTTCACACTTTTATGAGTTTATGATGTGCACCATAACAACGACGTAACGATGTGCCACGGAATTGTACGGAATTATACGGGAATTGTACGGATGGAGGAGACTTTGACTGCATTTCATTTACATTGCAGTTTGTTCGTTTTATTTCGATTATTTATTTATTTCGCCTATTTTCCATTTTTATGGAGAAGACACATCGCCGACCTCCCCAGCGTGTTGTTGTTTTCAGCCACACACACAGTTCTGGCCCTGCCCCCTCCACTGCACCCCGCCCTACTCTATTTTATGATGCCTCAAATAGTGTGATAATTAGGTGAACAGACGGCTGCCAACGTGTGTTGCTGTTGTCGGCGCAACTTCAAAGGGGAGAAACAACTCACACGCCCACACAGTGGACTCCATTCCACACTCTCTTTTCAGGTCTGGACTCTGTTAATGATGACGAATTCCTAGGAATACGATTACTTCTATTTTCTTCGCCAGTTTACAAATGTTTTAACATCAGATTTTCTTTTTCTCTTTTGACCCGACTCCGAAGGCATTTATGTGTTTTATTTGTTTAGGCCTGGACATCGGAAGTAAACACTGATTAGAGACTTTAATGGAACTCAACATGCAATGCCGATATATCAGATATTTATTGCATATATCAAATCTTAGATGAGATACACTTAAGCCTGACATAAAACAGTCTCTCTAGGGTTAAGCTTTGATCCTTCGATAGAGAGTCTCTATATAAGGTAAAGCTATGATACTTATAAAAGTCCTATACTTTAGATATTATTAATCTATCGGATAAATATCAACTTTTGCCTTCAACATAAAAGAGCTTTGGGTCTACAAAGGGTTAAGCTATGATCTTTAGATCGAAACAGCGCATGTACATGACTCTTCATAGGAACAATCTATCTGTTAAATATCAGTTTTAGTCTTTGAAGTGTTAAGATAAAAAATGAAGGTCTCTATAGGGTTAAGGTACGATCCTTATGTTGATAAAAGGTAAGTATTATACCTTAAATAGTATTAATCCATCTGATTGATTGCAGAGTAGACATGAAAAAGTTCTGGGTCTATGTAGGGTTAAGCTATAATCGGTATGACATAAAATAACTTTGGGTTAAGCTAGGATCGTTCTATAGACCTTACCTTAGATAGTATTAACTTGTCTGCAAAATATCACAGCTATGGGTCTATAGAGGGTTAAGCTATGATCCTTTGATACAGAGTATCAATATAAGGTTAAGCTATAATCTTTATATTGATATTTTGCTTAGATATTATTTATGTATCAGATAAATATCACCTCTTGCCTTTGCAGAGTTCAGACAAAAGCATCTTGGGTCTATATAGGGTTAAGCTATGATTTTTGTACCAATAAAGGGTAAGTAAATCCCTCTAGATAGGAGCAACCTAGCTAATAAATATCACCTCTTGTCGTTTCTCAGGTGAAATAAAAGAGGGTCCATATAGGGTTAAGCTATGAAAGATAGGATCACCTCTTGCCGACAAGTTTCCCTCGTTCAGCTGAGCATTTTCCACTTTCGTAGTTCAATGAAGTTTCCTATGGAAACCCATTTCGTATAATTTGAAGTTTCCATCCGAACATCTATCAAATGGCATTAGGCCTATGGCAAGAGAACATAAACAAACAGGCCGAAAGTCGAAGGCAAGTCAAAACCTCATTATCGTGCCTTGCATTAATCAGCTGGACACCGGCAAGTCAGCGACTGGCTGGCACCCCTTAATCTTTGGCCGGGTTCCCTCTATGCCCCGGGAGGGTGCTCATTTGGGAGTAGACCACAGAGCAAGCGTTGCTGCGGTCAACCAAGTCCATGACTTTATTAATTGCTGCTCATTAGCGCTCTGGGCTCATCAATCAAAGTGACCGCAAAGCCGACGTCGCAGTTTTCCATTGTCCAAATACTTATGCACAACATTGGGAAACTGGGGGTGAGGTGCAGTCCCGCTCCCAGTGCCCAGTTGCCAGTTGCCAGTTCCCAGCTACAAACATGACCCACAGATGCAGATAAAACATAATTTACTGGCAGCCAAGTGCAGATAAGCCTTCTGGCTTCTCTGCCGTTGCATTGACAAACTGCAGACAGGCGACCGAAAGCTGAGTAGAAGGAGGAGTCAGAGTCAGAGTCAGAGTCAGCGTCGGAGTCGCTGCCAGAATCGATGTGGACAGGAGGCGCCCCGAAAACTTTGTCGCCATTGGACATTATCGCAATTTCTAATCGACGCAGCAACAAAATGATTGAAATTCAAGCCCCGCCAACAGCAGCAACAGCAACGGCAGCAGCAGCAATAACAACGCAACAGAAATAATAAATGACCTGCGGCCACAGCAGGGTACCCAGCTGGGAGACCCAGACGACACTTGTAACTGAATACACCGTAGTCCGTGGCCCGCACCCCCGGCAGACCCGCTGCCCGCTGCCCGTCGACTGCAGGGAGCATGTGTAAACTTTCCAAAAGAGAGGACACACTAATTAGCGCCCATTGATCATTTTGGGCCTGGCGCCTGGGTGCGACATCGCCCATGATGACGATGACAATAAAAACATAGATGACTGAGTCCTAACATGCTCAAGCCGCACTCCTAATACTCTCAAAACAACAAACAAAATGTATACAGTTTAAGTTAAAGTGTAAAAGTTCTTTACATAAAATGGAGAGAAATCTATTATAAAAGTGACAAATCTATAAAAAATAAGAAACCTATAAAAATAATAAGAAATCTTAAATAAAAATAAAAATGCTCTTTAAATAAGAGGAAAGCTTTAATAGAAATAAGAAACCTATTAAAATAATAAGAAGAATCATATATAATAAAAAGAAGAAATAATTAATGAAAAATAAGAAATCTATAACAATAATAAAAAAAATTATATTAAAAATAAAAAACCTATAAAAATAATAAGAAATCTTAAATAAAAATAAAAATGCTCTTTAAATAATAGAAAATCTAAAATAAAAATAAGAAACCTATTAAAATAATAAGAAGTATAATAAAAAGAAGAAATCATTAATAAAAAATATGAAATCTATAACAATAATAAAAAAAATTATATTAAAAATGGGAAACCTATAAAAATAATAAGAACTCTTTAATAAAAATAAAAATGCTCTTTAAATAAGAGGAAAGCTTTAATAGAAATAAGAAACTTATATTAAAAATAGGAAATCTACAACAATTAAAAGAAAACTATAATAAAAATAAAAAAATCTGTAATAAAATGGAAAGAAATCTTTAATAAAAATAAGAAATATATAACCAAATAATAAAAAGAAGAAAACTATTATAATATTTATAAAATATATTAAAGTATATAAAAATTATATTAAAAATTATATTAAAAATTATAAGAAAAATAAATAGTATCAAAGTTTTTGATATTTAAGTTGTTGTTTTTTCTCTTGAGTTGAGTTTCATTTTGACTTTCATTTTGCTCAAAGATCTTTTGTTGCGGCATCTAATAAAAATACTTTTAACAAACAAAGATACAAGAGAAAAACTTCCTTAATAAACCCAAAGAATAAATCTAAGCAAACATCAACTACATATGGATATACCTCAAACGTTAGGGTATCACAACATTCAATTGAGCAGTTCAGAAAGGCATGAAATGAGAAATGTGCATTTGAATATAACATAATCATATGCGAAGTATAATCATCTTTCATTGGGGGTAGATATATGTATGTATATATATATATATACATCTGCATATAGCTCTAATAGAGCTGTCTGGCCCGGCGGGTGTCCTGCTGATCCTGGAGGCGATAAGAGACCACACTTTTCAATTTTAATTGCTTCGTCTGAGGGTTCTTTTTGTATCTCATCTTGTTTTGGTGTCTGTCATGAAGCGTACCTAATTAACATGTACTACGACTCTTAATGACCATACACACACACACACACACACACATAGAGAATGCATAAACATAATTCATAGGCGAAAATTCAATTGGGCAAAGCTTAAGCACTCAACTCCTGCTCAGTGCTTGGTCTATTTCTGTTTTGGCCCCGTGGCCCCTCGCTCAAAGTGCCATAAATTAATTAAACCCATTTAACATGCGTCATAAATTTATAAACAATACACCCAAAGCTAATTAGCCGACACGAAAATGGCTACTAGCGTGCGTAACTAGACGGGGCCAAAAGGCCAAAAGGCCATTGAGGCCAGCAACGTGTCATAGTGTAAGTGTCGACGACTTTGGCATCGCATTGCAATACCTTTGGGCCAGGACAAAGGACACTGGGACGAAATCGCTCAAATCTGTTTCACCTGAGAGCGACAGGTGCGCACAATGAAAGAAACTAATCAATTTTGGAGTTGCATCTTTATCTTATTCCAAACTCAATTTATACTCTCTACCAACTCTTAACTGTTTTCTTTGGCTATTTGTGCGCTTCCCGAATTTTCAGTAGCTGAATTGAAGAGCGGCCACAGTTGGCCATTTTCTTGTTTTGGCTGTTGGTCGCTTGGCTTGGTTCATAAATAAAATGAATTCGTACTCAACCCGACAGCCATAAATAATAAAGTGCAAGCCCCTGTCTAGAGTAGAGAACACCCCCCTCTGCCCTCCCTGAACACGACACCCACTATAAGAAACACTCGTAGTATAGTTACAAATACGAATACGAATAGGAGTAGTATCTATCCGAGTCGAGACCTCAGGCTGCCAACTGCCAACTGCCAACTGCTGTTGGCCAAGTCAATTTCCAGCCAAAGGCAACACTTTCTGCTCCGTGAATTTTAAGATTTACGCTGACACTTTGCAGAGCTTGACAAGGGACCAGAGAGATGTGGGCAGGGAGCAGGGATCGGGGAGCAGGGAAGGAAACGAAGCTCAGCTGTTTGTCGTTCTTTGTCTGTGAATTATGTGGTGTTAGCTGGAGAATTATTGTTGCTGTTTTTGTTGCCTGCCTCTGGCTACCGGGTGGTTGCTCATAATGAGACTACCCCCTTCCTCCCCCCTTACCCAAACAGCTGTTTTCGAATGCATCCCAGAGGCTGCAGACATTAGAGCGCCAGATACTACTCCTACTACAACATATAGGAGCAACATTGGTCCACTTTGTGGGCTTTTTGCCATTAACATAACTCAACGCAATCGTCGAGTCAGCCCTTTACACCCAAAAAAAAGCACAATTTCCCTTCCCCCATCCCCATCCTCCCTCTGAGCTGACTGACTGTACGCCTTGGCAGGTCGTAAACATTGTTTTCTTTGGTTTTTAATTGGATTTTATTATGCCAGCCGAAAAGTTAGCTGTCTGATATATTTATGATTATTATGTTGGCGTGCTTTTAGCTCTTTATAGCGTCAGGGCTGCCGCATCGAAGCCAGGGGGCATCCCCTTCACTTTACACACACAAACAACAAACTACCTGAAGAAACTTTATTACTTTATGACTATTTTAATAGCTTGAAATATTAAAGAAATATTATTTTAACTACACTTAAATAATTGCAGGGATCGTAACATCCTTATTGCTCTACTTGAGTTTCCAGGAAAGTTTCTGATAAAACTTCACTGGAGATATTTCAGGGCAGGTTCCTTTTTCATCCTTATAGCTAAGTTACAAGTTTCCAGGATAGATTTTACTTGGAAGACATTCCCTTTACACAGTTCTTAATCCCTTTCTATATCTCCTATCTCGATCGGATTCTCTATGCTTTGCAGCCCTGATCGTCGAGTCACTTTCTGTTTTGGAGCATGGGATGTGGGCGCATTTGGTTAATTGCTTGGATGAACAACTAATTTGATGGTAGTTCAAAAGAGCAGCGGCAAACAGATAAAATTTATATGCATGGCGTTGCGATGCATGTGTAACGGCACTTAGGGACCTGCCCCCACCCCGCACTCCGAGACCTATCAACGAGTGACAGAAGGGCCGCCGAAAAGATAAAACGCAACGTGGCGCTCACTATCTGCATGCGATAGAGCAGGAGAGACCTTCAGATAGAGAGAGAGAGATATAAATACATATATTCAAATTTATGCTGTGGGGGCGTCTGTCAGTGTTTGTCCCCCCGGTCTGTCTGTCTCTTTAAGTGTAAGTGTGTGCGTGTGTGTGTGTGTGTGTGTGGGGCTGCCTTTTGTGCAGTCAACGATTTTCATGCTTGAGCGATTGCCATAACAAGCGTCGGCCAGAGGGGTCACAGCAGGAATAGGGACAAGGAAGGGGACAGGAATTGAAACTGGAACTGGGACTGGGACAGGGATAGGCCTGTGAGTGAAGCAGGCGGCATAATTAGTTTGAAACGGAAGCTAATTTATGTTTTGGCAGTTATGTTTAAATTAATGTTACAAAAATTAAATGCTCATAAATAAAACAGAATTTATGGTCGCTTCTGTTGCTGTTGCTGTTGCTCCTTGGTTAAAACGCTACCCGACAGCCAGGAGATTCATCCTTCCTGTCGTGGGCGCAGACCCAAGGGCAGATACTGAGAAGAAAATGCCCAGGCACAAACACAGCCAAATGGAAAATTTCTTAATGTGTGTGAAGCAATTTGTTCTTACGGTCGGGACATTGCGACCAAAAAACATTCCGACAACGTGTTTTAGGTCCATTAATGCGGCGGCTCCTGCCGAAGGCATTTAAATGCCATTGACATTCCACGAGGAGAGTGCCAGCGTTTAGGTATTTATGAGTCTCCTGCAGGATTTCATGACCCAACAAATAAATACATATACATTTATTATAACGTAATTATGTGTAAGTATCACACAGACATACACTCTACTCCCGTTCCACAGTGGTTGCAGATATTCCAACATTACACAACAAATATTTGGGAGTTTAACTTAGTCTCAGATACGTTTTCCATATAGAAAAACAGAAAACTGGAAAATATTCTAAAACTTTCATATTAGGTGCTCAACTATAATAAATTTCTACTACTATTTTTACTCTATAACTATTTCTATTCGTTCTTTTACTATAACTTTCTGTTGCTACTTGTTTTTACTACTAGTAAGATTTCTACTACTATTTTTGCTACTACTTTTATTTTGTATTCCTACTTTTCCTACTAATTATGTTATTTCTTTTACTACTATGGTAATATCTACCAATATTTATACTACTAATTCTATTCTACTACTTTTACTGCTATGACAATATCTTCTACTAATATTTACTACTATTCCTAATGTTACTAATACTTTTACTACTACTACTCTTACTACTTTTACTTTAACTACTACTACTTTTACTACTACTACTTTTAATACTACTACTTTTACTACTACTACTTTTCCTACTACTATTTATATTCTTACTACTAGAACTTTTACTTCTACTACTTTTACTTCTAATAATTTTACTACTGCTACTTTTACTCCTACTACTTTTACTACTTCTACTTTTACTACTTCTACTTTTACTACTACTAATTTAACTACTACTACTTTAACTACTTCTACTTTAACTACTACTACTTTTACTACTAGTATTTCTATTTTTCTTACTCTTACTTTTACTTTTACTACTTTTCCTACTACTATTTCTATTTTTATTACTACGACTTTTACTTCTACTACTTTTACTTCTACTAATTTTACTACTTCTACTTTTACTTCTACTACTTTTACTACTTCTTCTTTTACTATTATATGTACCTATTATTTTGACCACTAGTGTATGTACTCTTAGCTTTTTTTAAGATAAAGAACACATATATAATATGATCCTATAACAGCTTTTAATTCCAAGATAGACTTCATCATTTAAAGATAAAATTGAAGAATTTACATTTATATCAGAATATATTCTTTCCACGATATCTTTCAGACAGTCTTATCGTTAATAACTACCATTTACTCGAGTCATGAGATTTTACAGTTTTCAGCTCCAGTAAACCAATAAATCCATAAATTTAAGAACACAAAAAAAGAATTGGTATTATTTTTGATAAATTCACCCAGTTGAAAATGTGATTTATTTTTGCTACAAATTTTCGTGACAATATTGGGCATGGAAAACCTTTCAAAATTGCAACGCAATATGTCATTGGCTTTCAACAAGCGCTGCCAACTGTGTCCAGTGTTCAGGACAATTCACATACACAGGGAGAGCCGAAAAGCAAATGAATGGAAAATGAATGAAAAATGAATTTAATTGCCCTATGTTGAGTGTCAACATTTTTGAAATGGGTTCGTATCGGACAAAAGGACATTGGACTGGCCGAAAAACAGACAGACAGACAGACAGACAGACAGACAGACCGACAGACGGACCGACAGGCCCACTGACAAAATACAATATATAAAAAAAATTTGTTGGAAGCAACATTTTGGCAACATTTTTATGACAGGCAACAGCAGTAAAACTTTGACCTCTGTCTGTTCAATGGAGCTGGGAGAAGAAGGAGCAGTGGGGGTCAGTGTTAGCCTCTTTGACCCACATCAGAGCCGAAATCATGCATACGCATGTCGAAAACTTTAGACCCCAAAAAAAGAAAACAACAAAAACAAAAAATACTCAGCCAGGAATCGAACTACTCTTACATATTTTTGGTTTATTCGCACAGCCTGTCGGCATCGCTTGGCATCAAAGCAAATTTTTGCTCACTTTGCCTGGCTCCACTCGACTGTCAGTCGACAAATCTGTTTTCTCTCCTTCAGAGTTTGGCTTTCGGTCTTGGCCTGGCTGTCTCTGGCAGCAGCAGCAGCAGCAGAGGCAGCAGCAGCAGTAACCGCAAAGAGCAACATAATGAAAAGTGTTTGGTCATTTATTGTTTAAATGTCTGACAGCATGTTGACAGCCAAATGCCAAAGTAAGTTGTCAGACAGAAACAGAAACAGAAACTGAAATGAGACCACGGCATGACCATGACGATGACGATGACGATGCCGTCTGGCACTGGCAGGCAACCCAACTGGGCACATGGATACGAAGGTGGGTTGCAGACTTGGATACATGGATGCTTGGCTGGATGAATGGATGTATGGTAGGTTCGTCTGTCGTTTGTTCTTTGGGTGGTGTGCCCTGATGTATTCGCATACGGCCCAACCACTTTCGAGAATCTGACGACATTTGCTTTGATGTTGTAATTTGATTGGGTTTTAGTTCTTTTTGGAAATTGCAGACAGTTCACTCTGAAAGCAGGCAATTAGCTGGGATAAATTGCTATAGAACCTGGAGAATGTCTCTTGAAGTGAACGAAGCAAACAAGGTAGACAAATTGTTTGTCTATCTCTAGGCTTATACTGAAACACTTGATGCACTCTTACTTTAAATTCATTTCAAGTTGTCAAGCAAAAGTATTTATAAACTTTTTGCTTAGTGAAGTTTTATTTGTTCCTGAAATTAAACGAAAATTTGGTTATGTTACGAGAGCTGTTAAATATAGCAATTTGAGCAAAAGATTATGTTAAGTTTAACAGTAAAAGCTGCTGCTCCCAACACTTCGTCTGTGATCAATGGAAAAAAACAAATACAGGAAAAGTAACACAAATTTTTTGTATATTTTGTGCAGTGAGAAAAAGTAAGTGTGCATTTTTATGGTGAGATATCAAACATTTCGCTGGCAGCTTACAATTTGCACTAATTTTTACAAGTGTAAGCTTGAAGAGAAGCACAACAACAAAATCACAGTGAGAATTAGTTGGCGCAACAACAAAGAGAATGAAAGAGTTGTTGCAGGGGTCGACACATTGGCAAAAAATGAAGATAAGAAGCGAAAAATGCAAAATTGTTTTTGTATTTTGCTTTGGGCTATGCTGTAGGCTGTGCATGTTTAAGAGCATCGCCTTTATCTAAGAGAAATAACAAAACCAAATGAGTAGAAAGAGTTGTGATATGTGCACATTGTAATTGGGCTTTACTAATACTCTTCACAGGGTATGCCGTAGCTGTTAAGCATTAACTTAGTAAATAGTTTCACACTCCAGTAAGGCGATAAATTCATAACTACGTTTTTTCACAATAGCATAAATTTTCCCACTAGCCAATAAAAAGATAAATAATGTACAATTGAATGTTACAGAAACTATGGACAATTTGAAGTGTAACTGCGGCCATATTAACGAGACAGAAAAAAGCAGCGACAGGCAATTCTCGAATGACAATTGTAAATTGTTTAAATAAAATTTATGAGTGCCCAAATGTGTCGCCATATAATTTCATGCACTTTAACATAAAATTTATCACAATTTGTGTGCACATATATTTCTTTGACTTCTACGCCCCTCCACTTAAATAGTTTATGTGCCCAGCCAGGCAGTCTGCTTGACATTTTTTTTTCTCTCTTCTTTTGTATCATTTTTTTTATGTATGTATGTATGTATGCAAGTTCATGTGTACATACATACGAAAATGTTATTATTCTATGTATGTGCCCGCGAAATAACAGTAATTGAAATTTATTGCACAATTTATCGTTGAGACAGAGAGTCAGACACGAACAGAGATCGCAGCTCGACGAATTTCAATTTTCCATTCGCCTGCTTCGTTTCGTTCAGTCGTTTATTTCGCATGGCGGACAGTGGTTCGTGTAATGCGATGAAGCTTAAATAATAAAGCTAAGCTTGAGAACTTAAAATATATATTATAAAATATAAAGCTAAGCTTGAGAACTTAAAATATATATTATAAAATATAGTTTGAATGATCCTAAATGGTTGATATTTGATTTACTTTTACGCGAAATACTTAACTCCAAAAAATTTGACCGTCTTTTGATTTATGCACTTATTTTCGCCATTTGGTTTCACTGTGCAACGATGCGGTTTCTGTTTCGTTTACAGTTTTGTATTTGGTTTGTGTTTGTGTTTTGTACGGTCGTTGCCAGTGCGACATATTGAAATTTATGTCAATTTAAAAAGCAAAGTTGTCATGTCAATCATAAAACTCAATTATCGAGCTCGCGCTTTGCGGTGGGGGAGTTCACTTCAATAGGGGAGGGTGTGGCAGGGCGCTTAACGACTCAATTGAAAAGCCATTTGAAAGCGTTTTTACGCGTGTCTGTCTTATAACCCCGCAACCCGCACATCAACATCGCCACACAATTTTCTATACAACATTTGATTGCCGGCAATCAGACAAGCTTGATGATCATCATCAAAACATGCCACTTGTGTTTTGTGTGCTAATCGCCTCTCAATTGCGTTGACTGCGCACACACACACAAACACGCACACTAACAGACAGCTCTTAGAAAGGCCTCACGCTCAGCACTTAAGTGCTTCGGGACTTTTGAGTGGCAGGCAGCAATGTTGTTGTAGGTGCTCGGCATTTCAAGTAATTTGTATGCCCTGCAGCCTGGGGGCCTAGACGAACGACGACTGAAGTGTCAGCTGAATGTAAAGCGGGAGATGCACTTCAAGATCAAAGAGCTAGCGACAAGTCCCAATGGTCAGTTAAGATACCCACTAGATGAATTTTATAGGGTAAAAAGGTAAATAATTATTATGAATACATTTAATTGAATAGTTGCAATAACTAATAAGTTGACAGCTTGGTGCATTTCAAGTCTCAAGCATAAAGGGAGTGACAACCAGATCTGAATAGAACTATAAGCCGTACAGTCGCGTGCATAGCGCAGTCTGAAAACAAATCTCAATTAAAACTGTCACAGTCACTCAAAACAAACTGTCAACTTTATTATTAATTAAATGTCAGATTATAGTCGGTACACACGCTTACGTATGTACGTCTGTATTTGTGTCTGTGTGTGAGTGTGTATGCAGTAATGGAAAAAAAGGGGGAAAGGAGGAAATGAGCAAAGCAAATCCGTTGCCGTCAAAGACGTCGCACACTCCTTTGAAGCGTACGGCAACTCATAAACACAGATGCAGATACATATACACAGATACAACTCTAGCTACAGCTACAGATACAGATACAGATACAGAAACTGAATCCGACAGGCACTTCAAACAGCTTTTTCGCTCCTCACACTCGCAACTAGACAGCATGAACTGAAAACACTGGGAAAGCAACTCCGTACAATCTCCAGCTCAGTGAGCTGGAAATGCTAGTGGATTAGAGCATGTATTAAAAGTAATCGCAATGAATTTTCAAAGATTATCAGTCAATCAGCAATTGAAGTCCCCCCATTGCACGTAAGCGTTAATGCCGAAGATTTTGATAAGACGATAAATGCCAATGACACTCTATTTGGCATTTACGAGTATTATGGATTTTGGCCACATTAAGATAAATCTCAGACATTGTTTGTGCTGGTAACTCAGATGCTAATGGGCTAATATGCTTGGCTATTGATTGCCAATGGTAAAGTTAGATATAGAAAAGGTTCAGCTTTACACCTATTAGGTTTGAGATATAGGTTTCTTATATATATATATTCCTGATCAGCCTCAATTGATGTAATCTGCAAATAGGTATAAAGTGAAGCAGCCTATTTATTTTAGATGTATCTTAGATGTTCGCAGCTCTTTCCTGATAATTATTATATTATATATAGTTTATAGGTATAAAACTCTATTTTATTTAAAATTGGGTATATTTTACTACTAAAAATGTCTAAAAGAACGCACTATTCTTTAAATTTGGACGCAGATGCATAAGAAAGAAAGCTCCATCTCTGGGCACAGGCACTTTGGATAGGAACTCGCCATTGTCGTAAGCGTTTTCGAACAGCTCAAAAGCTTTTCTCAGTTTTATATTGCATTCGTGCTGTGAATATTATGATCATTATATATTATATATATAGTATAGCATAACTGATCTATAAGTTTACCATTTTGGCCTCAACCTTAACCAGATTATGCAACATTACTGGCTTGCTAAACGGCTTCCAGCTGAATACATTGTATCCAAGGTGTTTCAACAGAAAGTCCAAAATATTGTTACGTGCGGTGGCTTCACTGAGACTGCGTGGCGGTTCCTTTAGCTTGTTTATCCATGTGGTGGCTAATAGTTGCTGATCCGCGTCTAAATCGCCAATGGATTCTTCTAGGTTTGAAATATCATGAGCAAACTGCTTATTGAGGCTTATCACTTGACGCTGGATATCGAAACTTTCCTGCAGTTGAAGAGTCTCACGTGCTGCTTCATTATAACGATCTGAGTTTCCATAATTTAGGCTGGCATCATTTCCAAAAGTTTTTCTTTTCCAGCTTTTCTTTAAGAAGTCCATGTCTAAAATTACCCAAACTATCTGTTAACATATTCTGAAAAGGGTCTAGTATTTTTTTTTATATATTTTTGATATATTTCCAGGGAAAGGGCAACTAGATTAAGGGAGTCAAAGTTAAGGTTTGCTCTTAGATAGTTTTTAGCTTGGTTTCCTAGGTATAACCTTGTTTTCCTTATGGCATTAAGAGTATATATATAGCGGGATATATCTATACCTTATCTTAAGATCTGCTAGATCCCATCCCAAACGATCAGTTGACATTGACTTTAACACTTCTGGTTATAAAATGTTTATTAAATTCCATCAGATTGCACGCTAATATATGCTATATATAGCGTTTCACTTGATCGATTTATGATCAGCTGGCAACACTGGCGGAGTAACACCTTTGTGTGATTTAAAGTCTTCGAGGCAATTCCCTATAAGAGACACATTGGTAGGAAAACGTTTGGAGTTGGCAACAAATCAATTTAAGCCTGACAACTTAACAGTCTAATCGAAGCCAACAAAATGGTTGCCGCTGCGAATGAGCGACTCCGACTGTGAGTTGGAGTTGGGTTGGCGTCAGGATCGGAGTTGCAGTCGGAGTCGGAGTCGCAAGACAACGCCAACTCAATTGACCAGCAGCTGTCTACATAAAGTCCAAATACAGTCGCCAGGTTGCCAGTGCTTGTTGCCCGCTGTTGATTGTACCCCGCCCTTCACCAACTCCAACTGCAACTCCCATTCCAACTTCAGTTACCAAGTTTCAGAAATTGTCATATTGCAAGCGCACGCAGGCGCAGCGTAAATGTTAAAAATTATAGTTAAACTCATAAATTACCAGCGTAGTCAGCCGCTGAAACCCGTTGCTGTTGCTGTTGTGGTTGTTGTTGGTGTTCAGATGCGATCACTGGGGCCCTGACAGCTCCGGCTCTCTGGTCTTTTAGACAATTTAAAGGCGGTTCGTACTCAATAAACCAAATTCCGCACATAATTAATCGATGCCGTTGCCGTTGCCGTGTCCAATGGCTTGGCCCATGGCAAGAGCCGCCTGCAAAAGTCCTCACGCTGTTTGCGCTTTTTACAATATTTTGTTTTGACTTTGAATGTGGGCTTGAGTGAGTTGGTTCACTTGGCTAACTTGGCTAACTTGAGTTGGCCCCCGAGAGGTGTGCGAGAGGCGAAACTTTTTAATAGTCGCGCCATAATCGTAAATCTTTTGTGTCCGACGCAGTGCAACGACATGGCAGCTGCCGTGGCCAGTTGGGCCGCCGCAGCAGCAGCAGCAGCGGCAGCAGTTGAGTTAGTTGAGGCACTTTGGGGCAGCTGGGGCAGTGCGGCACTTATAAAGCAATGGATTCAGTGTATACCTTCTACAAATCGAGCCAATGTTCACAACTTTATTTATCGCTCAAGAACATTGCATGCCAAAGACAACGACCATAAAACGGATGCTGAGGCATTAACGACTATATATACACACACACACACACATACATATATATATGTATGTATGTATAGAGACGTATGTGAGCTACAGTTGATAGTCTTTTGGGGAAGTCACTATTAAAAGCAGCGATTATGATAAGTAACAGCTCGCAGATCATATAAAACTGAGAGCTGAGATAAAGCACAGATCAGATGAGTTGCCTATATCTATCTATAATCCGATTACATGCCGTTTCCACTTATTTCCTATAAGTTAATCATGCTTACAGAATGAGTTGCAACTAGTTAACCCAATATAACTAACTAACCCCATAACAAGAGACTTGCTGTTATTGTGCGCATTATTCAAATGCCCATCTAAGTATCTTTGCCTGTATCTCTAGCTGTAGCTGCATTTGTATCTGTATCTGCACAAGAGCCAAGCGCATGCCGCAATGGCACAAAAGTAGCAAGTCTGCAACAACAACAACAACAACAAGAAGCAGCAAGACATGAGTAGAAAGAGAGACAACAACAGCGACAACAAGTACGACAACGACATTGTGGAGAACTGTCAGTTGAAGCTGACATACAAACTGACAGCTTGAAATTGAGGTTTTCTCCACGCTGACAGCGTAACACGTCAACTTAAGGAGGCATAAGGCCGAGTGCCTGTCTAGATACAAATAGACAGGCCAGGCCGGGCCAGGCCGGGCCAGTCCATGCCGGGCCAGACCATGCCGAGAGCAGAGAGTCGGCTCAAGTGTTGAGGAGTACCTTGGAGTGGAGTGGAGTGGAGTATATAGTAAAGTCGGCCAACGTAAAAAGATAGTTGAATGCAGCAAAAAGTGTCGAGACCAGTGTGTGGCACAAGAAGAAGAGAGGGAGAGAGAGAGAGAGAGCATCCCCAGCAGCAGCAGCCGCAGACAGCAGGCAATTTGACAGCTTAAACACACGAGCTTGTCAAAATGATATGATCGCTAAGTGAGCTCAAACAGTGCAAAGATGCAAAGACAAATACGAATGCCACAATGAATGGTGTGAGTGTATGAATATGAGTGTGAGTGTGAGTGTGAGTATGGGTATTATGCATACACTCGTTTGTGAGGTATTATATGCCATTATCAAAAGGCAAGCTCCAAGTGTTGCATCTTCTTTGAGTAGCAGCCAACGAAGCAGGCAAACACTTCACTGGAGTTTCCCTTTAACTCCTCTCCTACAGTTGATCCACACACTCACACACACACACACACACACACAAGAAAACACCCAACAAGACGTTCGCCTGTCAGCGCTCGCTCCCAGACCGGATTTGGTCTGGGTCTCGGCCTGGGTCTGGGTCTTGGTCTTCGTCTTAGTCTTGGTCTTGGTCTGGCTCTGGGTCTGAGTCTCGAGTTTATCTCAGCTTTTCAGTTGGTTGTTCAGCATGCGTGTTGCTTTTCATGTTTACATTAATAAAAGTCAAAGGTTCTTGAGACTGACATATTGTAATTTATGTCTAGTGACAGCTTTATATCGGCGAAAACGAATTTTAATCACTTGTTAGTTTGAATAAATGAGTTGCTCTGCGAATGACTTGCGTCTGTCCGATACAGCTGAGAGCCTGTGGCTTAAAGACAAGCTAAAGCAGAGACAGTGAGAGATAATTGTCAGTTTCCAGCTGGAAAACAGAAGAAAAACACTCTGAAAATACTCTTTCAAACAAGCTTTGCTCTGGACTTGAATAGATTACAATATATATATATAATATATATATTTTATTTCAAGATCGTTAATCGCTTTAATCGTATACTTTATATATATAGTATGTATGCTTGATCTATAAGGCCAGTCTGAACGATGTCGACTGTTGTTTCAAATTGAAAATGCATTTCAAGCTGCCACTTAAAATGGGGGCCTCTCTGTCAGTTTTATGTCAAAATAAATGAAGCTAAATGACAGTTTAATCAAGGCGTCAGCTATGTCAGAGCAGTCACCAGCAGCAGCAGCAGCAGCAAAAAAAACTTTGCATTGCACAAAAACGCCAACACCAACAACAATTGTGAGTAAGTCGTGTAATATCTGGCGAACAATGCGAATTTGCTCATCGTACATATTTTTCTGTTTGCCTGTCATTGTCAGAACGTTGCGAGTCGCAAGTTGCAAAATGTGAATTGCCAGTCAGTCAGGCAGTTGGTCGGAAGGTCGGATAGACAGACAAGCAGACAGACAGACAGACAGACAGGCAGACAGCCGGTTCGTAAGTGCATTTGCATTTGGGAGTCGCGCGGGTTGCAAATGTTTTTGACACTTGACAGGCGATGCACTGACAGCTATAAAAATGCACAATATGAGCTGGAGTGGGGAGTCAGTGAAGAACTGGCAACTGGAACTAGTAGCGAACGAACGAACAAACTATGCGTTGAGGTGGTAATAAGAAAAAGAAAAAGAGAGGTGCATGTTTGTTGTGGCTTTTAGACCAAAAATAGAAACGAAATAAATCTTGGAGCTGGGAAGAGATGTGGAGATGTGTCTTTCACTTGGCATCTAATGCCGCGTCATCATCAAGGGAAAGAGTTGAAAGAGTCGCAGGCGGTTGCCGGTTGGCGGTTGGCGGTTGTACCAGAACTTGTTTACAAATGAATTTAATTGATCAATCAAAGCGAGTGAAGATCAAAAAAACAAGATCAAAGCGACGCGAGCAAAACAGACAAATGCCATACAAGCACCGACAAGAGCCGAGCATGCAAGCAATCAGTGGCAACAACACACATACACACGCACAACAACATTAAGCATTAGGCATGTTCTTCAGCCTTTCAGTTACACACTCACTCACTCACTCAGTCAGTCAGTCAGTCGTTGGCTCATTCGGTCAGTCATTTTCACTTCAATTGGAAGATTCATTGCAACGCGGCTGCAGCTCGCTCCTCTTCTTCTTGTTCTCGTTGTTGTTGCCTTGTTTTGATTGGTATCACTCAATGAACTCTGATTGTTGTAAATGTAATTAATCAATAACATAAACATTTACACAGCTCACATGGCCCAGGCCGAGGCCTGCAGTCCCTGTCCCAGTGCCACTTCGACACTCGAGCAGCTTAATCAGCTCCCATTGTTGACTTCATCTTCCTCTTCTTCTTGGCCAACTCAGCCGGAACTTTGATTCATTTTGTTGGAATGCAAGTTGAAAGATATTTCAAGCCACTAATTGCAAATTGAACTCAATGCACAAGACGATTAATGCATAAAACTGAGCACTTTTGAGATAAAAGTAAAAGCATAACTTAAATAGATAATCTATTAATATAGCATAAAATATCTTAGATTTGATTTATAGATAAATGAATATGTATATAATTAGATCAAGCTTTCTAATCTGCAAAAGTTCTGGGCTGTTGAATATACAGAGTAGTTGCGATAACTTCAACCAAAGAGTATAGAAATACTTTGTAGGTTTCGCTAAAACGAAACCAGCTCTGTTCAAACTAACGAGTTGTTCAAGTTATCGAATCAAAATATTTTAATAGGAGAAAAGCATTATTTATATATATATGTCTATGAATATATATATCCATGTATGGTTAATGAAACTATGTACAAAATGAAAATTGCTCAGCTTATAGAGTGCTTTCCTTCAAGTTTTATAGAATTCATGTAACAAGGAAGTTACTGAAAATTTAAGTTGTCGAATCTCCAATTTATCAAGTGTTCAACTTATTGAATGTTCAAGTTACCGAATGCTTAAAGTATCTAGTGTTCATGGTATCGAATGTTCAAGTTATGGAATGCTCCAGTTAGACTGTTGAAGTTATCCAATGTTCAAGCTACAAGTTTCAAATGTTCAAGCTATCGAATACATTAGGTACTGTGTGTTCAAGCTATCGAATGGGTAACTTACCAGATGCTCAAGTTACCAAATGTTCAAGTTATCGAGGGCTCAAGCTACCAAGTGTCCAGCTATCGAATATTTAAGTAATGGAATGTTCACCTTATCGAATATCGAATGTTATGGAATACTTTAAGCTACGAGTTTCAAATGTTCAACTTATCGAATACATCAGGTACTGTGTGTTCAAGCTATCGAATGGGTAACTTACTTAACTAAGTGTTCAAGTTATCGAATGTTCAAGTTATCAAAGGCTCAAACTACCAAGTGTTCAAGTTATCGAGTATTTAAGTAATGGAATGTTCACCTTATCGATTATTCATATTATAGAATACCTTAAGCTACGAGTTTCAAATGTTCAAGTTATCGAATACATCAGGTACTGTGTGTTCAAGCTATCGAATGGGTAACTTACCAAGTGTTCAAGTTACCGAATGTACAAGTTATCAAGTGTTCAAGTTATCTAGGGCTACCAAATTTTCAAGTTATCGAATGTTAAAGATACCGATTGTTCAAGTTATCGAGGACCCATGTTACCAAGTGTTCAAGTTATCTAATGTTCAAGCTATTGAATGCATCTGTTCCTGAGCGTTCAGCTTGTCGAATGTTACATTTACCGACTGTTCAACTTATCGAGCCTTCAACTTAGCGACTGTTCATGTTATCGAGACTGCACTCTAGAAACAGTTGAATCTATTACTTATCAGCTTTTCAGGTTGATCAGAGAGCAACTAACTAAATACTTTCAAATGAATGAATCCTACCAACTGTACATATATCTGATATACTCTATATATATATATATATATAGAGTTGTATATATGTGGAGGAGTGTGGTATCTGTGCATATTGTAGAGTACAAAACTGTTTCCTAACTGGCTGGTAAACATCCTGTTTTGTTTTGTGAAATGAGTTTTGAACGAAAAAATAGAAATAAAATAGATACGCTTTTGGCTCTTGTCGCGCTCTGGCAGCATCCGCTTGTAAATCATATTAAAATATTTATGCAGCTTTCCTCCTGCCCCGCCCCTGCGACAGACTCCCACTGCCACTCGCAGCTCCCCTCCTGGCGGCAGTCCTGTGACTCCACAGCGACCAATAAATTCAGAATGAAATGTCTGGTTTTAGTATCTGAATCAGTTGTATATATATAAATATAAATATATATTTCTATGGGTTTTATTTAGTGCATTTAGATAAAGCGGCAAAAATGTCAACTGTGACTCTTTGGCGCTGCAGCTGCCACTGCCACTGCCTCTGCCACTGCCTCTGCCACAACGACTGCTGCAATTATCGTGCAACAAATCATGAGAACATTCGTTGTTGCCGCACTGCTGGGCATTAGTTGTGTTAATTTATGTGCCATTTATGAAATATTTACAAATTTATAAGTTATTATTATTATTGTTGCTGTTGCAACTGTTATTGTTGTGCCACAGAGATTTTCCCCACTTGTTTTTATCGCCGCTGCGCACCAAAAAAAAAAAATTATTTATTTCGCTTTGTGGCATTGTAAATTTTTGGCTTTTAGTCGCTGTTGTTCGCCTGCAGCGTGTCAGCTGCCTTTTATTTATGAGCTTTTCGTATTTTTGTGACCTCCGCCGGATGCTTAGTTGCCATTGTTGTTGTTGTTCTTAGTTGTTGTTCTTGTTGTTGTTGTTGGAGTTCATTTATCTAGAATTTTTTATATGAAATTCTAATTATGCAAGCGATTTGCTGCTTAATTTATGTTATAGACCTTTAATATCTAGCTTTAATTTAATAATAATTTATAGAAAATTATCAGCTGAAAGTGTGCATAAAACATGTGGTCACACCTAAGAATAAAGCTGGTCACTTTGTCGAACCGAATCAAAGTCTGATCGAATCAAAGTCAGAGTCCAATTGGAATCAATTGTTGCCACGTAATTAAGTGGCTAAGTCAGAACAATACTCTATACACACACACACACACACACACACCGCCAGCTAATTTGCAGCTTGTGAGCATAATTAAGTTTGGCCATTTGAGGCATGGAACAGACAGAGAGAGAGCGAGAGAGAGAGAGAGAGCGTAGTTTGCAATTGAATGTTGCAAGTTGTTTCTAAGTAATATGCACACACGCCCCGGACATTAACCCATTTAAACTTGGGTGCAACATCATCATTAAGCAGGGCACTTAATTCTCAGCGATGCGTTGCCACCCGAACTATGGCAACAATGTTGCACAAATGCACAATACTTAATAGAGAATCTGGTTGCTTGTGCTGCAAATTGTCTGAGGCGGAACAGAAATGAGGCAGATGCCTGAGGCATGTGCCAAATTCAACGAGTCATAAACCAAAGACACAATAAAATCAACGCACGATTAACCGCATAGAGGAAAAAGCACTTTGCCACAATGCGGCCACCTTGTTGCAACATGCAAAGAGCCCGTTGCAAAGGCCCCATGCAAAAAGGGGCTTCACTTAAACCTTGTTAACTTATTTAACTTGTAATCATATTAAAACATAAGTGCATGGACTGTGGCCAGACTAATTGACTCTTTTAAGCTACTACCTGCTACCCTGCACCCTACACCCCACCCCACCCCCTCTCTCTCCCTCCCGCTCTGTGTGTCTCTTGCCTGGGAATTTAGACAAATTGAGCCGCATGTCTCTGACAGTTGCACATCAAAAGCGTTGAAGTATATATACGTATGACTATCTAAAAGGGGGGCCGAACGCGTGGCAGATACCTCGACAGACAGAGCAGGACAGAGGGAGACAGAGACAGAGACAGAGACAGTGACACAAAGTGCATTTGACAAATGACATTTCACAGACTGCCAGACACATTTTCGAGACTGGGCCGAGGCAAAGTGTTTTTAAGTGAATTAGTTGTTGTTCTTGTCGCCGATTCTATATACTATATACTATATATATATATATATATATACTATATATTATATGTTATAAGTAAAAGCCTGAGCATTTCTCATTTTTATTAAGTTTTTCGCTTTATTTTCGTTGCGCACCCAGAAGAAGATCTCAATTTCCACTTCAATTTGTCTGCTGTCACTGGTAATTGAGTTCAATTTACAATAATATGCTCTGACGTCTATGCGGCTGAGCGCCAGCTGAGCGGCAGCATAAGGCTAGGGGGTAGGGGGAAGGAGGAACACAGGCAGGCAGATTGTGGCTGAGGGGGCGCGTCCGGTGTGGCAAGTGTATAAATGTCTTGCGCTTGCAATTTGTGTCGCTGCACAGACAAACCAACCCACACGGTCCTTACCCCTCGTGCCTCCCCCCACCGCTCAGCATGCGACTTGCCCCATGGACGAGTCACTGTCGCTGTCGATTTCGATGTCGATTTGGTTGTCGGTGTCGGTGTCTGCGTCTGCGACTGTGTCGGGGTCAGCAGCTGTACCAACAGCAGGGTTCAAAGTTTCGATTGCGGGGGCGTGTTTGGGTCGGCAGCGGCACACACACAATGTGATAGATGTTGCACGAGAGTTTGGTTGTTGCAAGCAAGCAAATGCATTTATTATGCTGCTAGTTTTCTACTTGTTTGCTTTCATTTAATATTTGTCCACGTAATTGACCAACTTAATAGTTATCTGTTCACATATTCAGCTGATCTTTGACTCGATTTTGTTTGATTGATGGAAAGTCTTAGCCTCAATCTGATGGATCATGTTATAGCTGTTAGTTATAACTATATATGATTGGATTATCTCAGAATTTATATATATTTACGTGGCTAAAACAAGTGGAATTCAGTAGAACCTTTTGTGAGCAGCTCAACTCAAAAGTGCGAATATTTGCTGCAAACTTTTCAAATAAAGTTCAACCACAGCTTGGAAGTTGGAGCACTTGGAGGCTAGTGTAATAAATCTTTTTAACGAAAACAATAAATCGTATTTCACGCATACTTTGGCTCAAAGCTGGGGCCAAAATAATAAAGAGAGGGAGACAGCGACTGGCAGAGGGAGGGACAGAGAGAGTGAGAGACTAGCGAAAAAGGGGAAGTTAAGGAACCCCTTAAATGCCTTCCAACGAACAGCCAAGACAATTTATGCATAGGTCGAGTTACAGTCTCAGTGAGAAGACAACAACAACAACAACAACGAGAACAACAACAACCAAAACAACAACGGCCCAGACAAGTAATTTCTCAGCGTGGAACAGTCAACGAGTCGACGAGGCTTCCCTTGAAAAACACTTAGTGCAATTTTTTAAACTCACATGTCTATGTGTCTGTGTGTGTGTGTGTGTGTGTAAGTGTATGCGAGTGTGATTACACCTACTTGAAGTCATATATCTTTCACTTTGCGCTTTCAACAGTTTGTGACGTCGTCGACGACGACGTCGCTACACATTTATCCTCCTCACCCATTGCCCCATTGGGTTTTCGGGGGCGGAGGCGTTCAGGCGCTTTGATATACCGCCTGAAGTCGACGCGATTCTCTAGACAAGCTACCAACACTTTGGAATCCTCGCAACGTCTCTCGTCTCTCGTCTCTCGTCTCTCTGCCACGTCTGCTCGTCTCTGATGTCTGCCAAAAGCACAGAAGTGGGCATGTCAGCGAAAATCACCGTAAATTTTCCGCATTGTTTAAAATTTATTACACTTTCTGATTTCCATGGCATTGCCGAGAATATAAAGGGTACTGCCAACAGTCGAAGGACGGACGGACGGAGGGACGGAGGGCAGTGGGTGGTGGATGGTGGGTGGTTAGGCTATGCCTGGTACGCCTTTTGTTTGCCGGCTTTTTGCTATCTCTGACACGCTGCTGTCTAATAAGTGTAGCCAGTAATTTTCTTATCATTTAGCGGTCATGTTCTAACTTGGCTAACAAGCAGATATTTCGGCTTAACAACTTGATGGCAGCCTCACAATAAATGCCGCACTGAAGAGGTCGTATACTTAGCGAGTCTTTATTTGTCTGCAAACTGAATCTGAATAACATCTGACAGCTGCTCTACTACATTTGAGTTCAACCAAAGATTGCGGAATATATTCAGGATATACTTAAGCGAAATCGAAACTGATTTATGACATTTCAAAGTTCACAACTTGGAACTATTTTGTTCCAGGTTCAAATGTCTGAAATATCTAAGTTCCTGTTTAAAAAGTAGGAAATATCTTTAATATGGAGTTTTTTGCACAGAAATCTTCCTATGTCTTCTTATTGTTTATTTCTCGCATAGAAATCAGAAATGGAAAATAAATAAAATAAATAAAATAAATAAAATAAATAAAATAAATAAAATAAATAAAATAAATAAAATAAATAAAATAAATAAAATAAATAAAATAAATAAAATAAATAAAATAAATAAAATAAATAAAATAAATAAAATAAATAAAATAAATAAAATAAATAAAATAAATAAAATAAATAAAATAAATAAAATAAATAAAATAAATAAAATAAATAAAATAAATAAAATACATAAAATAAATAAAATAAATTAAATAAATTAAATAAATTAAATAAATAATATCTGGAAATTGGAATCTCATTTGTTAGCGTCTACTTTATATTGTAGATAGAAGATTTAGAATAAATGAAATATTTATTTATTTATTTTTACACTAAATATTTGGCTAAGTTTAAGCTTTTTAAACTTCAAAAATTGATTCAAAGCTTAAAAACGTATTTATTTATATATAATTTAAGAAAGGTAAATTTATCAGATATCTTATTGTTTTTTGTTTCTTCCCTTTTAAGATCAGTGCAAAAGGTTTTTCAATTATTTTTGTAGTGAGTTTTAAATAAATTAATTTATTTTTATATTCCGCTGCAATAAACTTGCTGCAATTTCTGCAGCTCGAATATTGAAAGGAAGAAAGTGATGCACATTTAAGTTTTACACAACGGCTGCCACTGCCAGTTTACCTAACGTTTTGTTCGCATAACATAACACGCCAGCAGCAGCAGCAACACATGAGCAACAGCAACAACGACAACAGCAACAACGACAACAACTGCAACAACAGCAACTGCAACAACAGCAACTGCAACAACAGCAACTGCAGCAGCAACAACAAATCGAAGCAATTTACGAAAATGTAGAAAATGTCATTGAGCTGTCAGAATGCATCGTTGCTGTTGACATGTGCCTTACTTGCACCCGAGTTGCAATGTGGCAAAAATTTATATAAAAATCTACAGCAACAACAATGCGACACATAACAAATTGCAAGGCAACAACAATAAGAACAAGAACAACAACATGCACATTGCTCTCTTCCTGTCTCCATGTCTCCATGTCTCCATGTCTCCATATATCCCTGTCTCTATCTGGCATTTGCCAGCACCCATCTCCCGTCTCTGTCAGTTGTCAGTGACAGTGAAAGCATTGTTGGCTGACAGCGCGAGAGCGGCGAAGTGGAGAGGTGGGAGAGAGCGAGAGCGAGAGGTAGGTGTAGAGTGTGTAGAGAGGAGACAGCAGGAGCAACAACGCTGACAGCGACAGAAGCTCACAACAAGCAACATAACGTAACGTAACACAACGCAACTGAAACGCAACAACACAACGTAAGGGCAGCTCATGGGTGTTGCCTTCAGTTGTAGCAGTTGCATTTTGCAGTTTCTGTTGCTGTTTCTGTTTCTGTTGGCCGAAAATTAATGGCTAGTGACAGTGGCAGCTGAGCAGCATTACATACAGATAACAAATGCACAAACATAAACACACACACACATGCATACATATTTACATATACATATATGGACTATATATGTGCAGAACATCGGCTTCAGTTGTCGTTGTCAACTTTGTTTTTAGCAACTGAAAATCGCTTTCTCCTCCCGCCTGCAGAGGGCGCTCAACGTCACTTTGTGTGTGGGTGTGTGTGTGAGTGAGTGTGTGTATCATCTATCTAAAATATCACTATCGATATTTCCTTCAACAGCTTTATCGCAATCGATAGTTGTTTCTACAGTTCAATTTACATAGATGTTTGCAAAAGTTAGAAAAGAACTTTCTAATGTAAATTTAAGTATGTCGGAAAGCTGCTGTTTTCTTGGCTTTCCATCGATTATTTCTTTGAAATGAACTTGCCTTTTATTGCGTCTTTCAAGGTTGACCTTGCAGAAAGTATTGAAAACAGCAGCAGCTAAAACTAGAAGCCTTTTTCTGTTGTAGCTTGATCAGGAACGCGTCATCCACATTCAAACATAAATACTTAAATATCCTACAAATCGCACTTTATCTGAAGGATACAAACTACTATTATTATTATTCTTATTGATCAATAACAGAAAATTCATTTAGGATTTTTGATATTTGATATATTGCTTCTCCCTATAGGAAATATATAGTATATATAGTTAAATATATATATTTCCTTACACAAAATAAAGAAAAGGTCTTCAAAATGGTCAAATGCTCTTAATGAGCCACAGCAAGTTCATAGTTCTAGACCCCTCTAACAATCGGTTGTTGGAGAGCCTTCACACATCCTTCAGGTGTCCTTGGATCTGGTCCAACCAAAGGTTGGAACAAAATGTGAGCATAGGAGAATCAATTTTCTGTCAAAATAAATCGAAGGAGCAATCATCATGCATCAAGCTTTGTCGATAATATAAATAAATATATTATATATCTGAGAAAATTAATATATAAGTTATAAACTTCCTGTTTAGATGATAAATTTGTGTTTTGCTTACTTCGAAATTAGGAATAAAGTTGTACTAAAAAACTCTTGAATTTCACTTTTGGTATAAAAACATTAAATTTGATTATTGAATTTTTAAATTTTCTTTTTTCACTTTTAAGTTAACACAATAAAAAACATAATGAGATTTGTAAAAAGTTAAGTATTTTTTTCTTAATTTTTAATTTTATTACAAATGATTGTTTCAGGCTGAAACCTAAAGGCAGAATGAGCTTTAGATGCTACGGCAGGAGGTGCCTCGATTTTTATTTGGAATTTCTCAGATCTTCGCAGCCTACTAAGGATTGTAAAATGTTTCTTTTATAGAGAAATCTATCTAGTTATGACAGAAACTACAGCTCATATGAGATCTACCTACAAAACTGGTGCAGTATGATTATAATACGTGGATATCAAATATCACATTTACACACATTTGATAGATCACAAAGCTAATGTAAATTTCGTTAACTGATATTCAGAAAGAGCTACTAAATATGCAGATAATACTAGAGTTAATTAATAGGTTTCAATTTGTGGGTTAACTTTCATGACTGACTTCAATTAATTCCTCTCAATTATCAAGTTAAATCTATAAAATCAGAGTTTCATTTTGGTTTAGATCCAGTTTCTATAGGCCTCAGTGCATTATGATTTATATGGTCAACTATTACGAAATACGTAAGATAAATGTCAAGGGTAAGATTCTCATCGAACTGGACTTAAGGTTTATATAACTTAAGACTTGCAGCAAATGAAGGCTTAGTTCAGAGTTAGTTAAGCTTAATCTCCTGAAAGGTTGCTTTCCATATGAGTTCTAGAATCTACTCTATTCTTTTCCCTAGTTCTCTTCAGAACTTCAGAACATACGTACACATCTGTTATTTGTATAGGAACTTGAGCAGGAGGGAAAATATGGCTACTTTAATAAGGACATTGACATTCATCTAATCATCGCAAAGCCTTTGAATAATTGTGAGGTTCAACTATGCGAGAAAACAAAGCGATCTGAAGAGGCCATAATTAAGGTAACCTGAGCTAATTTTCACGCAGCGCCAAGCGCGAGGGGCAACCAATTGTCTAGGGCAATCCCCGTGCGTCCTGCCACAAACCCTGAATCGACCCAATGTATGAGACAAATCCATTCAAAGCGGAGCTGGCAACCCTTTTGGTTCGCTGCCTGCGCTGACAGCTCTGAAAATATCAAATTTCATGCAATTTAATTGTGAAGAGGTTGAAAAGAAATTCAAGCCAAAAAAAAATCAACAACAACAACAAAATACAAAAATGAAGGAAAACAAAGGAGAACGGGGGCAAATATGAGGACAGCTTTGAGTGACAGCAGCGCGGCAACACCTAATTCAATTTAACAATTCATTTATCATAATCAGGCATCAAGGCGTTGTCACTCACAATTACGATCAAGCCAAGAGACCCAGACCCAGACACAGAGAAAGAGTAAGAGTAAGAGAATGTGAATGTGAATGGGTATGGAACTCAGAATGAGTCTCACAAAAGGCTGGAAGCTCAGAGGAAACTTTTGTTCTGCTACTCGTCTTACGCAGCTCCTTCAGCCATTGTCTCTGGCACTTCCTGCCCCCTGCCAGAGTCGAAGGACGACTGTCTATCTGTCACTTAGCTGCCAGAGAGCACAACAAAAGCGCCAAGCGACAACGCACAGCAGGCAACGACAACTATGCTGCTGCTCCCTTCGAGGATTCCAAAGGGCTACTTAAGGAAGGTCCTGGCGTATGGCTGCTGTTTGTTAAGACGAAAGTTCGAAACTAGTTTAAAGTTGCATTATAAATCAAAGATTGTCCAGTATCCATAAGCTTATCTGGTTAATATAATACTGTCAGATCGCTTGAACTAAGAAAAGGTCTGGAATCTGAAAGGTTACTTACTTTCCCAGGGCTTGTTCTAAGCTAAACCTCTATGGATACTGTTTGTTTTCTTTGCCTGATTTCTGTAGAAATTAAAAACAATATTTATCATTCAAACTGCTGCTCTGTGGGCATGAGATCTTGACTCGTTGACAGTAGCTGACCAGCCAGCTCTGAGGGCACTCAGTCTTCATTTCTGTCAGTCATCAGTCAGTGTCGCCAGGGCGTGATATATCATACGTTTAATGCTTCAAAGAATGCGTAGGAAACAGAATCAAAACAACAGCACAAAAAATATGTACTTGCAACACATGATCCAAAAAGCGAACTTGTTGAAAATCACACCTCGCACACCCACACACCCACACACACACACACAGAGTGGCAAGTCTCAGTCAGGCAGGAAAACAAATGTGTCATAGCAACAGCTACCAACAGCAACAACAATAAGAACAGCAACAACAATGACAATGAATATGACAATGAGAATGACAACGGGGCCACATTGTTGTCACATGTGGCAGGAGCTGCTGGTGGGTATAGGGTATAGGGTGAGCATGAAATACGAGTCCTGTGGCATGCACCATAAAATGAAATGGGCGAAAAATGATGAATGACAAAATTATACACCAAATGCGCGCCGCTCTGACATGTGGCCACTAATGAGGATCATTCTGTGCTCTCGTCATAGGATCCGCCCTGACATTGTTTTTCCTTTTTTTTTTTTCTTTTTGTTATTGTTGCTTCCACTCGAAAGCCAAATTATGGCATTGGATTTCCTTGGCAAGGCAATTGTATTGAATTTCCATTTGAAGTCTTTCACATCACTGAAAACCGACACCAGACGCTTAACAGCTCTCTCCTGCCACGCAAATAAGGAAGCATGAACAGAAGTTATGAGTCCGGTTCTACACATAGTTTCTTATCTAAACGATGCCCCGTACAACCTGCCGTAAAAGTGCCTGAAAATGTTCAGGAAGCCGCCCATAAGCAACCATGTGCAACCACGTACTTGGCCTAAACGGGCTGCTTAACTCGTCTCGGGCTGGGGGCAGCCAGACTGCCATCATCATGTAATAAAATGTTAAGTCAGCAGGAAATAAGCATGCAAAATCTGGGGAAAAACGGATCTAAAATAGTCGAAAGAAATTCGATTCAAGGGATGAATTCAGCGCTCCAAATTTAATGTGATAAACTAAGATACAAGGAAGTAGACAGAATTTCCTTGACTACATAATAAACATTTATAATTTATTTATTTTAATTTATACATTCAGAAGAACGCATTACTCGGAGTAAACCACGCTGATAAATGTTAAAAAAGAAAAGGTCTTCAAAATGGTCAAATGCTCTTAATGAGCCACAGCAAGTTCATAGTTCTAGACCCCTCTAACAATCGGTTGTTGGAGAGCCTTCACACATCCTTCAGGTGTCCTTGGATCTGGTCCAACCAAAGGTTGGAATAAAATGTGAGCTTAGGAGAATCAATTTTCTGTCAAAATAAATCGAAGGAGCAATCATCAAGCTGTATCGATAATATAAATAAATATATTATATATCTGAAAAAATTAATATACAAGTTATAAACTTTCTGTTTAGATGATAAATTTGTGTTTTACTTACCTCGAAATTAGCAATAAAGTTGTACTAAAAAAAACTCTTGAATTTCACTTTTGGTATAAAAACATTAAATTTGATTTTTGAAATTTTAATTTCTTTTTTTTCACTTTTAAGTTAACACAATAAAAAACATAATAAGATTTGTAAAAAGTTAAGTATTTTTTTCTTAATTTTTAATTTTATTACAAATGATTGTTTCAGGCTGAAACCTAAAGGCAGAATGAGCTTTAGATGCTACGGCAGGAGGTGCCTCGATTTTTATTTGGAATTTCTCAGATCTTCGCAGCCTACTAAGGATTGTAAAATGTTTCTTTTATAGAGAAATCTAGCTAGTTATGACATCAACTACAGCTCATATGAGATCTACCTCAAAAACTGTTGCAGTATTATTATTATAAGTGGATATCATATATCAAATTTACACATTTGATAGATCACAAAGCTAATGCAAATTTCGTTAACTGATATTCAGAAAGAGCTACTAAATATGCAGATAATACTAGAGTTAATTAATAGGTTTCAATTTGTGGGTTAACTTTCATTTAGAGATGGTTTCAAGCTGTTGCAAGTTGTCGATGGTAATAAATAATAGTGGGACTGGCGTCAAAGCGATTGCGGTCGCAGTTGCAGTTGCAACTCTCTTGCGACACTTTCATTGCCTCAAAATGAAATGTACTCTTCTCCCCATTGCGGCCCCATGGTAATAAACTTCAGCCGTAAAATGAGTCCCACTGTGCGAGGAACGGCGCCGCCATCAGATGTCGCGATCGACAATCAAAAAAAAGAAGAAAAAAAATTTAAGAAAAAAGCTGCTGTGCGTTGAGTGTGTGTGTGTGTGTGTGTGTGGTGTGTGTGTGAGAGTGTGTGAGTGTGGCTAAGTAGTAGTTGTCATTTGAGTGACTTTAATGGTCTGTTGAGACATAATCGCTGCCATTTTAAATGGAATTTTATTGCCACTTCACGAAATTTTTATTGCTCAGGCCTCGGAGTTGGACGCGAAAGAGTCGACGAGACGACGAGCCGACGAGCCGGAGACCAACCCAAATACGTTGACTGCATGCGGTGACGATGACGCGGACTGCTGCAGACTGCGGACTGAAAGACTAGCGGACTGCAGACAGCGGACAACGGACTGAAGACAGCGAGTGCGACTGTGGAGCCGCCGCAATGGAAACCAAATTGTTGCATTTAAAAGCAAATTGATGGCCGCAAAAGTAAAGGAGGCCACCACCGCCGCACCACAACGCCACAGCGCAACGCAACGAGTGGCAAATTCAAGTTCTACCCGTCCACGCATAAAGCAAAAGCCTAATAAGCCACAAGGCTTCAGATGCTGACGGACTTCGGAAGGGGATTGGGGGGCAGCCAGTCCTAAACAACGATGTGTTGGTATAATTTTGTAGACTAGTTTATTGGACACATTAAATATGGCCCGATAATTAAGTCATAAATTAGATTGCAGCCGCGCAGCGTCGACGTCAACGTCGACGTCAGCGACGAGTGTCACCATATCAGGTTACGTGGCATCCACAGCAGGCGGCCTGCCAGCTCTCCGCCAGCACCAGGAGGGAAATGCGTCTCATTTAAAATTGATGCCTAATCGAATTTCTTTATCGCGTGTGTATGTCTTCTGTACCCCGACACGACGACGACGACGACGGCGACTGGGTGACTGGAGATTGGCGACCGTAGCAACTGGCAACTGGCAACTGGCGACTGGCCACTAAATTTATGCATTTGCATATTGCGACACTAAATGTTTTAAGCTCTTTCTTGCTGCCCGACAGAGTTCCTCTCCTCGCGAGATCGTGTCAGGAAGCTAATGTTTAATGAATTCAATTTCTTTATGCGCTACTTCGATTCCGCCAGAACCGAGAACCGAGAACCGCAGCGCCTCCAGATATAAAAATGTTCATTCCCAAGTATTTTCCACTTGGATATCGATAATTCTGTTTGTTTGTGCTTAATTATTATTATAAATTTATATTAATATGCAGGTTTATTATGAAATTGTTCAATTATAAAATTTGTATATTCCATCAGCAACTTAATTGAAGACACTTTACCCCCACATACTTTTACCTACTTAATTCTATACTCTGCCTTTTACACTTACCTTTATTTATTTATAGAATTTATAAACCAACACTTATTGATCTGATTCGAGCTTTCTGGATTTATCCCAATCCATTTAACAAATTTTGGATTAAATGGAAAATCATATTTAACTTTTACTTTTACTTTTTAAATTTTCTGTTTACTTTTCTTTTTATTACAATATAATTTATAATAATAATTTTATAACTTAAAGTTTATCTTCTAGTCCAATTTTTGTAGTCAACTCTACACTAAATAAATAAAATTTAATAAGAAATCTGTTCCCATTTTATTTATTTATATATTTTATCTATTCATTCGAACACTTATTGATCTGATTCGATTTTTCTAGGTTTATGCAACAATTTTTAGATTATTTGTAATCAGTTTTTACTTTCGCATACTGCCAGATATTTTGTATATTTTATTCTATTTTATTTTTCATAATTTTAGTATTTATTTTTAAATTTATTTATATGCCATTTGTATTTTAATTTTATAAATATTCTTTAAATTTAAATTATATTTTTTATATGATCAACTGCTATTGATCTACTTTACACAAATAAAATATTAAAAAAAAAGGAAAAGATCTTTGAATAAATAAAAAAAATAATATAAATATATAAAACAATAATTAAATAATAAATAATTTAAGACTTTTAAATAAATAAATAGCAAATAAATCATAAATTAATTACGAGAAGCGTAAATAAATATTCATAAAGACATAAAAATTTAGTTTAGATATTTCTAATATATTTCTATAAATTTATTTGTATTGCATTATGGATTATTTATTATTAAATTTTATACATTTATTATAATATTATATATTATTTATATATATTTTATATATATATATTTCAGAGTATTCTTTGGTCAGTTTTTTGTGGAACTGTTTGGCTTGAGTTGATTGTGGTTGTCTGACCAAATATGATCTTCGGAGACTGGACAATCACTTTTGCTTGTTAAGCAGAGACCGGAGACTGTGGCCGCTGTTGGGTAATGGAGATGTAGCAAGTCACAAGCAGCTCTTCTGCTTGAGACTAGTGTGGTCAACGTAACCGCAGGCTGGAAAGCAAGTTGAGTTTTGTTATTGAATATAAATTGTGGCCAACGCCCAAAAATGTTGTGAGCTGCCCGTCCAGACACTGAGTGCAAAAAGTGAATTGGCATGCAAATTCGAAATGCAAACAGCGCATCCTTGGCCTTCAATCACTCCAAACAGAGGACAGTTGACAGGGAACAGGGGACAGGGGACAGGGCACTGGGAACTGGAGACGGAGACGGAACGGTAGGCCATGTTGTTGTGGCTGGGAATGAAGAGGTTTCGGTGAGAAGGTAGGTAGCTCGCTTTTGATGGATGACAATCAATCTCAAGTGTCAGGCAAATATCAGTTTGTTTTCATTGAAGCGTAGCACGAATCGTGAAACGTGCAACGTGCAACGTGAGACGTGGAGCCTGCCACATGCAACTGAATGAATGAGTGACAACAGAGACGCAATGAGTGAATGATTGTATGAATGATAGTGGTTGGGCATATGCGAATTCAAATGCAGCTCGGAGCCAGCTCACTGATAAATGAACTAGCTCCAGCAGCAATTGAGACGCTGCTTGAAAATTGAATAAACAAAAGAGGCAGCCACATCTCAGCCATATCCAGTTCCATGTCGCTGATGATGCCACGTTGACAAGTCACGCCGTTAGCAGCAGCAGCAGCTGCCTCATGCCGCACCTTCGTTTCTTGCCCTTTACCCTCTCTCTCGCTCTCTGTCAGATGTCTCCAACAAGTTACCTTGCTGTCATTCAGCGCCATTGTCATTGTCACTTTCATCATTGTCAGTTCAGTTGATTTTGTCATTGTCATTGTCATTGTCATTGGCCAGGCACAGACCCAGAGCCAGAGCCAGGCCGGAGCCAGGGCAGCGTCTCTTGTCTGTCAGGAGGGTTTCTTTTTGATGCCTTCGCAGCAGCTTCTGATCAACATCAATTTATTAGTTTTATTTTTCTGCACGGCCTCAACACTTATAATCAAGTTTCTTTCTTCTTTTTCTCTCTCTCTCTTTTGTTCAATATAAACATACATATATATATGTATATAGATAGATAGACTGTCAGGGATTTCTGGCGTGTCACTTCCGTTGGCTACCCGAGAGACATTTGTCGTCAGCACGAGCGACAGGTTCTCCACCAAATGGGCTGCCAGCTACCTGCTGTGCCCCTGCTGCTGCCACTGAAGATGCTGACGACGACGATGATGATGAGACGGAGGATGCCCAGTGCAGGTTGTCTTCAGATGACGAGTCTATTATCACAGCCTGGCCGTGTCAGCAGTTATAGCTGATGTTTGAATAATGGCGCATTACTCTGCGACTCGATCATAAAAAGGAGAACCTAAATAGCAATTAGACCGTAATTTCTGTTACCCAGCGGAAGTAGACACAATAATTGGATTCCATCTACTGAAAAAGGGACAGGAAGCAGCTAAATACACAAACTGGGGGAATGAGTTGGGAATTCGGCTAAGAACATTGTTATTTAGGCAGCTTTAAGCCAATTGAATGATTAATTATATTGATGTACTTAGATGAGTTTTTGTTATGATAGAGCAGAAATTGGACTTCACATTCCAATTTCGTTTCAACAGATCGAAGGAGAGGCAAGTATGTTTCAGCTTGATAGGTTTTGTTTTTGATTGCTGATAAAATATATGATAAAGTTAAGGAA
The DNA here is from genome assembly GCA_035045065.1 of Hirtodrosophila trivittata. Lineage (NCBI taxonomy): Eukaryota > Metazoa > Arthropoda > Insecta > Diptera > Drosophilidae > Hirtodrosophila > Hirtodrosophila trivittata. The sequence continues at coordinate 1,312,755 of JAWNNK010001445.1, read as the reverse complement.
TATATATAAATATAGGGTATAATTTAGTATGTTGTATTGTTAAGTTAAAGTAGAAAGCGGCATGTGAACTTAAGCTCAACATCTGTTCCCATTTCATAGATCCAACGAGAGGTAAGTATATTTTACTTCTGCTAAGCAAAAAGGATCATTGAAAGGTTTTCTATATGCATTCTAATTGATAAAGTCGAAGAATATATGTATATAACTATTAGGTATGGTATAGAAAGATATATTGTTCAGTTATTGTCAACATCAGAATGTGGACTTACCCTTGAAAGTTATGCCGACCTCACAGATCCAACTAGAGGCAAGTTCTTTTGTACTCTGCAAAAGAAAGAGCATCTTTGAAAGGTTTTCTATATGCTTTCTGATAAATATAGATTAGGAATATATATAACTACTCAGTATTGTATAGAAATGTTAAGTATAAGTATAGCAGAAATAGGAAGGTATTCCCAAAATCTGTTCCCATTTTACAGATCCAACTAGAGGCAAGTATATTACAGTTCTGATGAGCAAAAAGGATCCTTGAAAGGTTTTCTGTATAGTAACTGATTAATACAGATTATAAATATATATGTATAGGATATAAATGTTGTATTGTTAAGTATAAGTATAGCAGAAATAGAAATGTATACCCAAAATCTGTTCCCATTTCACAGTTTCAGTTCTGATGAGCAAAAAGGAGCCTTGGTAATGCTTCCTTATGCGTTCTGATAGGTAAAGATTAGGAATATATATAGTTACTAAGTATAGTACAGAAATTATATCTATAGTTCCTCCTTCTCACACTTCTTCATACTGAAACAATTTCTTTCTATGCAACTTCTGCCTTACTTATTGCTGTCAACACGTAAAGACTTACGTGTACGATTTCAGCTAGGATCGTTTAGATATAGTCCTGTAGGTAATCCAGGAAACAGAGTTTTTCTTTTCTTTCACTGTCTGGTGTAATTGGTATCCATATGCATTGTTGTTGGCAAGTGAAGTGAAGTGCTTGGTTGATGGCTCAACACACACACACACAGGCACACACACACCCAGGCAGTCTGTCTATCCATCAGTTGGACCGCCCATCAGTCAGGCCGTCAGTCACTCAGTCATTCAGTCGGTTTGTCAGTTCTGTGAGCTTGTCAGGCTCCTCTCTCTCCCTCTCTCTGTATATCTGCCTCTCTGTCTCCCTTTCGGTGTGTGCTGTGAAGACTGTCAACGCGCGCTGGCTGCTTGCTGTGTGTGAAAGCTTTGAATTTATATGGCAGTGTCAGTTGTCAATCACATTTGCAAACTGTCACACACGTTGGGAGCTCTAGCTAGATGGAGCTGCAGCTGGAGGTGACGGTGGAGGTGGAGCTGGAGCCGGGAGAGAGAGGAAAGACAAACAAAGTGAGCACAAAGTGCGGCCAGGAAACGACACAGCGGCAACATATTAATCTTTGCCAACAAGAAGGATACAGGACGAGGCGTTGCTGCGGAAACAGGAAAAGCAGTCAAAGCAGACGTTGACAGGCATAAGTAATGGAAAAAAATTACTTTATAATGGAGTGCGAAAATGAAAATTGCGACAGCAGCGCAAAAAGCACAGCAGCAACAACAACAGCAGCAACGACAACAGCAGCAGCGGCAGCGGCAGCGACAACGTCACATTTGGTGAATTGCTACAAGCAATTTAGGTAAGATAATCACTCGAGGAGTGTGCCTCGCCGTGGCAGCAACATATTGTGCTGGCAACATGTTGCTGCTGTTGCTGTTGCTGCTGCTGTCTGGACATGTTGCTGGCCGTTGCCGTTGGCGTTCAGCTGACTGACTGTTGCCTGTCAACTGTTCTCTGTGTGTATGAGCATTTCAACTGCGATGCGCTGACACCTCAAACACTCGCATACACACACACAGTCACACACACACACACACACACACACATGCAGTACGCCTGCAGCACGCCTCCTGCGTCGGCATAGCTGACAGCCCTCTGACAGTTTTTGTTGTTCACGCGAGTAATTCATTTTATACTCGTACTGTTGCTGTTGCTGTTGCTGTTGGTGCTGCTGTTGGTGCTGCAACCAGCAACAGCAACCGACAAGCAGCAGCAGCAACAACATCAGCAGTTACAGCGGCAACTCCCCTTGGCTGTCACCTCATTGCTTCATTTCACATCACAAAAATGCCAAGCAAAGCGACGCGCGTTGACATGTGAGACGACGACAACGACGACGACGACGACGAGGAGGATGTCGGAGTCGTCGTTGGCGCTGCTGTTGCTGCCAGGACATGCTGCCAAGGGCCCCCACGAAACGTTCCTGTGACAAGTGACAGTTAAGTTGCTGCTGCTGCTGCTGCTGTTGTTGCTGCTGCTGCTGAGCCAATGTCAAGCGACGTAATTCATTTTGCATGTGCGTGCAAAATTTTCAAGCGTATTTATTACGTAAATTAACAACAACAGCAGCAACAGCAACAACAACAGGAACGGCAGCAACACATCAGCGACGACAGCAGGATGTTGATGACGCAGCGGAAATAAATTTTGCGTGAACAATAGAACGCATTACATTGCAGGTTAGGTTAGTTTTTGGGCTCGAGGCGAGGCTCTGTGGCTGGCAAAATTAATGGCAGAGCAGCTGACAAGCAAAGAGGAGAGCACACACACACACACAGAAACACACACACACACACACACACACATGCTAATGAGCCGTCAGCGAGAAGACGAATAGCGAAACGCAAACGCGGCTTGGGAAAGGCTGAAGGGGGAAAGGAGCTGTTGGTGTCCTGGGCCAGGCAGGAAGTGTTCTGTCAGAGAGGGAGGGGTAAGGGCAAATAAAGAGCTTTAAAAAGTTGGTTATCCAGGGGAAGAAGCAGAATAGCTGTGCAAAAGAGAGGGAAGATAAATGTAGGCACTATAAAAAAGCATTTATGAAACGTAAATCTTAAGCAGCGAGTCGATTAAAAGGATGTTGCCAAGCTCAAGGATATGCTTGAATGAGATCAAGAGAGATGATTATTATATATAGAGATCGAGGAAGTATATATAAACTATATAGAAGTGCATATAGGAAGCCTAAGCTGCAGTACTCCTAGTTAGACTCAAAGAGCAGCTCGTAACTTTTTGGCTGCTTTTGGTTGCTTTTCGCTGATTTTGGCCAGATTTGACTGAGATCAGCGAGAAAGAGTTGGCAATAAAATGCGTGAAATACGTCTGAGATTATAAACTGGGTAAATGGAAATCGTTTTATTTTGAGGCGGGCAACAGCAGCCGCCAAATGTAACAGAAAATGTATCAATTTACATGAAGCAACACTTAATTTGAAAATTATATGCAAAAGGAAGTGCAATAAATTCATAGACATGATGGCGATCCGGTCTTGGGGCAATCAGCAGTCGGCGCACCTTTGAGAGAGACGGAAAGAGAGAGCGACAGAGAGAAGAAAACTCGTTTGTTTGGCAGAAACCAGGTTGGTGCCTGGTAAATGTTTCTATCAATTTGGAAAAGCGGCTCGTAAAATTTGAGAAATGCTGACCGTAACCATGGAGCGTTCCAATCGTGGAGCGTGGACAGCGGATTGAGACCCGTTTAATGTTACACCAAATTTATGTGATTTCCACACAAGTTAATTGATTATAAGCTCTGTAATCTATGCGACGACTGATACTCGGCCCATGTCCAATCTTAATGCTGTTTTATTGCCTAGGAAACAGCCAATGACAGTTCGCAGTTGGATTTGTGTTTATAGGGAGGAAGTTGGGTGAAAATCGATGTGGATTGCCAATTATCAGACACATCCTTTCTTCTCTTGTATATATGTGATCGTTTATCAACAAGTTGATCATAAGATTCCCAAAGAAAAGGCTTCAATCAATCTACAATCTCTAACTTAAAGACTTAATCTCATATTAAAGTCAGCAAAGAGTAAAGAAGAAAATAAGTATATTATGGCAATAGCCTATAGAAAACACAGCTGGCTGATATAGAGTAGTCTGTAGGCCTTGGCAGAGACAAGGAAAATTTGACAGCAAACACGGAGGAGGTCTTCACCCGAATGGGACCACCAGCGGCGAGACGACAGGCGGGACCCAGTGCGGATACGGGTCGAGCTGGTGTCAGTTGGCCAAGCTTTTAACCCCATGCACGCAATTGAATTTCTTATTCCCTGGGAGCGCACACAAAACACAGCGGGCAGTCAGGCCAGGACAGGACAGGACTAGGGAGTAGGACAGGACTCACAGCTAACTGACATTGGCAGGCGGTCCACGGCGGGGCATAGGATAAGCATCAACCACCTTGACTTGCCACTGATACTGGGGCAGGGCAACGCCTTCCCACCCTCCTCCCCATCCAACTGTGATTCCCAAAAATGGGCGCTAAACAAACTTATTGGCCGCGCTTTGAATTGACTTTGTTAACTTGACTGAGTTGACTCGTCGTTGAGTGGGGAATATGCGACTATTTACTCGTAATGCTCGCCGTATCTGGAGCTTTCGGCATGCTGTGAAATCTGCAAATTGCCATGTCATTATTTGTTAGCATCAAACCGAAACCGACAGCGAGGACCAACGACCAACAAGGATGCTGTCGACTCTCGACATTCACCACGTCGTCCATAGCCCTGCCTGGGCGTCAAAAGTGTAATTGGCAGTCCGCCCATCCCCGCAGCCCTAGCTTTGGATTGCGATTCCGATGCCGATGCCGATGCCAATGCCGATTGCTATGGTGACTGACGATGGGCAGGAGGAAGGGCTGGGGGAGGACTACAACAGAGGGGTGTAAACCAGAGGTCGGCTTACACACTCAAGTCAAGCGTCCGCCCGTCAGACAGTTGCTAACTGTCAGTGGGCATGTTCGACTTGACAGCATAATATTACAAATCCCTGCCGAAAGCAGACACTAACGATGACATGCGGCCGGCGGGTCGACGGGTCGACGGGTCGTCGGGTCGACAGGACGACGGCAAAAAGGACAACCACAAGGCGAACGAAGGGACGCAAAGAGAGGCAAGACCACTACGCAAATTCTATAAAATGGAATATTTTACGCTCTTGAATGCAGGTAAACTCACACACACGACACACACAGCAACACACAGGGAGTCGCACACTCAGTTGCAGGCAGCTGCCGAGGACCAAAGAGTCAAACATTGGGCGTGGTCCTTACGAGATTACATTCAGGTTAACCAAACGATGCCATACATTGTGTATAACTTATGGACGTACTTCGACTTCGACTGAGAGTTAAGAAATGTTTTGATAATGAAAATCAGATATATATTACAATATCTGTTTGAACTGATAAGCATAAATATTATTACTGCTTGTTAAAATCTGTTTGAAGCTTCAATCAATCCATTTGCATATAAATTTGTGGCCTTATAGATATGATTATAGTCAAAGAAGTAAAAGATATGGATACTAAATGAAAGATGGATACTAGGAATAGGTATTTGAACCTCGTTACTCTAGAGCCAGTGGCTTTTGAATTTTCTTCTGGTATGAGAGAAGTGCAGTTCCTTTTGTTTAGGACTTTGGAATTTACATTTGCGACAAATTGAGGGTAAAATTCTATAACTTAGCCGAAGGATAAAAGTTTCTCCATAGAAAAATGTGAAAAATTCAACTGATTTTCTAAAATGAAAGCATAAAAGATACTTTACAACATTCTATGAGTTAATTTGTTTGTTCTTAATGAAAATTAAATAAATAATCTTAAAAAATAGTTAAATTGTTATATTTGCACTTTGATTGGTTGAAATTGATTTGTAGTTTATTATTATATTTCGTTTATTGAACCAAAGCACAAGTCTGGTATCTGTATCTTTGACATAATAGATTCACGCTTAATTAAGCCGAAAGATTGCCGAAATCAAATCGATTGAGTGTTGATTTTATTTATTAAGTCATTTTGCATAGATATTTGCCAACAAAATGTCAGCTATAAAGTACTTAAGTTGAGTTCGAGTGAAGCAAGTGGCAGAGAGAGAGAACCAGATGATAAATGAAGAGGCAGCTGCTGCGGCAACATCAACGCTAATTGCTCTTTGCATCTTACAGATACATTTTATGTATGCACACTCGTTTGAGATACGAGATGTGAAACGCATCCCAAAGATACTCCTCATGCTCCAACCAACAAATCATAATTCATTTTTCATGAATGCCGAGCCAACTTCTGATGCGAGTGTGACAAACCCACGATGTCTGCCAAGACTCCATCTTAATCATAAACATGAGTATCTTTATATATATTTATAAATATTTCATGTGTACATATATAAGCTGGAGCAGATCGAGGCGGAACGGCAAGAGGGGGCGTGTCGAGGCGTGGAGGACAGCCGCTGCCAGGGCGACAGCAGAAATGTCAAAATGCATTAACATTTAATTGAGGCTAATTTAAGGCGAAATATTTCGCTTGGCATATATGAGAATTTATGCGTTTCATTTCGTCGCAGCTCTTCACGTTTGCTTTTCATATTCTCTTTGTACCCTGTAGAAGCCAAAAAGACCTCAAAGTAGGGTATACTAAGAGTAGACAAAAGGTATGTAACAGGCTGAAAGAAACTTCACTGAATCCTCAACTAAAAGTTAAGCAGCAAGTGGAAGTATCTCAACTGTGGCTAACCCCGGATCCTGTCATATTAGAGACTATTAGATCTCTATATATATCAATAGATTCTTCAGATATATCTACATTAAGTTGCAGATATGCTTTTATATATCTCTTCATAGATATATTCCTACAAAGATTCTCCCAACAATCACATTGACTGTACTGAATCCTCTACTAAAACTTAAACAGCAACTGGAAGTATCTCAACTGTAGATAAGTATCTCAACAGAAACTATAAAATCTCTATATATATCAATGGATTCTTCAAATATATCTATATAAAGTTATAGCTTTGCTTATATAGATATCTCCCCAAAAAGATAATCAACAATCACATTTACTGAAGCCTGTACTAAAAGTTAAGCAGCAAGTGGAAGTATCTCAACTGTGGATAAGTATCTCAAAAGTGATATCAGACATCTGTATATACCAATGGATTCTTCAGATGTATCTATATAAAGCTAAAGATGTGCTTATATAGATATCTCTATATAGATATCTCCTTAAAAATATTCTCCCAGCAATCACATTCAATCAGATACGTGAAAGTATCCTAGATACATTTGTTATATAGACTACTTCCCACCTGATGCATACTTTAGATATGATAGGGTATATCTGCGTCGCGTATACCCTTTAGAGAGCATACGTACTTGTTATGTTTTGTGTTTTCCTCTTAGCCGGATATGTTGAGAAATGAGCGCATTTTGTAAAAATGTCACATTACATTTAATTTATGCGACGCCAACCCACACACACGCTCCATAAATTTGTATCTGCAAATGTATCTGTATCTGTATCTGAGTGAGAGTGCATCTGTGTTATGTGTGTGTGTCGTATCTCTGCAGTTCTTTTCACTTCAAGTGTACCGTGAAATTGTTTTGATGATCTTCCATGTCGCGCCGCATCAAAATTATTCAGTTGTCATTATAAACGGCAATTTAACCCCCGCTTAGTGCTAACTATTTGTCAGTGAATCCACTCAAAGAGACACTCGCTCAATGTGAATACAATTCATGGTGTCTGGTTCATGGTTCACGTTCATGGTTCACGTTCTAAGTTCCACGCTCCGCGCCCTGGAACCACTGGGTGTACCGCTCTTGATTGACAGCCGTGCAAAATGCCTTTTGTGGCATTTGCCCTTCGTGTTGATTAATACAATTTGCTTTGCTTTGCTTCAGTCACGTCGTCTCTTGGTCCCCCTCCCCTTTCGCATCCCCCTCCTCAGTCTCTACGCCAATGTCAAAATAATTCTCCTTTTCACATTTGACATGACCAACTCAAGTGGGTCGGCTGCCAGCCTCAAGAGTGCCCCAATCAACCAACTCGTGTGTGTGTATTAATTAGCTGTGCCAATAATTATTCTCAAGCGTGTGAATCACATTTCAAAGAATAATAATCTATATAATTTAGGTATAAAGTAATTTATATACCATATAATATAGGTATAATAAGTCAAAATGCAGCTATATATTTCTCTCTAATCTAATATTTTATTAGATCTTCTGCCACTTTCTTAACTTCCATCTCTTTTCTGTCAAATCAATCTACATATTTATCAGTTGTTCTACATGTATATATAACTGTACTATACAATCTATAGATAGCATGACATAATGCTGAGCAAACAGCACCAAAATTCCCCAAGTAATTAAATATTTTGTCAGCATTTAAGGTTTCTCTGTTAATTTTAACAAGTTTCAACTGAAACCCAAAGTATTTTTTCTGTAGAATCACAAATTAAACAGAAAAAACTTGAGATATTTTTTATTCTGGGCTGTGGATCAGATTTATATATATTATATATACGTATCGCTAGCTGGGAAACTTCTGTTGAATTGCGCCAAAATATTTGCTCTAAGAATGTTGTGAAATCTGAAGAGGAAAAACCTGACAGAATCTACAAAGATTGCGCTGAAAGATTTGCTGCAAAGCTGAAGAACAGATTTGAAACACAGGTCAAAGGGTAAACTTAAAGGTAAGATATGGAAACAGATATGTTCCTATAAAGGTACTGAGTAAAGCAGAAAAGTTTAGCAGGAGTTGGAGATCGTTTTGTATCCCTGGTTCCTAGTCTTAAGAAGAATCCAAGTATAGAGAGACCAGAAGTCCAACCAATATGCCAATCTTTTTAGGGCAAGGTCTCTGTAGACTGAAGAATTGCTCAGCCAGAAGGGAGAATTGGGTTGACTTCGGTGCAAAGTTGTGAACTGATAATTATATCAAATAGGATTATAATAGGTATAAAAGTAGAGTAGATTTTTAAGTACTTCCTGTAGATTATACGATCTTCTTTTTTTCAACTGTTTGATGAATACAATCGTAAACAAAATCATTAAAGACACTCACACTCTTACCATCAGCTGTATATAAATATATATAAATAATAGTATATGTTTGTTTGTGTGTGTTTGCATCCATAAATCTGAAGTATAAGAGCGGACCATAAATTATCGTCGCAATTATAGCTGGCATTTTGCACGACCGTTCGAAGCTCGTTCCGCTCGACTAGGCTGACTAGGAGTGAGTGAGTGAGAGAGAGAGAGAGAGAGAGGGAGAGCAAGAGGTTATCAAAGTGCAATAAATCAGATTGTTTAATATATATTTTATAGCGCGACACCCAACAACGGCCACTGGAAAGAGAGATTCTTGATGTTGTCGTCGTTAACCGTTCGCTGACTGAACTTATAAACAGACATTAAGTCTGTTAAACACGAGAAAAATGCGCATTATATGGTGTAAATCAAAGGCCCCACGACAACGACGACTACGATGACATCGCCTGACGTTCAGATTTATTTCCAGCTATTTGAACAAGTATCGGTTAAAGCCATTTGGCCCATTGGCCAATGGCCATTGGCCACAAAAGTGAAAACGGTATACGGAATACGGAATACACGTATTACACGGCAACCAGATGCAGACAGCGCTTATAAATCTCTCAACTTGGCCAAGTTTGTATTATGTTTCCAAAAGGCAAATACTCTGCAGACACAACTAACCCCAGAAGACGCGAACGAGACATACAGATAGAGTGATAGAGATGGAGATAGATAGAGATGGAGACAGAGACTGTTGGCAATCAACTTTAGAGTGTTGGAAAACAAATAAACAGCGTGTTACACTTGATAAACACTGCAGATAGTACACACACACGCACACACACTCATGCAGAGTGAGTGCTGAATGTTTGGCTAATATTTGCACAGTTGGTTTGTTGGTTTGCTCAGAATATATGGTAGAAAAAGGGAAAAAGGTTTCGAAAGTGGTTGAACACTTTATTTGCTCAGAACCAGTAGCAACATAATCCCCGGTGTTTACACCTCTTCTCAAATGGGGTTGTATATCACTCGAACTCTATTTAATCATATGTCAGCCTGTCTAGAGTCTCCATACTATATACTCATATATCACAGTCAAGTTGCTCTCAACTTTGCAAACAATGTCGCATTTCCAGCTGCAGCTCACAAAAGATACCCCAGAACTATCCCGATCTTCTACTTTTCACTAAATGAAGATCATCATGCTTAGAGTTGGGTTACTTCTACTTCTGTACAGCTTATAAACTGATATAATACTATATGAAATATAGTCAATACTTGAGATCAGCTTTAAATCTGATCTATAAGTCCTGTACTATAAGTTTCATTACAATTTGATTCCATAGAACGATTGTATGTCCTTGCCTAAAATTGAATGTAAAGTGTTCCCAGCACAAAAAAGCTTTGATTGAAAACGCAATATACAGATATGATACGATCACATTAAGATCAGAGCGAGTCTGATCAAAATTTACTTCAATATAAGTTTCCATAAGATAATTTAATTTACTTTTGTTAAGACAGAACAATTTAAAGTCCTTGCCTAGAACTGAACGTCAACTGTTCCCACTCTAAAGAAGCTTTGATTGAAAAATATAGTAAATGTTAGAGATCAGTTTTAAATCTGATCTAAACTAACTTTAATATAAATTTTCATAAGAAATAATTATATTACACAGAACAATTTAGAGTCTTTGCCAAAGCTGATCCCACTCTAAAGAAGCTTTAATTGAAAAACGAAATATAGTAAATATTAAAGATCTTATTAAGAACAGTTTCAAATCTGATCTATAACTTCAATAAAATATAGTTTTCATTCGATATTTTCATTAAATTTCAATTTCATAGAACAATTTAAAGGTTTCGCCTAGAAATTGTTTAAGAACTGTTCCCACTCCAAAGAAACTTCGATTGCTTTTATCGTTAATTGAAAAACGATTGAAAATCCTTCAAGTTTTGGCGCTGAACGCATCATTCAGCTCCAGGCACGAAATGGAGCTTTTATCGTTCATTTATTGCGGCGTTTCTTTTTTCATTTCGTAATTTTGATTGATGACTGACTTAATGTCACTTTTTTTTCGACGCCGTCGACGTTGTCCAATGATAAATTAATAAAAACAGGCGACTCTGTTTATTCTACAGCCCCGCAGCTCCAGCTCCAACTCCAGACTACTCTCCACAGTTTTTTCTCCATTTATTTGGGTGTCGTTGTGTAACTTTGAGCTACGCATTTGTGGGGCTCCCTTTCACATATAATTTGCAGTCATAAATCGTCAGGGAACGACGTCGTCGTCGCCGTCAGCGGCGGCCATCTTTTATTGTTTATTGTTTATTGTTTGCTTAACAATTTTTCAATGTATTTTCGTGCCCACACAATTTGCTTGCGTGCCTCCAACGACGTCGTTTGGCTCCCCAGGCCATAAATCAAATTCTGACAGCGCATTGTCATTTAATCAATAATTTATAAACAATTTCGCATTACACGCAGTGTACAAAATTTATATACTATATACACATATAATACTATAAATTAAAATGTGCGTGCTGTTTTCTCTCAGTGTATATGCACGTATCGAACGTTGCCATTTATATAAATAATGGCAGCCTTAACCCATTTAATGAGACGTAATTGAATTTTTCCCAACTTGCCTATAAAAAACAATCATCAAAATGTCCCATTATTCAACACGACAAGCAGCAACAGTTACAAAGGTCGTTTCGAACACACCCTATAAAAAATATTCCACAATATTCAAATTTTTATTGGGAACAGAAAAATCCTGCATCGGGTTTGCCTGAGGGAAGTTTTTGCTACTTTCTCGAGGAAAATTGAGAGCAAGTCTAGCATCAGATTGCTGCAAGGTCCCCACATTTGGTACAGAAGTACCTTTGGTACACTACACCATAAAATGGTACATCTATATGGTACATTAGGTACAACCATAACATAAACGTAATTTAATTTTTATTTTATAAAGAAAATTGAATCTGTTGGAACTTTTTAAACGTTTCGTGTACCATTTTTGTTGTGAATTTTTGGTACAAACAACCTTCTGTCATTCCTTTAGTTGTACGTTTATCCAATTCCACGTCTGTAAAAGTTAGAAAAATCGAGACAGATGCCAAATTGACAGCTGTCAAGCAGCACAAAATAATTTGCCTAATGTCAAACACAAATTTAATTAACATATTCGAAAAGCAAATGTATGTACGTACATTTTTTAATGCCGGAAACATGTTGAATCCAGAGACTCATTGCTGTATCGATAATGCTAGAAATCAATCATCGAGCACCTAATTTATGGTACACTGTTTGTTTGATTCGCGTTTAAGAAATTGGCATCGCATGGGTTAAAGTGTCGAGTGTTATCGTCTTTCTAGTCTGTTTGCTGTGTTCACTTCATGCTTAGGGCTTTATGACTCTGAAAGGTACGTGCCAAAATGACCAAAAGACCAGACAGAAAAACAGCAAAGGAAAAAAACGAAAAAGACGAAAACAACAACAACAAAATTAAATGTCAAAATCCCCCAAACGCCCAAAAGCTTGTCAGCTTGTATAAAACAGTTAACAGTGGACACAGCACTGGGGTCTGAGGAATGGGAATGGGAACTCGAACTGGGACTGGGGACTGGGAATGGAGATGGAGATGTGGACAGTGACTGGCACCGAGCAGTAGGAGGGTACGGGTAGGCCCTTTCATTGGAGGTGCTGATGGCGGCAACGTCGGCGGCGGCAGCGGCGGCACTTTTTGATTTTACTTTGCTGCTGACCAAAGCGCAAAATCACTTTTGACGTTTTTATTCTTCTGTCGGTTGGAGCTCTTTCTCTATACCCTATAGCCAAAAAGTGTATAAGAAGAGGTCTAACAGGCTAAGTAGATCCAATTAGAGGGGGATCCAGATGTCTGTGCATTAGCTTAACGATTTCTGATCGAAATATGCTACAGATATCAAGAATATGCTATAGATATCAAGCAACAGTGCTTTAGGGTCACTGCTTCAAAGCTTTAGGTCTAGTATATGGTACGTAAGGTACCAAAAGGTTTAAATGTACCCATATTGTAACAAACTTTGGTACTTTTCAACCAACTATTCCCTACATCTTACAGATTCTCTCTCTACCGATTCGAGGGTAACTTTTAGTTGAGTTTGTTTTGAAATTCCTTCAGCTTGTTTTTTTTGGTCTTTTTCTGTGACTGTTTCATTTTATTTTTCTGTATGGAGACGCGCGCCTCGTTTCGTTTTCATTATCCGAAGCGCGTCCAAATTCATTTCAAGTTTTGCCGCCGCCGTCGCCAATGTGGAGTTGAGGCGTCTTCAGCTGTCCAACTGTTGGCTTTTGCTCGCCAGTCGCGTTAAGTCCAACATAAGTCGGCCTAAGCGTTTAAAAGCCTAAACGAATGCAGAGACACATGAGTATCTCTCTTTCTGTGTGTGTGTGTGTGTGTGTGTGTCATTGGTCAGTAAGCCAAAGAAACAGCAAAATACAACAAAATACCAAAATACATAATAATCATCAACAACTGATGAGAAAGGCAGCAGAGGCAGAAGCAGGAGGAGTAGGAGGTTGGAGCAGGGTGCAGGAGGCGCAGCTTGAAGCTTGATGAGAACTGACCAGAGAGAGGGAGACAGAGGCAGAGAAAGAGATAGAGATAGAGAGACAGAGACCGTTCGGCTGTCAAGTCGGCTTTGTATTTTGTATTTTGCGCTCAAAACTTATACAGACTTGACAGTTGGAAGACAGTAGTGTTTATAACGTCGACGGTGCTCCCCTGCCTCTCCCCCTGTCCACCCTGTTGGCCACCCCTCGCTCCTTATGGGGCACAACAAAAATGAGACAAGACTGACAGCGGCTCAGCGAAAGAGTTAATACCGTGATTAAATGGCCAAGAGAGTGCCACTGTCAGACAGATGGCTGATGGTGGGCGGCTTAAATGTTTGACAGCTTGATGCCAACTGCGTCGACAGTCGACAACGAGGCGGCTTCAAGGCGCAGCAAAAAATGCTTGATGCCAGCAACAACAGCAACAACAACAGCAAAACATTGTTGCTATTTTTTGCAATTTTTGGAGAGCTTGTTAAGCCCACGCACGACAGAAGTACAGGGTATTTGATTGATTGTGCGGAGAACTTCAGTGGAAAAAGCGATACAAACAATGAATATCAACTATGAGATGGCAAATTTTTCAAAGCTGCCACTTAAAACAGTCAACTGATCATTAAGAATAACAAATGATATGCTTACAAATAAGATTTAGATATATATTTAAGAGCGACTCAGTTTTATAATAAATGCTCTGAAAGTTGTTTATACTTTGCTTTTTATATAAGATATTTACCTCACAATCATTTCTTTACAGGGTATCTAAAATATATATAACCTACTTATATATATATACCTGCGCAGCAGAGCCCTGTTGAGACTCACTAATTATATACAACATTATCCAAGGGCTCTGGCCCTTTAGGCATACTAATTGAATTTAAGATTCTGAGCTTAACTTCTCATAAATCACAGAGCTTGGCACAAAATCCCAAAGCAATTAGTTGTGTGCATGCTGAAAATATATAATGATAAACCACTGAGATCTCAGATCTGTTGAGAACATTATAATATATAATAAAAATATTTACATTTCTTCTGCACCAAAAACTACTTTTATAAACAAAATTTGTTGTGAACAAAGTTCATTTAGAAGTTGAATTAAAAGCCTCATTTTAAGTACATATATTATAGAGTATAATTAGCTAATTTAGCCAGACATATACATATTAACAAGAATATATGGTTATAGTTTAGTTATGTGACAGATGCTAAGAACTTTATTGTTTTCGCTCTCAGTTAAGCTTCGACCTATACCATAAATTCAGCAGTTTTAGTGAGAAAATCCAGCCAGGTAATTGCTTAAGTACAGCATACTATACGATCATAAAGTATATGATGAACCGACAACTGATCTTTGGGACAACAAGCAGCCAGATTATATATACATAGTATATAGAACGCTGCAGTGATAATCGTGTGCCAGCTGACAATCAACTTCAACAAACAGATCTTGCAAATCTTGGGATCACTATCTGGAAAAGTATCTCAGAGTCAGTCGGGCGACTTATCTAAATGGCATCGCACAGAAAGCAAACTAACCAAATGTGTGTATGAACTACTAAATTTAGACATCTTCAGGTCTATATCCATGCCTCAGTCTCAGTCTTGGTCTGGGTCTCAGTCGAGCAGCTGTCAAGGCAGCACGTTTCACGAGACCAGCTCCGATTGAGTTGGGTTGGGTTGGGATTTGTTTTCCTCTTAAATTCCAGCCATGCAAATGAAAAGCTGTTTATTATCTTTGCCTCTATCCAGCTAAGTAGCTAAGTAACCGCAAATTGTTAGTTGTATTCAGTCGTATTTTATTTAAATTTACTACAGAGCTTGTCATGGTTTTGTCTGATGAGAATGGGATCTTTCTTCTCCATGTTGACACTTGTCAAGAGACATTTTGCAATGCGTTTTGTACCGTCGTTTGTTTATCTTAAAAACGCCACAAGCCATATACATATAAACATACTTATGTACATACATATGGACAAGTTAAGAAAAGGCTGGTAGAGCTTCTGATTAGCTGAACGACTGCCTGAATCGGCAGTCAAACAAATTTTTAATTGCCTACACAAATTATCAGTTTGAATCGTTTGCCTGAAAACGGAACCATAAAATACTATAAAATATATACATAATGTTCAGTTCTTGAACTTATGAGCAGAGTATGTAGCACATTAACGCCATAAATTTCAATTTTAATTGCTTTCTATTTAGATTAGGAACTGTTAAATGGACGCAGCAATTGTCTCGCCTCGTTATAGCTAAACCTATTCCAATATAATTTATTCAATTCTGTTCTCAAAAACCTTGTCCCCACATGAATCCAAGCAGAATATATATATTTCCATTGCTGTTTCTCTTTTTTCTTCTCGGTGGCGTGACAAAGTGTCAAAAAAATATAATAATCGAGACAAGCAACAGGCCTTGGGGGGAACATTCGATACAACGCACAGCTGATGCTCTATAGAGTCGAAAATTATTCAAAGGAAATAATTTACATAGATAAATAAAAGTATTTTTAGCAAGAATTTTACAAGGGATTTATTCATTAATTTTTAAAATTATTTATTTAATTTTTTATTCAAAAATACTATTTTGTTTCTTTAAGTATATAAATTTTAAAATTTCCTCAGCTTCATTCAGATTTCTGCAATTGTTTTAGACTTCTTTTTATATTTAAAACATATTTAATT
The DNA here is from genome assembly GCA_035045065.1 of Hirtodrosophila trivittata. NCBI lineage: Eukaryota > Metazoa > Arthropoda > Insecta > Diptera > Drosophilidae > Hirtodrosophila > Hirtodrosophila trivittata. The sequence continues at coordinate 1,296,552 of JAWNNK010001445.1, read as the reverse complement.
ATTTATTTAGCATAGAACGCGTAAGATTTCCTCAGTTTGCTTAAACTTCTTTATATTTCCTCAGGTTTAACAAGAGCTGTCACAAAGTCGTTGAGCTTTAGAATAGACTTTAGAGTGTTGAGACAAAAGCAAAAAGAATCGTGTCGAAGTGTTTAATAAATAACAAATCACCGAAAGAATGAAAAAAAAGCCAGACCTCAGGCGCACAATCAGCCAAAACTGAAGTCGAAACTCAAGTAGTACTGAGTACTCGTATTCAGTATTCAGTATTCAGTAGGTATTATTCAGTAATAAACAAAGGCACGAAATATGCCTGCAGATATTTATGGGACTTGATCTGTGCTCAAGTGGCTGCATGTGTCTCAAGTAGAACGTGTTATCAGTGAGAAGAGTGGGAACAGTTGGGCATACAGATTTACAATTAATATGCGATCAAATCAAATTGTAAACAGGCAATCTTCAATATGATATAGCACTCATAAAATGATTCGTAATTCGATTAAAAAACGTATTCACATAATTAATGAATAACGTGTATCTTTGTGCAAATCATCGGTAAACTACTCAAATTCATTAGCAACTCGTAAATAATGTCAGGGCAGAAGAACGAGGCAATCCCAGGAAATTTATGTGCCCAGGCAATAATGTTGAATATTTTAAGAAAAAAAAGAATAATGTGTGTGTGTTTTGTTTTTGTTTTTTGAAAAGAAATACAAATAAATACATTGAGTAGAAAGTCGAGCACAAAGGAAAAGAAAACAAAATTAAAAAAAAATGCAAACACAGAAAACAATAGGATTTTAACAAGAAATATAATTTATTGCCACTTAAGTCATAAATTTATTTTTAATTTCGGCCAATTCACATTTACAACGAGCCACGCAAACATCATCGCTCAAGCGCTCTTACCCCGTTTTCGAATACCCTGCCAAAGGTAAAGGCTATGCTGCCAGTCATATGAAGTTTGTCAGGGGTCGCAGAGAGAAAGGTGAAGATTGAACTAAGTTTCAACTAGAATCAGGAAGATTATCCCATAAGTTGGCAATAAGTTGTCAAAGAGTTACCAGACTGTTTGATACGTAGAAGTATGGCAACCCTGGCTGAAGATTCCCACAGTAAATATCTATAACACACCTGAGCTAAACGATAACTTTAGCCAAAGATCCAAGACTTGCTTTTACCCTCAGCAATTGTAATTTGAGCTTAACCTTTAACTACAAGTTAAACTGCAGGTTAAAGTTAACCTGAAGTGTAGAGTAACCAGTTGGCGTGTGGCTGTAAGCCCGAAACCCTTATTTCCCTGGCTTGAGATAGTTTACGCCGTTTGCTGCTGGAGTCCACAAAAGAAATGAAATACTGAAAGACTAAAATTTACGTCTCTTTTGGCTGTTTATTTTTCTTTGCCGCTTTCATGAATCTTCAAGTTTATTATTGTTGTCTGTTGTGTGTTGTTGTTGTGTGTTGTTGTTGTGGCTGCTTCTGTTGCTGTTGCTGCTTCTGGTAGCAACAAATTTAACACTCAGACAGTAGTAAATAAGCGGGTTATAAAAGGCCAACTAATTACAAGTTGCAGCCGCCATCGCACATATGTGTGATAAAGGGAAATTTGAATATATATATATATGTATATATTTCCCTTAACATTTGATATTTATATATGCATATATATATATATACATATATATGTATATATGTTTGTGTATTTGTAACCTGCACCTTATTGTCTTAATGAACAAAGGCGACGGTTTCTAGAGGAGACAAATGTATCTCGTTTGAGCGCAAAACACAAATGTTTAAAACAATAATAAATTATCGTTGTTGTTGATGTTGCTGCCGTCGCTGTTGCTGCTGCTGCTGATGTTGCTGCTGCGGTCTCTCTTGCCTTTTATCGCTTGATAATCGCTGGTCATTAGTCATTTTGGCCTCAACCTCAAGTATTGTATGTTTCTATATAGCAATGTATCTGTATCTGAATCGTGTGCTGCCGCTGCCGCTGCTGCTGTTGTTGTTCTTGTTGTCTTTGCCACGCCAAAAAGAGTAATGTGAGCAACAACGGTGGCAGCTGCTGCTGTTTGTTGTTGCTGCCTCTTCATTTGGTCCGCAGCAGCAGCAGCAGGAGAAACCAGCGCTACGTTTAATAAATCGTGTACTGTCGCCTTTTATTGTTGCGGCGATGTTTCAAATTTTATTTATTTATCTGCTGCCGCTGAATTGGCTTAATAATGTGGCCAACAACAAGCAACAACAACAGCCAATGGACAGGCAACAGCAACAGCAGCAGGTCAAGCCCATATTTAGCAACTTCTGGCGATATCACACTTAACAGGCGGCTTTACCTATCGACTATCTTGACAGTGCATGAAATATTTATACCTTTTCGTTTAGATTATTTGTAGAAAGGGTATATAGGCTACCCGCTGGAGTATGTATTGGAGTAAGGTTTAAGCTGCAAGTAGATACAAAAGTTGAAAGAAATATTAATAATCATAACTTCTCTCTCAGTTTATCTATGAGATTTCGATCTCCTTAAGTATTATTCAGTTTATATATATATCTTTATAGGGTAAACTTCGGTCGTTTTCTATGCGTTGTCTGTGTGCATGTTTAATTTGACTTATGACATTGTTAATTAAAAATTATTAAGTCAAATATACGTAGAATGAAATTAATGGCTTTGTCAAGTCGATTACTGATGAAGCCTGTTGACAGCTTGAAGTGACCTGATTTCAAATGCCTTTCAAAAAACGTTACAAAAAGCGATTTTAATGCAAAACGTCTGGAACAGTCAGTACAGGAAATATTTATATAAGTCGGAGGGAGCTTTTTCTGGGCGTTTGTTATTTATGATGTTGAAGTATCTGAACAGGCGCTGAAAATAAACTGATCAGCGTTATATATCACTGATATCTGTCGTATCTATCAATAATATATTACAGCCAATGAAATGCGCTACCAAAAATATATATTTGTCGGCGTTCGCCTTTGAAGTGTCAATAAGAGTTGTCAAATGAGCCAAGAGTTGACTTGGCCAACATATTTTGTGTCTCATTGTGTGCGCCGTTGAGGCTTTTATACAATGGGTTTGTTAGGTGGGTGCCACAATATAATACGGCTAATCAAAGCAGGCCTTGAAGGGCCATAAATTCTATACATCTAAACATATAGTATATATATATATATATACTAGATATCATAGTTAATTTGCAATATGTGTGGGTGCAGTCGAACAATCTAAGTTATGGCCATAATTAGGAGACCTGCAACTATTTCTCGAGTTCTTAAAACTATCTTTTTTTATATATAGTTCATGTCGCCTCGAGTACCACCCATGCATTTTGGGTCATGTGCCTGCTCGAGTTTGGAAATAAAATAAATGGCCACCAAGTGCGTGTTGACAGTCGTCTACGAAAGTGATTTGAGGAATTTTTAGTTAAGAGCGAGAAAAGGAATACATGAAATAATAATAATACATAATAATGTGAGCATGGAGGACGGGGAACGAATGTAAGATAATAGGGCAAGAGTCGACGAGTTGTGGAGCCACAGGGAAAGTGTCAAACGCAATATTATGAAAATGACACGAGGAAGCCATAAATATTCAAACAAAACAGGCAGCAGCAACGACAATGTCACAACATCAGCAACATTTAGGGAATGCGAGAGAGAGAGAGGGGGAAAAACGAAAGGAACACACAGCGGGGGAGGGAAAATTTCAGAGAAAAAATTATCAAGGAGTTGACAGCGGGCAGGCAACAAGCACTTGAGTAACTAAAAGATACAAATGTATCCGTTGAATCGTCGTTCCGTTGCTTCCAGTAAACACCCCTAGATGTCACATTTCTGTCACTTTACGCATGATTGACGCTCCGAATGTGCGCTCCTCCTTCAGGAGGTAGAGGCACAGGAATAGGAGTGGTGGTGGGGGGTGAGGTTGAGGGTAAAACACGAAAATTGTAATGACTTTGGTGTAATTTATTTAACAAAACTGTTAATTAGCTGCGACGACCACGCTGACATCAGTCAGCTGCTGTGTAATTTATGACGATCGCATAGGGGCAGCTGCTCCTGCCAAGGATGAAAGGGTAGCAGCTCTAGTTTAGGGTGTAGTGCAACAAGTCTGAGTCTCAAATTATAGATCACCTACTCTGCAGCTTCAGGGTCAGTCTGAAGTATTCTCTTTCAGTCTCAGATACTTTTTAGAAATAATATTTTTCATATTCGCTGCACAGTTGCTTATCACTTACATAAGACAGAGAGAATGTTAACCCACAGAGTCATTCGCTAATCTAAAACGACACCTCATAAATCACTTCTCAGTCGGCGAATAAATCATCAGATCTTAAATGTCAACTTCCACCATTGACGCTATATCAACGATTCAGCCCGTGGCTGTATAGGAAAAATAATAAAATCACAGCACCAAACTGAATCGAACAATCAAGTTTTATATATACAATCGCAACGATTTATATGATCATTGCGACTGAATTGCAGCAAATACTGATATTCTGATTAAGAAATTCTTATGGATACCCTTTAAAATTAAGGAGAGGGTATGCTTAAAATAGTTCATTTAAATTTCCTTACCAAAATCTGAGTATCTTTAGCTATTTCCTTATTAAATATATAATTTTTATTTAGATCTTAGATCTGCTATTATTCGTTTCTTGTCTTCAAATCTTCCTTATCATAATCTGAGTATCTTTAGGTATTTCCCATCTTAATATATAAAACATATCTATATACTGTTCCCATTGCGAAACGATCTACAACTTCTACAGAGCAACTGCAAGTCGTTCAATATAATTTCACTTCTTTGTTGTGATTATAAATTATAGTCAGGTCTTTGGCTAGTTTAATCGTTACATCTATATGCGAGCGAGCCAATAAAATTATTTTTTATGACCCATAGTGTAGGGGTATTACCCCTAAGAAGTATCAGTAGGACCAGATGACAAGTCCGATGTTGATTTGCCATAAATAATGTGTCTAATGCGAAGACATAAAGTTAGGTAAATCTTTTTTAAATCACAACCATTGATTAAAGTTAATTTCATGGCGATCATAAAGCACAGTGAACGAGGCTATGGGGATTACACTTTCTATATATATGATATACTCGAATCACAAGACCTCTCATCGTATGTTCCCAATTGCCAGTTAATTCTTTCATAAATTTAGTCACGTTTTACACAGGGCTTTTCGCTAGAAATAATGAATCACAAATTGCTGAGCTAAGCACTTTTTATAAATTATGATTCTAGCTGATTGATAAGACAAATCTGGGAGTGCTATATGTACACTCATAGATAAAAGTCTAAACAGCTGGCAGTATATATATATATACCTAGTCACAATTGCAGATCTTTCTGGAATTACAATGAGAATGTTTTTGATAAAAAAAAAAATAAAAAAATGAATAAAAAATTTGCTTTCCTTGGGCTCGTCCGGGATTTGAACCCGGGACCTCCCGCACCCTAAGCGGAAATCATACCCCTAGACCAACGAGCCAGTTATGCAGAAGCGAGCAACAAGCGAACTTCAGCGAGCCGAGGCAAGATCCAAAAGACTTGCAGCCGAGGCGAAAGACAAGACCAAAGCGAAGACAACGAAACTGCAAGATTGGGCCAAGCTGTTGTGCGAGCGAGAAGAGTAGAGTCATTAACTGCGCTCCTCTAACCACCGACAAACATCACATCAGCATTTCCAAACCAAAACGAGTCTATTTATAACAAAATATAAAAAAAACGTTGCCATGTTCGTTTGTTGTTGCTTCTGTTATTGTTGCTGTCGTTGTTGTTGTTGTTGATCGTGAGTGTTGACAACAAAACAAATTGTTTAACATGGACAACACAACAATACGAAAGAAATATGATGCATGTAAATAAATTCAATTTGGAACAACAGAAAACAGACACACAAATGGAAGACGGAGCAGCAATCAAGCGCCAAACAGCGCCATAAAAAACGATCACAGATCTTTTCAGAACAATTTCGAGGGGGAAATAAAAATATTATTAATATTAATCAAAACAGTGACAAAAACGACGAGGCACAACAATAGAGTATACGAATATTATATGCTCTTTTTGTATGCTATACAGAGACTAAATCAGAGCTATTTTAGCTATGAAACTTTACCCTTTGTTTTTGCCTACTGATCGGGTAACAAAAAGATATGAAATAAGTCAAGCTAGCAACTTTTGATAACTCTTTAAAGAATGATGTAAAGAATGTTTTGTGTACTCTATATATATATATATACATAGATTATTGATGAAGCAGATCAGCCAGATATATGCTAGATTTTCTCTTGATTCTGCGTGCTGAAAAGATTTCAATTCAAGGCAGACAAAACGTCGTTGGACAACATTTTAATGATACTTTATTGAAGCTATATTCGATGTACTATATATATTATCGATCAGACATATGATATCAGGCAGATATATGTATAAATTTAATCGGTTAACGTTTATAAATAGTCAAGCAGCAATCTCAACATCTTTCTGCTTCAATATTCTAGACTTAAGAGGCTGAAGAGGATTATTTCGAATATGAAATGATAGTTCAGAGCGAACAGCTTCCACATGTAACAAACTTAATGAAAGATTGAATATGCTCGAGAAGAGTACACGAAACAATGTACACACTTGGTATACTTTATTTTTATGAATGCTCTGTTTCCATAAATTTCACAACTTGTCTATTCCATATATATGCTACAGATACATATGAATGAGGGTCGTCCTTTGTGTACGCATCAAATTTTAATATAATTGTCAACCAAATAAAGTGATAGTCGGGAGTAGTTGACTGGAAAATACTCTGTAGGAAGATCTAGAGTGAAAATATACTCTTCAACTGATCAATGGCTTCCTTTCCTTATGCTAGATATGATTATTATTTGGTGATTTTTAAGTTTAAAGAAGCAGAAGTAAGCCCATAAGTTGAAAAATGTAGCTTGAATTGGAAATGTTATTTATATTCTGGGTCCGAGATGCCCCTTTGGAACAAAAGCAGCCACAGACGCCGAGAGATATGTCTAGAGTCACTCGACAATTGATAAAAAATTGAAAAGAAAAAATGTAAATAGTAATTGTATTCAGTTAATTACATGCATTGACACAACTTGATATCGCAGTATTCTCTTTTTCCCCCCATTTCGCAGACTATTGAGAATTAAATTGAACGAAATCAAAATGGAAACAATTGAAAAGAATTCCGAGTTGAACGTTTGACAGTTGAATGCGATAATTTTAAATCAAATCAATTGAATATTGTCACAATTAATTTACCCTCCAAGATATGTACACCCGATTGACTATTGACTATTGACTGCCCGGGTCTGATTTGCTGAGTTTGATTGCTTTTGTCAGATTGTCTGGGAATACTTAATAATTGTCAGCGCTGAGTGAGACTTTTTCTATATACATTTTTTGTATTTTTTTGAGCGCTGCTCGCTGAATGGACAATTGATTTTATGTATTCATTTTATTGATTTTTAATTTCAGCTTGGGTGTTTTATAGCCAGATTCGTTTGTCGCGCAAATGCCGCGCCCACCTCGTGCCGCCGTCTCTGTTTCTGTTTCTGCTTCGCTCCTCATGAAATTCAAATTTTCCTTTGCCTTTAATACGAATTGCCGCATACAAATTATGCATTCGGCATACGAAATACTCGTACACAAATTTAGCATCGACATCTGATTGCAATTTGACTTTGAAATGTATGAAAAAAAAACGGATCATTTTCAAGAATACGAACTACTTAACATATATACGCTTATAGAGCCTACAACAGCGCAGTTCATTCGCATAGAAACGCGATAATTGCAAAACCAAACCAAGTGGCAATAAACGCTATTTGCTTAGATAAATTAAGCCAACATTAGCATATAAAATGAAATTTCTTTCTCTCTATAAACAAATTTAACATACCTTTCAACTTAGGTACATCTTCTATATATTATATATAAGTTCAGGTTGAAAGGTCAGAGCCCAGATTTGACATTGTCTTTCGTTTTGACAACTTTGTCACCTTTTTTGATACTGTAAACTTATATATAAAATAAATGTTCGTTAAGATTAACAAATATTGATTTCAATTTAATATAAGCTATTAAGGTCAACTGGCACATATTTCCCTGATAACTCAAACATTTCTGATGCTTCGTAATCCCCCAGGAATGATAAGATTTGTACTGAGAATTCTTTTGTTTGTCTGCGTGTTACAAGTAATACTTGTTATATATAAAGGCTTTTGCCTGATAAGGCAACACTTTTGCCTATGTAAATATTATGTGAATTATTGAAAAGCCTCCTTATCAATCAAGTTACGTGTCAGAGCAGAGAATATTATGATTACTAATAGGCCAAGACAGGCACAAAACATTGAACTCAACAGATAAACCTGATTTCAGGGCATATATAAAGTAAGTTTATATACTCTTTACTGCCATTTATTTATAGAACTTTGAATTTAAACTTATTGCAAAGAAAAAGGGTCAGTTTTCATGTCATATTGAGGAAACATCAAGAAGCCAGGGCTAAAGCTTGAATGAAGCTATGGAAGAATCTTTTTCCAGGCTAGAGCCTTTATCTGAATAAAGCAATAGATGTAATAATACTCTTGAAGTTAAGGAGATCTTCAGCTAGAACTCGAAGGAGTAACAATTTCGACCTGTTAAGAGCTATCAAGTTAGATGATACTTATCAGGACTTGGAGAGATTAATCGATATGAGGTCCAACAAGTAGAATATATCCTTGTTAGCCATTTGTGATGGGCTAAGGGTGGATAAGGAATTTATTATAGAAAATCATTGTCATCCTCTTTTCCACCCATTTTGAATAGGGTAAGAGTAGAATAAGACAATCAGCTTGTAGAAAAATGTTTTTATGCCCTCTTTTTACCCACGTTGAGTGTGGCAAGGGTATAAAAAGTCAATCAGCTTGTACCAAATCATATTTTTTCCCTCCTTTTGCTCAGTATGAGTGTGTTAAGGGTATAAAAAGTCAATCAGCTTGTAGAAAAACGTTTTTATGCCCTCTTTTTATTGAATTTTTATGGCGAAAAGGTATAAAAACTCAATCAGCTTGTAACAAATCATATTTATACCCTCTCTTTAGTCAAAATGAGTGCGGTAAGGGTATAAAAGGTCAATCAGCTTGTAGAAAAACATCCTTACTTCTCCTTCATAATCAGCCAAGTTTATAAAAACCCATTTAGCTTGTAGAAAGTAAATTTATGCCAAACGTTTTGGCAACCTTTCAGAAGCTCTGACAAAACAAGTGAACAATTTTTTCATAAAGAATAAAAACAAATGGATTTAATATTTTTAAAAATTGTTTTCTTTGTATATTTGTTTGTCCATATGAATGTTGTTGTGTGTGTGTGTGTGTGTGTGTAATTATTTATTAACTGCGCACTTTTTGATATATTTGTTGTTGCCTCTGTGTTATGTTTGTTGTGTTTGAGGTGAGTACAGGCGAATTTCTAATAAATATCCATTGAATTCACACACAGTAAATAATTATATGAAATCTTTTTTTTTGTTTTTTTGTATTATTATTACAATAATTATGATTTTTTTTATGGTTTTTGTTGTTTTTTCATTTGTTCATACAATTTTATTATACGCATTAGTTGACATACATAGAATTAAGTGGCTTAAAACATTATTGAATTTGTATGCATATTATTATCCATATATGTAATAGTTAAGAACTAATACTAAATTCTAAGCAAATTAAATCAATAAAACAATGCTTTAACATCGACCATACATAATATACAATATACATTCATTTATATATAAAAGTTATATATATAAATAAACAAAACCTGATAAACAAAGTTTTTTATACAGAACTGGAAGTCATTGAAATTTGCAGACTTTAAACAAAAACTTTGGTTGAACTTTGAGAACAAACGTAACCTAAAAACAATATCTTTATCTGTATCTTTATCTGTATATTTATCTTTATCTTTAAGTTAAGCTATATGCAAAAATGAATTGAAAGTTAACCAAAAAACTGAGCTATTTGTTGTTGTTGTTATTTGAGTGTTGCTACTGACTTGTGATTATTTTGATGGATTGTGATTATTTCTCAATTTTCTCTGTTGTAATTTATCTTTTTCTTTTTATCTTTTTTAGTCTGAACTTAAATGTAATTAGCGCTCGACAAATCTACAGTTTAGTATCACAGAACAGCGAACGCCGCTGACAGCGTTACTAATCATCAATAAATTGTTGGTTTTTTTTCCTTTTTCTTCTTGTATCTTTTTGAAATTGTTTCAAAATCTTTAAAGTAAAACAGAGTTGTGCAACACTGGCTACTGCGAGTACTACCTGCTCTCTTACTGCTTTCTCTTTATTTGGTATCCAACACTAGCCTCCTGCCATCTCCTCCCGCTGTTGCAGCTCCCCTTTACTGGTGCGCTGCGCCCATGCGTTGTCCATACATGGCGTAGGGCGAGTAGTAGGGACCCAGTGCAGCAGCTGCAGCCGCCGCCGCTGGATTGAAAGCTCCGCCGGCACCGAAGGGTGAAGGGCCGCCTTGCATGGAGCCAGGTGGCTTGCCATAGGGATGGTAGCGGGCTGCTGCCGCAGCTGCGGACATGGGACTCAGTGGGGGCGTGGGGTAGCCAGCGCGTAGGGCCGATGGGGGGAATAGCGAGCCGAGCAGGGATTGGGCCTGGGACTGGGCGAGGGCCGCTGCGGCGGCGGCCGGATCGGACAGGTTGCCGGTGTGGGTGCGCAGATGGGAGAAGAGCTCGTCGGAGGTCTGGAAACGCTTGCCGCAGTAGGCGTCACCTACCACCCAGCTGCAGACGTAGGGTGCGGTGCGAGCGGCGGCAGCATTGGCGGCCGCGGCAGCTGCTGCTTGGGAGTACGGATGAGCTGGGGGTAGTCCAGCGCTGGCCATGGCCATGCCGTACTTCTGATGTTCGCACTGCGTGCAGCCGGCGGGGCAGGGTGCGCCCATGAGCATCTGTTGTGTATGTGCGGAGTAGGGGCAGCCGGGACAGTAGGGATCCTTGCAGACGGGCACAATCGCTTCACCGCCGGCAGGTGTCTTGATGCGTTGATAGGTGATGTAGGGATTGGGCTGTCCGGCGGGGCCGGCTCCAGCGCCTGGATAGCCACCATTGGCGGCAGCAGCTAGCATCGCCGCATGATGATGCGAGAAGCCACCGGCGAATGGTGGCCGGAATGCGGGATTTGCATGCTGCTCCATGCCGGGTGGACAGCAGAGGGCTGAGAGCGGATTCAATCCATAGGGATTGCCTGCTGCCTTATATGCCGCCGCAGCTGCAGCCGCTGCCGCTGCCATGCTGCTCATCTCCTTGGGATGCTGTGCGGTGCCGTTGGCATTGTTCAGCACTTCCATGCCGGAGCGCACAATGGGACTGGCACCGCGCTGTGAGGAGCCGGCGGGTGAGACTGTCTTCCGGCTCACATCATCCGCCTTTGATTGTAAAACATCTGTGGGCGTGGCGTTTGTCTTGCTGCGCGACGGCACACGCTCCTGCGTAGAGCTCTTCGAGCTGGGACGCACTGGCTCCTCGCAATTGCTCCTAAAACTGTTCTGATTCTGTTGGCTGAGCACATTGGTCTCATACGGCTTAAAGGCCAGTTTCACCTCGCTGCTGCTGATGGTGGTGGTTGGAGGCGTTAGACCGCTGCTGATCGGTGTGCTGGACTTGGGCGATTTGGCTTGAATGTGACTGGGCGACTTGGCCGCTGAGATATCGCCGTTGCTCGATGAGCTGGATGAGGTCGATGATGTGGAGCATGTGCCCGACTTTTTGTTCTTATCCATGGCCAATAGAGGCTTGACAGCCGACGAATCGGCGCCAATCTGTGAGCAAGTCTGGGCGAGTAGCGCCAATGGACTCTTTTTAGCATCCATCTGTAAAGCAAAAGAAAAGAAAAAATTCAATTAAGTTTTTGTTTAAATAAATTTCAATTATTGTTCTTTTCTATCGCAATTTTTGTAAGATAACTTTTACACTTAAAAAAAATATGCGATATTTTTTGATATTTTAGAGTTGTTGAAAATTGAATAAGATAAATTTAAATTTTATAAGTTTTCCAAGCAAATTGAAATTCAATGTGATAATTATAAATTTTGAAAGTATTTTTAATAACTAATTATGATATTCTCAACTGAGTTTTTAAAGCAAATTAGTTTGAATTTATTTTGGAATTTTTAGCTTTTTATCAAAATGGAAATTTTGTTTTAAAACTTAAGAAAACTTCAAAAATTATAGTTGGATACAAAATTTTTGTTTCTCAACAAGTTTTGAAATTTTCTTAAGTTTTCGTTTTATTTTAATTTATATTATGTTTGGCTTTTAATACTAACCGTTGTGGGCAAAGGTGCCAAGTAATCCGGTTGCAAGTATTGGTTATTGCCGATGGTAACGACACCGCCGCCACCTTCCAGTACAACCATTTTAGGATGCTTTTGGTTTATTTTGTTTTTGTTGTTGTTGTTGATTATTTCTTTAGGTAATCCACAAAAATTGCGTTGGTTTTTTTATTCCGTTGCAGCAAGACAATAATTTGTTGCAGTTGTCGAAGTAATCCAATGAAAATGCGACGGCAAAATTGTATTTAAAATAATCCAAGCGTTTTTATTTATTTGATTTTATTATATATTTGTATATAATTTATCTCACTTTAGTTTAAATTTCTTATTAATTGAAAGAAATTAAGTTGCGTTCACTGATTTGACAAGTGGCGTATATTTATTTATATTATCGGGCACTTTACACTGAACGAACGTTCTGGGAGTATCATGTACACAATGTTGCTTGCTTGAAAGGTAGAGTTTACTTTGTTTTCTAAACCTTTTCAGTTTTTTCCGAACACGTCTGAACGTATCGAAGGCTAAACTCGAACTGAATTCATGAAAAATAACATTCTGAGACTTAACATCGCGTGAAGCGACGAAACTCGCTCAGCTCAGCTGTCTCTGCCGCTAGCGCTCTGTTTGCTTTTGCTCTCTCTCTCTGACGCTCTCTGGCGCTCAAAACTGGTCGGCAGAGCTGCGAGCCGTTTGAGCGAATTGGTTGAAAGAGAGGTGCATGTGCTGTGCGAGCGAGCTGCACTGTGTGTAATTTTCAAATATGGCGTACTTTTTGTCCAATCAAATCGCATGCGCCATGCAATGGAACCCGTAAAGTGACCTGGCAGGTTTTTTCTGTTCTTTCATTCAATCAGCTGCATGGGCATTTCTCTCTCGCTCGCTCTCTTTGCAACACGGCAACACTCGTAGCGAGAGCAACAGTTGAGCGTGAGAGCGGCTCTCTTGAATATTTCTTCTTTTTTTTTATTCTGTCGACTGCTTGGCGCTGTCCACGGAAGTTTGCCTTTGACGCGCACATTAATTTTATCTTCACACATATGTCACGCGCTACTGCAACTCACACTCGTACTCACACACACACACAGCAAGGCGCTCTCCCACTCCCCCCACTCTCCGCTCGTTCTACACTCTCTCACTTAGAGCTCTCGGCTGTCAACACCAGGCTACACTACGCTCAGTCGCATTGTCTTCGCTGAGATTTGTTTCTCAGTCACTCAACACTTAACCGCTCTTCTTTTTTATGTCATCGCCATCGCCTCGGTTCGCTCGTTTTAATGTCATATAAAAATTAATTTGTTTTACCGCTCTCTTTCTCTTCGTCGCTCTTCTCCTACTGCCACTGCCAGTGCCACCAACGCCACAGCCACAGCCACTGCCACTGCCAGCGCCACTGCCACTGCCACTGCCACCGACACCGACTCAGTCTCTATATTTCCGACTCTGCCTTTGTTTAGCGTTTTTCGATTAACTTCTGGGTTCTGCTCTGCGGTTTGTTTTCCACATTTTCCACAAGGGCTTCTGTTTGTTGCTTAAGTGGAAATCGTTGTTTTGTCGTCGTGTCAAACTTGTACCAAACAATTTTTCACATGTTTTGTCATCTAGTAATCGCATATGTATATCTTTTTATGTCCATGTGTGTGTGTGCGACTGCATGTGTGTGTGTGGCTTAATTAATCAACAGCTTAAAAGCAGATGCTTACCAATTCTGAGAGAAAGATACAGCACAGTCGCGTCTGTTGCATTTTAAAAAAGTTCGTTTTTAATAGTTAAATTGCTTAATGGTTGCTTAATTTGATGCATTTTAAATAGGACAAACCATTAAGTGGCTTGTTAACGGTTTCTACCTTCAATTAACCCAAACTTCTACCAAAGAGAATTCATTTTATCCATCACTTAACCCTATCCCTAAGGACGCAAATTACCCAGGACAAAATGTGGATACCCAAATAAAAAGTTCTAGTCTTAAGTTACGCAAGTTACCTTAAAGGTAAAAAGTAATTTATAAAAATTAGGTGACTCTCATTATATCATCTTCGTCTCTTATCCTAGTTTTAACTGATTCTCTTACTTATAACATATATTAACTAGTATCTTTTATTCCTTTTATATCTGAATATCGTATTAATTCCATCGCTCTTATTGACTTCGAATATCTTTTGCTTTTATAAGTACAACAAAGGTTGCTGCTTGTGTTAAGAACTTAATAGGACTGTTCAAGGAACTGAATATCTGTGGCGTACATGTTTTAAATCCAATAACATATCTTATCCTCTTATCTTATCATCTTCTATCATATCTATTTATTGTATATCTGAACTTTTTATTGTGTTTATTAAGACGCTTTGCGGCGGACATTGACGATTGAAAATGTGCAATTTTATTTTGACAAAGGAGCAGAAAATTCAGTTTTTCTCTGAATTAGCTTCTCCGCAGTTGGAAAAGTTCAAAGTTACATTTTTTTAATACAAAATCCACGTCGTAAGATCCTTTCAGACATGCTTCAATAACGTTTTGTCATAACTTTAAGCGTAACTTTTTATCTTGTAGGAAACACTTTGTATATAAAAGGTATAAAGTATATATGGAATATATTCTTAAATAAATATTTTTAGTTAAGTCTTATATACAATGAGAAGTATGTCCTTTTATAAGAAAGGTTCTTAAATACAAAATAATTATGCAAACACTTTGATCCAGAGAATTATTACCTAAAGCCGAGTAAAACAAAGCGCAAGTAAATTAAAATCCATCCTAATGTGGCAGATAAGCTCTGAGATTGGATTTACTGAGCTAAAGAGCTGATAATAGGTATTTAAGCAATGGGAATTCTAGGCATGAAAAACCAGCTAGGGACAATTAGCCAGGTAAATTCTATACACAAAGCACTTGGCACTTGGCAATTGCCAGTTGCCAGTTGCCAGTTGGCGGTTGGCAGTTGACCAAGGCCAATCCGTGTTACCTTCGCAGTAAATGATGGATTTATTAGGTAAGAGTGAGCGTGTTTGCTTTACGGACCCGGCTTAGACATAATTTGCGGTTAAGGGCCAAAAGCGCTGCCAATAGCCAGTTTTGCATTGCGGCTCATTTGCGTTAACTGCCAAAATAAATATGCATTGTGCGCGGCACTTCGGTAACTACTATACATATCCATATATATATATATATATATATATATATGTTTGTGTGTGATATATATACATATTCTATATCTACGAGTACGTAAGTAATTCATATTTTTACGGCTACTTTGTCAGCATCGTAAATTTCTCTCTTGTGCCATGTGAATTATTTACTAGCAATGCAAACGCAAACGGCAAACGAGATGGTTTCTCAACCAGATGGGTACAAGGGGGTGGCCTATAGGGTTGGGGGCAGGTAGTGTGGGAGAGGGAGGGGGGAGGGGGGGGAGTGGCATATAAATAACACAAAATATTATAAATTACACGCAGGGATGTAAAAACGCTGAGCAGAAACGCAAAATTTGTAGCCGCGAAAACATTTATGTATATATATATGGAATGAGTATGAAGATTATAATAAAAAGGGAGGCAGCAGCGGGGCAGAGCACATAAAATTAACCACATATTTCTTCATTTTTATGGCATTTATTATCACAGAAATGTTTGTGTGATAAAAGCGAAGCAGCAGAGCAAAAGGCAAACGATGAACGATGAACGACGACGACGACGTCGTTGGCTATAGCCATAGCTATGGCTATGGTAAAGGCAAAGGCAAAGGCAAAGGCAACAGCAAAGGCAATGGCAATGGCGCAAAAGGCAGTCATAAAAATGCAGCCATTTACCTTTTGATTTATGCACAACAACAACAGCAGCAGGAACAGCAGTAGTAGTAGAATGGGGCAGGGTGTTTGTGGCAGGGGCACGCATGTTGCCATTGCCATCAAGAGCAACAACAATAACAGCAAGTGCAAAGCAAGCAGCGCAAAATAATGCAATAAATTTGACATTATCTCCGGCAATATGAAGCTATATATATGTATATGTATAGTATAAAGCACACGCACGATATGTACATATTGTATATGCCGGACTGCGATTCGGCACTTCTGAAGTAAGCTGGGTGGCAGCTCCTTTGGACAATCCTTGAATTAAGACGAAGCTG
Organism: Hirtodrosophila trivittata; assembly: GCA_035045065.1. Lineage (NCBI taxonomy): Eukaryota > Metazoa > Arthropoda > Insecta > Diptera > Drosophilidae > Hirtodrosophila > Hirtodrosophila trivittata. The sequence goes on along the minus strand of JAWNNK010001445.1, from coordinate 1,280,054 downwards.
CTCGAATCCTCAAATAACTCTTCAAATATTTCCAGCAGTTGTCAAACGAATCTGAACAAATGAGATTATATATTTATATCATATATTGAATCTATTTGCATATAGAGTGCATTCTCCTGTTTTCGTTACAGATTTCCTATCAGATTTTCTTCTTTTCAGAACCTCTGTCAAATGTGTCGAACTATTGCAACATCTGCATAGTATCAACAAATGAGGCGATCATCTATTAATTTCGGAGACGAGGGCCTGTCGTAGAGTCTGTTTATATCATTCATAGGTACAATTACTGGCCTCGATTGATGTTGCCAACGAGACAATAACTCACTTTGAGAGAGACCTAAGCGAAAAATCCGAGCAATTTAAAAAATTGAAAAACAAACTGCAATAAATTCAGGAGAAAAGCGCATGAAATTCGACTATCGGCAATAAAGAACTAACAGAAAAAAAGCAGAAAAGCAGAAAAACCCACATAAAACAAAAATGTTCTCAAAAGGGATACACACACAAACACACAAATGCACACACATACACATCCGGCATGCCCCCTGGGCGGCAGAGCTACTACCACCATGCTGATGATGATGATGGAGGGAGGTACCCAGGCGACCGACTGTCGATAATTTATCGACAACAATTTATCTCGTAATAGTAACGACCCACAACAACAACAAAACACACACACACACACACACACACACACAGAGACACAACACATGCAGTGAAATTGTTACGGAAGAAAAATTGGCCCCGGACAATGGTGACATTGAAATTTTACGGTAATGTTCGTAAAGGTTCTTTAGAATATATATATATATATATATATATTTTGCAAATCGACTTTTACAGGGTGCGGTAAAAAAAATCCGGGTACCTTCTACTCCCCGCCCCCCGGTTGCCACTCCTATAAAAATGCCAAATCTGGGTAGATTAATAAAGCAAATTAATGGCTGCATTGTTACTGTTCCTGTTGCTGACAATGGCTAAAAAAAAGAGAAGAAAAACAATGCAATATTTGATATAAAAAAAAAGAAAATGTGACACGTGCAGGAATCTGAATGATAAATTGACAATATAAATTTTATTGCCAAATGGTATTGAGTATTAATTGCTAACAAAATCGCTGAATTGTGTGCCAGCAAAAGGGAGGGAGGGAGAAGGAGGGTGCGGCGACACAGGGGTGTCTCGTTTAAAACGGGGAAAAACCAATAAGCCGGAAAGTTAAACTAATCGTTAAATGCATCAAACTAACCATTTAAGGATTAAGGTAAATGTTAACTGGATTGATTCTGGCTTATAGAAATATATATCTGATCACTGACAATGAAATAACTGAAGCGTATATCGTGATATGATTTGTATATTATCCTTTGAATACTTAATGAAAGTGCTTCTCCTATGCAAAGTATATTTTGAATGTATTATTTATCCATTATAATTCTTGCCTAATTGAATTCTCTCTAATTTACATCTAAAGGATTCAGAATTTACCTATTTCAAGCACATCAAAGTATCTTTTTCCTTTAATAAATACTGTTCACAATAAATGTGTATCTAATTTTGTATCTTTTATATATATCTTATATCTTATTCCTATTCTATACTAAAAACCCATCCGATTAGGTTTCTAAACCACCTTTGGCACTTTCTGATGTAAACTAATGTTCGGCAATCTTAGAGAACTCTCATCTATCGATTCCACAGCTTAAGAAAAGGGACTTATAAGTCCCAGTGCATCGATCTTATGACAACATAATAAGATAGTTACAAAAAGTTTACAGATCCTGCACAAACAATTGCATATCCTTGTTTTACAGGCGAATCGCATTCAGCTGCGTCAAATATTTATGGGCGAACATAAAAATATTTACGACCTTCACAATTTAACAACCGAAGCAGGTCTCCCCTGACATTGCAGATGACTCCGACAACTGGCGCTTCCAAGGGACACACACAGGATATGAGCCATCCATAAGGAATATATATCTTGACTCTGACTACGACTACGACTACGACTACGACAGCGACAGCGACCTTCCCCTGTTGCGTATGTGTTTGTCTTGATAAGGAGCACATAAATTATGAGAAGTACATGATGGAAATCTATCGATGCTGAGTATCGCGGCGTGTCCTGTTTTTATGAGGCAAACACTTTTATGATCTGTAGAGTTGCATGTTTATTGAATTTACTTGGCGGCATTGCTAATGCGTGTCACAAAAGAAAACTGAAAGACCCGGACAGTTGTGAGGGTATATTGCGCAAGCGAATAACAAATTGGCGAATGCGGTCAATCAAGGACAACAAACGAGCCTGGTTGACTGGCTTTCAGGCCGTGTCCTTGATTTATGATCCTCATTAATTTCGTTGCCACCAAAGTTGACACTTCTGCGTATGTCTTTGTGCTAGGCACATCTTTTGGTTCACTCCCCTTCAGAGCATAGTGGCTGCTGTGCCCCTGCCCGGCCTTGCCCTGTCCTGTCCTGTCCTTTGCAGGATGAGCGTCCTGACATTTTGACAAATAATTTTATTGACGGTCTGTGTTTGGTTTTTAATTGTCCTTCCAGTTGCTCAGCTGCCCGAACGCCGCACGTGATAATTGCTCATTTTATGACGCATTTATCAATGTGTTTCGAGGTTACTCCTTGTCTATCCTCTCTCTCTCTCTCTCTCTCTCTCTTAGTCCAATTGCTCTTCTTTAATGTCCTTGCTATTGTCCTTTTTGCAACACGCTGAGCCAGGCCCTGCCTGACAGTCACGCGTCATTTATTTGCCTGCTTGTCCGTGACAGTTGTTGATTGCGATTTTCCCCCGGAAAGTTTTGTACTAGTTCCCCGATATATCAAATATGTACAGGAAATTGTAATTGTCGTCAGATAAAGGCGATTAAGATATAGAAACTTGTTTTGTCAACTATTTAAATAAATAAACGGGAAACCCTTGGCGCACCAACTTTTGAATATAACAAGCTAATTGTGGGCTTAAAGAACTTAATTCTCTTACAAGCAATATATAATTATGTCGGGGTCTCTTTTTAGGTATACTTCTAGTACTACTATTCTTATGAACATCCGGTATTTTGTGATATTCTAAGTAAAAGAATACGAATCTATAATAGTTTATATAGAACTCTGTCGTAGTTTTTGTCTAAAGAACACTTCTAGTACTACTATTTTTATGAACATCAGATACTTTATGATTAAGAATTAGTGTACGAATCCATTATAAATTATATAAAACTATGTCGCACTTGTCTGTATTTCGATCCCTTCTAGTACTACTATTTTTATGAACATTTGATTGGTGACTATTTTCAATACCTATTTTCTGATTCTTCATACGAATAATCATAAAATAAATTGAGTGAAGACTTTCTTAATATAGAATCTGTATATTATTGTATAATATTCAAATACTTTCTGTATAATATATATCCATTCATCCCTGATTAAAATGTGTGCATTGTTTTATTATGAACTTGGTGCGTAGCCCCGAAAAACAAACACAAAGGAAGCAACAGCGAACCATATCAAAAAAAAAACAAAAAAAAAAAACAAATCCTTGTGGCACTTGAAAAGAAAACACAATAAAGAAAAAAGTAAATATGGAAGGAAACTGAAGAAAAGTAAAACCAAAACCGAGACGGAGACCGAGATGGAGTCGGAGTCGGAGTCGGAGACGGACGCGGCGGTACATTGGCCTCTGTTCTTGTGCACTCTGTCGAGATGACAGGCTGACAGCAGAATTCACACTTCATTTGAGGCACCTCACGCTTCGGTCTCGCTGGATGGAGGAGTGTATGGAGTACACGGAGTACGGAGTGTTACTCCATCCGAGTTTCAGTTCCAGTTCCAGACTCATTCCCATAGCCATTACCCAAAACGTAGTCCCAGCCCTGTCCCAGTCCCAGAGCCGAGCGAGTGCTAATGTTGCGCATAATAATTTTGTACTAAATTAAATAGTGCGTGGGTCGTTCCGTCTGTCTGTCTGCCTGTTTGTCCGGGATCTGTCTGTGTCAGTTCCTGGACAACATGTTGCTGCCTCTTCCTCGTCGGCAATGTTGATACGTTTTTTTTTCTGTTCCTTTTCCACGCCGCGACGGCGACTGAGAAGACAGCAGCCACTTGAAACGTGAAAGGATATAATTTAGTTTTTATTGCACGTTGTAAAGGTTTTTGCTGGTTTGCTTGATGTGCGCTGCACGGGTTGTCCGAGTGCTATATATACACATATATAGATATATATGTATCTATAGCATACACATATCGCATAAGTGCGTATACGAGGAGGATTCATCAGTTATGCATGGCATGTTTGTTTATACTACTCACACAAGGGTCCTTTACGACTCTCAACTCTCTACTAACTACTACTCCAACAGTTCCACAGTTGCTCACTTGCTCACTTGCTCATTCCCTCAGTTGTTCAGTTGTTCAGTTGCTCATTCGGTTTTCGTGTTAATTTATTGATGTGCCGCTTATCGTCACGTGTCCAACGAACGTCTCTACCTTCAGCGCTTCGAGCCCGGCTCCCTTTGATGTTATATAAATCACAGATGGGTTTTTTACTATACTCTGGCCCTGGCGTTTTATTTTACGACTTACTAAATAAAATGGGTTTCTGCTTTTTTACGCACCTTGCAACCCAAAGGGATTACAGTTCTTATTGATTAAAGCAACGCCTGAAGAGTTGCATAGATTTTACGTGCAGCAACTTAATCAAAAATTTAACTACCTTTTTTATGTGAAATTGTATCTATACAGAAACTTCCGAAAATCCAACTATGAGAACTTTCTTTTGAACCTACCGGCTGGTATCTCTATATAATCCATTACAGGGTATCTGCTAGTCTAGCGATACATTCTCAATCTTCTCCAATTGGCTCAAGTGCATAATTTATGTTCAATATGGATGTGCGAGTATATGGCATCAAGTGTCAAAGAAAGAAAGACATAAAATGAATTGAGTCTTTGTTAGAATTCGAGGAACTAATTGAGCGTGTCAGTTGTAGTACAGTGAAACTGCTCTATAACGCACTCTTTATACATAATTGCCATATAATATTTGCTATAGGCTAGTTCGACTGTAGCATATGTATAAATTTTCATATCGGATGCGAGCCTTGAGTATCTGACTGACGTCTCTGACTACCTAGAACTCAATTTAGTTTTCAACATCAGCAACAATACTTCAGGACACTTGAGTGCAGCTTAAATTATGGGAAAACTGACTGTCTGACTGTTTGGATGTCTGCCTCAGTTCAGCTCAGCTCAACGATTCATAATGAAAACATTTAACCTGTCGTCAGCAACAATCAGCATGAAAATGATTCCAGCAACATCATCTTGAAGCTGCCAGCATCCTCTCCAATGGGAGATTGTGGGGCGGCGGCGGCACACTCATAATCAACTTTAAATGTCAGCCAACGTCTAGAGCAATTTTGTGGTACCTTCTTCTCGTATTCAATTATACGACTATAGCATCTATGGCTATGATCCTTCGAGGAAGTAGTTAGAGAGTCCAACAACAACAACAACAGCAACAACCCACTTGAGCAAAACAATTCAACAAAAAACTTGAATTGACAGCACCAGCCGGAGCCAGAGCCAGAGCCAGAGCCAGACCCGGAGCTCGAGTTGAGTGTATAATACACCTTTCCTTTTACGATGTGGTCGACGACGACGACGCGGTCTTGGACGCGGACGCGGACCTGGTACTCAGTTCATGTGTCCCGGCTTGAGCTCGAGCTCGAGCTCCTTGTTGTCATTAATGAGACGTCTTCTTCAGCCCGCGCAGTCATTTCCACTTCAAGTTGTCAAGCGAAACAGCCCCTCATCATATTTGAAATTTGTGGCAGCTTGTGTTTTCGACATTTTTGGGCATTATGTCGCGCCTACTTTTCACTATTTACTTTCAGCCAAGTTAACTGAACGTACCCATCGCCATCGCCATCTCTTTGATCTCACGCTTCGCTTCTAATTTGATTATAAACGCACACCTCAAACTCAGCGACAGCTACGTATAAAAGTCTTTTCTCCTCGGAGCATCTTCATTTTCAGCCTCAACGGTTGCCAGCAGCACTTCCACTACACTTCACTCCACACCACACTAAACTCTTGTCTACATCTACGTCTACTCCACTCCACTCCACTCCCTCCACTTCCTTCGACTCTACTCTACTTTACTCTACTCCACTCGAGTCGACTCTACTCTAGACGGATATGTCGGTTATACCATTCTATTCAATGGGCTGATGACTATGCGCGGCGGCGCACTCAATGACGCGTTGAAAGTGCCATAAAAAAAAGAAGAAAGAAAGGACATGAAGACATTGAAGGCGAGACGAGTCCTGGCCCAGGGTTACGTGCTGACAGCATTTTAAATGAAATGAAAACGATGCTTTCACTTCCACCACGCAGCGACCCTTGAAGCGGAGCCATCGTTTTGCTAAACTAAGTAGAAGTAATGTCACTGAACTACATAGTAATAATACTCGTACATGAGCAGGTTTTAAGGGCAGATCCAACCCCAGGGCAAGTCCTCATTCTAAGGACCGGTTAAATCCTTGAGGTGAAGCTAATGCGATAACTTCTTCAAGGTTCTATTGATTTCGTTGACAATGGAAGTATTCATTGGAAAAAGATGAGCTACTATTTATGTGGTAAAACTTAAAAGGAGAAGCTTAAGTCTAAAATAGACGACAAGCAGATACCCTTTCCTCTACTATATTTATATTTTCCCAGACTTCCGCTAACCCGAAAACCTGACGAGCTAATTAGCAATGCCATTTGAAGTAACAAATGTTACACATGGGTAGAAAACTAGTAGAACTCAATCTGTCACATTTCCTTTCAAAAAAAAGGGTTACTTTTTGTACAAACACACACACACACACGCACGCACACAGAGACAGGATATAGAAAATGATATTAATGTCTCAAATTGCGTACAAATAAATTCGAAAATTCGGTTACTTTGTGGGTAATCAGTCAATTTCAAGTAAACAAAGGCGAAATGACAAACCCACATGGAAAAAAGGGGTTAAACTTCCTGCATTTAACTGGCCTGTCAGAACGACATAGAATGTGCCCAGCGGCAAGATTCATGAGCTGCTCTTTCGGGTTACGAGTGTTATTAAGGAAGTTTGTTTAACGCACAGTTGCCCTTAGTAACAAGTAGAGCAAAAAACTGTCAGGGATTACTTTCCAAAGGGGGTGAACTAAAGCTGTGACAAAACCCATATGGGAATCCTCCTCTGGGTTTGTTTTAACTTAAATTGAAGAATCAAAAGAAAAGATTGTAATTACAGAACTGTATATAATTCAAGGACTCCTTTTGATATGTATATCCTTTACCTTCTACTAACATAATGAAATGACAAGCTAGATCAATTTATGGCTAATGCATGCAGGTTTCGACAGGTTTCAGGTCTGTCTATCAATTGCCTAAAACTTCACAATCTAGTTTTAACTCCTGTCTCTGAGGACCATATTTTATGCATACGAAAAAAGCAAGAAGAAAAACATCAACAGAAATCCCTGGGATGAAGAGTTACTCGTAGTAGATACGTTGTCTGGCGTTGTATGTTCTGTTCCTCTGTACCATAAATTTCCTTTTAACCAGTTAGGAAAAATATCATAAAATACAAAATGAAGTACGCTCGACATGTCTCGGACGCTGTGAAATTTATGTGACAATTTTGTGCAGAATAAATGGCCATATACACACACACACATACACACAAGGATCTACTAGGACCCCTGCTAAAGCCAGGACCTGGTCCGAGTAGAGTACCAGCCAAAGAAGGATGTCCTTTCTAGTAGACCATATCGTATGAGCTGTTATTTTTTTCATTTTTTTTGTGTTCTCTAAAAATTAGTTGGGTTAAAAGGCACGCACAGGGTCCACAAAGGGAGCTGGTGGAGTGGGAGGATGGGTCTGGCGATTGCCCACAAAGTGGGTGCCCACTAAAAACTAACGAACTAACCTGCAGATGGAGCCGAACAGGAGGTGGGTCTGGGGCATGTGGCATGCGGCTTGGGGGCAACTTCAGCACTTGCTCGTTGTCGGTCATGTTGCATAAATCTCATTTGGGCTTTATTTACTCCCAAAATGTTCCACGTACAGATTGCTGTTAGTTTTGTTGGGTGGAAGGGGTGGGGAGAGGGGCTGCTCTGGCAAATAAATTCATTTAGTGGCATTTAGTGCCCCCTCCTTTTGTTCACCTTATTGTTTGGGGTCGTCGCTGGGTGCTGCACAGCTCTGTCCAGGCAGCTTCTCGTCGTCGTCGTCGTCGTCCTGTGCTGGGGCTGTCCTGTGTGCGCTGTGTGCATTTTATGGCAGTTTCTGCGTTTTTGTGGCCGAACATGAAGTGAAAATTATACACAAACACACACACACACACACATATACACATAGCCATATTCCGCACACACACATATGTGGAAAATGTGGCGCAATTGTTTTGGTTGGATCGTGAGAGGATATAGATGTGTGTGCCTGCGTGAGGTGTGTGTATATATGTGTGTGGGTTATATGTGGTGGGATTTGGCTTTAGTCGGCAGTTAATTTTCATATTTTCTAGCCGCATTTTCCTCTCTCCCCCAGTCAACGCTGTGTGGACATTCTGTCGTAAATAAATATAACAATTTATTTAGATTGCAATGACAGGCGGATGCTATTAAAAGCGCAATTTATGTGTCCTTCTGATGAAGGGGCGGCAAGGGCGTGATCGCCCAGTGAGAGCTGCAGGGATGAACTTTATGATGTAGCCAACTAAATGCATTGAGGTTTGCCCCCAACTACTACTATATATATCCTGAAAGTATCCTTTAAATTAGACCAATGAAATATGTACTCAACCAAACAGACAACAAGTCCTGCAGTTGATATCAAAATAATGACAAAGAGGGGGAGATTACTGATGGGGATTGGTGTTATATAAAGAACTGGAAGGATTTAAGTGCCTGAACTAAATAGTTCATTAAAATAAGTTTATTTTCCACTGAAATATCAAACTCTGAACTATTTTTGATTTAATTTAGTCCCATTTCGTTTCGAAAGTTCCTTGCCAAGTTTTGCTTAGTTCTTTAACATTAAAAATGAAAATTTCAACTTTTTAACATCAAGTATTATTATATATACCTCTATATAAGTTGATGTGCTGCAAAGGAAGCCTGAGAATTATAACAACAACACAGCCCAAGCAATGGGGTAAAGAAAAGCTGGCCAAAATCTGTTTCATCATAATTTTTACGATTATTACAATCATATTTTTTTTTCGGCTCTTTTTTTATAGAGAATGCGAAATTTACGAGCGTTGAAGTAAATTTTAATGCGCTGTAAACGGCAAAAGAGCCGCAAAATGAAGAAAAATGTGCGATAAAAACATGAAAAGAAACATTTTCATACTCGCATGGGTATTTGGTTTTATGTGATGCAAACACACATATACGTGTGTATACACACACAAAGCACACACGCACACTCAATATAAATCAACTGTGAACATTTTGTGGCATAAAGTAAAAATTGTTACACATCCCAGACCCAAAACTCAATTCGACCCCGAGGCAAATGGTCAGAACTGCTCGGAAATTTGTAGAAAATATGTCAAAAATATGCAAATGCCGCCTTTGACATGTGTGTGCACTCACGTGTGTGTGTGTGTGTGTGTGTAAGAAATGTGTAGAAGGTCCTAGGCATTTGTCGCCTGATTTCTTGTTAAACCCATCAACTCATCCCATATAAATGCAAATTAATGGTCAGTTAAACTGTCAGTCTCCGTCTAATGTTTCACTTTTTTCACAGTTTTTGGTGGTGTTTCTGATGGAAAATCCACCCAGTTTGAACCAGGTCCGACAGATTTGTGGTGTTAATTTGCTGTGAAATCTGGCCAGCAGCAGCAACAGCAGCTGAAATTAATTGTCTGTGCTTAATTTGGGTTAATTTTATTTATGGCTGCTCGTCGCTTATATTTTTATACCATAAAATGGAAATAAGAACAAAACAAGAGAAAGAAAAAGAAAAAGAAAATTTTAAGTAAAACTTCACACGGTGGCTCAGTGGTTGAGATGAAATGCAATCATGGAATGTCATCAGGCCACAGGTTCAGGTTTTTGTGGACGAGTCCCTTGCTAACCAAAGAAAACAGGCAAAACGACATTTACTAGCAGCCTTTTGTGGTGCTGAGCAGTTGCAGTTGCATGTGACGCACCAACTGACAGGACACTTTTGACAGACACAGACAGCAAGGACTAAGCTTCTGCTAATGTCAACAGCAAACAGCAAAACAGTGAAACAAAATGTGACAAGAACAAGAATGAAAACTTTAATTGAGCAATTAACAAAGCTCAAATACCCTCAAATAAATTACAGTGTATAAAAAAGATTAGAATGCTCTGAAAAATATGGATATATGGCTGATGCTTAAGATTAAGGAAAATATATGAAGATATAGATATAAAAATTTAAACTTTTTGGATTTATACACAATATAAAACAATAAAAATTTAATTATATGTTGAGAATATATATTCTCTATTGATAAAGGATTCAGATACACAAATGAAGCTGTGTATAAAAAGTTTTATAGAAAGAAAAGTTTCTTATTAATCAGATCGTACATACCTCATAGACGCCTAATATCGAGTTAAGTTGCACTTTTAAAGTCCATTAAACCAATAAAAAAACTGGAAAATATATAAAAATATGATAAATATATAAAAATTAATAATAAAAAGCAATTATATAAATAAATATAAATAAAAATAAATAAATATAGATAAATATAAATAAATATAGATAAAAATAAATATAAATATATATAAATAAATATAAATAAAAATAAATACAAAAAAGTATAAATAAATATAGATAAATATAAATATAAATAAAATAAAAATAAATAAATATAAATAAAAATAAATATATATAAATAAAAATAAATATATATAAATAAAAATAAATAAATGTAAATATTAATATTGAAAATTTTAAAATAAAAGAAAAATAATTAATAAAGTAATAAGAAAATAAATAAGAAAACAGATAAGTTAGATTTATTTATCAATAAATTAATAAATATATAAAAACGTATAAAGATCCTTTCAATAAAGTCTGAGAATATATTTTTGACAATATCACAGTAATAATATTATTTCAGCTGCTTCCAGGACCTTTGGAATTGCTGTAGACAAACAGCATTAAATTGCCATCAGAGCCTACTCTCTTTGAGTAGAGTATACAATGGTTAAGAAAGAGGATAGACTAAGAGAGTGGAGAAGAGGGAACAAAAGACAGCAAGAAGCAACAATGACAGTGGCACTGGCAGTACTCTGACACTGACAGTTGTCAACTGCTGTTGTTTCTTGGTTTTATTCTTCTTTCTTTATAGAATTTTTTTTTATTGTATGCCTGATTCTATATTGTTGGCCGTTGCTGTTGTTATTGTTGTTGATGTTATTCCTGCAACTGCTGCTGTTTCTGACGGATTTTTCTTACATTTTATTTTCGTATTTTTGTCATATTTCTTTTTTTATGTTTTTCTATCTTGATTTTTCATTAATGTGCACATTGTTTTTGTTGTCTATGCTTCTTATCCCTGACATTTGACATTTTCCAGCTTTTCTGCTGATTACACACAAAATATCGTAGAAGGAATATAAATTTTACACGTACCGAAATTTGTCACATTTAATTAAATTTCTGTTTCAATAATATACAAAAAGAAGAAATATGCAAATTGAAAGAATCATTAGTGTAGATCGGTTCAGATAATGTTGATAGTTTGTAAGGTCTTCTCTACATTGTTAATAGATGAAAAACACTTTGTTCTATTCAATCTACATTGTCGATAAGAATCTAGCAGTAGTTTAAAATGATGTTTTCCCTTTTAAGAAAGCAAACCACTAAACTTTTGATGTCTTTGCATAATGAATAAGGAAACCTAATGGCTTTACATCTGGAGACATGCCCACCATAACACTTTGTATGTAAATTTCGCCAATAAAGCAATTTCTTTTAATGAGCCACGGGGCACTCCAGAAGCAGCACTTCGAGATGTGATGAAACAGGGACGTGGCTGGGACCTTAACTATCACATAAAGTGTATAAAATGAATTAGGCTCCGACATGATGGGCCCCTATCACTTCCACTAGAAGCACGGAAGTAATTGAGTTAAATATGCACAAGATGACAGCATTAATTATGCCCGAGACCGCGTCGAGGCGTAGTAGAAGAGGAAGATGAAAAGGAAAAAGAGTTAAATGTGGTTGTTGTGGCCAGGCATATGCTGGAAAATATATATATAAAATACGACAAAAAACTGTATAGAGACCAGTCCAATAAAGGCTTACAAATAAGTCAACGGAACTCCACTTATTAACATACTTCACTCTTACATATCATGGGAACCAGCAACTGGCAACTGGTAACTGGTAACTGGTAGCTGGTAGCTGGCAACTGGTATTCATATATGGTATATGGGACTTAAGACGCTGTCTTATAAGGGTTGTAGGGCGACGGGTACTCAGAAACTATGCATAACAAATTTGATAATGAACTATGAAATTTGGATAGTCGAACTGTAGAAATCTACCCCTTTTTGGCATTGTTTAACTGCGCTCATTCATATCTGACAGATACGGAATTTATATGCTGTCATAAATATTAAAATAACAATTATTACCATTTAACTGAAGGGTTCGCAGTGCCCCTTAAAGAAACCCGCAGCCCAACCCTCATCCAAAATAACTACTTATTTTGCATACTCAACGGCTGTCCAAGAAAACATACTCTGTTTTTATGCTTTTATCGCAATGCATTGTCATAAATTTCAATCAAGTGGATAAATTTGCAAATGGAACACCCTTACTAAAAGATTATAAATAAACGAGAGACAGACAGAGAGAAACTGCTGCATATTTATGAGGAAAAGATAAAGCAAGATATGAAAAAACTATGAGAGTAGAGGGAAATATTAAAAAAAGAATTTAACTGGATTTGAAACTGGTAAATTTTTATTAGTGTTTAATTTTAATGTATATTTTAGTCAGATAAAATCTTAGAAAAAACTAAATGGAAATGTTAAGCTTAAGGTATAAATTATTAATTTACTAGAAATTCATGAGAAAAAGATAAATTAAGATATAGAATATCTTCTAAGGAAAAAATAAATATTTAAAACAGATTTGAACTGAAATTGATTCAATTATAAAAAGAAGCAAATGGATTATAAATTATAGTTTTTATTTCTGTAAATTTCTGAGAAAAGGATAAAATAAGATATAAAATAGTTTCAAGAGCAAAAGGAAATAATAAAAAGAGATTTTAACTGAATTTGAAACTGGGTAAATTTTAATTATATATATTTATATATTATAATCAGATACAATCATATAAAGAAGCAAATGGAAATGATAAGTTTAAGGCATCTTTTATAGTCTATCCTCTCATAGATACAGATAGATATCTAGATCGATTAAGTTATATATATATATATATATATATATACATCAAATTGTGTTCTGGGATGCCTTTTTCTGTCTGTTAAATAGGTTCACTCAATAATAATGTACCTTGTCTCTTAACGCTTTTAATGTGAACATTATACACAGATCCGAACACTGGCAATTGTGGAAGTCCATCTATAAAGTTGCTGGGTGGCAAAATGTGAATGAGGAGGGGAAGAGGGGCATGAAGAGAGGTGAAGACCGCATTTGAATTAAAACTTTCACATCGAACTCTTAGCCAATTTATCACTATAAACGCGGCAATTTATTTGATTTAAGCAATTTGTAAAATTTTAATGTGCTTCAGAATGAAATAAATCTCCGACTGTGGATTGAGTGGCTTTTACGAGTGCGAGTCTGAGGCAGAGCCAGAGGCAGAGGCAGAGGCAGTGGCAGTGGCAGATACAGAGGTAGAGGCAGCGCATGAGCAAAACGGGGGCACGTCCACTGATATAAATTAGGCACAGCTGTGCGGCAAATGGATACCGGAGGGGCAAACAAGGAGTAGGAGATGAGTAGTAGGAGAGTAGGAGACCTATACCCAAGTGGACGTGTGCCTAATTTAGCAATGCGTGTCGAGGGGGCGGCCACTGGGAGCACACATAAACATAAATAAGTAAGACAAATAAAGTGTCTTGACACGGACGTTTAGCACAGAACGAGAAAATTGGTATGAGATCCGATGGCACTTCAATTGCCGCAGCCGCACACAAAGGTCAATTGCAGGGTGCGACCCAAAGCGAGCAGTGGGCGGAGGTGGGGGAGGGGGCAGAAAGTAGCCAAGATTCAGTTTCTGCCGTGCACTTGTCCCTGTCAATTGCCATTTATATGTTGTGATTTGTGTGTGTGCGGGAGGGTGAGGTGAGGGGGGTAACTGGCATATCAAATACAAATTGACAGCTGACACGTTACCGCCCCCGTGGGGCAATGACAGTCAGAGGTCTCCGCCGTGGCCCAACTCGACGACTTTCGCTCGGGGCCACACGTAAATAAGTTTATGACGTCATGACTTCCTTCAAGTTTTTAGCAGGTGTTGAGTGCGCTTCCGACTTGCATTTACCTGCCTCTGCCTCCGCCTCTGCCTCTGATTCCGGGCAGAAATGCTCCAACTTTTCAAAGTAGTCCCTGTCGTCATCGAACGATGTTGCCCGCAAGTAGTTCCTTCCGTTTGCATGAGTTGCCGTTGTTTTTTACGAGTTTCTGTTGTTGTTGTTGTTGTTGCTCGCCCCCTTTGACACGCCCCATTGAATGGCAGCGCAACCAATTAATTTGTATGAATTGTGAGAGCTCTACATTATTCTGAGCTGATTAGTTATGCAGCATTGCCGTAAACTTGTATTCAAATATGCGCAAAATAATATGAAAGCGAATGCCGCCACAACGCTGAATAAATATAACTAAGAACGCAAAAAAACGATTACAACAAAGAACATAACGAATCTTAGATACCCTATAAAGGGATTACTATAAAGGGACAACTAAAAAGTGGATGGAATAAGAGAAAAGGAGTCCATATTATGTCCTGGTTGAACTACTTCTATTAATTAGACAAAATAAAAGTGAAGTGGATTATATATCGTAGATATAACAATACATCGGTTGATCAAACCCTTTTTAATACTATATATAATAAAAATATAACAGGCTTTTTCGATTTACTGACTAGAAACCTATTTTCTTCTATAACTTTCATATATATCTTATATAATAAACACCCAAAGTACTCAGCGGTTCCTTCCTAAACTCCAAAGATTTCACGCCTATATCTAAGAATACAGCAAACTTCCCCAAGAGTTTATAGTACCCCAATGCACGTAGGGTACACAAGAATGACAAGCGCAGAAAAATTATGATTGTCGACCATTTTTGCATATGACTGTGTATAATTTCACAATTAATTATGAAATATGCCATACAGAAAAACCTCAAGCATAGAGTAAAGGAGAGAGAGCCAGAGTGGGCCTAAAAGAAACCAAAGTTAGGCTGGAGAAGTGTAGAGCGGGAGTAGGGAGGGGGGAGAGGTACGAGTACAAGTTGTGAACTACAGGCAGAGCGAAGGGTGAGAGAGCTGTGTAAAAGTCTGACTAAACAAAACGATATGAAATGACACGCTGTCAACGTGGTTGGGCCTATTGCTTGGCTAAGTTGGCCAGTGAATTGGTTGTTGGGCAGTTAGCCAGCTGCCAGTTGGCAGTTGGTAGTTGGTAGTCGCCAAATTACAATAATAATAACAATAATAATGAAACAGTAGCAGCCACACGACAGCAACGACAATGCGACAAAGTGGCAGTCTCGAGTTTTCAGTCTCGAGTCTCGACTCGGTTTCGACCCGGCTGGGAGAGCGTGTTTAGAGTTATGCCCATTGTTGGGCCTTAAGCGAACAAGTCAAACGACGATTAACGCTTGGCTGGTTTCGGCCTAGAGAGGGTGACCAGAGCGGGGCTTACTCAAAAACTGCTGTGTCATAAATTACACAATGAAAATGAAAAATGTCAGCCAAAAAGGGTTTTTTTTTTTGTATTTCTAGCTTTTTTTTCGCCTAGGGCCAAAACCTGCAGGTCAGTATCAGGTCTCACACAACAAGTATATGATTTTATGTGTGTGTGTGTGTGTGTGTGTGTGACATGTGTGTGGTCAACTCGAGTTGAGTTCAATTGCGATGCATGTCATGGAATGCGTCACTCCAAGTAGTTGATGGGCTACCAGTATTATTAACTAGTTAGCAACATGCAAAGGCAAATGGTTGCGCTTTGGCATAACTAGTTGTGGCAGTTAAAAGCGCCATACATCATCATCATTAGGATGATCATAATCATTGAACGCGGGACCCTTTCAAATGTCGCTCTGTTGCATGTCGCCAGGCATTTATGATTAACTGCGCTACATATTAACATTATCGTGCGACTTCACCTGGTCTTTCAATGGGCTTTTTCTGCAGACAGTTTCTATGCTAATTTGCTATATACACACATACATACATACATATATATATATATATATATTGTATATGTGTGTGTGTATTCGCATTCACACTGGCATACAATGGTTTATTTTACTGTTATTTTAATTTATGGCAATTTTATGCGAGTGCGCAGCAATGCTGGACTGAAGTTGCTCGACTCACAAATCTCCGACCACGTAATAATAAAAGCGGAAACTATTGTATTAAGTGTTTGATTTATGTTTTTAGTCAATTGTTTTATTTATGAGCTTGTGTGTGTGTGTGCACTGTGCATTGTTCCAACTGCTTTTGTGGCGGCAGCTAGCCAGCAAATCAGCACACAAACCCAACTTAACCAGTTTTAGGGAACTCCAACTCAACTTCAGTCGCTTCGGGGTCAGCAGCTAAACAATTGAACTTTATTTGCGACAATCGCAATCCCAACACGTGTACAATATTAATTACTATCCAAGGAGTTGAAGAAATGGAGAATATTTAAAGGGAACTCTTAGAAAACTTTAGATATTATAAGAAAGAATACAAATATACCTTTGGGTGTAGCTAATAATGTTCTCTTAGCGCTAAATTTAATGTATTCTCTGTCAATGTCCAAGCAGAAAACTTCAATTATTGCCTACTAAAGGGCAGATATTACATAAAAAGTTACTACGATAAAAAAAATATCTGCATTATTTTTAAGATTTCTAGCAATTTAACTATAAATTTTAAAACTTAGATAAATATATTTTAAGGTATTGCAAAATCTGAAATAAACTTGTTCAGCCTTTGTTATCCAAGAACAAAATCACACACAGATATCAACTCGGCTCTTGATCCTGCAGCCCGCTTACTCTATGGGGTCACAGATGCATCCTTCTGAACGTTACATTCTATAATAGATGAATGTAACAGACAGAAGGAAGCCTCTTTATACTTATATCATTGAATAGTCAAAGCTTTCAGCTAAATACTTAAAGACTTTGAAACAGTTTTATTCTTTTAAGGGGAGGAAATTCTTAAATTTAATCTGCGTACGTATCTAAGAACCTTCATACCCAATTTTATATATCTAGCTCTTAAAGTCTCTGAAGTAAAGTAGACTTGAGTATATAAAACTAACATATATTTTTCCTATCAAAAGCGAACATATGTCTATAAGATTGATTAGTTACATAAATGATATCATAACAACAAAGATATTCATCATATTTTCGCATACTTCGACTTAATATTTTTCCTTGTCTCAATACAATCGGTTTGGAATGTTTAAGAGGATTATAAACGAATGCCTCAGAGTAGGACTTTATATCTATATCTATCTATCTATACCCAGATAAGAACTCCAATCTCTCTCTTACCCCATTTCCAAGATAAAGAGAAACAGCTGAAGTCACTGAGTAGTTGTGACCTGTCAAAAGTTGATGACATTTTTTAATATTTCATATCCGTATCTTTTGATTTAATGCGTATGTTTGCAGCAAAACTCGAACGTATAACTATCGTTATATTATATTTTCGTTGGAAAACCACTTGGATTCCTTGCTGAAGCGTACTAATTACTTTTTTTTGTCATCATCATTCATCATTGTAGAAAAACCCAACCAATTTTCTCACACTTTAAATTGACACATCACGGAAAACGGAAAACGAGGAAAAGAGAGAGTGAAAATGAGCCAAAAAATAAAAAGAAAAGTAAATGTCTGATAAATTAGATTCTGATGACTAGACATAAGTATATAGAACACATCGTATATCATGGCCTAGCTATAATTTTAGTATATGGCAAAATAATGCCGAAAGTCGACTTAAGATCTGGGAACTGAAAATGGAACTAACATGGAAATGAAAATCAATCGCTCATTGTCAAGCCAACTTACACACACACACACACACACACACGCACGCACATTTCATCAATTAATTATCCAAAAGTTTAAGAAGATATATATGTACCATATATATTATATATAAAAGACCAATGAGAGTGCAAAAAAGATGGGAGAATATGAGCAAAAATATGAGTATATGGCATGTTATGGCTTGATGGTTGGCTTGTTTGTTTGTTTGTTGGTGTTGTATGTGGCAACGTCATCAAAGTAATCATCCCGAGTCTCTGACGAGCGACTGTCAGTTAAAGTGATAGAGCAGCAACGACGACGACTCCAAATGATTGCCTCCATGACGTGGCAGCTCTCTGCCTCAGCCCCGACCAACATCAGCGACATCATTTATCATCAACCTGCCTGTCAGTCAAGTCACTGGGTACAAAAAAAAAAAAATGGGAAAAAAAGAATAACCGCCCTGTCAAAGGAAGGAGACGCAATGCACAGCACTGAGGACTGACGACTGAGGATTGAGGATTGAGGACTCTGATGACTTGCCTGCTGCATTGTGTGTGTGTTGGTGTGTGTGTGTGTGTTATCCTTGGGTGTGCTGTCAAAAAATTATTATGCCTATTAATTTTACCCATGCGGGCGTCTCTCTATCTCTCTCTCTCTCTCTTTCTCCCCTTTTGATCCTGTGCTGTGTTGGTGGTAAATTACACAACAAAAAATTATGTTTGGCTTTTGCCAGCACCAAGTGGGCGTGCCCCACCCGCTTCATCCCGCACCATACCCTCGTCCTATGTGTGTGTGTGTGTGTGTGTGCGTGTGTGTCGCTTAAGACTTATTTTGCCTCATTCATTTGGCAGTAATTTATCCTGTCATGCTGTCATTATGACAAACAAAAAAAGTAAGCGCTTGAAGCTGCTGTGGGGAAAAAATTATTTATTGAAAATGATTATGCACAGGGACTCCAGGGCAGGAGTATTCCTCCTCCTCCAGCAGAAGCAGAAGGTGCGGGTGGTGGTTACGTTGCTTGGTTGGTTTTTTTGTTAATGATTTGATGACGCCTTGGACTTGACACATCGATCAAAAATCATTATGACTTATTTGGGTTGTGTGGATAAGAAAACGAGGCGCAAAATTACACTGCACAAAATTCTAAGGGGGGTACTTTAAAATCTGAGAAATGTTGTGTGTAAACGGGAAGATAAGAATCTATATAGAAATGGATACTGATACTTATCACGGAATACATTATAAATCCAAAGATTGCCTGAGAAATAGTATTGAAATATGTTTAATTTAGTTTCTGAACGACTTCTTGTGTCAGTTTATTACAGGGTATTGGCAGTAGTCGTATAGGAAGAGATGTATATTAGCTGCCAAAGACATGCAGGCATCGTTTCAATGTTTTCAATAACTAATCAATCTTAAGTTTGACTTGATGTCTGCGCTGCACGCGATGACTTATTTCGGGTAGTGTTTTTCGCAGTCAGAACAGCAACAACAACCCACAAAAAAAAAACGTAGGAAAACTTCTTGCTTTATTTTTTTTTTTTTTGAACTCGCTTTGTAATCGACAACAGCAAAGCAAGTGCCAACTTTTTTGCTGGCGCACATCAATCAGCCTCGGGTGGAAACGTAAGCTCACGTCACTCAGTCAGACAGTCCTTCAGTCAGCGAGTCTGTGTGTTGGAGGAGTGAGAGAGATGGAGAGAGAGAGAGAGATCGAAAGGCAGAGGAGACGATAGATAGGGTAGTGGATTTTGAACTTTTGGCGTTGACAGCCGGAATACAAAATGCGGGCGAAATATGTCGATACGAATCAAGCGAAAGTTCGACTTTTTTTCCACTTTGCCATAATGCACGCTATGCCCCCACCTTCCAGTTTAAGTAATGAATAGCTGGAATGGTTGGAATGGTTGAAAAATATGAAATATTTGCTTGCCAGCGAGTGGCGGGGGGAGCGAGGGGGCTGGGGTTCCATCCTTTTACTGGGCACTCAGTTCAACTATAAATGCCAGACAATAAATAACCGCAACTTAAGCATATTGCGGCTAGGAGCAGACCGTCTAACCCTCTGACTCTCTTGGTGCACTCTTTGTGCACTCTCCATCTAACGGCAGCTACTCTCCGTCAGCCATATTTCATTTTCATGCTCCCAATTGTTTTGCTTTTGACAAATGAGTGAGCTAGACGCATACATAAAGCGAAAGACGGCGAGAGAGAAGGAGACACACAAAGGGGAGTGTAGAACTGAACGAGTGTGTACAAGGCAAGTCATCAAAATAACAAATAACGGCGACTAGCAAAATTGATTGCATGTCATTAATTTTCATTTCAAATTACGCTGCTACCATGTCTTGGTCGTGGTTCTGACTCTGATCCTGGTCTTGGTCTTGGTCTCAGTCTTGGTCTAGGTCTTGGTCTCGGTCTTGCTTTCAGCCTGCAGCTTGAAATGTCAGTCCCAGTCAACCAGTCATTCAGCCAATGGGCCAAAGTCAAAGTCGTGCCAAAGTCAGGCCACGGGCCAAATGTGTTGAGTGTAAAGAAGTCAAAATGCCTTCCCTGCCTCTTCAACTTGTTATTCCTTTTGTGCAAATGTGTTCCAAGCAGTTAAGAAACTTTTTTTTGTTTGCTTTTTAACTCAAATAAAACTATTCTTAGATTTAGAAACGCCTTAGCTTGGGTGTTACTTACATGTGTTATTATTCAGCAACTCCTTTACTTAACAACTCTAATTGTTGTTAGTAATTATGCACTTAAACAAAAATTTTGATTTACGTTTCACACTTTCATTTTAATAACTTCGCGTCACAGAAGGAATATGCAAACCGATTTGATTGAAACAGGAAAGAGCACTGAAAATAAATTATTTCAAGCATTTGCACAGACCCTTTTACTCACACTCCTTCATCCATACTCTCTCACCCACAAACTCTCATTAGCGATGAGTCATAGATCACAGCTATTAAAGTACAGATGCCATCTTCATAACTCTTTCTACTCATTTGCTTTTTGTAATTACTCTTACTCGCCTATAGCTGGCGAGCAATTCTCTTATACATCCACTACCTGAAGCATAAAGGAATGCAAGCCACAAAAACAATTTTGCATATTTCGTTTCATATCTTCATTTTTTGCCAATGCGTCGCCTACCGCAACAACAGTTTCATTTGCTTTGTTGTTGCGCCTACGAATTCGCAATCTGATTTTGTTGTTGTCTTGTCTCAAGTTTGCACTTGTAAAAATTGGTGCAGATTCCAAAGCTGCCACCTAAATGTTTGACATCTGACAATGAAAGTGCACACTTGCTTTTTTGACAGTGCACAAATTTTGTTCTCCTATTTTTTCATTAGTGAGTTCTCTTTCGTAAGCAGCTTTTTGGCATCCCTCTATTAAAGTCTTATCTCTTCTTAGAGCTGTGTAGACTTACAGATCATATTAACTCCACACTGTATTGTTCAGTGATATATTCACTTATAAAGTAATTAGTCTTTACTGTAGAAAGTTACATCTGTATGCATAATTATGTATGTGATGGGCCTGCATAATTCTGATTGAAAAATGTGCATACTCTCTGCTCAAACTGACAGCGGTAGATGACTTAACAGATTATTATCCCTATAATAAATTTGTACTATAAGATATCAAATTAATCACCTACTGTTTTAAGAGAACAAGTTTACAACATAAGAGAACAGCTGCTTTTTAATTGTGTGCGTACATATGCATAAGGGGCTGTGCTGCTTGATCTTAATCTATGTTAATAACAGTGGCGTTACATTGCAATCACTCTTAAATTTTGGCTTTCTGCTTAACATTGCAATTACTCTTAAATTTGAGCTTACTGGCTTTCTTTCGAACAATTATCATAGTTACAGGGTATTTGAAAGGCGTATCCAAGTGGTGGAGCATAACAAGCAGTGAGTGCTTGTTACAATTGAAATTTGGAGTACCGACAACTTTGCAGAGCGATTTGTAAATTATGAGCAAAGACGTCAACTGCCAACTGCATTTGCAACAAGCTGCAACAAAACTCAACAGACATGAACAAAACTTGCAGCTGCAGTTGTATGTTGTATGTTGATGCTGTTGCTGTTGCTGTTGCTCTTGCTGATGCTGATGTTGATGTTGATGTGAATGTAAATGTGAATGTGAACGTGGATGGAGCTACTACTGGGTACCTTAAGCTGTCTGTCGTTGGGTCCTACAGCTAGAGCCACACAGCCATAGCCATAGCCACAGCAACATAGCTACAGTCAGAGGCAGAGCTGTATCCCAAGTCAGAGAACAGCAGCTAACTGACATTTGACTGTCAGATGCTGTTGGCTCTCATTCGTTAATGTCAGAAGCAAGAGTTAATCTCGCGTGCATTTCAAAACATTGGAGAGACAGCAGAGTGGCGGGCTGAAAGAGATAGGCAAAGAAAGAAAGAAAGAGATAGACTTAACTAGAGGTACGCACTGGGCAAAAGGATATATTGTAATCAAGGTTTCTGTTGCTTTCGTTATGCCATGCGGCCAGCTAAAGAGAGAGAAAGAGCAACGGCAGCAGTAACTGACTGACTGACATACTAGCAACCAGCAGCAACGTCCACTGATGGATGCCTGAAAGCTAGCCTGCAAAATGAATGAATGACATGGCAGGCTGGCATGTGGACCGGGTGTCTGTAGCTCGGAGTCGGGACTCGGGAGTCGGGACTCGGGAGTCGGATGTACATGCGGACGCGGACGCAGACTCCACGCACGCAATGTGTTCAATGATGACCAAACAAAACACAAATGTGCAGAGTGGAGACCAACCGCGTGATAAGTTGCTTGGCCACTGACCAACCAACTAACCAACCAGTCAACCAACCAACCAACTGCCCAAAGGATGGCCCAAACAGAGAGAGCGAGAGAGAGAGAGAGAGACAGAAAGAGAGGTAGAGCAGCAGAGCGGTCTGTCAGCTGCATTTGCATATGGCTCGCATTTTGTGGACTCCGGCTCCGGCTGCGGCTCTGGCATGCAAAATTGCTTTATGAATTATAAACAATGCTCCGGACTGAGCAAGGCTCGTTAGTTGCTTGTCTGCTTCATTGCCCCTGCATACAACGTATATTTGTATAACTCCTCTTCCGCTGCTCGCCCCTACTCCTGCCCAGCTTAACATCTATCCGTGTGGGCCTCATTGCGCTGACAGTGATTATGTCGCCAAGTGACATCCATCAGCAGCTGTGTAATTTATTGCCGTTTGTTGGCCAGCGCCTGGACAAGATTGCATCCAGCTTATGTACCTGTCCCGCTCAGACCTGGGTGTGCTTAATAACAGGTGCCTTATACTATCTGGTCAAAAGGTTAATGCGCTTAACGAAAGAGCGTCATTATCCGATTATTAATCGGCGGCACAAACACGCCCAAACTTATCAAACGATGCGGCAAGCGAATGGAAATTAATTTTCAACCAAATGTTTACATAATATCTTAATGCCATATATCTCTTGTGTAAATCTGTCAGATACAATTTTATTATATATATATATATACAACTGATGAGACTCAGTTGTACCTCTTGTGAAGACTTATAGAAAGGCTTTAGGTGAAGGTTCTTTATTTTATATAAATAAACAAATTTTATATAGAATGATTTCTACTTTTATGGGTGATAAATTTTATATTTTATTTATATTATTTATGTTATATATTTTATTATTTATTTTATTGTAAAAATATTACATTTTTTATATATTTTATTTATATTATTTATTTTATATATTTTATTATTTATTTTATTGTAAATATTTCACATATTTTATATATTTTATATATTTTATTATTTATTTTATTGTAAATATTTCACATATTTTATATATTTTATATATTTTATATATTTTATATATTTTATTAATATTATTTATTTAATATATTTTATACACATTTTATATTTTATTTATTTTATTAATTCTATATATTTTATTTATAATATGTATTTGATATATCTTATTTATTCTATATATTTTATTTATTTTATATTTGTTATTTATTTTTTATGTTTTATTTATTTATTCTTTATTTAAAGTACCTCATATTCTATATATTTATTTATTTAATATATTTTATTTATTTTTTTCTTAAATCTTTATATCTAATTTATTTTGTTTATTTTATATAATTGTTAAATATTTTATTTATTTTATATTTTATATATTTTTTTTTTATATATTTTTTTTACTTTAGGTATTCTAAATTTTATATATTTGATATATTTTTTATATATTTCAAGTATTTATTATATTGCTCTTGAGATATTTTTCGACTTAAGAAAATATCTGCAACCATTTAGAAATAATTGAGGACAAACTTGAAATATCATTTCCTATAACTAAGCCCCAAACTGGATGGAAGGATGCTCTATATAGATATTCATAATATAAAGAGTATTATCATTGTCAAGGAAGTCAGAAATAAAATGAATTTAAGGCTTATGTGAATTTTAAACAAATATTATATGAATCTGTTTATTAAACAAAAAAGTTATGCTGGAGTACTTAAGCTTAAGTTCTATAAAGTAAAAGAGAGAAATAATAATATAATATTAAACGAAAATAAAGTGAAATGCATGAACAAAAGCTGATCCTTTGAGTCGAATAAAAATAAAAGAAATTATGTAAAAAATATAGAGAAAATTGGGAACAGTTTCCGTTGCATGCTTAAGAATCAAACAGAAGGCAATAGGAAAAAGCCCATTTGAGGGTTTTTTTTTTTAAATCAAAGAGCTAAACATACACACACACATATATAGTATATATGTAAACAGAGTCCTTGTATGTGGAGTGTCCTTATGTGACACATGCCTTTTTCATATAAAATTAAGCTGGAAAAAAAGTGAAACGCATTTTTGCTTTTAAGCAATTTCCGTAGACTTCGTGCACTTCTCGCTCCTGTGGAACACTCGAGAAATGCTCAAATAGGATTTCTTACCGAAGGACAAACAGGCAGCAACAAGAAACGCAATCAAATCGCGAGTGCCGTCAGCTCTCGAGTTAATGATATACACTCACTTCAGGGGCATTATCAGGCTCATGTTATGGGCCCCTTTAAGAGGGGTTTCATATGCATCCTTGACGGGTTTTTATACATCCTCGAGAACAACAAAAGGACCAGCGTCTTGCCAGGCAACATTGTGTCAAGTTTGTCAGTGCCGATGAAAATTGCAAAAGACCCATTGAAAACCCATCCACAACTCGAACCCAACACACACCCTTTTAAACGCACACTTGAAAGCAAATCAAAAGCATACACATTCCCACAAGGGTAACAACAACAAAAAGAATTCAAATATGAAAAAGTAGAAAGGAAAGAAAAGAGTGCGCCGGCACTTAAGCGCGGTTTCCAGTGATTGAAGCGAGTGAAAACCTTCCCTGGGTTACCCTGGCTTACCCTTTGGCTATGATTCAATTCTGAAACTTTCAATTGCAACTGTGAAAACAATTAAACTCTAGACATACAAAAATATTTGGCTTGTGCAGAAGTTCGCGTTTTAGTTCTACCATGTTTGATGTCATAAATCCCATAACAATGTTTAATCTCCAAGGTACCCCTTCTTTTTTTCAAGTGTCGCATTATCTGCGCATTTATCAGCAACCCTCAAGCCGAAGCCAATCCTCCAGCAGATGTGCTTGTATACAATTTTAATGACGTATCTCTTACCCCTTATACATCTAATCTCTTAGCCATTTAATTTGAATTATAAAGCCTGTCCCGTTGGGATTACCAGCTAACGAGTAGCACTTACCACCCGCCCAATCTCAGCGAATTCCCACGCCCTGTCCTGGTTCTGGTTCCTAGTTTTAGGTCGGCTTTGACAAAGGCCAAATGGCACTTCCGAATCGGAGGAAGCTTCCTAGAAATAAGACGCATCGCTTTATAAATGGCACAGGCGAAACAATAGTAGTTAGGATCGAACCTTGAGCGCTCGACGTTGTCAACAAGGTGAAAGATGAAGGCGAACAGCATGGGTTCGCCTTAAGGATCACAACTTCAAAGATCTGCAACCGCCTACCTGAGAACCCAGTTTAAACCTCGTTTCATTCATCGATCGCAAAATGTGCAAATATTTTAAACTTGAAAAAAATTTCTTCATAATTTTTGCGGCACTTTTTGCTGTGATTCTTTTTTCTTTTCTTGTTCTTTTTTTGTGCCTCCAACGACACAAATTACCAGGAGTAGCCCTAACAAAGGATAATGACCATACAAGTTGTCAAACAAATCGAATAATGCACAAGCCGACACTTTTATTGTTCAGCTCCTCTTGTACGTGCTAAATGCCGGATTATTAGGTTTTTCCTTTTCCTTCCCAGGAAATGTAAACAGTTTCTTTTCTAGGCAATAGACTGCCGAAATACTGTAGAAGTATGTCCATAAGTAGCTACCTAGCGGTACCTCAAGGCTGTGATAGTTATATATATTGTATATATAGAAAGTGTGGTCTTATTTGATATGTTTGTAGATATCCGAAAGTGTTTGTAAGATAAACTTTATATCATCTTTTTATGGGCGAAATTTTAGAATAATTTATTGTTCTGTTGAAATTGACAAATATAAACAAAATTACGTGCACTTTTTTCCTAAAGAAAGCCAAAAGTAACAGCTAATAACTGCCAAAAAAAAGAATGCAATTACAGAGTCAGAAGCTGTTCAAAAAAATAGTCAACGCTGTTTGTATGCAAAATCAGCGGTTTCTTTTCGGTCAAACCAAAAGCTTAACAAAAACAATATTTAAAAAAACGAAAACAAAATAAAAAAAACTTTAAAAAACGGAGAAAATAAAACAGTTTTCTTAAAGGTTTTTAGAACTTATATTTTATTGCAATTATTAAAAAATGGGAAGAAAATTTAATAAGAATTTAAAAACTAAAAATTTCTCAATAAAAAAAAAAAATTTGTTAGGTTAAAAGATTGAAGTGAAGTGTTTGAAAGAACTTCATGTGTTATTTTAAGGTAATTTCAGAACAATTTGATAATTTTATAAAAAATATAGAACATATTGAATATATATATATATATATATTGTTACATTTATCAGTTTTACATATAGTTAAAGTGCGGCTGGCGCTCAAGTTTAACGCCCTGCGTCCTCCTTTTACTATATTTAATCTTCACGGGAAAAGTGATTCTCCATTCCATCAAATGGTTTCTTAGCTGTCTGAATTCTTTTATATATAATATATTATATTTGTTTTACTGATATTTCTAAGTTCAGTTTTTATTTCAAAGAAATCGTTTACCCAGTGGCAAAGGGACAAACATGCTTATAGAGGACCCAAAGTTGTAGACAAAAAGATTATTGTAAAATGGCTTTGTGATCTGCTTCTCTATTAATAAAATATAAAATATTTGTAAATATGCAATAAAATATAATAATAGAGTGTAAAATTGTTGAGAGAATTAGTTTCAGTTATAAACTAGACCTTTATCTATATACTAAAAAAATATCTCGCCTCGTTTCTATTTATCTACAAAAAATATTCACTTTATGGAAAGTTATGAAAATGTTCCTTAATATTCTCTTTCTGTTAAGAAATCTATAGAAACTTTACCCTAATTTAAGCTTCTCAATATAACTGGGCTGTTTCTATACAATATTTGGCTAGAACGAATTCATTTTAAATAAGTTTTCAGTTACCTTTAAGCTACCCATCTGAAGCAGGCATAAAGACAACAACCACTTAATAAATTTGGTACATGGAAGAGTTGCGAGGCGAATGTGGAACTGTCTTTGATTGACGTGACATTAAATGACAGTCTGGCACACAGCTTTATATGACAAGCAGACAGACAGACAGACACTTTGACAACAACAATGGAGAGTCTAATGAATGCCACACATATAACCGAAGTACTCAAAACGAATACAAACGAATACTCGAAATTGAATTACTTAGTTGTTCATTAAGGAGCGGCGGGCCTAGACAGGTTGCACGGGTTTTCACTCAAGCTAGTGGCTTTTACTTGCCACATGGATATGCGGCAGGTAGTCCAATTGATAGGAGGCGACTCCTGTCCTCCAATTCCAACTCCAACTCCAGTTCCAGCGGTAGCCTTGGCTTCACAGGTGATAAATTCAATGATTATCAACACTTTTGGCCCTCGTTTCCCCCAATTAAAAATGCATAATACTAGCTGAATGTGTGTGTGTGTGTTGGTGTGTGTGTGCGGCATAAGTTCAAAGAGCATTTAAATAAACGCGCGCTGCAGTTATGTAGATACCCTGCAATAATCATAAACAACGCCAGCGACTGAACTATGAAATTGTTCGGGTCTTTACGATACGCTCAATGCGCTGCATAGAAATGAATGAGTTTTCATTTGGGGGAAAACGTGCCCCTTTTTCTTTTTTATGGCACTTTGATATATGAAAATTATCGACGGACCACTTTGTCGGCACAATTCGCTTTCTTTTTGGCCTTTTGTCTTTCGATTTTGATTTCGATTCGTTTGAATCTCTGTTTATATTTTGCATATCAGAAATATATATCTATATATATCTATATATCTGGCTCCACACGTACGCGTTGAAAATGATTAGCTATAATTTCGTTTTAATATTTTGTAATTGTATAATTTTTATGGTCATTTGCATCTCTCTTGTTTTATGGCTTCTTCGATTGTTTGTTGTGCGGGTTTTTGCCTCAAAATTCAATGCATAATTCATGCGGCGTATGAGTGATATTTGATTGGGCACCTCTGGGGTGTGCCCCCAACTATGTGT
This sequence comes from Hirtodrosophila trivittata, assembly GCA_035045065.1. Lineage (NCBI taxonomy): Eukaryota > Metazoa > Arthropoda > Insecta > Diptera > Drosophilidae > Hirtodrosophila > Hirtodrosophila trivittata. Next base: position 1,251,027 of record JAWNNK010001445.1, on the reverse strand, counting down.
GTTAGGTGTGTGTGAAGAGCATTTGTTGCTTATTTTATGACCCAAGAAGTTAGAGCTCAAGCTGTGATAGTTTTATCAATTGTTGAAGCCAACTTCTGCTAATCAAAAGTCTGAAACTCAACTCTGAGTTTAAAGTAATAAATTTCTGTCAATATGCAAACTGAAATGAAATTCAAATTAGTTTTCGAAAACCGAAGCACAACTAATACTATTATAGAGCAATGAATTGGCATTAAACCCAGTAACAATAGCCAAGACATATGTTTTCTCTTCTTTCTCTTCCTTTTTTTTCATGGATTCCCCGAAACGGCAGAAGGTCAGTTTGGCATATCATGAGTTTGCCTTTTGTCTATTGTTTTCGGAAAGGAAACAATATATGGGCAAAACAGTCAATTCTTCATTGTGGCCATTTGGCGTTTTGACTGGCCTAAAGAAAACCGCACGACAGGCCCAAAAAGATGTCCTTTGATGTATCGCCGTAGCGCTGTGTGTCCTGTTTCCGTACAGGAATGTGTGTCACACACAACGAGTCGAGTGAAAACAACCAAAAAGGAAATGCCTAACCAAAAACTGCTGACTGTCTGCCTAACTGACTGACTGACTGACTGACTGACTGACTGACTGACTGACTGACTGACTGAGTAACTGAGTGGATGAGATTTAAGCCGGCTTCGAAGAATGCAGCGGCGGAGGAGACGCTGCGCTGACATGACAAAGCCAAAGAAGACGCACGAATGATGGGCACGTCGTCGACAACGACTTCACTGGACTTCAAAGTCGGCCTCGCTCTCTCTCCCTCTCTCTCTAACTCACTCTCTCTCTCTCTCTGTCTGTCTGTCTAGCTGCACAGTAGCTGTCAAAGATATTTGTATTTCATTTTGATGATGGCATGCGGCTGACTGACTGTCGCAGCAGTTGAAGCCGATTCAAACGAATTGAAAGCCAAAAACAAACAGTAGCTTCTGCCTAAATAAACGGAGAGCAATCAAGCTGCAACAAGGGGGCAAGAGGCAAGAGGCAGGAGTGTGGTTATGGGCTACACGCAGGGTTTTGTCGGTGATTTAAAATAAATATTGCTGCCTGTCACATTGACAGCAAACAAAATGTGATTATTCGTTGATTGTTGAATATTTTGTGCTACCGTTTTGCCAGGGGCTCACCTTGGCTTCGATTCGATTGAGAATCAGAATCAGAATCAGAATGGAAGGATATTCAAGATATTAAATTGTCTGGCGTCGTTGAAGTCGCTGATGTCGCATTAATAAGCAAAGAGATTCTTTGGTTTGTTCTTTTGCTGCGACCGCTTTCAATTGCCAAAACGAAACGACGCCAACAATGAAAAATTTCAAGCTGTTTTTAAATGTTTTATTGGCTTTTTAATAATGTTTGCACATCAAAGGAGGCCGCTCACACACACTAAGAGAGAGAGAGGGAGAGAGATACAAGAAAAGGCCGCCGTCTGAAGACAGAGGGCGACCCTCGTTCTTCTACCAAGTTACGCGCCCGAGAGATCCAAAAAGAAAGGAAGAAATAAATCCTCAAGTGACATGAGTCAAGCTCTTTGTCTGCCTCAAGCGCTGCTTCAGTTAGACTCACTCGAAGAGGAGAGGGGAGCGGGGAGGGTAGGGAGGATCAGTAAGTAATGGATTATGCCTCTGGGCTTGATTTATGTGTTAAAACCGTTATAAATTATTTTAAATTAGCGAACAAATATGAACTTAACCGAGCGCCAATACGAGCCAAGCCCAAACAATACAAATAGTTATCCCCCTACCAATATTTTATCCACCTCAGCTGTAGCTCAACTTTTATTAACAATCGTCAGCTAATTGCCTATGCATATAATCTGGGAGCTGTCGCCTAAGGTTCCTGCTAATTTATGTTACGACTATGTAAATATGTCCATAAATAATTATAAAGACGATTCAACTGATTTATAGTTAACCAACTTCTTATCAGATCGCAGCTAAAACATATACTCAAACTGTAGAAAAGGGAGAGAAGAATGTTTTATTTGTGAAGAGACCTCAAAATGTATCTAAAGTTGGAAAAGATACATATCTTAAGATACATATCATATTTATAAATAATATATAAAATTAAATAAGTTTATTAAAAACTATAAATTTATATTAAGTTTTCCATACAACAAACATCCATGGTTATTCCTTTATCCGGAATCTTATACTATAATTTCATTTAAGTTAGTAAAACTTTCTGACCATATATACATACATATATATATATGTAGATATGGTTATGTATATATATATATGTATACATGTATCCCCAATGTTCTCTGTATGTGCTGAGATTATTTAGAGACACTTAAGCAAAACGAAAGTTGCCTTATCCAAAATGTTATAATATAATTTATATGTGACTGTACTTTTCTCTTTTTATGATGCATCTTTGGCCAAATATAATACTCACATCCACACACACACACACACACACACACACACACACACTCATAGAGATAGAGATAAGTACAAAACGTTGGCAGGAATTTTATATACGAGTATTACATTTATGCCCCTGCGTGCTGTGAGTGCCAAGTGTAATAGAAATAGTTATTAAAAGCCTTGAAGACGACATCGTCGACGACAGCTGGCGACTATATCGCAGTCATAGTTTATGGCGACAGAAACCATATAGAACTATGGCACACACACACACACACACACACAGAGAGATAGCTTGTTACAATTTATGTCCTGACCGGGAGGGAGAGAGAGCACATATGATCCATGAAATGTCATAAAAGTGCAATTGTGGCCAAAATTATCGAACATTTAGCAAAAGCGTTGGGGCTTAGCCTCGGGTGGTTATGGTTTTTATTACGTAGAATGTTGGATTCCCCAGAGGGGTAACGTCTGCAAGCAGGACCTTTTGTTTTTTATGACCAGAAGTCAAGCAACATTCGACTTCGACTTCGACATCGACATCGACATCGCCTCGTTGAGCAATTCACACGTAGGACATTAGAGGCACTGATATACATACTTTTAATAGACCGTAACGGATGGTGTCTGCAGCAGGACTCCGAGGGGTAAGCAACCCCTCGAGACTAAGCACGTTTCGGCTATGCTCGTAAATTTGGATGTTTCCTTCGGCCACTTGGTTTATTAGTGGCGAAAAGTGCCTCAGTCTATGTGCTCAGCCATATAGCACATAAGAACCTGAGGAAACCAAGAGGAAACAGCATATGGTTGACTCTTAAGTGACCGCATACTGAGGGATGCGGATGTGCACACTTACGACACAGATAAGTGCTGCCAGATATTGCTTCCAAATTGAAACAATAACATGTCAAAAATATATATTTATTTCCAACAGTTCACTTCAACTAAACAAAAGACTCAACAAGCTGGGAAAGTCAATTAAAATTGTCTGGCATATCTTCTACTAAGATCGTTTAGTAGTCGTTATACGAGTATATAGTCGATTTAACAATTACTAAGTATATATATATAGATAAGTAGGGACATAAAGTAGACTAAAAAGCCATAATTAGTGGTCAAAATCTTCGACACATCAAACTTAGATTATATTGTATATATTTAAATATTAAAAACAACAAAGTTTAAAATAAAAGTTTCTTTTGATTTTTGTATTTATTTATTAATTACGAGTCGTTTACACAAAATATTTAAAAAGGATATTTATGAATTTAGAAAACAAATAAATGTCATTAATTTTTAAAAAAGTAAAAAACGATAAAATTTTAATAAGATGTATAACTTTAACATAGTTTTATACTACTGCTATAATCACAATATTTAATTAAATTGGATGTATTCCCTTATAGCTTTTATAGTAAAAAACGTTTAAATAAGCTTTACAATTAAAAAACAAAAGGAATAATTTTCATTCATTATATTTATTAAATGAATCATTTAATAATTCCATACATAGTTCTACAGCTCGCGCTTATCTCTGCTCTGTTAAGGCTCTGTTAAACAAATGCTGAATGCTCGTTGTAATGTTATAAAAATGTTCCTTTACTAATCGCGCAGTCCAATCGTATTTGTTGCTGTTTTTCCTCTATAAGCAGCGGCGACATCTTTGGCGCCTCAATTATGCCGTAGAGAAGAAGCAGAGCTCCATTGGCTTTACCAGAAATCTATTTATAGATATTATGTATTTATACGCGTTTATTTTATTTTTATATTAGAGTTTCCGCTTGTGTAGCCTAACCATCCCATATTGTCTAGTGGTTAGGATACCCGGCTCTCACCCGGGAGGCCCGGGTTCAATTCCCGGTATGGGAAATCATGAAAGTGATTCTTTTTTATTTATTTTTCTCTTTTTTTGTGTTTTATAAGCTTCGCAAGAATCTTTGCGATCTTCACATGACTTACAGATTAAACGTATACTTATTAAATAATTTATTGAATTGTTTTTCTATATATAGTAAATAAGACTCTTATATGATTATACGTAACTTATTTTGCGTCTCCCTGCCTATAGCTAAGTATACTGCTGAGTTGTTCTACGTAAGTATATCATGTACATATATGTTTAACTATAATAAGCGATCGGAAAATTATAGTTATTTAGTTACGTAGAGAGTACTTATATATTATTCAGCATATACGACACGGTATCCATATCTATTGTATTATTTGTAGGTGGAGTCAATTCCCAAATTAACCCACCCAAAGGAAACCACAGAGCCAAAACTCATTTAAATCAATGCCATTTGCCATTACCTCAGTTGACCAAAATGTCATTGATAAACGTCGTATGTCGTATGTCAAATGGGCGTTAGGTCTCCAAATGGGCGTGGGGCTTACAAAGTGTTTTGTGGGTATGTTGCGTGTTAGACGAAAGCTGTCAAAAATGTCATGGAAAATGTTCAAACGCGAATACGGACGATGACGATGACGATGATGAGGTGACTTCTAACTAGCTGTGAAGCTCCTGTTAACGAGCTGCCCTACATGACCCCCCACATCCCATACCAAAACCAAGCCAGTCATGTGTGAAAAGTTAGTTGCGTCTCAAAAGGAGGGCTGGTGGTGGGGGTTGATGTCTCGAGGGGGGTCGTGGTTAGCTTTCGACCTGTTACTGTACTACTGGCTGACGAGCTTGTTGTTGTTGTTGTGCGCTTCACATTGAAATTAATTTAGCTAGCTTTCAATTATGTGCCACAAACATTCATGCATGAAACTAAGACACGTTTAGCATTTGGGGCTAGCTGAAGAGGTGTGAGGCAGGGTGTGTGGGGCAAGGTGTGTGGGGGGTAAGCAAGCGCCAGTGTGACATGACAGGCCTGACAACCCCAACAACATATTGACATTTCTGCTATACATTCCGCTCGGCAGGGAGCCACAGCACCGACAACAAGTCACAGACAGAGACAGAGATAGAGAGAGTTGTGGAGACTGAGAAGGAGACGGAGACTGAGAAAGAGACAGAGAGCGACAGCGAACTGTAGCCCAAACATGTGTGAGTGTTTATGTCGGCGTGTCAATTTTCGTTGTTGACGTGTTGTTGCCTGCCCCGCCTATCCGTCCGCCTGTCCGCTTTTGTACTACCATCCGTCTCTCGTACGACTTTGACTCGTCGCTGTCGTCGTCGCTGTCGCTGTTGACGTCGCTGTTGCTCTCTCGGCGTGTTCCGTATTTCGTATTATTATTAAATTTTACTTTCGCCACTCAATATGGGAAATGTCATCTGTTTATGATGGCTTTTTGACATCTCTCGTTATTGAATATGTTCGCTTCTTGTTCTTCTTGTTGTTGTTGTTGTTTCTCCGTTCTCCGTTCGCCTAGCATATTTCCTTTATAATTTCTCTGTTCTTGTTGTTGCCTTTTGCTTCCTTGCCGCAGACAACTTTGATGTATTTTCAATTTTGCGGTTTTGCCTTTGCCATTACGTTTCCCTCCCTCCTTCCCCTCTCCAAACATTCACAGCCTAAACAACACGTTGACTTGAAGAGACTTCTCTGGGCAGAAGTTAGCTCACCTAAGTCTTTGTCTTGCATTGTTTTCCTTCCTCTTTTCTTTTTTTTCCCCTGTCCTGTTTGACGCTTTTGACATACCCATCACATTCATATTGATTTGGCTTTTGTGCTTTCTGAAATGCCGGAAGCAAACAGCAATCGCAGGAATATATTATATATAGTACCTCGTATCGCTAGAAGGTAGCAAGGTCATTGATTTGATTGTGTCTTATTTTATTCTAGAACAGGTAATTTATATTAGCGTTTATCAAATTATTTCTAAGCAGCACTCAGTTATTCAATGAATTTTCTATATATTAGCAACACACAAATATCATAAGTGGATGCTTATGCCCTGATATTCATATACATATAGATATATATATGTATGTATGTATGTATATCAGAGTATAAAAAAGGTCAACACGCACACAAAGTTACAGTAGCGAAGTCTGCAGCAGCTACTTACTGTCAAGATGTGTCATAAACACATCAACTTTACTGTCGAAACAAATAAAAATATAAACTTTGACACACACACACACACACACACAGACACACAGAGACAGAGCGAATGAGAGTGGGGGCAGCAAATAAACGATATAAAATCAAAGCGAAGATAAAAGCAAACACAGACATAATAGACAGCACAAATGAAAACCAATCGTAAAGGCAGACAGGTCGAAACAGTCTCACCCGCTCCCTCTCCTTATCGTTCTCCGTCTCATTCTTATATTCTCGCTCTCCCAAGGGTCCAAAAGAGTCATAAAAAATACATTTCATTTTAGAAAATTGCATTAAAATTGTCATAAAAGAGCAGAAGAGAGACAACCGCTGTCATTGGTGTCTGCGGCTGCGGCTGCGGCTGTGGTTCAGTTCAGTTCAACCCAAATCAAATATGGGAAGCTGACAAAATGTGACAATTACTGGGGACAGTTGACACAAAGAGGAGTCGTTAAGAACCGGGCCAAAGTAGTTAGACAAGTGCTGGTCTATAACTATACAGTTGTTTTTTATTTCTGGGGGTAGCTAATGAGTCACTTAAAGGGCATTTTAAGGTCAGCCCTATAAATACCTGATTTGGAAATGCTATAAAAATAATTTGACTATAAAATTTAAATGTCTTAAATGGTGTTCCATTTCCACACACACACACACTCGCACACACAGACGCACACATACCATGGCAATAAATAAACCTAAACCTAAAAGTTTTTCTCTTCTTTTTATTTCCAGATTATACTTGACATTTTTAGTAGCATCGAAATCAATTTTCATATCGTTAATCTTGTAAATTATACATGTTGAATGTCATGTCGTCATCTTACCATAAATCCCCTGCGACCAATTCGGATCTCTCCCTCTCTACTCCGCCGGATTCAAGTGGGTGTTTTACGAACCTGTTTCAAGTAGTTTTCAATTTCAATACCTTCTTTGCATACACTCAAACTCAGTTTTATGTGCGTGTGAATTGTGTAAGCCAAAGGAACAGTAGCAAAAGAAGTGGATTTAACAAGTTAAGTATACCTATAACCTTTATAATACTTAAATTGGGATTATAGCAGCGCTTCGATCTTACATTCATTTAAGCCAAATTTACAAGTTTGTTGTAGCAACTCAATCAACAATAAAGTTTTTATACAGCAACTTCGATTATCGATCAATGCTATGAAACACTTCTATGACTCTGATTATAAACATCTTCCAAGCTGTATAAACTATCTACAGTAAACCCTATAAAAGTTGACTCAAGTCAAAGTTTCTATAAGATTCGAATGTCCATTCATATATCATTATCCCAGCTTTATAACATACTGAAACGATTTGCTTAGTTTCTATAGATTCTCTGTCTAACAGAAGATGTGTACCAAGCTTGAGTTATCTGACACTAAGATATAGTAAAGCTACATCCCATTCTCTATATTCCTATATATATTCTCTATATTCTATCTATATTCTCTATACTTAACCTATCCCTCTGAACAAGAAGATATATTAAAAGAGCTCAAAAAGAGACTTATTCCTTGGAATGCAATAACATATTACATTTTCCTAAGTTTTAAATTGAATTCGTAACAGATTTTTTAGAAGGGAAAACTTTGTGTCCTTCAACTTTCAGCGCATATATAACTTTTGTTTAACATGTGCCCAGTAAGCCCCAAGTATCTCTGATAGATGATATAATAACTGGCGACCCTTGTCAAAAATAAATAAATAACGAATGCGCCAAATGACATAAATGTCAACCTTGTAATTGTTCATATGCAAAGACCCGTAAAGCAGACGAATTTCTTTGCAACAAAAACGAAAGAAAAAAAGGAAAATCAAACAGAAAATCGATGATCATTTAACCTAACGAATATTGAATGCTCTTTCAAGCTTTAGTCTGAGATATATTAAATCTCTTTAAGGTGCATAATTCTTGATCAATTTCAGATAATCTTGGAAAGAGTGAAAACACTCGTACATGTTCGAAAATCGATGACCATTTAACATATCGAATATTGAATGCTCTTTCAAGCTTTAGTCTGAGATATATTAAATCTCTTTAAGGTGCATAAATCTTGATCAATTTCAGATATACTTAGAAAGAGTGAAAACACTCGCACATGTTCGAAAATCGATGACCATTTAACATATCGAATATTGAATGCTCTTTCAAGCTTTAGTCTGAGATATATTAAATCTCTTTAAGGTGCATAAGTCTTGATCAATTTCAGATAATCTTGGAAGGATATGTTCGAATAGACTCAAAGAAATGACAGCTTTAACTATGAATTGGAGTTGCAAAAAACATTTGCAGGGTATTCAGACAATTGAACAGACTCAGACTGAAAAAAAGAAGTGCAAAAAGAGCCAGCCACAAGAGCCGCACTCACTCACACGTAATACACGTAACTCGAAGGGGTCCCCCTCGGGCGCCGATGTGGGTCTAGTACGGCTCGTACTACAAGTCTGTGTGACACATGTAAATGCGTGCTGACAGCTCTAAGGGAAATAAGTACAAAAGAGGCAGAAACACACACACGAAAAATAAAAGAAAACTGTCAACAAAATTAATGTCATGCGTGTGCAATGCAATGAAAAATTATGGCCCGGCTTTATGTCAATAACAAAAGGCAAAGGCAAAAGAAACACCGAATCGGGGCTAAAAACCAAAAACCATAACCAAAAACCGAAAACTCACAGAGACAATGATTGATTTGACAGGACAACGCGTAAGGCCGTGGCAGACAGTTCGATTTTGACTGGATATATTCCGTCAATCGTTATGCAAAAAGAAATTCGGAAGCATTTACGTTTTTGGCTACAACCAAAACTGCTGTCAGTTCCCAGGGGGTTGGGGGAGGGGCAACTCTTAGAGGAGGTGCCTCGGGTTACACGCACTAATGAAGGCAAATAATATTAATTTTGCGGATCTCCAGAATTGCTTTGTCTGCTTAACTACACATTATTTTCGAGGCATTTGTCAACATTTGTCAAAATTTGACAGCACACGCACGCTGACGTTGCCTCTGGCAATGTTTTACACTCCCTCCTCCCTCCCTCCCATCCCATCCATCCATCCATCCATCCATCCTTCCACCCTAGCTCTGGATTGACAGCACTCGCCCCTTTCTCAACCGGGCCAAAACGTAGCCTTTACGCGAAATTAATAACATGTACAAACAACAACAACTGAGCCACAGTACTTATCGTCGCGAAAGGGCAAACCGAGCATACCCTGCTCCTGCTCCTTGGGGTTGCATACTCACCCATTTGTGGGCGTTCCAGAAGGACCTCACAGAAGCCTGAGGAATGGTCACATATGGCGTGCGTGTTTGCTGTAAGTAAAAACTTATACAATTCCATGTCAGTTTCGGACAGGTCCTGGCTCAAAACAAAAGGAGGCTTCAAAAAGGACGCGCTGCTTCTTGTGGATTCATTGAGAGTCTTTACAAGGCTTTGTTACTATAGAAATCTGCCAGAAAAGCTGTCAAAATAAGGTTTGATTGTAGGAAGATATAGAAAATGAAGTGAAGATTGAAAAAACATCTTTATAATGTACAGAATCAGAGATATATATCTTATATAAAGCAGCAAGTTTTCCAAATCTTCCACTCATTCTGAAATATCTCAACTCCTTCCATTTTGTGTGGTTTTTCTTTCCTAAACTATCATCTCGCTCAAGGTGTTAGTTCTGCTTTTGTGATGGGTGTCAAGAAGAATTCTAGCGTAACTCCAACTCAAAATATTGAAAATAAAGCGAAAACCCACATATATCATACTCTTTATATGGTAAAGTGGAGCAGGGGCAGTGACATATCAAATTTCAAACAGATTTCAATTTGATTTTATGTGCCTCCGGTGACGACAAGGGCCATACTGGTAGAGAGCCCCAGTTATGGGCATGATGCCTGTCAGCCCACATTTCACAGGCAAACGGATCATATGTATAACAAAGGGGTGTTCACCCCTATCAGAACTGAAACTCTGCGCCGTATCATAACCGTACCCAAACCAATCGAAGGGTGTTTCTATGGCGGTTGCGGAATGACTGCCGTGAATAAAGCGATTTGTCTTCTTTGTTGTTTACGTTTGGTGTTATAAATTTTGGCTCCGGCTTTTCTGCACAGAAACGTACGTAAACCGTCGCCCATCGCCCGTCGTAGACGTATCTGAAATTGCCTAAAAATTATTTGTGCATAACAGGGATAATCATAAATCTGGCTAATTGCACTTTATTGGGGTCTTTTCGAATGCGTCCTCATCCACGTCCTCGCCCGGTGGTGCGTGGTCCGTATCAATCTTAGAGGGTAAAATTGAATTTGACATGCCGCTCATAGGCATTAAATCTCAACATTTTTATAGTCTCTATAAATTTTCAGCTTTCCGACGATGCTGTCATTTGATATGGCTAATGGTGTTGTGGTCCACTGGTATTACCAACTTTTTGCCTGATTTCGTTCTTTGTTTCTGCTGATCGCAGATAAGTGAAGCTTTTTAGCAAGAAATATGGCAGATAAACCTGTCAAAGGATCTGCTGACTGCCAGTTAAATCTATAATGGGATATAGCTACCACAAATATATATATATATAGTATCCAGTTCTCTGTCTGAAGAGCATTTAGAAACACTTTTCGTGTGGGAGTCAAAGAGTTCTCACAGATGAAAACACATGAAAAATGCATTACACTTGGCCCCAACTCATCGTCGTCGTCACATACGGGTAATTAGCGGAGCATGTGAGAGATGAAGTAACAACAACAACGCGTAGCATGAGGAGCTGAAGAGGCAATTGGATTTCCATAGACATTTCTCTCTACGGCTGAGATGGCGCTGTTGAAAGGCAACTCTCAATTGGCGTTGGAGAACCCGGTTCCAGATATCATTTAAATGAATTTGAAAATCGAAATGAGCAGGCCCCAAGTGTGTGTGTGTGTGTGTGTAACCTACACACGGCTTTTGATCTTTGTTGTGTTTGTTTGTATACAATTTGATGGCTCGTGTTGATGGATCGTAAACGTGAAATGATGTTCACGGTGCCGCCTCCAAGTTGGTCGCTTGATGACGATGCTGATGACGATGACGATGTAAATGTAGATGAGGATGCTGAAGTGAGCAGTTCGAGATCGAGTTCGAGCTGAAGTTGAAGTTGGAGAGGATGACGGCACAAAGTGTCTTTGATCATTTGCCGCGCCAGTTGCCAGTCAAAATGTTAATTTATATGTTGCACACACCCACACAGAAGCAGCAGCAGCAGCAGCGGCAGCGGCACTAACAACTTTACAAACATGTTTGAGATTTTTATTACGGTGTGAAAATGCCTCGATTCTTCGGTAAAATTAAAAATGAAAAAGAAAAATAGGATCAAACAAGTTTATGGGTGGGCAATCGGCTGTAGTTAACCGATTCCAATCCCAATTCCAATTCAGATCACAATGCGATGTGATGCGATGCCGCTTTCAAGTGATTGATGCGCCGTGCGCACCAAAACACCAAAACACCAAACAACAATAACAAGAACAACAACAACCCGCAGTAAACAACAACAGATCTTCATTATGAACAAGTTGTCGGTGAATTTTTATTATGGAAAATCGATCAAACCACTTGACGGCTGATCAAAGCCACAGGAACTTTCAGTCTCGCGTATTTTGTACGATTTAATTAATGTACGAGTATTTCGCAATTTTATAAAATATTTTCACGGCTTTTCGTTAAAGCTCAAAAATTCTCCTCTCAAATTGTTTACATAATTCCAAATTTGCAGCAACCGAAATTATTGCCATACCCATTCTAGTATTTTCCTTTTGTTTTCGAGATTTATGACAATGCAAATGAAATGAAAGAAATATATAGAGGAAAATCAGCTCAAATTGTCGGAAAAACAATAATAAAACACATAATAAATAATGGATAATAATAATAAAAATAATCACAATAATAGTAGAAATAAATAACAAATATAAATAAATTAAATAGTATTATATATGTATTGAATATATAAAAAAAAAGAATAACATAAAATGTCAAATATAATAAAATAGAATATAAAATAAAAAAAATATAATATATAAGATAAAAAATAATAATTATAATAATATAAAATGTAGAATTTAAAAAAAAAAAAATTTGATATATAAAATATAAGAATACTAAATATAAAAAATAATAAAATTTAACATATAAAAAAAAACTATAAGCTATAATAATATAAAATATAAAAAATAAGTATAAGTATAAAAAAAATATATAAAATATAATAATACTAAATATAAAAAAAAATATATAATAAAATTTAAAATGTAAAATAAAAACTATAAATTATAATAATATAAAATATAAAAAAAATAATATAAAATATCAAATATAATAATATAAAATGTAGAATTAAAATATAGAATAAAATATATATAAAAAAAATAATTAAATTTCATATATAAAAATTAAAATAAAAAGTATAAAATAAAAAATAATAAATACTAAAAATAAAAAATATAAAATATTAATATTATTATTATTATATACATTTTCTAGCATTTATTTTTCCTTTGAAATTTATGACAAGGCAAATAAAATCGCAAAAATATGTGGAAGAAAATAAATAAAAATTGTCAGAAGAAGTATATTAAAATAAAAAACATAAAAAATAAAATAAATAAAATCATATTATATAATTTAAAAATAATATTGTTTATGTAAAATATAAGATAATATTCTGTTTTGCTAGGTAACAAAAAATTCAAGGAAAATAAAGAAAAATATATTTAAAATATTTAGAAAAGATAAATAAAATAACATAAAAGATAATTTTAATAAATAAAATATATAATATATGTATATAGAGAAGTATATAATTATAGGGTATAACAATCTATAAGAATACACAAAAAGATAGTAAAAACAAATGTTTTTTTCATGGAATATGCGCTCTGGCAATGTGAGGATCGCTTGGCTTATTCAGAGTCAAGATAAATACTCCTCACACATATGGACATGGTTGTTAAAGCGTGGAGGACTGTCTGGTTTACTGGACGTGGCTTTGGCTGTCTGATTGTCTGGACGGCTGGATGGCTGGCTGTCTGATTGGTTGCCTACCACAAAAGTCGTCGTGGATGTCCATGGGGCAAAAAGAAACATTTGTCTCGCTTAATTTAAACAGATTTGCGAGATTATTGTCATGCCGACGTTAAAGCAACAATTTCAATTTTGCCGCTATGGCAAAGAAACAGCAGCAACAAAAACTTGCAGTGGCAGCTGAGAGAGACAGAGACGGAAGCGAATTAACAACCTCAATCTGAGAAACTCGAGAAACATCGAGAGGCCCAACCAAGGCGGGGGCTTGAAAAGAAAGAAAGTTGCAGCCGAGAGACAGGAGAAGAGGAGAACGATGCAAACGCATGCGAAACTTGACAGCCGGCAACTTTTAATGTTGCCCCAAAGAAACCAACGGCAACAGAGGCATATAATAAAAGATGCAACATAGCAGACAAGCGGCAGCAGGCAACAGGCAACAGTCAGAGGCAGCAGAGCTCCTCCAATTCCGAGTGGGTTGTTTGATGGCAGAACAAATTTGCAATGTCGCTGTGATTTCTGCGCCAGTGTGACAGACACTTGCGCTCTTTTCCTTTACAAGCCTATGGATGGAATGCACACAAGCCATATTTAAAATGCTTTGAAGTTGCACCGACTTCAGCTTCAGCTTCAGCTCCATTTCCCAACTTGCAACTTGCAACTTGCAACTCCATCATCGGCAGCAGCAGCAGCAGCAGCACAAGGCGTTGCCTCAAACCTGTGCGGGGTGCAGGTTAGCTAGGGGCAACGCTGGCGCGAAACGACTTATGTTGAATGCTTGTCCGCTTGACACGATCACTGGAGCACTCCAACCAGCCAGATCTAACTCCCAGCTAGAGCTACACATGTCCAGTTTTAATTGCTGCCATCAATGAATGAATGAATCAGCTAACGGCCACTCGACAGTTGACTGCCGCCTGACAGCCTGACATTCCCGACAATCTGGCAACCTGTGACTAGCTAACTGCCAGACAGCCAACCACTGAGCCAGTCATCCATTCGTTCAGTCGTTCACTCAGCTTCTCATTTCCGGAAGTTTGAAAAAAAATCGTAGTTTATCTTTATCGCAGCTGCTGCTGCTGCTGCTGCTTTTGCTCGAAAGTCATTAGACTCTGTCACTCTGTCAGTCTGTCATTCTGTCATTCTGTCACTCTGTCAGTCAACTCTTTTGCCAGCAGCAGCTAACAACTAGTCGAGCTTTAAAGGCGGACATTTGATCTCCAGCTGTCAACTAGATTCATGTCAAACTGTTTGGACAACCTGCTCGAGTACATAATGTCAAACAGATGCGATGCGAGTAACTACTCGTATACGAGTATGCAATCGCCTGACGCGTTCAAGCAAATTAGTTAACAATATGTACTGCATATCAAATGAAGTAACACAACTGAAGGTACAGTGAAACCTGCTAAGAACGTACACAAGCAAACTGGGAATAGTTTTTATCTAGAAAAAGCAAATCGTTTGAAGAAGTCAAATAAAACTTTTTGGGTTAACGATCGTAAGTAAATGCTGAGTGTTCATTCAAAGGAGTTTTCACTGTATACAAACATAAAGTTTTACTCAGAAAGTTACCATAAATTTACCATATACGCACATACATATATGACATATATAAACTGTATATGGCAGCATGCCATATCAAAACTGAAATGCAGATTGAAAAGACTAAAATCGTAGAAAATGAGGCGGGAGCGGGATATTCTACTAGGAAAAGAACGTTGTTATATATTATATATATATATATATATATATATATATATATAATATTTATATATTTTATTTTTATATTATTTACTTGTTTATAGACGCCTCTGTAAGAATTGGTTTAAAAAAAATTATGTAATTTAAGAATTAATAAAAATAGAACAAATGTAAAGAAAAAAATTATTTAGAATTGAATTTTGTGGATCCAATATATGTGGAAAGGATAAAGGAAAGTCCACAACCAGATCGATCATATATATATATATATATATATTTATTATATATTCTAATATCAAATTCAATTTGAAATAGAGAAGAAGTTTTCCAAAAGATACAAATTTAATTATAAAGAAATTATTATAAACTATTAATATAAATCTTTAAAAAGTAAACTGGAAACTTCAAAGGCAAAAAGTCTGGGAGAATAAATTTCAACCAAATGTTTGGCAAGGATTAAGGCAAACCAAGAAAGTCCCAAACCGATCATATATATCTTCCTTATACTTCAGTATAGTTTACATTGAAGTAAACTTTCAATTTGCTTTCAGCTCAAGTAACTAGACTCAGTTTAATAGGAGAATGACAGCATTCACACACAAAATCAGTTAGATTAAAGAACACAGTTGGGTAGGTACTATATATAATTATATGAAATCTGTTAACTATCTTCTATGTCTCTAGTTAAGTACACAAAAATTCGATCGGGAGCTCAAAAATGAATCGATTTCCGCGCACCTCCCTTCCACGTCAGAGTTGGCTTTTGCTGGCCTCCCGCCGCTGTTCTAGCCTGGAACATAGTATGGAGCTGAACGCTCAGACGCAGCCGTCGGATGTGATCAAGAAGCAAACGCAACCGAGTGAACGTTACCTGAAGTTCAAGGAGAAGCTGCGCTCGGATGCGCCGGTGCTGTGTGTGCCGAAAGGAGTGCCACATCCGGCGCACGAGAAGGAGCCCATGGAGCCGTGGCCGAATAATACGAATCCGTTTACAGGTGAAATTGGCGGACCACGTGGACCGGAGCCCACACGCTACGGCGACTGGCAGAGCAAGGGACGTGTCACAGATTTCTAACAGGCATCGGGCATCGCAGGTGATTTATGGCACCTCGTTGACAACAGAAGCACTTCGTATTTGTTCCACTTCATCTGAAAACATCTTCCTTCTATTCTGGTTCTGTAAATGGGGAACGGTAGCCAGAAGATCATTCAACCTTTATCATTGTTAGCACTTCTGCGAATGCATTACATAAATTTCGATTGTGTGGTTATTCAGAATTTATGTTGCACCACCAACACCAGCAACCAAATATAAATTGATGTTGGCCCCTTCTCTGTAGAAAGGGTTCTCGGAATAGACCGTAGCTCCCATTATTTATGGTTCAGAGTCCAGAGAATCGTGCCTAAGTCGAAAATATTCCGGCTCTGCATTAGACTTGTGCGACGATTCATTTGAAATTGAGGCGACAGTTTACGTGATTTTTATTAGAAAAAAACAGAAATTGTTCTTGTCTTTTTTCTAATTTTGTAGCCACGGCGCGTATAGTTTGTGGTATATAGAATTCGAAAGGGGTTTTAAAGGGGTTTTTGCCATAAATTGCTTTCGAACTCAAGGGAAATTTGTTTGTGGTGAGCCAAAGATATGCTTTTCATTCTATTCTTTTCGAGAAATCTGCAGCTGTTCCGTGTGCTCAGCTTCTTGTTGACATTCCTGTGGTCTTTACACTGATTAGCTGGCAACACAAATAGAAATTCTATCAAATAAATAAGCTTAATTTATGTCTGAAAGGAAAACATTCTAAACAGAAAGGAAAAGTCTCAATCAAATTTGAAAATGAAATTATAATCAATTAGGGGATTCGAGGCGTGAAGAAAAGACGTTAAATATAATATTTCAAATTGAGTGGAATTGATTTTTAAGTTTGTATGTTTTAACTTATTTATAATTTAGTTTTATTACATAACATTTTTATTATATTTAAAATGCAAAAACTGACGAAATTATTATAAATTTATATGAATTTCCCAAAAATGCATTTTTAATATAATTTATTGATTAACTTCAAACTGTTCGTTTTATTTTAAATTTATCCAAAAGACTGGAAAAAAAGATATTTTTTATTTTAAATTTATCTATAGGACAGGAGAAATTTTTTAAAATTTTAAAAATAATTTTTAATATGTAAATAATTTTTTCTGTAGTTAAAAATAAACACTTTTTTATTTTAAATTTATCCAGAAAACTAAAATAATTTTTTTAAAATTGTTTTGATTATTTAACAATAATTTTAACTATTAAAAGATTTGTTTTCCATATTTTAAAATAAAATATCTTAAGCAAAAACTGACGAATATTAAAAAAAAAAATTTTAAATCTGCTAAAAATATTTTTTTAATATAATTTATATATTTATTTAAAAAAGCGTAAACAAAAATATTTTTTTTATTTAAAAATTTTCAAGGCTTTTTTTCATAAATATATTTTTATTATTAAAATAAATAAATTTTTCTATTATTTAAATATAAGAAAATGCTAAGCAAAACTGTTGACTTTTATATGAAATTGATATAAAAATTTACCAAAAATATTTTTCTCACATAATTTATTTTTTATCACGTCAAAATTATCGGGAAGACTGAAGTAATTTTATTTTTAATTGTTTGGTATATTTAAAATTAATTTTTACTATTAAAATAGTATTTATTTTTTTTTAAATAAAAAATCTTAATTAATAGCTGATAAATGTTAAAAGAAATTGATTTTAAAATTTACCAAAAATATTTTTCAAATATAATTTATTTATCAACAGTTGCATTTGCTCCCAGTGCGAATATTTACATCGAGCACTGTGGGAGTATCTGCTGTAAAGTGTGGCACACACTTGTCAACAAGTCTGTTGCAAATTGTAAATTTTTATCGTTTGTCAGACCTGAGAATGTTCCCTATATATCTATATATATATAGGAAGGTGTTATAAACAGCTCCTTAAACAAAATTGTAAGCGAAGAGCAAGAGAAAGATAAATCTCTCAAGTAGGCGCGAAATTGATCGTAAAATTTGTAGTACGAGTTGGAAGTAGTCGTAGTAGTTCGAGCAGATGTGGTGGGTGTACGATTTGATGGCGATGAAGAGAAAGAGAAAAAGAGAAAAAACCGGAAAAAATCAAAGGCAAAACAATGATCAAAGCTGTCATTACAGATCTCGGGGCGGTCTTTGATCTTGGACCGCAATGTGGCCCCTGGCCATGTCCCGGTACAAAGCTGAATGTTTTGTTTTTTATTTGATTTTCACTTTGTTCTATCAATCAGCGCCTACTACTTTGCGACGCGACGCAGTAGGAAGCCTGTCAGTGATAGGGTTTGCCTCAATAAAATGATCTTGGAATTCTCTTACTTACTCACGTAATAAAAACACATTAGAATCAGACAACAACAACAACAACAATGAGAGAAACAACACGTTAATTTCGTTTAAAAATAAAATAGACAAAATAATTGGGTGCAGGCATTTGATGGATGATTGTTGAACAGTAAAAGGAAGTCGAATATATATATATATATATATATAGTTGAGTAAGTTGTGCACTATTTCAAGTTGAATGTACACAAAATGTATTGTGGATTTCCTGGAATTTATGCGGAATTTTTCCTCTTTTCGTCTAGTTTTTTCTTTGATTGTGATTGATCTTTGATTTGGCTTTGCATAGATCGAAACACAAATAGATTCTAATAATGCGTTGGATTGATTGTTATGGATAAGTTGAGTTAAGACAAGCCTTTGAAGATCGATAAAAGTCAGGAAATATTATAGCAGGGTATCTGCTAGTCGATCAATCAGATCAGAGGGGTAAATGATGTGCGATTTTAGCAGGATGTGTCCAAAACGAAAGTGATAAACGATAGCGGAGAGTAACTAAAACAGAGAGAATCAATGACAGCTGCCAGGGCAGGCAGGACGAAGCAGGATATAGAAGGAGGGGAGGAAGACAGTCTGACACTTGGATATGCGCACAAATAACACTTAACACAATAACAAACAAACTTTTCGACTAATGACAGTCCAAGTAGCAAACAATTTATCCAATGCCAGGGCAGCATGTCCTTTTTGTAAGCGAGTCCTTGCGCTACTACGACTACAACACAGTTTGCCGCTGCCAAGTCATTAATCTTATTTCGTTTTGGTCGCTCGAATGGCAGGAGGTAAACTCGGTTGAGTCCGTGCTCGGGCGCAAGCCTCCTTCGTATCCTTTGAAGCGTGAACACATGCGATTACGCGTGGTGTGTGTGTGCCAGTTTCCGCATTTTCCTGTGCCAGGCGGCTGCCATGATTAAGTGCCATTTTGAAAAGTACTAAAATCCGGTCGGTCATGGCCCGTACACCCCACGCAGACTGGCAGACTCTTCCAGCTTCCAGCTTCCAGCTTGCTCGCCAATGTCAAAGTGTCAATGATATATGTTATACGCCTCGATAAGACGCTCACCAGCTCCGGAGCACCCACAACGTCGCATCATGGCACCAGTCGAGACTCGTACACAATCCGCAAGCAGAACATTGCCAGGAAGTGAAAAATATTGCACGTGGACAAAGCCTTGCCCGGGAAATCAGTGCACGTTCACACAATAACATAATAGTTGGCAATATATATTGTAGATTTTCCCTCTCTCTCTCTCTGCCCCCCTTCTGCTGCATCATTGCCACATCCGAGGATTTCCTCTTGCAACGCCTCAGTGTCTACTTTCTGTGTGTGGCATGCGCGTAATTTTTCTTATTTTTCCGCATTTCTGTGGGTTTTCCTCTCTGCTTCGTGTTGTTGTTGTTCCTTGGGTAGCTTTACGAGTGTGAAATATTATATCGCAATGACATGACACAATAATCATTCGCCTGTTTTTTCCTTCCCAGACTTTATATGAGTTACACACGAAATATCAATAAGGGGTATATATACTTATTATTATATCAGCCAGAGCAGTTGCTTAGGCTTTATATTTGGGCTTATTACAGGCATTCGTCAGGGTAAGTAATGGCGACTGATTTATTAGGTTTATTAAGGATGTAATTAAAGATAAACATTTATAAATGGGAAAAGCAAATTGGAACTTCTATTGAAAGTTCACAGTGAAAATGTTTTTCTTTTACATTATGTTCGACTTGCTTTAAGGTCAAGAATAAGGAGGTTTACTTTATTTAGTATATTTGGTATACTAACTTCATTCAACTGAATGAAAAGTTCATTGTAGAGTAGTTTTCTTTCTTCTAGTATAGTAAGTATCTTAGACTCAATGGAAAGTCGAACCCATAAATTATTCTTCCTTTTAGCATCTATTTATTATCTTGGAGCTACTGGAAAGGGTTCCTCTATATTCAGTATCAGTATTCAGTATCTTGAACTTACTAGAAGGTCCATAGTAAAGAGAGTTTCTTTATAGTACTGAAGTATAGTTCATAGTTTATTCATTGTTTTTGACTTGCTGGAAACCTCATAAAGTATTCTTTCTTCTAGTATAAACAGTACCTGAAACTTGCTGAATAGAAAAAAGTCTTCCTCCATTTAGTATATTCCGAATCTTGAACTTGCTGAGAAGTTCATAGTAAAGTGTATTCTTCTTTCCAGTCTATGTATTATTTTGGACTTACTGGAGTCGAACCCATAAAAAGTGTATTTTTCTGTATAGTAATTATCTTAGACTTACTGGAAAGTAAAAGCCTTAAAGTATTCTTCTTTGGACTTACTGGATAGTCCATGGTAAAATTCTATTTTAGGCTTACTGAAAAGTCCTGCACATTAAGCATCTTTTCTTAGATGATCTTCAGTATCTTAGAGTATTTATACCTACTGGAAAGTCCAATGTATAAAGTATAAAGTAAAGTATCCTTCTACTATATTCATTATGTTGGACTTATTGGAAGTTTCATCTTAAGAAGTGTTTTCCTCTATGTAGAATGTAGATATAGTATCTAGGACTTACTGGAAAGTCCATCGGTAAGGAATGTGTTTCTCTATCTAGAATATTCAGCATCTTCGACTTTGCTGGACAGACGAACCAATAAAGTATTCTACCTTCTAACATCTTAGACTTAATCGAAGGTCCATTGTAAAGAGTTCTGTTCCTTATAGTATATTCAGTATCTTGGATTTAATGGAAAGTCCTTAGTAAAGAGTGTGTCTATCTATCTAGCAATTCGGTATCTTGAGCTCCTGAAAAGTACAACGCATAACTAATTATTACTACTAATCATTATGTTAGACTAGGTGGAAAGTATATTGTAAGGAGTGTGTTCCTCTATGTAGAATATAGTATCTAGAATTTACTGGAAAATCTATCGTAAGGAGTGTGTTCCTTTATGAAGTGTGTTGAGTATCTTCGACTGGCTGGAAAGGCGAACCCATAAAGTATTCTTCCTTTTAGTATCATAGACTTAATAGAAGGTCCATTGTAAAAAGCATTGTGCCTTATAGTATAATCAGTATCTTGGACTTGCTGAAGAGTCCTTAATAAAGAGTGTTTCTAGTATGATATATTCATTGTCTTGAGGTCCATAGTAATGATTGTTCATCCATCTAAAGAATAGTCTTCCATCTAACACATTCAGTATCCTCGACTTACTAAGATAATCTATAGAAAAAACTTTCTTTCCTAGAGTATCTTCAGTATTTTAGTAACCATTTTGTTGCTCTTTACTATCGTAGTTTGCATATAACTCTGGTGTATGGGTTACACTGGGTGCATAATGCTCGCATGTAATTAATATTAATAGGTTAGTAAATCAATCTGCTCAAAACTATTCCCAACTCGGCAACTTGGCAACCACAAGAGGCAAGTGAAATGCAATAAATTCATTAGCGTAAAATATCCAGAGTGGAGAGAGAGAGGGAGAAAGAGAAGAAGTGTGGAAGAAAAGAAAGCAATGCGAACAGGAAACGCAGACATGGCCACAATATACAACAATTTACAACCTAAATCAAATGCAGTTGAATGACCAACACAGACGCCATAAATCACCGGCCAGTTGAGCCGCAGACGGACGCGGATATGGATGTGGCCATGGATGTGGCTGTGGATGTTGGACTTGGGCATGTGCAGAGAGTCAGGAGGCCATACAATATTTTAGTAGCCAGCAAGGGAGCCACCCAAAAGATTGAACACAACACACGACGTAGGGCAAATGCAATATGTTATCAAATAAAAATGTTACAAGCGACGACAGGAATGGGTACGACGAGGTTAAGGACGAGGATGAGGACCAGAACAGAAGAAATGTGTTGCACAAATTTATTAGAAACCCTAACTAACGAGCAATATCCTTTTGGGCTATAGAGTACATCTCGATATCGATGTGGGTCGGAAAAATCCAAGTGATGTGTCAAATGTTAAGACATTACAAAGCACTAAAGGCAAGGACATGGCAATAGCAACAGGGAAAACAAATCGAACGTGTGCCCAATGCCATCAATCTTTTGTTTTTATTGCCAAGCAGCAGCCTCAGCCTCAGCAGCAGCAGCAGCAGGGACATCGTCTGCATCCTTGTTTTGTTACCCTCAAGGTTCCCGTCGAGACATTTCTTCTGAACGGCCAGGACATGTGCGCCTGCCCATCGACTGACTGACTGACTGAGTGTGTGCTGTGTGTGTTGTGCTTGTTGTGTGCCCGACATTAACTCGACAGGATAACAAATCTGTTAAATGTGACAAACGAGCTGTGCCGTCTTTGACAGCCTTGTAAGACACAGGCTGGCAGGCGGTCAGACGTCTCAGAGTCAAGTTTCCTGCCACAAACTCTCTCCCCTATATCTGTGTGTGTGTGTCTATGTGTGTGTCATTTTTCATTGACCTTTCCTATATATCGGCCCTTCAGGTAAGTCCTTTCTCCAAGCATATCACATAGGCGTGTAGGTGCCTTCAAAAGTGCCTAACGATGATTTCATGGTGGTCAAAATGTAATAAATTTTTATTGTCACCTATTATTGAGCGATAGTCCGCACAGTTCAGGCCTTAATTTATGGCCATCTTCTGCTGTCCAGCTGCATTTAGGCCGATACAGTATCTATATTGTATACAGCATCCCAGCATGTCCTTTTTAATGTCAGCTCATTGTGTATGCGTGTCACAGGTTGTGGCACATTTTTGACCTCTTGGGTCCAGGTTCAGGTTCAGCTTCAGCTTCGGATTCAGGTTCAGGTTCATTTTCTGGCTTAGGTCCAGGAGAAGGACGAGGACCAGGTCCTGGCCTGCCTAAATACATACATATATATCCAGCTGTTTTGAACGCTCTTTCATGACAATTTTATTAACATGCTTACCGAACATTTAGCTACGATTTTCTACAAAGGATAATGGCTTAATAGAGAGGGCAAGGGCAAGGTTCTCCGGGAATTTCGGGCACTGTTCAAGAAATCGTTTATAATTTTCAATTCAAAAGTTAATTAACTAGAAGACAAATGCTTAAAGGTAACCAGAATTAAGTATGAGACTTAAAAATACCCTTTAAATAAGTTGGAGGTAACTGAAGACGAAAATAAGCAGATTTGAGATTTGATATAACTCCTTAGGTCTCACATTGATCCACTATAATTTGTTTGTATCTAAAGATGGTTTCAATACTAAACTGGAAAATATATAATATAGAAAATATCTAGAATTAAGCCTGTTAAGTTTATGAGACCTAAAGAAATCCTGTAGTTTACTTTAAGGTAGCTGAAGATGAATTGTTACCCAGAAAACAAGCAGATTCTATAGCATAAAAGCTGTTGGAATGCTCTACTATAATTAGTGTGTATCTAAGGATAGTTTCAATACCAAACTGGGAAATATATTATAAAGAAAATAGTGAAAGAAAACGCGAGAGAAATAGCAAAGTTCAACTCTTACAGTCAATTTAAATAAATAGAATAAAAAGGATTAAAATTATGTGTAAAAATTTAAAAAGCTGCTTTTCTATATGCTCAACTTAAACTTAAATAGTTAATATGAAATAAATCCCATAAAATTTATATAATACTAATTAAAGTTGTAAAAATGTATCCAAAATAAAGAAAAAATATTAAAAACTTTAAATGAATGAGGATTATATCAAAAGATACAAAAAACGGCAGGTTACAGTGTAAAAAAAGAGCTGAAATATTTGGCTGAATACAAAAGAAAAGCGAAGCCTGGGCAGACCTCAAACGAGCAGAGCACAAAAGTAAAAAGTAAAAAGTAAGAATAAAACTAAAAAAAGATAAATTAAAATTAAGAATGAAGTAAATAAATTCCGCTGAAAATGAAAACTGTCATATTTTTAAATGTTCCGTGTCATGTTTAACCGAGTGCAGACAGTTGGGTTTTAGTTGAGTTTAGTTTAGTTTCTGTTTACGCTGCAAAGACTGAGTAATGAGTACCGAGTACCGAGTACTGAGTATCGAGTACTTATGTGTGGGCATTGTGCATTCCATTTGTGAAAGAGTTTTCATTCTCTTTGACTAAAATAGCGCCACGTCATGGAACATTTAGAATTGAGGAGGCGTCGGTGGCTGCCACAGGCCACATCTCTCAGACCTCAGACCCCAGACCCCAGAGAGAGATCCCCGTCCTGAGGCGTAGCCAAAGTTTTATGGGATTTAGGCAATATGCTGTCTGGCGTCTTGGGGTTTTTTTTTCTTTTCTGTTCGTTTCTTTTCTTCTATTTTATCGCATGCCTGTGGGGCTCTTCTGCTCTACTCGGAATCTACATACATAAATAAGTATACACTCTCTCTCTCTAGTGGCTGCCAGTTTGGGATTTAATATTGTTTATGAGGCGTCGCCATAGTCAAAGCGAAAAGTATTAAAAATCTCTTTCTTTCTTTGTATATATATATATCTGTAGTCGGAGATGAGCCATTGCGAATGCCGTTCAAATAAATTATGGCATTTAGTGTGAAAAATGAATACATAAATTAGTCGTGTAAAGTTGTTGCGGAAGCTTAAGTGAATATTAAGTGAATATCGAGAAATTCTTTTCAACTTCAGTCTCAAAGTTGTCAGCAGGGTCTATAAATTATAGAAAGTAAAACTGAATCTCTGATAACCCAATGAATAAGGGAAAGAGTCTCATAAACTTCCTAAAAGAGTTGCGTTTATTCAATTAAAATTTTACTGAATATTTTTTAGGGTTATTTGGAAAATAAATCCTGCAGCTATTAGCTTAAATCTCTTGCATGAAATATAGTTATATAGAATGTTCTGGTTCCATTTTGATTTACAATCAAAGCATTTAAGAACCAAACATTAATACCCCAAAAGAGCAAATATTCACTTACTAAAGCACACGCACTTTATCAAATTCGATTTCAGTTTTCCTTTTTCTCGTTTGCCTCTGTATTTTAACACAATAATTTTGTTACAATTTGCAATATGTTTTGTCCATAGCAAAACGAACTGAAACCCAAAACCCAGACCCAAAACCCAATCCCATTGCGAATACCCAGAGGGCAGACCGAGATGTCGATGGACCCTCTGGTACATTGATTTGTCGCCTGATTGTAAATTATTGCTTTTGACCATTTTGTTGGCAACATTTGAATGGGTCTCATTTTTCTTTATATATATATGTGTGTGTGTATATATATTCTGCTCTTGGCAGAGGGCAACAATTTATCAAACCGGAAGTTTGCATTGTGTAATTGTTTATCTAAATGCTGGCAGTTGTCGGAGCGGAAATGTGGGCTTGTGATATTATTGTTACAGCACTTTTCATACTCGTAATTCGTAATAACAACGAGAATTATCATTGCAAATGATTTATACATATGACACTTTAAATATACCCAAGCTTCTGTTTCCATATACAAGTAATTGGATATATATAAAGATGGATATATATCTTTGCTTTGGGCGTGCAAATGTCAAAAGTGTAAAAGAAGTTGAAGGAAATGCATGGAAAGTTGCTGCACGGACAATGCTCGTATGGAAATTGACTTCTATTGTCATTTTTATTGCCTTCACTAATGGTTTTTGGCTTGTCAAGCTGAATTATGGCTAGGGGCAAACACACACACACAGACACAGTTGATATGTAGGTGCCAGGACACGGTCACAAAGCAATTCACAATGTGTGAGGGCGGCGGTCAAGGATAACGTCTGACTGCAACAGAAAGAATGACAGAGAGAGAGAGAGGAACAGGAGTAGGAACAATAGTCCTGACATTAGCCTCGGCAGGAGGCAGAAGTCAAACGAATTTATAATTTATGGTCCTCCATTTACTGCAGTTGAGCGCAAAGAAAACCCAAATCAAGGAGCGTGTGCATGCTACATGCTCAAATTATTGTTTTCATATGGTTTTCAGTTTGTCAGCAGCCGCAAGCAGTTAGAAAGCAGATGTATATTTGTCTGACCTCAACAAGGACTCTCATAGTAGTCCTGCGATCCTCCCGCTGAGCATTTCCAAATGTCTGCAATATATTTTGCCCTACAAATCAAACGCCTAATTTGATGCGGCGAATTGAAAAATACCATAGACCATACAGACCACATAAATTGTGGAAATCTACTTAAAGTGGAAATAAACCTAAAGGAAAATGCGAAACTGTTCGAGTTCATATGTGAGAATGAGTTGCTGTTAGTTCTGAGCATATTTCATTATTTCAAATATAAAATTAAATTCGATTCAAGATTTAATTAGTCCAGAACATATACTGAACCTCTTTAAGGGTAATTTTCTTTTCTATAGCATTTTTTGTGGGAATCTGTGAAAATTTATTCCATAATTTATGGAAATTTGTTCATGTTAAAGTAGAGTAGAAAATTCAAGACCATTTGCTCCCTGGGTAATTCCAATTTCTGAACGGACTTTTAGTTCCTCCTAAATACTACTACTTCTACTACTATAATACTACTACTATTACTACTTCCACTACTACTTTTACTACTACTAATACTACTACTACTACTACTACTACTACTACTACTACTACTACTACTTCTACTACTATAATACTACTACTATTACTACTTCTACTTCTACTACTACTACTACTACTACTACTACTACTACTACTACTTCTACTACTATAATATTACTACTTCTACTACTACTTCTACTACTGTAATACTACTACTACTTTTACTACTACTACTACTTCTACTACTTCTACTACTTCTACTACTTCTACTACTTCTACTACTACTTCTATACTACTACTTCTATACTACTACTTCTATACTACTACTTCTACTCTTCTACTACTTCTACTACTATAATACTACTACTTCTATACTACTACATCTACTACTTCTATACTACTACATCTACTACTTCTACTACTATAATACTACTACTTCTACTGCTTCTATACTACTACTTCTACTACTACTTCTACTACTACTACTACTTCTACTACTACTTCTACTACTATAATACTACTACTTCTACTGCTTCTATACTACTACTTCTACTACTACTACTTCTACTACTTCTACAACTACTACTTCTACTACTTCTACTACTTCTACTACTTCTACTGCTACTACTTCTACTACTACTACTTCTACTACTACTACTTCTACTACTACTTCTACTACTACTACTACTTCTACTACTACTACTACTTCTACTACTATTACTATTACTTCTACTTCTATTACTATTACTTCTACTTCTATTACTATTACTACTACTACTACTTCTACTACTTCTACTACTAATACTACTACTTCTACTACTTCTATACTACTACTACTACAACTACTGCTACTACTCTTACTACTACTACTACTAACTATGATATAAATCAAATGAAATATTCCCTATACAAACGTGCTTCCACTCCAAAATGTTTTCCTTAAACAAATATTGTCTATTATTGTATAGAAATCAAACAAGTTTCTAATGAAAAAATATAATTAATTTATTACACTACTAAATTTTGATTAAAATATTTCCATAATAGTTTACTATTTCCTTTTATATTTAATTTTTCTTGGAAGCAATAAAAAGCATTGGAAGACAATAAATAAAGTAAAAATATTCTGAAATAAGAGCCTGAAATTCCAATTATAATTAAATGGATTCAAAATTTAAGTTCTAATATCTAAGATATCTAATCTGAGTGCGTCTCTTCTACCGATTTCCTTGTATTAAATAGATTAGAAACTTATGAAATTGAATACTAAATATAAGCGAATCCATCACAAAATACTATATACACCTCTTGGTAAGGGTATTTAGTATTAACCTGTTAAGTTAGTTAACATCGATGATAATCGCCTTAGACAAATTGACATGGTGCGCATTATTCAGCTCTGTACTGTGATCGCAGTCGTTGGGTACTTAGTAGAAGAGAGAACAATTCGATGTTTAATTTACGTACTTGTAGGGTTTTAACGCTAATTACCTTTTTATCCAGTTATTGAGTACACAGACATTTCATTTGTAGCCCTAAGCCCAAGGCGAAGCCCTACTACAAAATGCAACCAATGATATAATGATATACATAGAGTAGACGCAAATATATATATAAACAGATGCTGAC
Source organism: Hirtodrosophila trivittata (assembly GCA_035045065.1). NCBI lineage: Eukaryota > Metazoa > Arthropoda > Insecta > Diptera > Drosophilidae > Hirtodrosophila > Hirtodrosophila trivittata. Next base: position 1,222,329 of record JAWNNK010001445.1, on the reverse strand, counting down.
TCTATAATTTGAAGAGTCTACTCTGTATAATTTTCATTTATCACCTTTGTCGTTCTTTATGCGAGTTTAGTTCTAAAAAAAAAGAGAAAATAAACCTAGTCTTGCAATTAAAAGTCAATTAGGTTAAGGTCGTAGACACAACACATGGGAATATGGCTAACAAAAAAAGAAAAATAGAGAAAGAAAAAAAGGATACGGGTCGACACACATTGCTAATTGTTGGTTACACATGATGAGTGCCAAGCTGGGACAACCTACAGCCAACTATACAAACAGATAAAAAGGTAAAAGAACAAACCTTTTTGCACCTTCCACATGTCAAACAATGAGTGTTAACAGCACAAAATAATTAAACTGATTGAAGTCGCACTTTGTATGCTCTCTACATAAGTTTATTGATGAAAGAGTCATTGAAAGATTTTTACTTTTAATTATAAACTATTTTATGACAATTTTATAATATCAAATGAAAAAAAAATAATTTAAAAATAAACTATAAAAATAAGAGATATATAAAGTATAAAAATAATATAAAAATAATAAAAATATTATATAAAAATAATACAAAAATAATACAAAAATAATATAAATGTAAACTATAAAAATATTATAAAAATTATATAAAAATAATATAAAAATATTCTAAAAAAATATATATAAAAATAAACTTTAAAAATAATATAAAAAAAATAATTTAAAAAAATTTGAAAATAATATAAAAATAATAAGAATCTAAAATAAAAACAAACGATAAAAATAGTATAAAATAATATAAATATAAAATAAGAATAAACGATAAAATAATATAAAAATAATATAAATAATATAATAATAAATAATATAAAAAAAAACGAACGATAAAAATAGTATAAAAATAATATAAAAACAATAGAAAAATTATGTGAATCGCAATATTTTCTATCAAATTCTATAGCTCAACTGGGCTGAAAGCCTGTGATATGAGAGAAATGGCATAATTTTAGCTATAAATTAATTTCTGAGAATACTTTATAGCCATTAATTAATTTATTATCTATGCTTTTTAGGATAATGAGTAAATTTGTATATAAGAATATTATGAAAAGGGAATCCCAGCATATTCTACTATCAAATTCTATATAAAAAAGTAGCTTAACTAAGCCCAAACTGGTGATATGAAAGATATAGATTAAGCTGAGGTATTTATTCATATCTGATAATATAATATCACATTTATATATATAATATAATGTTACTCGGATACTGATTAAATTCTAATATAAAAATAATGTGAAAAGAGTTTTTACCTAGGCATCTGCTCATTTTCTTCCTTTATAATAACATATACAAAAAAAGCAGCTTAACTGACCAGAAAACCTGTCATACGACAGATGAGACTTAGGATCGGCTTATTTTTCAGTTCCGACAATATTATTTTATACACTTTAGAGTATTATGGAGTACAAAATGCCGCGTCATCAACATCATCAACTAAGAACACAGACAAAAGAGTGGAAACAATGCACTAAACTGAAGCTTACCCAGGAGGCGTCTCCTCTACTGCCGAGAGACGACAATGCAAAAGGACAGGAAGTGCTAGTTAACAACAAGTATGTTAGGTAGTAGGTGTGACCGTAGCCGGACTCAGGCTCAGAGGCGGATACGGCCTGGGACTGTGAGCTGGAATGGGAACGGACTGCAACAGAGGTGTCAGTGAAGCGTATGTGACAAAAGTAGGATGAGCCCTGGAAATACCGCAAGTAACGTTAAGTTGGGGGCTGGTCAAGGGTCTCTCTCTGTGTGTGTGTGTGTGTGTGTTGTCAGCTTAAACAACTCAGAGGGTTTGTCTGTGTTTTAAATGTGTCTACGTATAGTATATGTACATATCCAAGAGGGCAGCTTGAAGAGTAGCAGGCTACCCTCTCAACCAGTTCGGATACTTCTTAAGCAACCCTCGCATGTAGATTTGTATATGGCACTCATGTACCTTAGTCTTTTCGGGCCTGTATGCCAAGTAGTCGTAAGCGAGTAAATATGCGCGCTAAAACTCAGTCAACCGCATTAAGTATTTAAGCACTCAACACGCTCTGCAGACTGTGCAACTACGAGTATCGCATTGCCGAGCTCTGGAAAGAGTCTACTGAAAGGGGTCAGGGGGTACGAGGGGGATGTATATCTCACCCTAAGATATTTTTTGTAGAGCATTTGCAAAGAGGAATCGCTTGGTTAGCATTTTTCCACAACAGCGAATACACTTTGAGGTAGCTTTTCCGCTAATGAACGCATTAGGCTAGGCTCGTAGCGCTATATCACATACGAGTACACATAGAGACGACTTACACCTTGTTGCCGGCTTAGTTCTCTCTCTTTTGAATGCACTTTTGCACTTACACTGCTTGTGTATGTGTTTTATTAAGTACTTTTACATGGTGAGCTCTCCTCTTTCAACGTATTTAGATTTAGCTACAATTAGAGACGATGCCAGTCCAGGTGTACGCTGAATTACACAACGTTTGAGGTTAAGCGGATTTTGTAATTATCCGACTCAGAGAGGTGAGCTTAGAGGTAGCCAAATGCAAAGATCCTCTGCTTAGGGTTTCATGTAATTACTGTTGCAAAAAGAGCGGAACTACACTACAACTTTTAACGTATATTCAAAGTTTTCTTGGTAAATCAAATTATCAGTTGCCAAAATTTGGCCTAAACGTTTTCATTTAACATCGAACTACTGGAGGGATTGCTGTGGCGGGTGGGGCAACTAATAATACGACAAACAGTTAATAAAATCTAATATGCTTGCCACAAAATGGTTGTTTGGGGCTTGTAATTATGCACGTTAATTTACCAACCCACACCCTCTGCCCCTGCCCCTGCCACGCCTGACTCTGCCACTAATTATATATGCAGCCCGAGCAACCTGAAGAGGCAGCCCAATAAAGTTGAACACAGTTGTACACGGAGAGAAAACCGAGGAATTTTCCCCCTCTCGAAACTTTGTGCATTGTCTGACTGCCTGTTGGCTGCCCTTCCTCCGCTTTAACACACGACTACAGTGGGAAGAATAGGCAATTAACTGATCACAATTTGAGAGTATGACATAATTATAATAAATGCTTGAAATTATCAAAAATTGGAACTAAGTTAACTAAATTTCTAGTATTGAACAAATGAAAGCTTAGGAAAAGGCAAATTACTGAAAGTTTTATGCATAAATTTTACTATATTTATAAAATCTAAGAAAATTTTATTGATTTATGTATATTTTTCATATGATTATTGCTGAATTTTAAGATAATATATAAATCACTCAAATAACTTAATTTTTCGCATAGTTTATTTATCATTTCTCAACTAAAGTTTCCTCTTATTATTTTCGTATTTTATATTTAAAATTTGTGCACTAATTGATAGGTTGTACTCCACTGTGCTGTCTGCTATTTACTTATGAAATTGTTCATTCCATTTGTGTGGTTGCCGCATGGAAATTTTCATTTTATTGGCGCCGGGAGCGCTGTCTCGTTGATAGCCCCACCGCATAGTCCGTATACACGTAATCGTACACGGCATTCCAAAATCCTATAAGTAATTGTCATCGTAGTTTGGCGCCTCTACTTATACATAAGGCATCCCTTTCGCTCACCTTTAAGTCTATCCTTGTCTCTCTGTCTTTGTCGTTGTCCTCACCCCATTTGCATTTATATTAATTAAGCGTCGCTGAGGCTGCTGCCGCCTTCCTGTCGTCGTCTACGTCCTTATCTTTCCTCCTATCATCGAGGATGTCTTTCCAGCTGTAGTTGCTGTTGCAGTCGCTTGTTTAACAACTTCTTGGGCTTAGGCCTGCGTCCTGGTCTGGCTCTGGGCTACATCCACACATTCCCTTCAACTCCCTTTGCAACTCAATAACAGACATTTTAATTGCTCAAAATTGATGATAATTAAGCCAATATACATATTTGTACTTCATACACACAGCTTGTGTGTGCGGTGTGTGTGTGTGTTTGCGATTGTTTTCACTGGGCTAGGAACACTCCTGTGTTAGCATATTGATTATGCATTTGTTTCACTGTCATACGCTCATTGGTTACCTAAGTATACTAATAGATTGGTAAATGCGATTAGGCTACTGCTAATTTAAATTATGCTTTAGCTCAGTAAATATTATATTAGCCTGAGTGCATTCTACACACAACTTACTTAGGCCAAGGATCTCAGTAGGTAAACATACAGGAAGCGTTTTTGAAATTTCTGTCAATTTATTATATCAGATGATGTGCCTGAGGCTTAAGGTTTAAGCTTGGATTGATGTCAAAATGAGTTTGGCATAAACTTGATGTAAATATTTTATAATAAATGCGTCTATCTCTTAGTAGAAATAATAAACCTTCTTCTAATAAATAAAATAAATAAAATAAATAAAATAAATAAAATAAATAAAATAAATAAAATAAATAAAATAAATAAAATAAATAAAATAAATAAAATAAATAAAATAAATAAAATAAATAAAATAAATAAAATAAATAAAATAAATAAAATAAATAAAATAAATAAAATAAATAAAATAAATACAGTAAATAAAATAAATAAAATAAATAAAATAAATAAAATAAATAAAATAAATAAAATAAATAAAATAAATAAAATAAATAAAATAAATAAAATAAATAAAATAAATAAAGTAATTAAAATAAATAAAATAAATAAAATAAATAAAATAAATAAAATAAATAAAATAAATAAAATACATAAAATAAATAAAATAAATAAAATAAATAAAATAAATAAAATAAATAAAATAAATAAAATAAATAAAATAAATAAAATAAATAAAATAAATAAAATAAATAAAATAAATAAAATAAATAAAATAAATAAAATAAATAAAATAAATAAAATAAATAAAATAAATAAAATAAATAAAATAAATAAAATAAATAAAATAAATAAAATAAATAAAATAAATAAAATAAATAAAATAAATAAAATAAATAAAATAAATAAAATAAATAAAATAAAATAATAAAATAAAATAAATTAAGTAAATAAAATAAATATTTAATATTTAATTGAAGCTTTCGTTTAGCAATGCGCATCGCTTGCTAGAAATTTCCAGGAATAGTTAACCCCGTGGCGCCCCCAGCTGCACCTTTGACACACCTTTGGAATATTATCATGGATTAATTTGTATGAGGAACGTGCAATTACCATCTATCATAAAGTGAGAATGACCCTAAATATTTGATATAATGAACAGGAAATCTGGCGCTACACGCGCTTCTCTATGCCTACTCGTAGTTCTGAAATTGCCACATAAACAAATCAGAGGCAATAAAATTCAACTCATAAATTTCGGAAAACTCCGCACCCACGAAATATAAATAAAAAGAAGCAAACATAAAAATTGTGTCATAATAATAAATTAGGTTTGAAAATTCTGAACCCTCGACTTCCTGCGACAACCCGAAAAGTGCACAAAAGAAGAAAAGATCTTTTAGATTTTATGATATCTTTTTATGGCTTTTTATTGTAATTACGTACAAATTTGTGTGCGTTTATAAATTCTATATCTTCTTTCGGGGCTCTCAACATTTCCACGAAGTCATAAAAATATGATTTTCCATATACAACACGTACTCAACGGGTGTGGCAAGTGGCAACTGGCGAGTGTCGCGCGACTTCTCTTATAGGTTACACTTTTTCGTGTTTATCAACGAGTCTTCATCTAACAAGTAACCCCTCTATATAGTAGGGATATTCACATATATATATATAGTTAACTAGGGTCTGGCGCCAAAAGCCATAACGTCCATTGCCAACGCCTTTCGTAAGTGGTTATTAAAGTCGTTTGCCCCCAACACGTCCGCTGACAAACCTATGCGAACTGAACCAAAGCATTATAATTACACGAAAATTTCGTGGAAATTCAGAACGCCCCTTGCAACACACCACACGACTACGTGGCATAATTAAAATAAAATGCACTTTTCGTAGGAGGGCACCAAAATATGGTTAAGGGAGGAGGAGGGAGGGTTGGACACGCGCAATGTTCGGCACGCTTCCATAGCTGGTTTAATAAATGTTAATGAATTTGTGGTATTTCCCTTTGCCATGACAATAAATAGCCGTAATTTCTGGAAATCATAACCATGAATGAGTGGATATATAATGACTTAACTTCCTCAACCTCACTTACCTGTTGGCTCTTAGAAAAGGGTTTACTGTATGGGTAAATTCTATAGAAACTGGGGAATTTTTATAGATATATAGAAAAGGAATTGTAGGAGCAATATGTGTCTACTATATAACAACTGGACAATTATAATCTTGAGATGATGGGAATTGAGTGGAAGAAAGGCTCTCTTTATGAGCAAATTGTATAGTAGTAAGTTATAGAAATATAGTATATAATAAAGGATATATAGAATAGATATAAAAAAGGAATCATAGGAGCAATATGTGGCTACAACAACTGTAGAAATTAAGTGAAAGAAAGGGTTTTCCCAATGAGGGTATAAGCAAATTGTTTAGCAGCAAAAGAAATATTATAGACATATAGTAAATAGATATATAGTGTATAGATTTATAGAATATAGATACATATTATAGATATATAATATCAGATATATATACCAGAGTAATATAAGTCTTCAACTAGAAATTTATAATCTTAGGAGAAAGAAACTGAGTCAAAGAAAACTTTTACTTTATGAGTAAAATGTAAAGAAGCAGGTTTATAGGTTATGTTATAGATATATATGTAGTATACGATACATAGTAAGGGATATATAGTATAGGTTATGTTATAGATATATATGTAGTATAGGATACATAGTAAGGGATACAAGTATATAGTATATAATAAAGATATATAGTAAATGAATTATAGAAGCAACAACAACTGGAAAATTATAATGTTAAGAGAATGATATGAAAACAAATGAAAGGCTTTACTCTAAGGCAATAGATGTATAGTATAAAATATATATGTAAAATATATAGATGTATATATAAATAGATGTATAGTATAAAATATACATGGGGATAAAGGTATATAGTACAGTTATAAAGTAAAGGAATCATCAGAGCTATATAATTCTACATCAACTAGAAAAATATAATGTTAAGATGAAGGAATTGAATGAAAGAAAGAAAGAAAGAAGAAAAAAAAGCAAGAAAAATGCAGCAAGGACAATGCTATAGATATATAGTAAAGGATAAAAGGTATATAGTATAGATATATAGTTATATAGGATTAAGCACAGCAGCTTTGCTCTGATACAACAAACTGGGAAATTATATTCCTAATGGAAAGAAATTGTGTTGAAACTGGAACCCTCAGAAATTGTGAACAGAATTCAAGGTGCACACAAAGAAATGAAAATTATATACAATAACTACAAAAGGATATATGAAAAGAGTGAAAACAGGAAGCGGTTTGCAATTTGAGACTGTTTAAATATAGAAATAATAATGCTAAAGGGGTTCAATGGAAATATGCATCAAATTATAAGCTGCTGGTTTGATGGAATATTGGCAGCAGGGGAGAGAGCTCAAAGGATTATTAAATATAATAGAGTTTAAGCTGCTTTCGATACAGATTTGGATACAGCATAAGCTATAAGTCTGTCTATAACAATAATAAAGCCTTTTAGACTGTCAAGGAATCCATTTTATAAAGCCAAAGCTAGAAAATTATAATCGAAAGAGAAAAAATTGAATGTCCCTTGAGAGGGTTAGGTACAGCCAGATATCGTATATAATGTATATGCTTGCCTATATAATCTAAAAAGATATATTATTACCTCAATTGGAAGCTATGAATAATTCAATATATCATCAATTTAAAGCGATTTCGTGCAATTACGATGCCTTTATTTAGACCTAAATAATGATTTATATTTGGTAATTTTGTTTAGTTCGAATGAGGCGGGCAACCTTTTTGATGGGCAGCATTTTGATGAATGGCAGCTAATTGTTGAGGCGCCCTCGGAGTGTCCTGTTATTAGGGCCAAAATGCCTTTCACTTTAATCAATTCCACAGAGAGAACCCGTTATTTTCTGTGGCCTGGCCCTAAATACGAAAGGATGCCATTAAAAACAAAGAAAAAAAGAAACTGTAGAGTGAAAGGCAAAGTCAAATCGAGTGAAGAAAAACGTGTGCTAAATCTGTGATGACTTTGGCCCCGGCAGCGGCGGCGCCAATAGCTCAAATTAACCACGAAGCAGAAAAACTAAAACAAAATTGAGATCCAACTTCCGTTGCCAGACATATGGCCAGACAACATACACATATATATTTCGTTATTGCTGAAAACTTTTTGGAATACCAGTGGCATCCTTTGATGTGAAGGGGCTGGTGTTAGCTGGTTTTGGTTAGCTGGTTGCCCGGTTTCAGCCTGTCTGCCAATTTGGCACGTAATTTAATATTAATTTGTTAAACTCCATAAAGGCGCCTCCCACAACCAGAAGAAAAATGAGAAGGAGAAAAGAGATTACAGCTCACCGCTCGTTAGTCGGCTTAAACGTTTCCATTGTTATGCGTCTTGGTAACGCCTCAGCGAATCCTGGCAATGATTCTATCTCTGGGCTCTGGGCTCTGAGATCGCTCTTCTTTCATGTTTGCTCGATATAATTATGTAGCAAAAGCCACTTTTAGCTGTCGGCCCTGTCTGAAATCATCATCATCGCCCTGTGGACGGCTTGGTTCTTGGTTCTGGTTCTTCTTCGACGGCGACGGCGGCGACTCTTCCGCCTGATTGTTATGTATTTTGATAGGTTTCAACGAAAAAATCAGCGCTCTAATAGCCAGTTGCATGCGAACTGAGCTTGCCCCTTTGCCTTTAATTATTGAGCAGTGTTCGACAAGTGATTATACGGCATTTGTGTCGTGAGATGAGGGCGCTCCTCCATCGCCTCATACCCCAAGGGCCATCATCATCATCATTATCATCATCATGCAATATGGAGGCGCTGCTCTCAAGGGCAACGCAATCGCTCTCAGCTCCATGATTATGCTCTTAGCTTAAATAAACGCCATAAACTGAGGGCCAACAGCAGTTTCTCAGAACGAATTACCAGCAGGAACTGTTACCGACTCCGGCCAACATTATTTAGGCATAAATTAAGCTCTAAACTTGGCCACGAACTCTGAGATAGACGCTTTTCTATTATAGATTCAAAGACGACACTTCGAAATGAAATTATAATTGGCAAGGAAAAGGATTGAAATATCTGATAGTATACCATAGATCATCTCAAGGTTATGTAATACTCGGATGGCTGCTACCTAAAGGCACAACCAGCTACCGTTTATGTGGACAGAGACTAAACAAACAACACGAGCTGGAAAATATCCAGTTTAGATAGCCGGAAACTGCAACAAATTGCATAAAGGTCTCACATATTTTGTTTAATTTTTTTTTGGCAAGGACAAGCCCACCCAAAGTAGACAGAAGGAAATGCCATCGGAAAGAAAAACAAAAAAGGAGCAAACAAAAGGACAATAAACACACTCGTATCCAGTCATAAAACGATTGTACTGAGGCCAGAGCCAATGTCACAGAAGACGGCGCACATAAATTTCTCGGTCTCGGGTTGGTTTTTTCCTTTTGTTTTGTCTTAGCTGGAAATAAAATCCATTTATGGTTACGCTTATGGTTCAATTAACACTTCCAATGGCAGGAGCAATAGAGAGAGAAATAGATAAAGAAGGAGATAGCACAGTTAGAAAGTGGGAAAATGGGAAAGTAGAGCTCAGCAGGGTAGCAGACAAAGGCTAATCATTAAGACAATACACTGGAGAGACAGAGGATGTCATAAATTTCAAGTGTAACACCAAATGTTCCTTCTTCTTCTTCATCTTTGAGTCGGGGTAATCTATATGATATGCTGCAAGGGTCGTAAATAAGTAGAAACCCGCAAGTAATTGAATATAATTCAAGACCAAAGTCTCAAGTAGTTTGTACGACAATAAAAGATCGTCCAGCCTAATGCAATGTGTGGCAGATTGTATCCGTTAGATAAGGAAAAAAAACGTACTGACAGATCAGCTGCCACATGGGGCAGGTACGTGCAGAGCAGCTAGAGATGTGTCCACAGTGATTTTGACTAGTAACAAGTAACAGCAGCAGTCACAGGTAAGAGGAGAAAGAAAGGCAATATCCGATATAAGCTGAAAGTATCTCAGAGTATATCAGAAGTATCTGAGTTGCCAGAACTTACTCAAATTGATATTGTGACTGCTTCACAGTTACTTTAGGTATTAGTATAAAGACCAGTAGCAGTCGCAGGTAGCTGAGAAAGAAAGACAATATATGAGATTACTTTATAACTGATACAAGGTAGAAGGCTCATAGTATGCCAGAAGTATCCCAGAAGTATCCGAGAAGTATCTCAGCAGTATCCCAGAAGTATCCCAGATATTGTGACTGCTTCACAGTTACTTTAGGTATTAGTATAAAGACCAGTAGCAGTCACAGGAAAGAAGGAACATAGTTGAGATTACTTTATAACTAATATAAGGTAAAAGGCTCAGAGTATCCCAGAAGTATCCCTGAAGCATCTCAGAAGTATCCCAGAAGTATCCCAGAAGAATCTCAGAAGTATCCCAGAAGTATCCCTGAAGTATCCCAGAAGTATCCCTGAAGCATCTCAGAAGAACTTAAAGTATCTGAGTTGCCAGAAGTCACTCTATTTGATACTGTGACAGCTTCACTTTAGGTATTACCCATCTCTGGCTGCAACTCCTACCACTTACCATTCCATTTAGGCCAACAAAAATGCGAACGTGCCAGCGATTATAAGGCAGATTATTGATAGTCGTACAACTAGTAGAAATAATGTCTTCCTTTTAGTTTAGAAATTTCGCCGAATTACCTAAAGGTCATAAAAAAAAGGCCATAGAGTTTTCGACTTTTAGAGTTTTCTACTTTTCCGAGCAAATAGTACGTGCATAGCTTGAAAAAGAAATAATGTTGCACGTTTAAAGTCTTCCCAGAAGCAATTATCAAAAAAAAGCAGAAAGAGTTATCATTAAAAGTTGAACATTTATGAATGGATTTAGAGAGAGAAAAAAGTGTTAGAAGTTCGTGGAAATGTTGATGGAAAAACGCATAAAAAAGTCGAAACGAGTTGATATACGACATTGTAGCTACTGCGTTTTAGAACCTGTTCAGAATTTATAGCTTCCGTTGGAGCTGGCTGAAAAGTAACTGCCTTGGACCACACTTTCCAAATTGACAGATAAACAATGAATGGATATAAAATAAACAGAAAATATATAGAGTATATGGGAACTGTTCATGTTTGTAATGAAAATATGAATGAGAGAAGGAGACGCTGACAATGTGTCCCTGGGACCCGCACAAGGATCAGGATAAACACAAATAGATGCATGCGGATAGTCGCAGTGCCACTTGAAAAAATAAACAATGACAAAGTACTTAAATGCAGAAGGAACAACAACTGCAGCTTGTTGTGTATAAATACAAAAGTACTCGGTACTCGGTACTTGGTACTTGGTGCTCACACAATATTTTTGCAGTTCCGGTGCAACCCCTGGAATAGCTCTTTATTTTCTTAGGATGGGAGAGAGAGAAGCGACTGTAATGAAAACACAACAAATGTTAAATTCAAAATAAATATAAAAAGTAGGAAGAGTACAGATAAAACTCTAAAAATGCCACACGTTAAGTTGAGGGGTTCGACAACAAAAACAAAATACACTGCACAAAAAAGATGGCATCCATCTGGTAGAAACGAGTTCAGAAAACGATGAGACACGTTGATGCGTACTCCGGCAGACAGCCAATTAAATCCTCATCGAGGTTGCAATTTATGTGAGATTCGACATCTGGAAGCGGCAATTGTTAAGCTCTGACAGAAGTGATAAAAGGTCGACAGATTCCATGTCTGCGATATATGAGAGTAAAAAATGAAACTAACTGGCAACAGTATTTTACTCCTGATGTCCTTTATCCTATCAATGCGCTGAACTAAGCAGGATAAGCGTAATTCCTTTAGGGGGCGCAGCATAAACAGCGTTGACAAAAGGACACTCTTCTCTTGGATTTATCCTGGATCCAGCCTATTGTCAGCAATGTCGGAATTGTTCAAGTGTCATCAATATTTTGACCTATTTCATTTGCATTTCATTTGCTGCAAAGCGCAGCTAACTATAAACGTATTTCTTGGGAATTGAAGGATGAGATGAAAGCATTTTACAGTAAGAATACATGCAACAAAAGGATATCGTAGATATCATAGGTTTGCATACTTTTTCTCTGGAAAGATATCGCATCATATTTGCGTAACTCAGAGAACTGCAGAGCTTAGGCTTAGCCTTACATAAGACATAATCCTACTTGGCGAGGCTTAATCCCACTTTTAGCTTATATGTATTGAAAATATCTGATGAGACTTAGAAATCGATCGATCTGGATAGATATAGATATATATTGAAACAAAAACTTGTAGTATGAAAAGCAAATGGAATGATTTCCAGTTATAAATAAGATTTATGAACTAGTTTCTGATCAAGCCTTATATCGTATCCTAGTACATCTGTATCTATCACTTATTACCAACCTACAGAGGATACTTTAGAGTTTATATATTAGAGTATATCTGATAAGAAATGTATCTGAAATGATATAATACCTTTTACCATAGTTTGTAAAGAAAATTTCTTGATTTCCTTTTTTCTACATATTTTTTTTTTATATATTTCTAAAAAATGTATTATAATTTATTACCTAATATCGTATGCCATATATTTTTCTTATCAGAGAATACTTTAGTTTATATACACTAAATGATAATTGAATATATATAGAAACTTATAGGCCTAGATTGAAGGTATGTAAAACAAATTGTTGACTTCCCTTTTTTATAAGCTATGACTAAATTTCCAATCAAAACTTATATCGTATCCTTGTATATCTGTATATAAATCACCAACTTACAAGGGAGTCTTTAGCTTGTTTACATTGAAATATATCTTATTAGATATACAAATTTATAGATCTAAAAAGATATAGTAGGTAGTATGAAAAGCAAATGGATTGATTTCCTTTTATATAAGATTTTATAATATATTTCTGATAAATTTATACTAATTTCAGCCTTATATTGTATCCTTGTATCTATCAGTTATTACCAACTTGCAGAGAATACTTTAGCTTATATATATTGAAGCATATCTGAAGAGATATACAAATTTATAGATCTGAATAGATGTAGTAGCTATTCCCATGGTATTCCATAGTATTCTTCAATATGTTTCCGATAAAAACTTATACTAACTTATAACTTTATATCGTATCCTTGTATCAGTTATCAGCTGTATATATCTATATCTATCAGTTAGGTTGTCATTCAGCTTGTCCGTGAGCTTAAAATTGTGTTAACATTCTGTTTTTATTACCCGGATATACGAGTATTCACCGGATCAATTAGTTGAATATAAAAATATTTAACGACAATCGTTAAGCTCAAGCAAATCGTTTTCTATTTTGACCAGTTTGTCAAGTGGTTAGCAACCAGTCGGCGAGAGATTATTCGTATCATTCGTATGTGCATGTCACACACATTATGAATGAATCAATCCAAACTAAATGATATGAGTGTATACTGAATAGTATTAGGAATGCAAAGCGCAACTTCAATCTTATGGGCCATTAAATGCGTAGCTTTAGGCTCACACATAAAACACTGAAAGAAAAAACGGGCCGAGTCGAATACACAAATATTATATGGAGATGGGAGATGGGCGTAAACAATAAACAGTAAACAGTAAATTGGTTGTAATCGTGAATCTGAATAAGGTTAATTTATGGTCGAGGGCTCGTCGGATCGGCTTTTATCAGATGGTGTCACAACTGGTGGATATTTAATATGGTATATGGATATTTTATTGGATTTTGCCAAATTATATGTGAGCTGGAAGCTAAAGACTTTGGGTCAGCTGCCTGTCTGATGGGGGTGCGCCAAGAAGAAGAAGAAAGAAAGAAAATAAAAACTGAAATTTTATTTATATTTATTTTCATATTTGCGTAAACATTTCAAACAAATCAAAATTCAGACGGCGCCAGGCAATTTACAAGCCAATTGGGGAAACAAACTCAAAGAAGCCCAGAACTGAGCTCTTTTGTCGGAAAGTTATGTAAATCGACTCGATCAAAGTAGAAACCACCAGCCAGCCGGAGGAGGAGCACCAGATCTTATGCAAACATTGACTGCCAGTTGCAGTGACTGACATATTGACACATGATGTTTGGGTCGGTCGGTTCTCCTATAGCCCGATTTCTCGATTTTACGATTTTACGATTCTACAATTTCTCGACTCGGTTTGCATTGTGCAGAAATGAAAGTCAAGAACTGTGTCCAACGTCAATACAAGCCATATATCAGTCATGGCTAGAAATCAGACAACCAATCGACTTGCTCCACCGTCAGTCACTACGTCATTCCGTGTCTCCTCCTCTCTTATTCCCCTCTTCTCCTTCTCGTTGTTGTCCGTCTGTCTATCTGTCTGTCCGTCTGACTGTCTGCGCAATGCATTGCATTTCTGACATTTTATTGATTGAAGAGCCAACAGCAACAGCATCGACATTGACTCGACACACACAATGTGTTGCATCCAATATCCGACATCAACCATGCCCCAACCCCCTCCTCTCCCCTCTTCACATCCTTTGCTGAAATGCAAATATTTAACAACTGTTTTTTTTTCCCCCTTTTTGTGTTTCGACATAACCAATACGCAATATCTTAAGCTAACGAGCTGCATGTGAACAGGGCATTCCGTAAACATTCGAACTTTTATTTAAATATACCCATACAAGTACTCAAGCTCCTACTCACACACACACACACACACACTCGTTCTGGCCATGTTAAGCCCTGGTCTGTCCATTGAATACATGATTGAATATGAATACATGCATGTCTGAATGATGACGGATGGTTTTATGTTCACTTCTGTGTTGATTCAGCCACACACGATTCCAATTTTTCCCATTTTCAATTATATTTTCCTCTTGTTTTTCCTGTTTTTATCTGCTGAAGTACCCAAAAAGAACTTCAATTTAACAAATATATTCTCGTGTTTCCTTTCCTAAGTAGAAATCTCGTTCTTAATTAAAAGCAGAAGTAATCCTTTAAGCATTTACGTACGAATCGTTAAGAGATTTAGTTTTGTAGCAATTAACTTAGACTAACGTTTCGTATCAATCAGCTGCTGTCAGTGACGTTTGCGTGCATTTAAGCTGCACCGCACTATTAAACACTCTACGCTCATTAGTGTCGAAAATGGAGATGACAACTGCAGACGTCTCTGATCAATTGACACTAACCACAACTTAACCCCCCTCTACACCCCTCTACACCCCTGTACACCCCTCTATACACCCTTAAACCTCACTCAGTTCCATGACGCAATAAAGGTGCCCTACCGTGTCCAGAGTGTCAAATTACCCAGAAAGCCGTAAATTTTGGGCCTTCTGGCTGCTGTCATTTGGCTAACACACTCTCTGCCTGCGTGTGTGTGTGTGTGTGTGTTAATCTGTGTTGCAGAGATTAGCGCCCCCATGTGATAGTTAAAAGGTGCGAGGACAGCACAAAGCTCCGCTTTGGCCACTTTGCCCAGACTCTGATAGCGACTATAGAAGTATCTCTATACTTGGACTTGGACAAATGTGTTATCCGATGCGCTCTGTGGTAAATTGATAGCTTGTCCATTCGCCAGGAGCTAATTAGGTGCTCAGCCTGGCTGGTCAGGCACAGAAGGAGATGGAGGAGCAGAAGTTTCAGTGATTTGCAGGTAATCCAATACAAATAGGAACTGCTGCTGGTCGAGCCTTAAAATTGGACCAGCAACAAAACAGGAAATCTCACACTACACACACCACACTCACACACACACACACACACACACATTCGATTTAATATACCCTATTTGACTCTGTTTTCCATTTGTCAAGCAAATACAAAGTAATTTTCAAAGTAATTAGCAATGCAGCAAGAGGCAAAACTGCGTTAGAAAACTGACAAATATTTGCGGTTTTTCATTTTCATTTTCATTTTTCATCTAAAGTTTTACACACAAGTTGTGTGTCAGTTTTTCTCCTCTCTGCTAATCACTGGGCATACAAAATCCTGTTTGATGTCGGGGCAGCTGTTTGTGCTTGGGTTTCACTTGAATTGCATTCCGAAATTTTGTGTTTACTTTTGTCGACTTTTTGTGAAATCCTGATGGAAATAATTGTTTATGCATTAAATAAGCCCAGACCCAAGCCGTATACAGACAGACAACTGACAAAATAGTATCCTATAGAATGTTATAACAATGGTTTCCTCCTCTTTTTTTTCTGTAGTTTCTATTTTGAAAACCAACAAGTGAGAAAAAGGGGCGCTTAGCCTGATGACAGCTATACAATAGTACTTACTCATATCCAGAGAGTGCTACTACCTAGGAGAGGGTAGATTTTAAGGGCTTGCTCGTATTCCCTTTTGCACATTTATGATCATATCTTTAATACCCTGATGGACAGCATTCCCACTGTCACATGTCAGGGGATTAGCCTCTGGCCTCCTCTCTGTGTAGGGACCAGGACTCAACTTTTGATTGTTATCACACGCAATTTTGTAATTTGATGAAAACAAACGAATTAAGATAAACATCGCACAAAATCCAGTAGTCTCCTTCTCTCTGAAACCCGAACAATACCCATCCATATACAACTCTTACCTAGGTAGTCGACAACCATCACCATCATCATCATCATAATCTTTGTTCTGTTTAATCTCCGCCAAAATCGTTTGGTTCAAATTTTCACAGCCAAACAACAATTGAAAATATCTGAAATCTGATGCTACCTATGCGTAACCCGATATACATCGCTTCTCTTCCTAGGATCATTTTGCACATTTCCAAATCTAACCACTGATTAGGTACAGCCCACCAGAAGAATATATCTAAGACTTCCTCAACAATACAGATCCCACAAAGACTGCGACTTAAGTACTTTTGTCAGGTTCCTTAGGTGTCGGCTAATTGTCGAACATTTTGTCATCTCAACCTGACAATAGACAGATTATTGCTTTATATAGAAAGCAGATGATGGCGTTCAACTGTCAATCCTTTCTTTCAATAGTATCAGTCTGTGCTCAGTCAAATCCTTTAAGTAACTATTTCATATGATGAATCTAAAAGAAATCGATAGTATCTACTGTTCTTCTACTGTTCTTTAGCCAGTATATAATTATATTTATATTGAATTTGACTTTATTCTTATTTAAATTAAATGATTTAAAGTTATTTTATGTTCTTTTTACTAGAAAAAAGATCATTCGTTGAATATTTATTCATCTGAAGTGCACAACAGATAGATTAGTTCCTTATATACAAAGCAGATGATAGAGTTCAATCCTATTCTCCAGTAACTTCAGTCTGCGTTCAGTCAAATACTTAAAGAAACTATTTTATTTGATAGGTTTAATAGAAATCGAGGGTATATCATGTATGTCAGCTACTTAAAGACAGAATATTTATGTATTCATTTAAAATTTGACTTTATTTTTATTTAAATTGAATGATTTTAGGTTCTCTTACGATTTTTCCCCTAGTAAAAATAACTTATTTCAGTCTTCTTCTCTACCTTGAAGATTCTTGAACATTTTTTCATCTCAACTTGACAATAGACAGATTATTGCTTATATAAAGCCGATGTTAGAGTTCTTCTTTATATATATATATCTAAGTATATATATGTATAATGATATAATCAAGTCTATATATTGTAGTATATATCTAAGCAGAAAAGGTCTAGTATAATAAACTCTTATATTCATTCTTAATCAATACCCACAATAAATTTTAATTCAAAATAAATGAAATTATAAATTATATCGTAAAGTTAATAGATATCGATGGTGTATTATGTTTTTGAGTTACTTAAAGCCAGTATAAAATTATATTTATTTTAAATTTCAATTTATTGTTATTTAAATGAAATTATTTTAAGTTTCTTTAGGTAATATAGTTTCCCAATGCTTCAATAAACTCAGTCTTTACTTAGTGAAATACTTAGAGTAACTTTTATATATGATAAAACTACCAGAAATATATCATATAGGATACATTATCAGGATATATCAATGGCTTCAGCTACTTATAGCTAGATTATACTTCGAATTCGATACTTGACTTGAGTTAATAAAATGTTTATAAGTTCTATTAAGATCTTTTATATGGTAAAAGTAACTTTTGTTAGGTTCTCAGCTCATAAAAGTAAAAATCTATTTATGTTTCTGCTTTAATCCTTAAGGTTGCCAGCATTATATCGCATTATCAATCGATTTTGGCTAAGGTTTATACCCAAACCAAGATCTATAGCGATAGTTTTGCTATCATATCGATTTATTATAAGCAACTTATAACAATTATTATTACAACTGCATTTTGTATGCTGAAACGTGACGAAAGTGTCGTCTGGTGTATAAGAAATCTTGGACAAGATCATATTATAATCAGGGAAAGATATAGAGGCTTAGAGGGGTCCTCCGGTAGTTATTGTATTGACGTGGAGCAAATTATGCATGCTGACTGAAAAGGCTGAAAGGCTTTTCATAAAGACGTTAAGTCATTACAGGCAATTGCCATTAATGACAATTCGAGAAGTACTTAAGACATTATCGTAGGGAGAGAAGGAGGAGAGAGAAAAAAACAAATTAAGTGGCATTTCCTGCCACTTGCGACTTCTTTTCCCAACTGATCTTTTGTCGGCAACCAATAATTATATACACACACACACACACACACATATATATATATATATATATACAAAGATATATACTATAATGCTTTGTCATCTCGGTGGGCACTAGAAAATGCAGATTAATGCCTGAACTCTGGGTCTCAAGCCGCCTGTCTCTGTCCATTGTCCATTGTCATAAGCATAATTTTCCCATCGATCTTATGATTAATCATAAATTGTGAGCTGCCCATTGGCTTTTGTATAACTTTTGTATAAAACGCCGACAAGCTACCAAAATACATGCTCCGAACAGATGTATTTCATTAAAGTAACTGCCTCTTTTCTTCCTCTATTTCTATTGCCACAAAGGCAGCGGCAAGTCAATAATAGTTACGATTATACGAAGTATTTTTCTTGATTTTTTCTAAAAACTATAATTGAATTGCCTTTGGGGCTAGCCCAGAGCACGTCTGATTACATCTGCCAGCTACCAGTGTTCCACATTTGATCGATCTATCAGGAAATATATATATTCAAATATGCTGCTTGAATGAATATGATGGAAAGTTGTATATAAACATGAAGAAAAAGATCTGCGACAAGGGAAAAGATAGCCTAAAATGACAGTTGAAATTATCTAAATTCGATTTTAATAGAACTCAGATTATAATCGCTTAATTTATACTTGATAGGAAATGTTATATCATATAATTCTAGTACACTTTCTATGCAATTTTATAGCATTATTTCTATATACTATATATCCCTATAAGGGAGAGATATTAGATACTAGAGTATCTCAATTTAGAGTATCTTTTTAGAGACTATCTTATTATAGTATAACTCATTATAAGGTATCTTTTTACAGGATATTAGAGTATGGGATATTAAGTATTATATTATATTATTATTTGTTATGTCAAGTGAAAGATTCATATGTATATTTTTGAGTACTTACAGTAGTTCTTTGAGATATGTACAGCCAATAGAGTTTTCTCTCATTTTCCAAAACAAAACTTCTTTTGTATCGATTATAAATATTTGATATCAAGTATTTCATCCCAATTCATCAGAGAATTCGCTGCCCAAAGGACTTCTGAGACAGCTTAAAATAGTAAATAAAAAGAAAAAAGAAACATAATTGATTTCCTCTAAAGAAAAGTCTAATTAGTAGACAGATTCTTCTAATACTTGTAATAAAAAACTTATTTAAATTTAATTTCAAATCAAATGTAATCAATTCAAAGAAAATTCCTATAACTCCAGTTACCTTTTATCAATACTATTAGCGCTCCTAAAGAGCCATTACAAGCCATAAAAAAAGAAGGAAAAACAATTAGAAATGCAGAAATGCAATCGCAGAGGAAAGAAAGAGCTGAGAGAGAGAGAGAGAGAACAAAGAAGAACATTAATTGCTGATTGCGATAAACACATTGAATGCCAACATGTGCAGAGTTAGCCATTAATAACTGGAAAGGCCAACAATGTTGTTAAGTATTTCTGTACATCGGACCTGCAAAAAAAGGCTTAATTATAACGCAAAAAGGCCGCGACAAACTCATTTGTCCATAGTGAAAAATTCGCATTACATTTGTGAGACTCTGAGACTGAGTGAGACTCTGACTGAGAGACTGCCGGCATTGCCATTTTTAGGCTGGGACAGACAAATGTGAATGCGATTGCGAATGCGAATGCGAATGGTGGCAAAATTGCCATGACAACAAATCAAGCATCATAATGTGTCAAGCAATGCGTCAATGCCAACTGAGGAGCATCAGCAGCAGCAGCAACAGTTGCTGCCTGCCAGTCGCATTACAACGTAATTGGCGAGAATTGTCAACACTTGGCCAACGGCAGGGAACAGGCTAACAGAGAGAGAGAGAGAGAGGGGTGGTGAGAGAGAAGACGTAGCTGAGACCCCCCCTTATGCCAAGCTATGCTCCACGACACCTTCCCATACTCGTCCATATCTCTGTCACTCTTCTCTATCACTCCCTCTCCCTCTCCCTCCCTCTCTCTGTCTGTCTTTGGTCCACGCAATTACCGATTACAGCCAAGTTTATGGCCTAACCGTTTTTTGTTTCTCTACCAATTGCCAATTGCTGCAATTTCTTAACGCATTTTTCCTGCCTGTCTCGCGTCGCGTCTTCTGCCATTTTATTGCCAATCTATGGCAAACTCTTTAAATATGAATGTGTGCGAACTGCTTTGGATCCAGTTCAATGTAGGGACATATAAATGATGTCTGGCAGGTCTTAATCAGAGGTTTAAGGTACAGTGAAGCCTCGCTGGCAGGACACAAAGTGAATGATAGAGGAGAGAATTGAAATCGATTTTAGAGAAACTTTTCTGATCAAGAAAGTTTGTTTAGAGTTGTTATAGAAGATTTCACTGTACAGAGGCTCATTTGTATTGAAAATGTAAATCGATTTTAGAAGAAAGCTGAGATCATGTAATAGGAGGTTTCACTGTAAGCAGAGTACTTTATATTGAAAAGCGAAATCCATTTTAGAAAAACTTCTCAACTGGGAAAGCTGAAAGGTGTGATGGAAGGGAGGTTTCACTGTACTTAAGACGTTTAATCTGCTTTAAGATATATAACTAATGATTATTATAGGGTATACAAGGTATTTATATGATATTTGTAGGGTACTTTACATATTTTTAGAACATATCCTATGTCTCAGGCAACTAGCTCGCAGCACAAATTATGTTTCCATCTCCCAGTTAAACACAAGACACACATCAGCTCAGCTGCTTGACCTGATCAAGAATGACTATATATGTCTATATATAGCTTATAACATGTTACAAAGATCCCCTTCAAGTTGATTGTACAATTTTTAATGATCAAAATGCATAATAGCTTTCAGTTTCAAAAAGACTTTCACAAATTTTATGCCCAAGATAATTAAAGTAAAATATATTTAGGCTTATGAAAGCAGCTGCATAATGGATGTTGGCCCAGAAGAGGGTCCAATCTATGGACGCAATTTAAAGTAATGCAGTAAATGGCATTAAAGATGGCCAAAAGCAGAAGTCCCCCCACTCTCTCTCTGTCTCTCGATCCCTCTCGCTGCCATGAAGGATGAAAATTGTCAACTGTTGGTAGTACGATAAAGGGGGATTGGCAGCGATATGTTGGCCCTTTTGCGGTGGTTTTCAGTTAACGTTTACGCCGTTACCAATGACAGTTGACGGTCTGTCAAACGAATATCTGTCAACAAGCTGAACATCGTTTTCAATTTCGGGACGTTTGCGCAAAATGTCAGCGAGAGAAAATTTATGTGACTCGATGTCTTCGACTGAAGCATAGGATATCCTCCTAGAGGATGGAGGCGATTAAAGTGCGGGAGAGAGAGAGAGAGAGAGAGTATCAAATTATCCATACATTGAAGCCGTATTTCTTAACGCTCGTTATATATATAGAGGCACTACTGGTAGCAGTGCAATCAACCAGACAGCCGACCTTCCATCAATCGATTCAATCGCATTCAACGCAAAGGGGAGACCTCAACATTTTTATGCGTCTGCATAATGAGTTGCAGTCGTTGTTGCAATTGTTGCTGCTGTTGTTGCAATTGCTGCCGCAGTTGTCGGTTGTTGATGTCGATGTCCTGTGTCTGTCAGTCAGTCAGTCGAGCTGCTGCTTCTGCGGCTGCTGCTGCTGCTGCTGTTGATTATCCCTTGACAGGGCATCAAATGCGAAAACGACCGCCCAATTTACATACAATGCACATCAATCCAATCCCACAACAACAAGAAGGTACTGTCACTGTCACCAGCCACTGCCACTGGCACTGCGCACCTTTGTGGCATCAGTTGCTTCTTCTTTTTTTGAAAGAAAAAAAAAAAAAGTTCCTTCCTTTCGGCTGGAATCTCTTTGCGTCTTTTGGGCCGCAACAATCAAGCGTACTTGTTGTCCAACTTCAACTTCAACTCCAATTCGAGCTCCGATGGCAACAAGTTCAGCCTTAGCGGCCATGACACAAAGATTGACAGCATGTCGTCGCTGTTTGGAAACCTGATTGACATGAGTAATCAAGCAGCCGAAATGTGCCCACAACAAAAAAGCCAGAAATGACACTGACAACCAACCAATCCAGAGGAACAACAACGACGACGACGACGACAGCATCCAAGCGCTGACAGGGCGCTCAGTGGCTGGCCAGCAATCAGAGGATCAGCTTAAAGTGGGCTCTGGATATATAGTATATATGTATATAGATAGAGGATGAGGTCGTAGCTGCAATCTTGAGGTTCTTTTGGTGCTCTTCAAGTCAAATGAACTAGTTCAGCGACGAAACAAATTCACTTTCACTTTCCACTTCTATAACATATATTCCAGGGAAATCTTCTATATATAGATATTTAAGGGTTATCTTCTATATATATATATCTTACATATCTGACAGACAACCTGAAGCCACAATTATTGTTAGTTCCCAGAGATAAGTCTGGGTTTTCTGCCTCATATCCGATTGTCAGCTAATTTACGCATCAAATGCAAATTGTATTCAGCTGAGAATATGGGCAAAGTCCTGTGGATTACACGCAGTACTCGGAGTAGACAAGAAGAACACATCCAATTCCATTGTCAACTCATCGTTTCGTTATTCGCCTTTGATGAAGGCGACACGACGACATTGACAGACGGCTGGCGATTGACTTCTGACAGACAGCAGCCACTGTGGCTGCCACTGCAGATCAGCCAGAAAGACAGAGAGAGAGAGAGAGAGATCTTGGACAGGGGGGATGAAGGAGGAGGAGGAACAGACAATTCTGATGACTTTTTGTCAGGCTGATTGACGTCAACGAGTCGACATACTCGTCTGCCCAGGCATATAAATCTTGAAGCCTCGTTTGTTGCCCCATCTTCGAATCGGTCTTTGGCTTTGGCTTGGGGCGATCTGAAGCTCTCAGGGATTACGGATGGACAGACAAGCAGGAATGACCATAAACAATGCCAGTTTAAATTGGCCGATCGATGGCACAATAAATTGTACAATGAATTACTATTCGTGGATTTCATTTAAATTAATAAAAATGCCTGGCGGAACATTCGAATAATCGTAACAGTTTCTGTTTGTTTCTTTTCTGGGGCGAAAGTAAAAGCATTGAAACATTTTCGAACTTGAACTAAACTGGGCGTAACTAACTACTATTCGAAAGTAGGTTCAAAGTTAACCCAATCTGAGGGTATAAAAACGAGTAGCTGTACCCAGTTTAGGCACAGTTCGCTTGGGTTTAGAGTTCAAACAACGCCTTAGCTTAGATCAGCACTTGAGTCTGCAGCAGCACCATGGTCCTTAAGGTGAGTTGCAGCTGCAGGGAATCCTTTGGACATCCTGGCTACTAACTATGATTATCCTTTCAGATATTCGCAGTGTTCTCCTTGGTTGTGGCCTGTGTGGTTATACAGGCGGCTCCTTTCCATGGCGGAGCCACCAGCCATGCCTCAGTGCATCTGGTTTCCCACGACGATCATCACGCTCATCATCAGCATGAGCATCACGAACATCATGATGATCACCACGATTCGCATGCCGAATACAACTTCAAGTACGGCGTCAAGGACCACAAGACGGGCGACATCAAGGAACACAGCGAACATCGCGATGGCCACAAGGTGACTGGACACTACGAGTTGATCGATGCTGATGGTCACAAGCGCACCGTCCACTACACCGCGGACAAGCACAAGGGTTTCGAGGCCCAGGTGCACCGTGAGAAACTGCATCATTATGTGCCCGAACACCATGCCCACCACGGACACAGCGGCTACGAGGGCGGCAAGGTGGAGTTCGAGCAGCATTCCGATGCTGGACATGGCCACGAGGACTACCACTCCCACCACGGACACGGTCACCATGGCTCCAGCTCCCACGGCTTCACCCTGAAACAGGAGCACGGACATGGACACGGACACGAGCACCACGGACACGAGCACCACGCCTACGAGCACGTTGCTGAGCACGTGCCCGAGCACGAGTCTGGACACGAGGCTGCCTACGAGGTGGGCCATGACTTTGGGCACGACTTCGGACACGATGCAGGATACGAGCATGCCTACGAAGGACATGAGCACAGCTATCACTAAGTGGAAATGCTATTGATTGTTGTGATCTCTCATAGAAAATGTAGTACCAAATATTATTATTATATGCAAATAAATCCAAGCAACGTTTTTCCAAAGTGAAAGCAAAAGAAGGACCTTCTCTCTATACCTTATCCTTAAGCAAGGATTAGCAGGGTTACACACATATTTCTGAAGTTTCCTGCTGTAAATTTCTCCTGATTAGCAAATGGATTTCCGGCTGAAGGTTAGCCGCAAACTTTCATAACTCCAAACGTAATTTACTATCGCTCAACTTAGAGAGCAACCCCCATTAACAAAATTCAACCCAAAAAACCCAAAAAAAAAAAGGAAAAACAAAAAAGAAAAACATATTTATCACTTACCACACAAATTCAGATTGCGCGACGCAGAAAATATACAGAAGAAAAAAAAAGAATGCGATAATAAATAAATATAATAGCGAGTGCAATTTTCGCACTATATTTTATGTATAATATATAAAATGCGTGCCACACACACATATAGAGGACGCACATCCTTGAAACGTATAAAAATAATAAATTACTTCAATAGCTGGATAACTGGGGTGAAGAGCAAAGGGGAAGCTGTGCAAGGATCGGGCTGGAGGAGCGTTTATTATGCGCACAATAAACGCGGCGGGCGCAGTGGCGACATAAATTAAATTTATGATGCTTATAAATATTCCACAGTCATTTGTAATATAGCGAGTGGGGGGCACGCCAGGATAACGCAAGGATGCAGCCTGTCTGCCGAACAAATTGTACGGCAACGGGGGTAGAAAAAAACAACACACACAAACACACACATAAATAAAGGAAGGCCGCAAAATAAGCGCTGATTTATGAATATGAAACGAGTAGGCAAAAAATTGTCCCTAGGTCTATCAAGCATTTTATGAGCGAACTTCAAAGACAAATCATCTATATAAAAGTCGTAAAAGTGCTCCAAAGTTTCCAGCATACATATATATACACCTTATAGAGGCCATAATCAGTTATCAGTTATCAGATGGAAGAGCCTCAAGCAAACGTTCAACACATCTTGATTTATATGCGTATCGCAACTCATTCGCCAGGATCTCAGGGATGACCCAAATTCCCCTAAACCCTTGTCGAGAGGGTAGCTCATATCACATAACTCTGGGATTTAATTTGTTTAAGTGCATAAATCAGGATTTATATAGCATATGCTG
The DNA here is from genome assembly GCA_035045065.1 of Hirtodrosophila trivittata. Classification (NCBI taxonomy): domain Eukaryota; kingdom Metazoa; phylum Arthropoda; class Insecta; order Diptera; family Drosophilidae; genus Hirtodrosophila; species Hirtodrosophila trivittata. The sequence continues at coordinate 1,196,303 of JAWNNK010001445.1, read as the reverse complement.
AATGATAAAAAAGGATGAGTATGTTATAACAGAGGCGTTAGATACACAGATAAATTATATTCCAACTTCGAACTGTATAAAGTTATTTGTACTATTTTTATGATATATATTTTACTTTATTTATTTTTTATTTTATTTGAATTTATTTATTTTTGGTTAATTTTATTTATTTTTCATTATAATATTAATTTTATTTATTTTTTATTTTTATTTAATTTTAGTTATTTACAATCGACGACAAATTGAATTAATAAAGAAATATTTATAAAAATATAAATTAATAATAATAATTATAATATAAGTTAATATATTATAAATATTTATATAGTGAAAAATATTTAAATTTATTTATTTTTAAAATTTTTTATTTTACCTATTTTTTATTATAATATAGTATTAATTATATTTATTTTATATTTTTATTTTATTTATTTACAATCGACGACTTAAGAAATCAATAAATAAATATTTTTAAAATTTAAATACAAATAAAAAATAAATAGTAAAATTAAAAAGTATAAAAAAATAATAATAATAAAATGTATAAAATGTCTGTCTACAGGAAATATTGTATAGAATATATATAATACTAAGGTAGAAATTATAGTTCAGATTTAAAAAAAATGTTTGATAAAAACTGCAATCGATTTTCAGATCCTTCAGCTTCATCCTATTCTCACTTCTAGTTCTGCTTTGGTTACTCTCATTGGGATAACTGAAACAATAGCTTAAAATCTCGAAGAATGATTCCAATAATTCCAATACCGCATATATATACATAACAATAAACATAAATAATATTAAATCTAATAAAATCTTTACCCATTTTCAGTTCGTCTCTTGGTAATTTTATTTATACAAAATAATATTTTTTCACATTTTAAAATAAATCTTAATCTTTTCTATATATATGCATTTATACAAAAAATGTATATAAATCTGTTTTTTATGGGTCTATCATTTCTTAGAAATAAATGAGAAATTATTGTTATTAAAATTAAATGAATTAACATATTAATTTTTTTCTTTCAAGCAGCTCCGTTTAACTGTTCAATTTCTTTGTGAGCTGCGACAGTTTTGCTTTAAATTTTTATACAGGTTTTTATTATTGTCGATTTATTCACAGAATTTTATAATGTTTCTGTGCAATTTTCGTTTACGATTCGAGTAAATAAAGTGATTAAGTCATTAAATGAAAGCAAAGGCTTTTAAAAGCGTATTTTTATTTTATTTATACGTTTGTATGGCAGGAAATAGAAATCTATAAAAAGTATAAATTATAAAGTCAATGAATAAATTGTGATTTCAATCAAGAAAGATTAACTTAAATGTAATTGCTGTTTATTTAAGCTTATCGAAAAGCTGATCTGTGTTTTTGTTGTTTTCGAAGTGGAGGCGACAGTAAATTAGCTCCAGTTAATAAATGAATGAGCATTCAATGAGAATTCAACATAAATTCAATGCTTGACATATTTCAATTAAAGTTTATTTATTTATTTATCAACTGGAGTTTAAAATTATTTAATTTAACTTCCAAGGAGCGTAAAAATCTCAGCTAAACATCGTAAATTAAGTTGATTGCGATTTATTTGTGCTGCCGCAGAAAAAAGTGACCAAAAATTTCGACAGAATCTTAAAAATGTTACCGACTAGTTGACCAGGTTTGAAAGCCAAGTTAGCAAACGCGTTGATCATTTGCAATGCAAATTGTTTTCTGGTTGGCTCGCTAAAGCGCATAAAATAAAGTAAATATATATTTTATGTTTCACTTGTCGTCGTTTAATGCCATAAAAATGGGTATGTGTCTTATTAACTGATGAGGCTGTCGTTTAAAATACACAAAACCGGTATGGCACCAGCCAACCCAAAGAGCCACCGAAAGATACCAAAGGCCCAAAGCCCCAAACAGAGACAAGAGCCAACTACCAACTGGCGGGCAGCCTGACTCTCTGACTGGCTGACTGGGCGCCCCCAATACAGCCGCCCGTTACCTGGCTTGGTGTCATTAATTTTGGAATCGTAAAGCCCACAATATGTCAAATGAGACCACACAACGTCGTAAAATTCAAAGTTTATGGCACTCACTCAGTTCCAGCCCAGGTTTCGGTTTTCATTTGGAATTGGTTTTGGCTTTGGTTTTAACTTTGGCTTTGGCTTTGGTTTTGGTCTGAGGTTCGTTCGGTTGCTCTTTGAATTTTATTTTTATTTTATACTATCAAAGTTTGGCGTTTTTAATGATTTCGCTTTAGGTGCTGCTGCCCTGTCTAAATGTGTTGCGTGTTTCGGTTTATAAACGCTTGCCACAAAATTAAGCGTAACTTATTTGTCAAGTCGGTTAAGATTTCGTATGTATCTCGTATTTGGAATACAAAAAACGTATCACTTAACATTCAAAACGTGTTATCAATACATGCGGCAACTGGCAACTGGCAACTGGCAACTTAACTAATTAGTTAGTCACTACGGCTTGGATTATCTATAAGAAATTATCTATCAATAGAACTTTGAACAACATAAATTATTGCAGAGATCTTCAATCAAATTTATAGATTCACAATTAATATAGAAAAACTTTAACTGAATTTTAGTTGATAGAATACTTTTAACCCATAGAATTGCAGTGCAACGCGTTGTTTTCTACAGCGAATTCCTTATGGATCCCAGAGCTAATCTAAGAGCGAATTCTAAAGCGACTGTCAGAGCGAATTCCATAGCGAAAGTCAAAGCGACCGCGAAGCAAATCCCAGAGCATCTGTCACAGCGAATTGCGGAGCGACTGCAGGCAAATACCAAAGCGAATTCCAGAGCGTGTTACGGAGCGAAAACCAGAGCGCATCCCAGAGCGAATTCATAGGATCCAGAGATCAAGAGCGGTTGCAAGAGCGAATTACAGGGCGAGCCGGAAAGCAAGCTACGCAGCGAATTCAAAAGTGAATCACGGGGCGAATCCCAGAGCAAATCACAAGGCGAATTGCATGGCGTATACCAAGGCGAATTCAAAGCGAATTCCCACAGGCATACGTACTTTCTATATATCTTAATAACTTCTAAGTTTAACAGCAAATTAAGGAAAGAATTTGTAGGAATTAAGGAAAATTAAGTAAATTAACAAGATTTAGGCATTATATTAGATAAAATTAACCGATTTTAGGCAGCATCATTTAGTGGAAGGCCGCACATAAACCAAGTAGGGTATAACCTAAGCAAGTGTTAGAACCATATATTTTGCTTATGAATAGTTTTAGCTGCATGCAAAACAAAATGCAATAGACAGGATCGGCAGCTAGTGTGATAATATCTTATATAAGGATATAATAAAGATGATATATATATAAATGATAAGATTGAACTCTCCACAATATAGTTTCAAAACTGAAGAAAAGGTAAAGGTAAGTTAAAGTAATACAGAAGCCACATATGTCTAGAGGGAGATCTGTGCGATCTCTGGCAAATACTATGCCAGAATATATAAGATTGCACTTGAGTTATGTAATTGCAGTTTTGATATGCACGCGTATATATTGAAATCGGTATAATAGCTAACGTAATAACTACTTTATTGTAGGTGTCAGTTCTAGTTAAAGCTCAAAACAGAGGCTGAAACAAAAAAATGTCAGTTTCAATGCGATTGTAACATATGCCCCAATGGCATAATAATAATCTTAAATGGTTTATAATAACCATAAATGTTTGAAATGTATGTGCCAAATGCCTTTTGGTCGCTTGGTCACTTGGACGCTTGGACACTTGGACGCCGAGAGTAGTCGTCAGAGGCCGGAGCGGGCGCACAGAGTGGACAAGCGACTGGATGGCCAAGTGGAGTGCCACAGCGTGGGGTCTCTACAGTGCCTCCCCTCGTGATGCACGGACCCAGGTCTGTTTGGTCTCTGGGACAGTGGAACACAGCTGAATGCATGAAAATTGTTTATGAGCGATACGTGTGTGTGTGTCAGTGTGTGTGCGAGTGTGTGTGCATGTTTGGATCTGTGGTGTGTTTGAAATTTAACTGATTTTTAATGTGCATGCCGACGGGCGGAGGCGACTGTGAGGCTTGTGGGCGGCACACACACACACACCACACACACAGAAGTCAGATAAATAATCACATGGGGGCATTACTTTGGGGTCGCCGTTTGCATTAGCCAATTTGCGGCAGTTTATTGCTGGAAAACATTGGCATGATTGGGGGGCTACTGTTTAATAAACTCGTTGATTTATGGCTAATTAAATTAGTTGCCATATTAATTTATGCTTGTTTACGCGCTCATGCGCAATACTCCTACCAGTATTATTATTATCATAGTTTGTAGTTGTAGTTGTAGCTGTAGCATAGCCTCAATGGGTCATTGCTACAGTCGCTGTTTGCCTCTGTTTGTTTGAAGTAAGCTCAGTGAGTGGATTTCATGATTAATGATCTATGTACGTATACATTTTGGGCTTTTGGCCACTTTCTGTGGTAACCCTGAAGTTATTCAGTTATGAGAACTATGCAACGCCCTATAGCTGTCAGTTAATGTATGTTGTATCACGTTTTGGTAGCTTCCATCAACTCATCATCATCCTCAATGTGTCCAAGGCGCTTAAACATTGTTTATGGCATCACTTGCCTTAAGGCTAAAACACAATCGCAGCGCAAGTCGTGCTAAATTGCCCTGCCCAGGGGCCTTTGGGTGTTAACCACACACACACACATGTATACGTATAAGAAAAGCGCATTTTTGTTGGGGTTTGCTTATCCCCAAATTGCAATCAGCTTAATAATAGGCTCCCCTCATCGTTAATGCTGATTATGGGTTACTCTTACTCACAGTGAATGCTTTTTTTATGTTGTTTTGTTTTGTTTTTGCCGCTTTACGCACGGCAATTAACTATGTTGTTTAGTGTAAAGCATAGTGTAATGTCTGACTTGTCTATAACTTTCGCTTCTCGTGACTGACAAGCTCTGAAACTATTTACAACATTGAGAAAAGGTAACTGAAAATTTGTATTTCGTCTTAGATTTGCCTCACTTTGAGGCAGCAACTGGGACAACCTATTGGTGCCACATTTGGAGCAGACCAACTCAATTTAGGCTTAGACATGTTCCAAGCTAATTGATGAATATTGATCAAAATTGATATTGAATTCATAATCAATTTTGAAATGTTATCATAGAACTTGATGCAATGCACAACACAATTATGCAATCAGTTTATACAAATATCAATGTCTGATTTCATATATATATATATATATGTATATAAAGTAGTATTTAATGTTTGTCATGTAATCAAAATTAATTTCAATATGATTGATATGATTTGGCCAAAAAAACAAAAAGAGCTTTCAAAAAAGTTTTGCGCATAATAAATCATCGAAACATAAACGTGCACGAGGCACACATTAGTCAAAGGCAAAGGCACTGGCAGAGGCAGAGTCAAAGGCAGTGGCAGAGGCAGTGCAAGCGAGGGGCGATGAGAGGGGGAAGAGGGGTGGGGACAGTCTTTATGATTATTATGAGCATTGTTGTTGCTGGGAAAACGCATAAACATTTTACAGCACAAACAATTAACTAAAAATAACATAAAAGAGTAGGCAGTGACCCAGACGGGGCCAAGACACTACCACACACACACTGCCACACACACACAACGCACATACTACCACACACACACTCACAGAAAAATGATTAATGAACGTCCCAATAGCATTTCGGGAAAGTTACATAAATTAACACATGTCTTTGCCGTAATGAGTCGACTCTTAGTAGTATCATTCCCCCTCCCCCCTCCCCCCTTCCGCCCCTTTTCAAGCCAAAGGCGGTAAAACTAGTTAGTATAATGGTTGTGCCACATATTATATACTTTCCTTCTCTTTCTCTCTTTCTGTCCTACCTCTTTTCTTCCTACTTGTTGGACAAGTGTATAAGACTTTATGCTAGATTAATACCAAAAAAATTTGTAGAATTCAGCAGTCAAATAATTTGACTTTTCAGATTATTCAGAAAGTTAATTCTTAGCTTGGATTTAGTTTTAGAATTGTTCTGCCATATTTTGGCTAGAGTTTGGTCAACTTTTGGCTATAATTTGGCTAGAGTTTAGCTATACTTTGGTTACAGCTTAACTATAGTTTTTCTATAGTCGAGAAGTGTTTGGCTATAATTTGGCTTTAGTTTGGCTATAATTTGGCTATAGATTAGCTAGAATTTGGCTATAGTTTAGCTAGAATTTTGCTATAGTTTGTCTACAGTTTGGCAGTAGTTTGGCTACAGCTTAACTATGGTTTGGCTATAGTTTGGACAGAGCTTAGCTATAATCAGGCTATTCTTCGGCTATAGTCCAGCTATAATTGGGCTATACTTTGGCTAGAATGTGGCCATAGTTAGGCTAACTTTGGCTAGAGTTTGGCTATACTCTAGATATGGTTTTGAGGTATAGTTTGACTATATCATAGCTATAGTTCGGGTAGAGTATGGTTACAGTTTGGATACGGTTTGATCATACTTTGGATATAATTTGGCTATACTTTGGCTATATGCTTTGGCTGTAGTTGAGGCATACTTAGCTATAATTTGGCTATATTTTGGTCATACTTTGGCTTTACTTCGGCTAGTAGTTTATAGTTTGGCTACAGTTTGGAAGTATATGACTCTAAGTATGGTTTTGCTATAGTATGGAAATAGCTTAGCTATAGTTTGGTCATAGTTCGGCTATATTTCGGCTATTGTTTGGCTATAGTCTCTCTATAATTTGGCTAGCATTTGGCAGTAATTTGGCTTCAGCTTAGCTTTGCTATTGCTATAGTTGAGGTACAGTTTGGGTATAACTTAGCTATAGTTCGGATAGAGTTTGGCTGTAGTTTGGCTATACTTTGGTAAGGCTTACCTATATTTTGGCTATAACTTAGCTAGACTTTGGCTGTTGTTAAGCTACAGTTTGGTTATAGAGATTAGCTCTACTTTGGATATAACTTAGCTGTAACTTACCTATAGTTCGGCTATAGTTTGAGTACAGTTAAATCACATTTTCTTTAAGTAAAATTCAATTTTAATCCAGCAGCCCTTAGTGGCTCTTTAGAGAGTGAAAAAAAGTACAGCTCTTAATGCTTTAGGTGGTAATCCGAAGGCTAAAACGTGATGCGGGCCAAAGAATTGGCCCATCTGCAAATCTGGCCACGTCTGTCACAATCTTTTTTGTAGGTTTGTAAACAACAAGTCCAAAGCAAATAAGTAGGAACGCTTTGAGCTGGAGTCGCTAACTAAACAAGAAGAGCTGCTTGAAGTGGGTTTACTTGACTAAATGATATGCTATATCTTATGGAACTTAAAGTCTATATATATTTATGATCTATAGGAATCTATATATGTATGTTAAGAGATGTTTGATAAGCTGTTCTACAAAATATAGTCAGAGTTGCCTTGTTTATATGCCCTTTGCTTGTAGCTTGCACTCTACAGAGTATATCAAAATAAGGGCAACTCTGGAGCTGGAGCTGTAGCTGTAGCTGGACCTGACAGGGTTTATATTTGCAGGAGAGGCCAGAGAGTGGGCTAAAACAAAAGTAAAAAAATTTCTATATGCAGAGAGGGGGTAACAAAAGGCCAGGCAACAGCAGCAGCAGCAGCAGCAGCAACAAATGAAAATGCTAAGTTCATTCAAATGGGGCAAGCTGGAAAGTGCGGCAATAAAAAATGTGTGCACATGTGCCCCCAGGACAGTTCACAGATAGTCTAACACACACACACACACACACACACACACACACACAGGGTACACACACTGAGCATACGTGTACGTGAGCACAAAAGGCACAGACCCATATCCCAGGCTCAGTTGCAGAGCCCAGTTCCAGTCCCAATCCCAATCCCAGTCCCAGTCCCTGGACCGGGCAGACACTAATTCGATCTGATAATCATGGAGTCCCGCCAAAGGGCATGAATTGTAATTTCCTCTTTCGCGGAATTAACTGTCGGCCCTGTCGCTTGGTCGGTTGGCTTTGTAGCGGTGCTTTTGCAAAATTTATTTTTCTCTTCAGTTGTTCTTTTTTTACCTCTGTTTCTTTTTCCCATATTATTGTTGTTTTTGTTTTTCTGTTTTTGGTTTTTGTTTTGTTCACAACTTTTGAAAAACAGTCAACATCAGCCCCATTCAGGCATTGTTTTCTGCCCAGGCGCTTTTGTATTTATGTGTCATATTTATATTTATTTATTTAAAACATTGTTTCTCCCTCTCTCTCTCTTTTTATACGCTTCCTTTTTTATCAGTCATGTGCATCCGCTGCCACTGCAAGAGCTGAAATGCCTGGCAGCCATTTATTGTACATGTTTTTCTGTTTTGTTAACATCATATTATCCTTTGAAGTTTAGATATGCGATGTAGTTATTATATTGGAGCATTGTTTATGAATCGCCTCCTAAATATGTCCAATTTATTAATACGAAACGCGGCTTGCGGCTAAAATATATGCGAAGCGCTGGAGGCGGAAGACTGGTAGAATTCATTGAGGTTTTCATATAAAAATATATTAATGTATTACAAATAAATAAAAATTAAATTAATTATGTAATTTTCTGTTAAAAAGCAGTTTTCGCTTTTGATTAAAATCACTTTAAAATTATTTATAAAATTGGGAAACATTAAATTGTATTATTTTATTCTTCCCTTCAGTAATTATTTCTGCCAGCAACTATTTTGTTGGCTGCGAAGCATTTAATTGAATTAATTGTTAATAAATTCATCATTATTTTTTATTTTGAGAAAATTAAGCTTCAATAAGTTACGTATATTAAAAAGAGTCACCAGCAAATTCCTCTAATGGGAAATATTTAATTGAATAAATATATTATAAGTTTTATTTTCTTTTGATAAATTAAAGTCTGATAAATTACAATAAGAATCTTTCAACCTGCAACTGATTCTTATACTGGGAATAATTGAATTTGAATAATAATTTTAATACTTATAATTTTATTGCATTAATTTTAATTTTATTTTATTTATTTAGAAAAAAATGTTAAATAAAAATAAATTTCGATATAATGCGATTTAAATAATATTTTTCACCAATAAGCTTTTGCTGGGGAAAATTATTATTATTAATTTTAATTTTTTGTATTTTATTTTATTTTATTTATTTTGTTTTTGTATTTTAGTTATTTATTTTATTATATTATTTTATTTTTTTTATATAATTTTTTATTTTATTTTTATTGAACTTCTATTTTTTATTTGAGTTTATTATACTAATTTTTTATGTCATAATTTATTTTCTCTATTCTTGTAATAAATTAAAGTTCGATAAATTATAAAATAATTTTTCAACATTTAACTACTTTTTTATTATTCTTGTTTATATTTTTCATTATAATTTTATGATCTGTTATAAAATTTCGATTTCCACTATTTCTAAAAAAATTAAATGTATAAGTTTGATTACAAATTTTTCAATCAGCGAATATTTATAGAGAATACCATACAAAAAAATAATTGAAAGTTAATTTTATTTATCAAACGTTTAACAGAAAATGCCCAAAAAAGGAGCGAATCGTGCATTCCTCTGGCACATTTTATTCTATTAAGGTACAAAGACATCTAAAATAACAGTCTTGTAGCAATGGGAGACGTGTAATAGCTCAAAGCGAACAGCTGGTAGAATCTGTCAGAGGGCAATAAACAATAATAATTCAGAGGGAAAAACAACATTTTGCCAAATGCTACAAATAGACAGAAAGAGAGGAGAAGAGGAGAAAAGAATGGAATAGAATAGAAGTGAAGACTGAATCGGAAGCATCAAAAGCAGAAAGTTGTTTTATTTTTTATTTTTATTTTTTGCTTGGAACGAGGGGAACAATTTTTTTGCACTGGGGTAAAAATAAAATCAGCATTTTTAGTAGTTAATTTAATTTATTGCAGCATTTTTATGGTTGACTTTATTGCATAATAAAACATAATTTACTGCGCCATTGAGACTTTTGCGTTTGCGTCGATGATTCTAAAGCCCAGCCATGTTCCATGGAGCAACCGGGCCAGCCCAGCGTCGGACAGAGAGCGGGAAAGGGTGAGGGTACGGCATTGGGTCGGGACAGAGAAAAATTTTGGGTGAGACAGAGGAATCGACGGTAACTGGAGAGGCTGAGGCTGAGACTTTGACTGTGACTTTTTGTTTACGGAACGTTTTGGGGGCGTTGTGTTGCATGCCTCCTGGGCGCAGATGGTAGTTTAACATACATATGGCTGTGCGTGTGTGTGTGTGTGTGTGTTATGGGTGTGTTTGAAAGGCTGTAAATACATAGCACATATTGGTTTCTGATTAAAGCAGAAATATGTCGGTTGATTGCGGCTTCTTAACGAATGCGATGATTTATATGCACATAAGAAGCTACTGGACTTTTGTGCACAAGCGATACCCTACCTTAGGGACTATTAACTATCGGCTGGAGTTCGTCCCAAGAAACCTTGCTAAGGGTACATTCAACTTAACCCCTGGTATTTGATTATATCACTCACCCTGCAGCAGCATTGTGTGGCATTTGCAACTTGTAGCAGAGTCATTTGATTTAAGCACCAATTAAGAGCAGAACATCAACACATTGACACATCATGAACACAATGCCAGAGTCCTACCACAACATAACCGACTTTCCGAGTGGGACCCACCGCTGGGTGCGACACAAACATTCCATCAGAGAATGGCATATATTTCATTCAGTTCAGGCCATCAAATGGAATTGCATCACTGGAGCGTGCTATAAAAGCCCAGAGAGTCCTCCAGGGGTCAACAGTCAGGAGCTGAGCCCTCAACAATATGCACCTACAGGAATTGTTATTGGTCGTGGCCGTATTACTGCCACAATCTATGAGGGCCCTACGCTATAGCCAGGGCACTGGCGATGAGAACTGTGAAACCCTCAAATCGGAGATACATCTCATCAAGGAGGAGTTCGATGAGCTGGGACGCATGCAGCGCACCTGCAATGCGGATGTGATAGTGAACAAATGCGAGGGTCTGTGCAACAGTCAGGTGCAACCCTCAGTGATAACTCCGACGGGGTTTCTGAAAGTAAGTAGACAAACCTCTTAATATACTCTTACGATATTTAACTTCGATTGCTAACTAGGAGTGCTACTGCTGCCGCGAAAGCTTCCTAAAGGAAAAGGTCATCACTCTGACCCATTGCTATGACCCGGATGGCACTCGCCTCAACTCCCCGGAGATGGCCAGCATGGACATACGCCTGAGGGAGCCCACTGAATGCAAATGCTTCAAATGCGGCGATTTTACGCGCTAAACGCACTCGCAGAAATAACAAAAGAAATAAAGTTCCATTTTCCAAGAACTTTTAGCCAAAAAAATATTCTGTTGTTTGCGTTATTTACCTTCCAGCATTCCACGCAATCTGTTGCGAATTTTTGCTGCTGTTGCATACACAATTTATGGTTTTCCAATCCATTTCCCCTGGAGGCCTGCATTGATTAGAATATTCGAACTTGCAGCTGATCTATTGCACAGAGAGTTATTCCAGTCAAAACCCTTTCAATTGGAATTCATATACACATCTGGTATTCAATACTTCAAATTGGGCATATTGGCTGCGTAAATGTACCAAAATGGGTAAATAATGTTGGTACATTTGTGTTTAGGTACGAAATTGGTACATTTGATACAAATTTCAACTTCCATTCTATAAAATTAGTTTAAGTGCGTTTTACGTGTTGATATTTGAAAGCTCTCTCTTAATCCCTCTCAAGTGGAGAGTTTGTCTGCAAGTCTCCCCTCACACTCTCTCTCCCACTTAATTCGACACAGCTTGCACCGCTGACCGTCTTTAGCTGCGCTCTCAATGCAGACTAAATTCTGATGCTTTTTGTTTAATGACAATTGATCAGTGAAAGTGAGAGCGAGAGAGCAAGTATTAGCTCGTGTTTAACTCTTTTGGCACGCGCCGATTATGAAGCAAGCGACAGGGCAACAATGTAAAGAAATAGATGAAGCTTGTGATAAAGAGTTCGACATTCCTATGCATGTGGCTCTGTGTATGCATATGTGTAAGTTAAGTTCCCGTTAATAATTACACTACGCCACAAAGTAAAGGTTTGAGAACTAATTGCCGAAGCGTGGCTTAGATAATAGATATATTTATTGCTGGAAAGTTATTTTCCCAAACATTTGCAGAATTTCAATGCATATTTATGTCGGTCGATCGCCTTGGCTTGGCTGCAAGCTACCTATCTCATAGTCCATTAATTGGACTATACTTAAGATCAGTTTTCTATATGCATAAGAATGTGCGCTGTACGTAGTACGTACACAACCTGCAGGCTAGGCACACACCCATTTTGATCATATCCGTAAGAGAGTGTGTACCCAGCATAATGCGATGCTTGAGCATCGAAAGGTGCGTGACTCGATCGGTGGGTTGTCCAACGGACCATGCTCTCTTCAGCGAGAGAGAGTGAGAGGAGAGGGAGGGAGAGAGGTGGGGAGTATCGCTAATGCATGTTATATATAATTTATATTGTGTCGGCACGTTGCGCAGTTGTTGATGGAGCAACTGACACGATGCCACCCAACAATGTGCCGCACACTTCCCTGCCAGCTGAAGGCTGAACTCTGAATTCTGAAGGCTGCCACGGCTCCGGCTCCGGCTCTGGGTCTTGGGCTGTTGTTAATGGGCGTGTCAACTAAATTATGAGTTTCGCACAGTGGGACGAACAGAGGAGAGATGAGAGTGAAGGGAGAATGGACAGTGGGACAGACACCAGTGATTATATGGATAACAGCAGCAGCAGCAGCAGCAGCGGAATGCTTAAGTAAATTACAGTGCGTGCAAATGTGCTTGTGAACATGAAATTATAATTTAGCCTGAAACTGCAGCAAGCGGCTGCAAAATGCGCAGCAATTTACAATTAACCGATGTTAGGGTAGGGTATGCACACTTACTTTTTAATCAACTGGAGGACGACCGAGCTGCACCGGGAAGTACCACAACATACAACATATATTCCATATGTATAAGATTGGCCATAAGAAAAGTAACAACTAGGGACAGGCTCCTTTCAGCGCTTAAAAGCAGTTTATACTTGATTATTATGTTTTTTCTCTTGCTGTTGTTGTTGTTGTTGTTGAGACCTGTTTCCGGGTGGGTAAACATCGACAGAAAAGAGTATTAGCTACATTGTAAGCAGTATCGTGCCTTGCTACCTAATGAGTTAATTTAACAGTTACAATCGCTTCAAAACATAAACTTAGGCAAGAGACTTTAGGTATAAAATTGCCATAGAAAAAGAGCGAAGGAAACATTTTGGTTACATTGTAAGTTAACATTGAAAGTTGTTAAGAAAATGAATAAAGTTAATACCTAGGTAATCACTTTCGACTAGGGATATATTCTATATGTATATATACTCTATAATTTCAGGTTTATACAAGATTAGGTAAGACTTTACGTTTAAAATTGTCATAGAAAAGGAGGGAAGGAAACATTTTGGTTACATTGTAAGTTAACATTGAAAGTTGTTAAGAAAATTAATAAAGTTACTACGTAGGTTATCATTTTCGACTAGGGATATGTTCTATATGTATATATACTCTATAATTTCAGGGTTATATAAGATTACGTATAAAATTGCCATAGAAAAGGAGGAAAGGAAACATTTTGGTTACATTGTAAGTTAACATTGAAAGTTGTTAAGAAAATGAATAAAGTTAATACGTAGGTTATCATTTTCGACTAGGGATATATTCTATATGTATATACTCTATAATTTATATAAGATAAGGTAAGACTTTACGTATATAATAGAGGAAGATAGAAAAGGAGCGAAGGAAACATTTTGGTTACATTGTAAGTTAACATTGAAAGTTGTTAAGAAAATGAATAAAGGTAATACTTAGGTTATCGCTTTCGACTAGGGATATATTCTATATGTATATATACTCTATAATTTCAGGTTTATATAAGATTAGGTAAGACTTTACGTATAAAATAGAGGAAGATAGAAAAGGAGCGAAGGAAACATTTTGGTAACATTGTAAGTTAACATTGAAAGTTGTTCAGAAAATGAATAAAGTTAATCCTAAAGTTATCATTTTCGACTAGGGATATATTCTATATGTATATATACTCTATAATTTCAGGTTTATATAAGATAAGGTAAGACTTTACGTATAAAATTGCCATAGAAAAGGAGGAAAGGAAACATTTTGGTTACATTGTAAGTTAACATTGAAAGTTGTTAAGAAAATGAATAAAGTTAATCCTAAAGTTATCATTTTCGACTAGGGATATATTCTATATGTATATATACTATATAATTTCAGTTATATATAAGCTTAGGTAAGACTTTACGATTATAATTGCCATAGAAAAGGAGGGAAGGAAACGTTTTGGTTACATTTAAAGTTAACAATTTGAGTGAATGAATAAAACTTAAGACTTAAGATATATCCTATAGGAAGTATCATGTATAAGTTCAGTTATATATACACATTTAATAGGAAACTAAGTATATATTTGAGTATGGAAGGCAGGCTATGATTATTATAATAGATCTTTATAGCCTATAGATCAAATCTAGATATCGTATAATACCCTATACAAAGTTGAGTACATTGTTATCGAGGAGACGCCCATTGCGTGTGTCTATCTTGATTTAATATATATGCAGATTATTGTATAATGAAACAAGCTGGTACTAAGTACATATAATTAGAGATAGACAATAGATACTGCTATAAATAGATGCATATTAGATATGGGAATATGCATGCAATCTGTCTCTTATTGAACACTAAATACACTCATTTATTAGCATAATAATACCTTTAAGACTTGTCTTTGTCTCGATTTGAAAAATCGTTGCATATTAATAAGATATAAATTAAACGGAGCAGCGTGTGTTTCGGATACGGTTGGCTCTTCCGACTCCGTCCCGGAGTCTGTTTAATAAATGGATGTTAATTAATAACAAATTTGATATAAAAAACAAAAGGGAGAAAAAACATACTTTTTGTGTTCGAATGCGTTGATATTGGCAATTAATTTCCAGCTTGATTTCTATTCGATTTGTATATTATATATATATATATATATAATTTGTTTGCTGATTTGCATGGTTTTGCAATTAATATTAAAATCTGTCTGTCTGTCTTTCTGTCTGTCCGATTGTCATTTCTGATATATATTTCTGTGTGTTTTTAATGAAAGCCCAAGGCAAAATGTAAACAATTTTACAAAAACAACAACAACAAATCGCATTTACCTATGGCTTAAATGCTTTTAGACCAAAACACAGCAACAGCAACAACAAAGCGCCCACATTAACGAGAGCTTCGACTTTGGCGTGACATCATTTACTGAGTCTCAGTTTTCGTGATCTTTTGGCTTTAACCGAAATGAAATAAAACCAATGAAAAAGCCGAAAAATTTATTGAGTTTGGCAACTCTTTTGGCCCTGTCATTAGCACATTAGATTCGCATTGATTGGAATTTATGTTGTGTTTATGTTTATGTTTATGACTATAGTTTAGACTAATGCCATTAACTTCAGTCTTCGATCTTTTTATTTATTTCGTTTCTTCTCTTTAAATGGCATCAGACGTTGACCATATTTATGCCTTGGGCTTAGACTTTTGATAGCAATTCAACTCTAATAAGGCAAGTCTTAAATATTAATTTAAAATTTAAAAAATACATAAAAATAATGAACCAGATATTATTTGATCTAAATGTAGTCTGTATCTACTTCAAATCAAAGACAAACAGAACGATTAATATACTATATAATATATATATATAATACTAGAGTAGATGCTCCTGAGGAATTCCAATTTTCAGATATATAGAATCCATTAATTTCAATTTGCAACTCGAGCTTCTAACTTTATCTTTCGCTTAGACTTTCAATGCTTTTTATTGCTTCCAAAAGATCAAAGAATATAAAGGGAAACGTCAATTTATTATGGAAAGTGTTAATAACTGAATTGAATGGAGAAAAAAAAGCAGCTGTTTTCCTTCGCAATGAAACCAAATTTATATAAATCAAAATTAAATGTTTAATCTATTTTGATTTGATTGATAGATAGATATTATCAATATGGAACGCTTTTTAGGGATATTCTTTCGCTTTTCTCTTTTAACAGGAACTACAAGCTTATCCAGAAATATAAGTACTTCGGAAATTGAAATTATCAGGAGATACTAGGAACAAAGTGCTGCGGATCTGTGAGTGTCTACTCTATTCTGTATTATTTATATATACCAATAGATTTAGCTTAGAAAGTTGTCTAGGATTCCATTTTGTGTCAATCAGGATATACTATTGAGAGTCCTTTGCTTAAGTTCTTTGCAACATAATCTGGTCATATAAAGGTTAGCTTAAGCATTAGCTATAGAGGAGCTTAGCTTACTGGGGTCTAACCTACCTGGGAATCAATCCTAGATGCTTTCTATGAGTTGACTAAGTTACTCTGTTCTCTCACTTAGTTCAATTCTTGTTCAATTCTGTTTCCTCTTTTGTTCAATTCTATTTTGACAGAACATCTCTTTATGATTCCTATTCCTCTGATGCAGGTTGTATCTAGCTTTATAAAGGTTGTATCTAAGGCTATATACATCTTCATCTCATCAGTTTTCAATAGATTCAACTAGTTTCTTGTGTGTCCTCTGCTGAGTACTTAGATAATTAATTTACCGCTTTGATTGAAGGAATACTATATATTAGCTTATTATTATATTATATTCATTTTCTTTGTAGCTGCAAATGTCATTCCATCATTTTAAATACTTCCACAACTCAAATAAATAACAACAAATTACTTATTTTTCTGAAATGCAAATAAACTCAATGAAATAATTAATCATAAAAATAAATGTTGAAGCTGTTTCTTTTTAGAGTATTAAAAGAGCTTTCCTATGGGTAGAGTGTGTGTCTCTGTGTGTGTTTGTAACTTGTTGTTCATTCATATATCATATATGCAGTTAGAGCTTTGCGCTTAGAGCTCAACGAGAGGAGGATTGGGATGAGGCTGAGGGGTGGCTGAGGTGCCGGGGGGGGTCACCTGTCAGGAGTAAAGCGCAACGAAGCGCAACGTTTTTGCATTTTGCATTAAATTTATGATTTTTACAGCTGACATTTGTTTGGGGCGCCGTTGTGAGTGTGTGTGTGAGTGTGTGTGTACAAGTGTGTGTGTGTGTGTGTGTGAGTCATGCCCTGCAGCATGTGCGTAGAGTGACAGAGCAGAACACGTAACGAACATGTGAGTGTGACAGCAACAGCAGCAACAACAACGACAGCAGCATATTTTTCAACCAGCAGCAGCAGCAACAACAGCAGCAACAGCAACAGCAACAACAGCAGCAGCAACAACAGCAGCAGCAACAACAGGAGCAGCAGCAGCTGTCATAAGATAAAAATTCGCGCGCGCCTGCATTCTGCATATTCAACTGCATCTGTTGGGGCTTTTATGGTCGGGTCAGGCTGGCTGGGAGGGAGGGAGGGTGGCAGGCGGGCAGGGGTTACTTGCAACATATTCTAATGCGTTGCGACATGAAGTGACTGCAACGGCGACAGTTGCTGTTGCCGCTTGAGAGGCGGTGACAGCTACAGCAGGAAGACTGGGAAGCCAAGTATGGGGCACAAAATGAAAAGTGAGCTGATTTTTTTTCTCTATAGTGTATACAATTTTTTTATTTTCCTGCAACGGCATCTATTTTCTTTCCTTTTGCTGTCAACTGCTTGTTGCAGGCTGCCACTGCTGCTGCTGCTGCCACTGCTGCTGTTGCATGCAAATGAACTGCAATTATGATAAACGTCAACAGTTGACCGGATATGAGCAACTAGCTAAACCAGCTAAACGCCTCTCTGTGCAGCAAATGATCGCCATTACGTTGATGGCATTTTACAAAAGGGTGCGGCAGCACTTTTTAATATATATATATATCAGGTGCACAGCATCAGACGATTATAACTTATTGTTATTGCCAGAGGATGCGATAGATGCGCAGATCAACGCAGAACAAGCTTCCATTTCAATTAGAACTGTTCTTAACAGCATCGTTAAGCAGAGAACTAAACGCTGCTAATCACTGCTAGTGGTACTACTATTTAGAAGAACATATATATATTTATATATGTACATTTATAGTCTTATATAAACAACTTTCTTAGACAACAATCTTATGCATAGCTCGCCTTTGATATAAAGTTGCAAAGTTGAAACTTAAACGTAAATCTATGTTCTACACTTTCATCTCTAATATACACAGCTCTGAGGTATACTAAAGTACGCCCTAAGCTACTCGTGCATTCAACCAATTCACACGCTTCAAGAAACAAAGGATACAAACGGCATACGCAATTAATAAGCGACTAAGGGATACCCTGTAATCAGACTGAAATGGAGACGGGAAATGAATTTATGGCAAGACTGAGGAAAATACAGCTAGATATTCTCTTGTTTAAACAAGATATAGATACATATATATACCTTTATGTACTCCAAATATCGAGGCACATATATAGCTATATACAGCCCAATATATATATATTTCTCAGATCAGCATATCTTTAGTTCCAATAATCATCAAAAGAAACTCCTTTTTTGGCTTGCATAAAACACAAAAATCGCGCTGAATTCTAATGAACTCCAACGAAATATGATCATACAGATCAATGTATGTATATATCTGTTGATGGCATAAGAACATATATACAATTATGTGACTTACAGGCTAGACAAACACGAACGACACTTGTTTCTTGAAGTAAGTTTAGAGGGTATAAAAACGAGTATATTAAAAAAAATATATAAAATTGATGCTAACATATGTTGCCTGCTGCCCTTTGGCTTTCGCATTTTTCTCCATATTTTTTTCATCTCCTTTTTGATCACTCAGCAAACACACAACTCCATATACACACACGCACGCACACACACACACAGCCTAAAAGTTACACTCCTTGCGCATTACTCATACGCCCCAGTGGGAAAGTACGTGGAAGTAAAGCAGCTTGTAAAATATGCCAAGGGTTAAAAAGTGTGCAGCGCATATAATTCATACGACATGAAAGTGGACGCACACACACACACAGACAAGCACACACCCCAAAGGTGGTTGGGGGTCAAAAAAGAGGTTACTAAAAAGGCTAAAAGTTCTTGGCAGTTTAACTGCACTCGAGTTGCGTGTAAGCACTAGAAATATCATAATAAGAGGGAGCTCGTCTCTGAAAAGAAAGCACTGAGAGAAAGCAGCCAAAGGAACAGAAAGAAAAGTCAAATCTATATATATATCCAGCAAATCCTTTATATATATTATGCATAGAAATCAATATATATAAATAAAACCCTCTTTAGCCAATTAAACAATTAATTTGATAGACTTAAAGGCCACACAACAAACTGAACAATGGAACCACTTCATATGCGCATTTCGGGTACTACCTAAACTGCCTTTTCCGGTCATTTATGAGCTATGTGTGTGTGTGTGTGTGTGTGAGTGTATGCTTTTTTTAAACCCGTTTAAATGAACTGCTAAAATGCTAACAAAAACACAATGGATATGTTTTCCGGCGCCCAGTCCCTTATTTGTCTTTTAGGATTTTCTGTCTGGCGAAAAGGACAACGGCACAACCTTTTTTCTGTCTTCTCTCTCTGTGTGAGTGTGTGTGTGTGGGTTGTGTGTGGCCGCAAATTCAGTTAGCCACTTAATTTTGTGGTTAACAAACACATATAGAAATATATATATGTGCGGCTTCTAATTGAAAACTCAATTGTTAAGCAATATATTCAGCACCCGAAATCATTAGGATAAGTGCATAAAATAATTAACTTTAAATTAGATTAATTTATTTTAATTAAGTCTATTGTAAATACGCGACAAGTCAATTTATTAATCAACAATCGAACAGCAAAATAAAATAAAATTTAAATTGTCTCCAACATCAAATGGCTTTTAAGCAAATAATGCTCGCTTCAGTCAATACCCTGGACTGAAAATAGGTTCAAATGGGGTGTATATAGTATAGATATAGACAGTTAAAAGATATAGTAAGATAACTGATAAATGTAGTTAGAATAGGCTTCAATAGCTCAAGTCATAATTGATGATTGAATGAATCGAAACTGAAATTGAAAATTTACTTTTGATAATAAAAATCTGATATTAAACGATAGAGATAAATGCAATCCGATTTACAGTAGATAT
This sequence comes from Hirtodrosophila trivittata, assembly GCA_035045065.1. NCBI lineage: Eukaryota > Metazoa > Arthropoda > Insecta > Diptera > Drosophilidae > Hirtodrosophila > Hirtodrosophila trivittata. Next base: position 1,176,121 of record JAWNNK010001445.1, on the reverse strand, counting down.
ATATACATATATATATATATACCTGATTCCTATATCTTATTTATATTACATATATTTTAATAGTATATCAACTTAATCCTGGGTATTTTCGAGTCAATCTCTCTTCCCTAATGAACATGAAATAATAATTATAATCCGTTGGGGGTTTTATTACTGCATTAAATTGGTTCAACCTAGTAGTAAGGTGCTTTTATCATATATATATATATATATATATATATATATATACGCTTTTTATGTTAATAAACAATACTAAGCCGAAGCGCCGGCAACAGATGATAAAAACACCTTTGTGATATATATTTAAAAGCCAGATTTAACGATCATTTTATGGTGTCCAGACCTGAACAAAGGTATTCATATTGGATGATTACTATTGATTTTGGTCGGTAGGTGTTCGGTTTATGATACAGACATTAGCATTTGTATTGTACCTTAATTTGGTAGTTGCTCAAGCCACAAATTAAAACAAAAGGCCTGTAATAAAGGAAGACTTTTTGGAATGCCACCAAAAATATGTCTGGGTATATACAAAAAACTATTTTATTATGTAAATTTATTGTTATACATATTCATATAGAAAGCTTTAAGCTGTTTTCATTAGCTTGATCATTGTTGTGGTAGATAAAGCACACTCATAAAGAGTCTGATTAGAATTAAAAATCAAGAAAATTATTGTAGATAAAGGACATGTACGAATCTTTTCTTATTTCAGCTCTTTTCCCACAGCTGTTCCCTGTTTACAGCTCGTTTATTTCACTCAATTGTTAACTCTCTCTCTTTCTCTGTCTATCCATCTATCTTATTGCCTATTCTCTGCGTCTTTGTGGCATCTAACTAATGTTTTATCTTACCACATAACTCTAGCACATGTGTTTTCACCACCGCCCACCTGCTCAACACAACTTGTAAACAATTATGGCCGACGCCGTTGTGCTCTCAATTTTGCCCAACACAAATACAACAACAAAAGCGAGAAGAAAAAAATATCCCAAAATGGCTACACAGAAGCGTCGATCATCCAATGAGCGGCGTGTTTTCAAAAGTGATTTTACACACACACACACATATACATAAGCAAAACAAGATGTGTGTGTGCATAAATACGTTTTATTATTTTATTTTACGTTTTACATCAGACGGTAATAAAAATCTTATCTTTATTCATAATTTATTTTTATTTTTTTATGCATTTCTTACAGGATTATCTTAAATATGTGAGCGCGCTTAAATTATTATCCCATAAAACTACTATTCGCCAATCGGATTATTACACTAACTTCCTACGAAATTGTCTACTACTAAATTCAATTTAATACTTTTTTTCGTTGTGCTGTGTCTCTTCTGCCTCAGCAGCAAGCATGCGCGCTCAGCAAAGAGCGCCAAGCAAGCTGGCGCTCGCTCTCCCTCTGTTACTCTCTCCCTCTCCACAGCGCATGGCACTCGTACTCGCTCAAACAACAACAAAAGCACACTTGTTGAAAATGAAAACGACAACAACAAAGAGAACGCACACATTAAAAGCCTCAAACTGAACTGGTTTCCGAACAACTTGTACTGTATACCCGAGCACAGCGGTGATATTTTATACTCTCGCGTACGGCGAACGGCAAACGGCGAACTACAGAGACTCGGGCAAAACCCATACAAATGCAAAAGCGGAGCGAAACATGAATGAGCATGAATGTTGTTTATAGATTTTTAGTCGAATTCTGTTATTTCACGTTAAAGTACGTACGTGCGCTGCGAACGGATTGTGAACGGAGTGTGTGAAATAATTTAACGTGTGCCGCGTGTCAACGAAATACGTAAAAAATTGCATACGCAAATAAATGCATGCGTGCATACTACATATATATACAAATATATATATACATACAAACATACATACATATGTACATTTGTGTGTTTCAATAAAATTTCGAAAAAATTGCAAATATTTTTTAAATATGCTGTGTAATGTTTTCAAAGGTGCTTTATAATTAGACTGATACTTTAACAAAATATACAAAAATATAAAAAAAAATAAAATAATAATTAAAATAACGGAAAAGAAACATTTCTGAGCTCATCCCCATATACCACCCACCCATACAGCCCCCCTCCAGTAATCAGGCTGTCATATGTTAATGTCAAAATCACACGTACGTGCCTCATCATAAACGCGCCCTAAACGAGGCATTCAAGCGAAACGAAACCACATACCAAATATCATACTACAAACGATATACCGGCCCAGCCAAAGAAAGAAAGTAATTTAATATCAAAAACAAAAAACAAAAAATATTAGAAAGAAATCAAAATAAAAATATATAAATTGTATTCTTGTTATGTGTTTTCTTCGATTCGTATTCATAAATGCATTTTGCAAGTTTTGGCGCGTAACGCCAAATCGAATTATAATAACGTGCACAAATAATAACATACTCGTATTCGTATAATAAATGTTAAGCAGCTGCAATTAAAGTACTTAATGAATTTATTACACAATTAAGGCAACAGCAGCAGCAGCAGCAGCATCGGCAAATAATTATAATTAATATGCTGGTGGCGTGAAAGTCACAACTCGGCGAGTAAACCTCATTGAATTATTAATGATATATACATAAATTCAACTCAAACAATTCCAACAATAACAATAATAATAATAATATTATTATTAACCAACTGCAATTCGAAAAATCAACGGCCGCAACGACTTAAACGGCTGCAAGGTTTAACGAGGGCTTAACGAGGCGCAGGCGCCGCTTTTCACACGAGTTGGCAGCACGCCAGTGTAGCGCATTTTACCGTACACACAACAACAGCGACTCCGTACCTCTCACCGGGTACACAGCGCGTATATAGATAACCTCAAACACCTCCTCAACCAAAGAACAGCCGTCAAAGTGGATTTAACAAATTATAATAAAATGCTGCAATCCAGCAATCATCACTACTTAAGGCCGGATTATATGACAACGGCGGCAGCACCCACAGCGGTAAGTATCTGCTCTAGAGAGTATATGGGGTTATTTGGGTTATCCGTTTACTTTTTTATATATATATCTGTTATATATAATCTGTTTTCTAACGAAAGAAACTTTTTATTAAACGAATAAAGGTTTGCATTAAAAACAGTTTGTAGGTTTGTAGAGTTTACTCTTAAAATTAAGAGAAAGTATGATCAAGGATGTTCTATTATGTTAACAGGCATGTATCAACTTAACATAACAGTAGCATTACAGCAGGCTTAGATTTTGGCGTTTTTTCTCTTATCTCCCAAAAAAATGCTGCTAATCTTTTTTCCAGTGAACTCTTCTGCTTTTCTGTTATATCCGACTAGGATTCTGTTAAGTTAACAGTGTAATACATTTTACTCTTTCCTTTTGTATATTCTTTTTCTACTAACTCCGAATGGAATTATTCTTAGTTTAGAATGAAATACATTTCACTCATAAGCTATGTGTATTCTTCTCCCAATAAAGTTCTATTAACCTAACAGTGGAATACATTTCATTTCTTTTGTTAACTCCCACTCAACTTCTGTTAAGTTAACAGAGCAATACATTTCACTCTTTAGTGTTGCACATTTGATATATATTTAGGTTATTTTTTTAATTTATCAGCAATTTTCCATTGTGAAAACGTACTTGCAACAATTTGTATCTCATTGTGGTGAATTGAGTTTATTTGTCTTTCGATTCAGTAAATATTTACTATATGTGCATACTTGAGTTTATCTTCAATGTAATATATCACAATTGAACTGTTATGGGCAGCTTATATTGTCCAGGTATCTAACGAAATTAGTTGCGATTATTTATTAACCTATCTATAATATTTCATAAATAATAGAAATGTCGACAGAAAAGCAATTACTGCACTCGCCACAAGCGAATTTATTGTGCGACACAACAACAATCAACAACTCCTCCACATGTCGTTATTCAAAGTGGATGCCTGTCCGGGTGTCTCGCTGTCTGAGTGCCTTGTGGCCATGTGCTTCTGGGAGCCAAAATCGCTGACTATTTACCGGAGGAGCAGCAACAGCAGCAGCAGCAGCTGTTTACGACGAGAGCATGGCATGGCACAAGTGGCGAGAAAAACAACAAATAGAAAATTCGCAATCGTAGCACTATAAATTTTCCAATATCTGCACATAAAACTTATTTATGTTTGTTCATATTAAACTATGTAAATAGCCATATGTGTGTGTACGCGTGTGTGTGTGTGTGTGTGTGTGAACACAACTCTCTCGAGTCAAGTCAAGTCGACTAAAGTCAAGTTGAATTGAGTTGAGTCCGAGTCCGGTACGAATACAAGTAGATGTCTGTGTTTTGAATGCGAGGCACTTCTGGAAACTGTATTCAAATTTATGGCGTACCAAATTTGAATTTATAATGACAGAAAACAAATGCAATTTTGCAAATGCTGCACACACACACACACACACACACACACACTTTGTACGTATATAAACTATGGCAGTTAATCAGAGTCAAAGTCTTTACTGTTGTGGTCTCTGTTTTCACCCTTGAGAGCCTTAAGAGGCAATAAATTTTCATTTTAATTTCTGAGTAAATAATTCGCATAAAGAACGGAAACGGATTCCCCAAATACGAATGCTCGTACAATGGATGAGTGCATTCATTCTAACCTCTTAACTCATCATATTTTCACTCGTTTCCTATGACTTATAACTGACAAATAGGACACAGCTTTATATGGAAAATAACTATGATTAAACGGGAACTTAAGGATATCTTCAAAACTTCAAATTAGTGTGAATAAATTCAAAAGCAAATACTTTCTTCTGAGTGTTTTCTGACCTCAGCTCAAACTTCAATCTCCATATACTTTAACTAAGATAGAGCTCACACTAGTTCAAACTGGTTCATAGTAGTTCTTTTGATGAATTGAAGCAGTTTAACAGAGTTTTCAATGCATTTCAATTGAATTATATATCATGACGTCTGTGTACGTATATATATATCATAAATGGAATCAAGTTGTACAACGACAAATGCCATTTTCTATATTAATTATTCACGATTTAAAATTTATAACGCTGTCATCTTAAGTAAATTTATTTATGCGACTTTTGTGACTGACTAACCCTTTCGCATTTGCGTTGGCACATTTAACTCGCATGAGTATAAAATGTATATACTATAGATAAATGGCTGGAACTGAATATCTATAAATTATTCAATGATTAATGATGCCTGCTCGCTATTAATTATAATAAAATCAAATAAACTAAGCCCGACAGCTGTCAGTGTCATCATTTGTTTTTGTGGCGCCCCGGCAGGCAAATAATGCAAATAACGCAAAATAAGGCAATAAGAAAAGGCCAAAAAATTATTGCAGACTTTACCACAAAAATTACTGTTGATAATTTGCTGTCACATGTGAAAAATGATGAAGCTCTGATGTGTCTGTGTGTGTGTTGGAAATTACCAACCAAATGGAAACTAATATGCGACATGCTCTTGGGTAATAACTCAAATAGCAACAACGTGAAAGTCAGTTCTGTTCAGTCAACAGTCAGGCAAAATGACAGACAACGAGCCAACTTCAGTTTAACTTAAGCTTAAGCTTAGCTTGTAAAAAAAGATACGTAAATAAAGTGCAAATGTCAGCTGACCGCAAACATCATTAATATAATTAAATGTGTCAGTCAAGCAGCCATTTATGCACTCACACAAACAGCCAAACAGACAGACAGACAGACAGATAGACATTCATTCAGTTTTAACCACATGCTGCCATCAGACACAGAGTCAAAACCGTTCAAACAGGCAACAGACAACAGTTAACAGTGCGCTAACAGAGGCGCGCAGAGCTAACAGCAATTCTGGCAGTTAAAGTGTGCGCTTGACAGAGCGAGAGGCAGAGAGAGAGGAGTTGGTTCAGTTCACTCAGCTGACTCGGCTCAATTTAGTTCCATTCGGTTCAGCTATAGTTCCCCTCCCCCTCCAGCTTCAAATTGTTGTTGTGGTTCACAGTCCGTGTCAGCTTTGTGCTTGCGTGTGGCTCTAATTAAAGTGTCATCAACAGCAGAGAACAACAACAACAACAACAACAACGAAAACAACAACAACAATATTGTGAACAACTATAACAACACTGAATTACCCAGCATGTTAGTGATAAATTGCCATGTCTAAAGCTGTCATGTTAATTTTTCGTGCTCACAAATAATAGTTTTCCTCAAAAGTGTTAATTAATTCTTGGAATGGCCCAAAAAACTCAAGAAATATTAATAATATTAACTACTTACGACTGTTAAATGACAGCTTCAGTTCATAATGATAGACAGACGTTATATATACGTCATATATCAGCCGTAGATTATCTTCATACTCAACCATAAATCGATAAAACTAAAAAAAAAAAACACACAAATTACAAGCACAAATTTTATGATCTGGTCTTTACATTTCGTGCTCATATCAAGCACTTGAAGTACTGCATACTTTCGATCAGTGTATATGGACTTGTTATAGATTAGAAATCGATTAAAACGAGTTACCTAAAATAAAATGTCATATAAACAATATTTAGTGGTACTTTCCATTAAGAAATACTTCAGAGCATTTTTATGGTACTCATAACTTTTAATGCGATCAATTTCATTAATAACCAACTATAAATAACCAAAATTCAAAATGAAACCAATCATGCGGCATAAAAATAGCAAGTAAGCAGTTGTCTGGTTGATAAACTAGGAATTCCAGATACCCTGTAATGTTTTAGAGGGAAGATAAAGATACAAACTCAGAATGGAATAGATGGGAACAGTTCAAGTGCTTTTGATATGCTTTGAAGTTTGATAGGTTTAAGTATAGGTAGAAAGCTTAATAATATACTAAACTATTATTATAATATTATAATATCATTATTATATATATATTAATATATATTCTACCAGTTATCAAGGCATTATCTTTCAAATTTAGTTTAACCAAAGTAAAAAGGCAAAGCTGTTCCCAAAAAGAGTTAAAACTATTCCCATGCTAAGTTTACAGTCTCTGATTTGGATTCTATCACTTAAACTGTTCAAGAATATATATCTCGTTACATTTATAGACTATATATCAACTTAATCTCCCTTTCATTTGATTACAGGGTATCAAGACACACAGTGACCATCTTTTATAGTTATTGGCAATTGTTTTGCTGTTTTGTTGCTTTGTAATTCTGTTTCCATTTGTTTTGTTTTTTCTGTTTTTTCTTCTATTTTTTTCCTTTGCCAGTTTCATTTTTTATTTACTCTTCTATAAGAGGGCAATCAAAAGGCATTTATCAATAAAATTGTTGGGCTGTCAATCGTGCCATTGACGCCTTTAGTAAACTTCTATTCCATTGCCATTTTCATGCTAAATGCTTACGTATTGTACAAATTGAATGAGCGAAACTCAATGAATTCATTTAAATGCACGCGAGGCAGTAACTATGGTAATGAATTGAAACTGCTGTTTAAATGCAAAATAATAACCCGTTTTTTTTTCTGTATTTGTATTTGTATTTGTTTTTGTATTTAGCGACGGGTATCCGAAGGGAAAACAAGAAAGACAAAAACAAAAATTATGGCCAGCGATAATCGAATAGGGGGGCAGAGATGAGAGAGGGGAGACATACACATAAGCCCCAAAGCCAATAATCGTAAAATGTGGCAACAAATTAACCAATAAATTAATATAGAAATAATCATATTAATGTGGCCGATGATAACTGTCAGTTGCGGTCTGAGAAGTCTCAGAAGTCTGAGGAGTCTGAGAGGAGAAGAACTAAACATTGTCATGCTAATTTATAGATAGTTGATATTTCTTTTTTATAGATAGTTGATATTTTCTTTTATTTATACAATTTATTTATATTTTCCTGATTAAGCAGGTCAGACTAATGAAATCGACCATGAATAAACGGCAATATTATATAAAGATTCTGATATGAACTTGATTAAATTAAAGCAAATTGGACCCTGCTTTACGAGGTTGCCATGTGGTCAGCCTTTAGTATTTTCCTCTCATTAAGTTCTTCTTTAATGACTTAAATATTATTCTCAGTACAGCTGAGTCATATCTATATAGAACTATAAGTTAAAGATCGACCCATTCTAAGTACTTTTAAGTGCGTTAAGCTAATTAAATGATAAGAAATTACCCGTTTGGGCTATTCATTTTATTTGTTTTGCCAGTTTGAAATGCGTTTTAAAGCCCGCATTAATCGTATAAATAATTCCCTGCGGTCTTTTGGTGGCATTTGCTGACCGTTTCCGCTGCGCTTCAGTATGTGTTTTGTAATCTGCGGCAACTTAAATGATTTTCGATTCAATATCAATCATTTGTACAGTGGGTCCCCCCATGAATGATTGCCATGAAATGATATCAAATATTGAGCACCAAAAACTGGCTGCTAAGGCTCAACACAACATTTGACACTAAACACGCACAAATTGCTTTTGAAGCCCCAACAACAAAAATACTTGTGTATATATTCAAAAGAAGCCACAAAGCCCCAATACACAAAAAGAAAAACGTGGTCGAAGCGGAAAGCTGTCAGTATTTATGTGTTTTATGTATTAATGCGGTAATGTGTGGGCTTGCGGCCATTGTCCGAACAAAGCGACTCTAATAAAATAGAAACTGAAATGTAATATTGATAAGCCACAAAGCGGTCAACACTCACACCCAATACCCAATACCTTATGCCTTATACCTTATACCTCATACTTTATACCCAATGCCAATGGGCCTAAATGCTTGGCGCCGTGTCTCTAAATCGAGAGACGATTTTGGGGTTTGGCTTTCAATCAAATCAGGCCAAATAACAAATAAACAATCAATCTCAATCACATCAATTATACGCTGAAACAACTTCTGAGCTGTCTTATCACACGAAATGTATACCCTGTAAACAGACAAGAGATGGGGTAAATGGGGTCTAAAGAAAGATAATAAAGGTAGGCATACTTCAAGCTGAGTAGAAGCTGTATAACTATCTTCAAAAGTATATAAAACTATCCTCAAATGTATCTTTATAGGCATAAACTCAACTACAGGGTATCTATTAGTCGTTTATTGAAAGTTAAGTGCTTCTTAGTTATTTTATTAGACGTCAATGCGACTTATTTCTAAATGTAACATTATTCTATCGATTTTAATCATTTTAATTGGCGCCACTTGACCGGCGCTTGTATCTTTATCTCTGACTCTATCGGTGTCTACGTCTGTCTCTGTCTCTCTGTGTGTGTGTGCGTGTGTATCTGATTGGAGGCCATTAATTTTTAAGCAGTCATTTGAAAGCGTTTCAAATTTGTTTCGTGTGCGTGTTGCAACAAGCGGCACCACTTCACACATATTTCAACAAAAGTGAAAGTGATCAACGCACTTTCAAAGAGTTCATTTTAAATTCAAAAGAAATAAAGAAAAACAGTTGCAGATCAGATGTCAATGATAATATACACACACAAGATAAATAATACAACAAACTAGGTCAAAAATGTATTTTAAAAACAAAAAGCAAAGCTGAACTCATAAATAAAATGTTGTAATAGATTTTCTTAAATATGCATATAAATAATAGAACTTAATGCCTTACAAGTTGAATGTGAACAAAGAACAGCTGTCAGTTGCCATTTCCAGCACCTCATCCATATTCATTACAAAGGACCCTGTCACACAATTGAAAACTATGATATGTGCGCCATAAAGTTGACAGAAAGTTCATTTAAATAGAAAACGACATGTGTCAAAGTGACACTTTTTGATTGCTGTTTTGCTTTGTTTGTTACTGTAAACGCAACCAATTTCTTACTCTTGACTACCCCTGTCCCGCCTTGTGTTGCATCTTTTCAGCTGTTGACACTCTTTGCACCATGGCAGACTTTGCTGGCGACACTTCAAGGCGAATGTATACCAAGGTTGGAGGAACACAAAGTAACAAAATGAAATAGAAAAGAGAAACACAAAAATGAAAATAAAACTAAAACAAATTAAATACTATGTCAGAGCTGTTATTTTCGAATGACATGAATGTCATGTCAAATGCCAAGCTAGCAAAATATTTGCTTCAACGCAACGCAACAGCAAGGGACTTGCTGTTGACAGACAGCCAAGCAGCCACATCACGTAAACTAGAAAATGGGAAATGCAAATGTTTGGAAAATAAATTATAGCCAAAAGATAAACTTGCAACTAACATACGAAAACAAGCGAAACCCTAACTGACTCTTCTTTAGCCATAATAAACACTTCAACTTTGAGCAGGCGCCTCGAATCCTCAGAGGAATCTCATATTTAGCTTAAAAGATACTTTTCGAGCTTCAGATAGAAACAATCCCCAATCCTTCTTTATAGTCCAGATCCATTGTGATGCAATATCTTGGGTTTATGGTGGTATCTAAACATCTCTCAACAGCAAATGATTGTCATCTGGCTGACTGGGAAAGTGAAAATGCATTTCCCTTTGCACTCAGCTGACAACTTGACAAGCATCTCACGCCTTCAAGTGAATTTTCCCAGCTGACGCCTATCAGGTGTTGAAGATCAGATAAAAGAGGCCTTTCGTTGTTGTCTACTTATTTAAATTAGCCTCGGCTATAGCGGAAAATCTATCTCCTGTAATTCATTTATACAGCTGTCTGTCTACACGACTCGTCCGGCTGTTATTTTGGCACACTATCGCGATATTTGCTTATCGCAGTGGTAAAAATCCACCAAAGCGAGGCGAACAAAACACAGACATGAATAAAAGAGTTTGAGAATAATGTTAAATGCAAGGTAGCGACTCAGAGATACCCTGTAATAGAATGTAGAGGGGATAGCTGATGGAATAGTTGTAAAAGATACAGAAGCTGGTTGAAGTCTATTTTAAGTGAGAAAATTGAAGAAATAGAAAGAAAGGAATAACTTTTATACAGAAATAAAGGTGTAGGTTTGATATGGAACTATAACTAGCATAGATCGGTTATAGATAATCATATATATATATATATATATATCTGATTGTTAAATACCTATCCAAAAGTCTCAGCTACTCGCTTTCTCACACTCTAAAGATACAGCAAAAAGATACAGCCAGAAAGTACACTGCAATGCCTAAGCTCAAGACTGTATCTTCTTATATTCTAACACCCCTGACAGTGCTGTGTGTGTGTGTGTGTGTGTGTGATGGCTGCATTGCTCCGGGTATTTGGCTCTTTTCGCATATTTTCGCATTTTATTATGCAAAGTGATGGACAGGGGCAGGCAAACAGACAGAAAGACTGACAAACTGACAAACTGACAGAGTGACTAACTGAAAGACTGAGACGGCAGGGCAAAAGGGTGTCGGCATGTCACTCACTCACTCACTCACGTTACACTATGCCATCTGGGCAGGGGATGGGATCAACTTTCTATATACGAATTGTATCTGAGTTATAAATTAAAAAAAAAGTAAATAAATTCGTGCAACAAAAAAAACTGTCAGTTGTCTTTCCGGCCTACAGCGTGGGGTTGTCTACTGGAAACACTGGTAGCTGTCGGAGCTGACTTTCATTGAAGTAACGAAACGGAAATGCAACTACAGTGAATATTCTGAAGTACTAAATACTAAATATAATACTTAAATAACTGAACAGAAGGCAATTCAGCAGATAAATTTTAGTTTAAGGAGAACGTTTAGAACTGTTTACCTTGGGCTCAACCTTAAGCTACATATTTATACTACTTTTTACTGAGAGAAGGATACAAAAAGGTGTGTTAAGTTTAGGCAGTGGCTACTGTAATTTGCTATATATATTTTTTATACAGCAAGTTGCATGCGGAAGTTGCAAGCAAATGTTAGAAAGTTAATTAACTCATGAATATTTTCATAATAAAGAAAAGCCCTGGTGTAAATGAAAACACGCAAGCCAAAAATACAATGAGTACAACAGAAAAACTGGGAAAATTTATATTTAAATATATATATTAATAATCTTTAAGTTGCGTTTATCTTTTATATAAATACAACTGAAATTCTATGATAAAAAAGTATATAATAATTAATTTCTATAGATTTTTCCAAGGAAGTTGAGAGATTCTTTAATCAACTTCCAGCTAAGCTAAATTGAAACAGACAAAAGAACTTTGTATAAATATGATTTAAGTATGAATAAGATAAAGATAATGCTCTATATAAAAGATATCTGGATGATACCCAAGACATCTTTATTCTCCTTCGATTCAACTCGATTATCGTTTATCGACAATGCTAAAGTAGTTGCGGGTTGCTGGGATCGACTTCCAACTAAGCTGTGGATTATCTTAATTGAAATATATAAAAAATCGTCAAGAATGAGTATATGAATAAAGATAGTTATCTATATTATTGATACCCAGATAACTCTATAGATATCTCTATCATCTTTCGATTAAATTCGATTGTCGATCATACAAAAAAAATTGAGAGCTGCTGGGTTTGTCTGGGCTCTAGGCTGTAGATGATAGCATATCAATAAAAGGTCTTCAAGTATGAATATATGAATATGAATATAATTCTCTATATAAAGGACAAGCAGATGATTCAGAAAACATCTTTATCCTCTTTCGATTTAATTGGATTATCGATCATACTAAAAAAGTTGTGAGTTGCGAGTTGCTGGGGTCGACTGAGTTCTAGGCTGTAGATTCTCTCAATCGGTGAACAGTCAAACAAAGCATATAAATTAAATATCTTCCAGTATGAATATATGAATATGAATATAATTTTCTATATTAAGGATATGCAGATGATTCAGACAACATCTTTATCCTCTTTCGATTCAATTGGATTATCGATCAAAGAAGTTGTGAGTTGCTGAGGTCCACCTAGTTCGAAGTGAATCGAAGACCTAAACTATCTTCAAGTATGAATATATGAATATGAATATAATTATCCATATAAAGGACAAGCAGATGATTCGAAAAACATCTTCTTTATCCTCAGCTGGGTCTCATCTGATTCGATTCGCCAGTTGTTCGAAACGCTGACAAGAGTTGTCAACACGCATGTGTGGAGCGCATAATTATAAATAACACGTAATTAACGCGATGCAAAAATGCGACTGACACCTCAACTCAACTCAACTGAATTGCCGTCTCTTTCATACATGTATAACACTCTCTCTTTCTATTGGATGGTTTTTCCCTGGGGTTCACAAGTCACACGTTGGCAGTTTGACAGCAGCCCAAGGCAATGGATGACAGCCACAATGCTGACAAGTTGCAATCTGCATTGGCCGCTGAAATTATAAAGTGTCATTGGATTTATTATGGGCGACAAACAGCATGCAGCATGCGGCATGCGGCATGGGGCATGCGGCAAGGGGTGATCTGGCAGCGACACGTCGCGACGTGTGCCAATAAGGCGAAACTGTCCCCCTAGAAAAAATAAAACTCTTCCAACTGCAGCAATATTAACGAAAAAAAGAGAAAAAACAAAAACGAAAAATAAATAAAAATACCAAGAAAAATACCAAAAAATATGCATATTCAATAATAGAAGCAACACTCGTCGCAGAATTCATTAACGCTGACAACTTGAAATGCTAATTATTGTCAAATTAATTTAGTCAGCTGTCAGCTTAAATACGAGTATAGAAGATATCATATATATTTTTTTTGTTTTCTATTTTATTTTATTTTATTTTTTGCATTAACAAAGAATATAAAAATAAAATTAAAATGAGCACACAAGTCTGTCAGTGGGAAATTTATATGCAGGCCGAGAGCAGCAGCAGCGGCATTATAAAATTTGTGAGAATTAATGAATGCCGTACGTAGGCGCAGGCAGTCAATCTGAGTTGAATGAAAGACAGAATGACAGCGTGACAGCGTGACACACAGGCCGACAGACAAGAGTCTGTTTCAGCTTATGCAAATTGCAATCTTTTCTGTGCCATAAAAAAGACATACAAATAAATTAGAGATTTGATAGTCTTCACAAATCGGTAGCAACTGATTTCGAGATGCCACATAAACTGGGCTAAGACTCTGTTTCTTTTCTAAGGCTATTTGATATCTTCTCGGCTTAAACGTTTGCCATATCAAACTAAACAGCTTCAGTCTGCTCCTTAAGGACTAAATATGACTTTTAATATATATTTTGATAGCAACGAAATAAGATCTTCAACCCGTTTGACTACAAGCCGGTTTGATATAATCTTTAGACGCTTTTAGTAGTTAATATTTCAAGCCAATTAAAATGTTAATTAAATGTGTTTAATTTGTTTATCTACAAATATTTTACAACGCATATATGTGCATATTATGTTGAGATGAGATTCCATTCGGCAGAGCTGACGCCCACATTGGCGTGACAGGCTAACGCTGCGTATGATTGATAAACACGTTGCCAAAATTACACAGAGAGAGAGAGAGAGACAAGAGGCAGCTGCTGTGCTGAAAAGAACCTTGAGCTGTTGGGCCAAAGTAAAAGCTAATAGCTTATAGAGACAACAACACTTGTTGTTGGCCTTTTCTGCTTTTATACAACGCAATGAATGATGAGCCACATAATGGCATGTGGCATGTGGCAGATGGGGCGTTGACAAGAGGCAATAAGTGTCTAGTATGTGTGTGTGTGAGTTGAGTATTTGGCACGCCAAATGGTAATTAATTTGGTCAAGTTTACAGGTACATAATTATATTGCGTATACGCAGTGTGTTGCTTAAAAAGTAACTAATTAGCGTAGAAAGCAAAACAATCATGTGTGAAATGTTGCGGCTAGAATAAACACAAATGAAACAAGTAGAAAAGGTTAAGCGACAGGCAACAGCACAACATTTGTTAACTGACAGCCAAATGGACACGAAATGTTGACAAAAGTCTGACATGAAATCTAACAGAGGGCAACACAATCCCAATCCCAACGGAGAGCCCAAACGAAAGAAAGAGTGACACATGAAAATGGCATTAATATGTCACTCAAAGCGCACAGCAGCAATAATACGACTGACAATTGTTGTTGTTGTTGTTGTTGTTGCAACATTGTCTAGCGCCAAGTGCACTCCAAGCGGCAAGCGGAGTTTTCCTTTTTTCTTTCCATGCAATAAAATTGCAATTTAAGCAAAAAGCAATAAAAATAAATTTAGGAAAATATAAAAAAATATACAAAATGTTGCTCAGCCCCTAAAAAACTTATGCTGCTTGCGCCACTGTCTCTATGAGTGTGTGTGTGTGTGTGTGTATTGTCAAATTAAGTGGCAACGCCAAAAGAGCATTGCCATACGTAGCCTTGTTTCTGCAGCTGCCCCCTGCCGCTCCCTGCTGCCCCCTTCCACAGTCACACACAGATTTTGTTTTTGGTTTTCCATTTCTGCTGTAACTGGCAACTGGCAACTGGCAACTCTCGACCATATATATATGTACTCGGCCAGAGTTTGACAGTCAAATGACGCTGTCAGTTGTCAATATGACAAGTGTCAGTTTTGCAGCAGTTGACAGTTAATGTGACAGCGTTTGTGCGCCGGCTAAATAAACTACAGGCATATTGGATTCCACATTCTCTTGTGTGTGTGTGTGTGTGTGCTTGTGTGTGTGTGGTGTGCTGTTCGAGTACTCAAACAATTTGGTATACGAGTTCAGGCTTTGACACGTCTCAAATAACGCAAATATATTGCGCTCTGTTGCATTATGAGCACAATCCATAACAATTGCAACAGTTTCGTTGCACATTTGAGTTATTTATGAAAAGCTTCCAATAAAATGTCTCACAGCGACAGAAGCAGAGCAAGTTTTTTCTCTGATCTACAAAGATATATATTACTCCTATATGTTATATTTATTATTCGAAGTTTTGTTTGGGCTTTTCTGCGCTTTAAACAAATCAATCAAAAGTAGCAAATAGATTTTGAGCGCAAGTTTTTTAACTGTCTGACCTAATTAGTTGACTGACTACTATTATATTGAAAGGGTATAGTAAACGATCTAATGATATATAAACACTGGTTAGCAAATATATAGAAACAGCTGTCAGCCTGCCTGAAACTCTCTCGGCAAGTTTGTTATTAAAAAGTAAGAAGACTTAAACATAATCTTAGTTTGTTGAAGAGCTGAGAGAATGGCAGGAGAATCTTTAGGCCAAGTTAAGAGCCCATTATTTAAAATGTAGGGTGTCACAAAGCCACATGACACCGAAAATATTATTTTTATATGAATGTTTCGCATTTATGTAAATTTTCTTTTGAGTGTTCGCAACGCAAGCAAATTTATTAGCACCAGAGGGAAAAAAAAGACACAGACACAAAAAGGTGTTAACAGGCAATGAGATAATGGATAAAATACACACACACAGATAGGTATTAAGTATGTGCACACACACACACACACACCCCGATGTCTGCATAAAGTTTTATACAATTTTTATCGCTTATTTTATAATTCGCAACAAAACTGCAAAAGCGTCTTAAAAAAAAGGGAGGACGTCTTCATCCACGTCGTCGTCGCCAGGATTGGTGGCAGAAGCAGAAGCAGGAGCAGGAGTGGAGTTGGAGCAGGCTTATGCAAAGCACAATTTCCGTTTTTTATGCTTATCCTGTAATTCATATTTATAGCATCCATTTTTGTAGCGTTAGTCACCGTACAGGAAGCAGCTTCCTCTGTGCCGCACAGCATCTTCGAAAATTGCATTTTTTTTTTCATTTCATTTTCCTCTCCCGCTTCTAGACGAAAGATATTGCCTTGGGGCCCGGCAAGTTGCTGAATTGCATTAATATCGTAGATAAGTTTTATTGCGGTTTGGGCCTGGCCAACATCCCATAACCCCTATATATATATATATAAATCATTTAAATGCTTCAAGTCTGCAGATTATCAACGATTGGCACAGCCTTTGCTCATTTATTGTCACTGCAGGACTCGCTACCTATTGAATATTCTGTATAGAAAGCTAATCTAATTGTTATATATACAATCTCCCTTTGGATCTGTTATTGACACATGAGAACACAAAGTATTCAGTATAAAAAGAAACTTTTCTATGCTCTATTCATTTCTATACTTTGTTATAAAACTTTTCTATGCTCTATTCATTTCTTTCATAAATAATACTTATCTTTTATAGTATATTCGATTATATAAACCAATTCCTAGTTAACAATTCAAGGTACATCTATTAGCAACTATAAATTAGCCACAAACTAATGACCATTCATTACAGAAATTGTGTTTTTCTCTGCTTGAATAGCGCTGCTGAATAACGAGTAGACGAGTCTATATCCACTCATATTCGTTATAATCCGGCAAAGTATTCGGCAAGACATCAAAGCCCTCCAAAAGCAGCCATCAAATTTCAATTTCAAAAACAACAAACAACAATTTGATTTGCTGTCCGTCTGTCAATACTCATATATCTGGCTATCTGGCTATCTGGCAATTTTCCACAATTCAACGAGTAGTATTCGAGTATTCAATTGAACTCATCTTGAAGCCACTGCGGCTTGTTCACATTTCATCGCTTTGAGGGCTGTCATTGTCATTGTTTCGAAAAGTTTCAACATTTTGTTTGTCATATTAACATAAAGTATGATTTTTTGAGTGGCTTCGAGTGTGCAGTTGATCGGCTGCGACGCCGCACAGTGGAACCAGACTAATTTTCGGCAATGCAAAAGTGAAAGTCAAGTATAACAAAGACTAAGCTTGAATTGAATATCTCTTGCAGTATATTCCCAAAATTTGTTTCGATTTCTTTAGGTTGTTGCCACTGTGCCTTGTTGGCCCCTTTTCCTCGATTTGTCTCACGGTTCAAGACTTCTGAGCCTTCGCGTGCCTATTTATTATTGTTTTTAGCTTGTCGTATACTGCAGATACTTAATATTGTTTCAAGTGTATATTTACTGTCTCAGAGCCCCAAAGTGTGTCGGCCATACACACTGACGATGTGTCATATTTCCTTAGCATTGAGTTTGAGCTATAAAACAAGAACAACAACAACAACAAGTTGGTCTTAGGGCACTGCCACGTCGCAGAATGTGACACATTTAGCAGTTCATGTGTATTTCGATCTACTTGAATCACACATTTTGACAGCTGTTTCATACAAACATTGTGTCAATAACAAGCACAAAGTATTATAAATGGATTCAATTGAAAGAAAACAGTGGATAATAAAAGCATGTCAAAGCAAGCAAATATGCTTTATTATCATTTAAGGGAAATAGTTGACAGATCGCTGTATAGAATTGTGAATATATTATACTAAATTTATAGGGAAACAAGCGGTTGCTATAAAAGTTTATAGCATACAATATAGAACATAGAATTAATACGTGATTAACTTTTATACAGCTTTTTTTTAACACTTTCTACCACATTTTCTTATATTATCTTTCTTTTTCTTATTTAAAGTCTTCTATTTTCCTTTTTCTATTTAGAAGCCATCAGCCAATTCTTCAACTGAATATTAAACTAACTAATTTGTCTTCTTTTGCTTTCCATAATTCTCTACTGTATCATAGCCCAGATACTTATATTTCCTATTTACTTTTATCTTTTTGTTTTCTATTTATTATTTATCCAATTTTTATACTAACATTTACTGAACTACTTGCGTTTATCTGGGTTTTTCCCAAGCCATGCAACAAATTTTCATTATTAATATCGAATATCGCACCCAGATATTTTATTTCTTTTTATTATTCAATTTTACTCGATAAATTTAAATATTGTTAATAAAAAATTAATTAAATTCCTTCTAAATTAAATTATAAAAAACTTTTTAATTCATGTTTTTATGCAATTAGTCGGAACTAAGTAAAACACACAAATAAAAAGTGAATAAAAAATAATTTAAAAATATATAATAAAAAAAAAAAATAACAAATAAATTGAAATATGTAAAAAATAATTAAAAAATAAATAAAAATGTGTGCAAAATATATAAAAAATATATAAAAAATACATAAAAATGTGTGCAAAATATATAAAAAGTACATAAATATTAGAAATAATAATTGATCATCAATCAGTCGATTCTTGATAGCAGCAACTGTTCGCTCTTCGGTTCAAGCCTATTCAAACCCAGTTTAGATACTTTATTATTATTATGCAAAGGCGCTGAAATTGACCTTTTAAATCGTGTTGCTAATTGTGACCCCAAAATGTACGTTCGATTGAATGAAACGCGCGAGTATCAGCAGTTGAGATCATGATGCATATCGAAGATATTTCAAAGTATTAACAGAGTTGTTAACACGCTGCGTATACTTGATATTTGAACTGTGTAGTGAAGCGTGAACGTTCAGTACACACACACACACACTCACACACACACACACACATGGCACACACCTTAAAAAATAAATTAACAGCTAATGCCAAATGCATTAATGATCATAGTAAATCATGAGCTGGCGCTGGAAGGGGCTTAAATCTAGCGGCTCGACTCTCTGTTTAGTTTTAAGTGTCTAATTAAATTATCCGCATTTAACAAGCGACTGTGACTCGATTGTGCAAAAGGCATGACTAAACATATATATAGAGTCGATATATAGAGTCTAAGCTCCACTGTTGTTGTTTACACACATTTTTCACAAGGTGTAACATTTTAATTAACACAATACTCATAATTTGTAAACAGAAGCACAGGAAATTTCATTTCAGTCTTTATTCACTTTTTTCCCTACTACAAAATATATTAATTTCGAAATGTGTGTAGCATTAGGTTTGAACTACCGCAACGAGTGCTAATTAACTGTTATAACTGCCTAGTGTTCCCTCTCTTTCTTCTTTTATTATTATTACATATTATTATTATGCTTATTGTAATAAATTTAGCACGGCTAAACGCAGCTTTTGTGTGGCAATAAAAATTTAGTACGTCTCGAAGGGTCGACGAGCTGAGGTTTTAATTAGCCAATTTCCCGGCCTTAATAAGTCTATCAACTAGTTAGAGCTGACAAATTATTTTACAGTGTTAAATGGCAAATTGTAAACGGTCTGAGGTCTGAGTACTATAAACACTCGATGTGCTAATAAATGGGCGTATATATATAAGCCCCAAATAACGACTATTGTTCAATCATAAATTATACAAGCCCCATATGGCGCTGCCTATCTATAAGCGACTATAAATAATAAACACATATAAGTACTATACGAGTACGACTGCGGGTGTGTTACTCTGTGTGTGTGTACAGTTCCGACAATATTTATAAACTAAATCACAAACAAGAGCCAAACACACACGACACGAATATCACGCGTAATACCAAAAATCAATACGAAAACTTTATCAACCTTTTCCAACTATTTAGTATATATGTGAATATAGTAAATTATGACTAATTGTGCTAAAAACGAGACACAATTGTGCACTCTGCTGCCATAATTAATTAAGTGTTGATAATGTTTATGTTATGACTGACATTTGCTTTAAAAAAAAAAAAAGGACTACCCCAATGCGTGCAATGAAAATTAAACAGATTTTTGAAATCATTTCGTGAGGTAGAAAGAACTGGGAGAAAGGAAGTTAGCAGAAGAAATGTTATAATAAATTATATCAATATATATAACAGAAAACGGGTCTAAGTCTACTATAAAGATAATCAGAGATTATGACGCATGTAGCTCTATAAAGTAAATTAAGTTAAGACTTGGTTCTATCAGGACCATAGACAAAGTTTCTTCGCAGTTTGCCAATTATTAGCTTGAATATGAACTATATGTATAATATATATCAAAACTATCTACCTAAAGTATCTTAATTTAGTACGAAATGTGCTACCAAAGTTGGAGGAAATTAGGTACATAAATTGAAAGAATTGGTACAGCATTTAGTACAAAGCATGATAAAACATTTGCTAGAACATTTGTTAAAACATTAAGTACAACATTTTATACAACATTTGGTACAGCATTAAGTTAATCATTTGGTACAACATTTGGTATAACAATTGGTACAACATTTGCTACAACATTTAATACAACATTTGGTATAACATTTGATACGGTATTTGGTACAACATTTAATACAACATTTGGTATAACATTTGATACGGTATTTGGTACAACATTAGGTACAACGTTGGGTACAACATTGGGTACAACATTTGTCACAGCATTAGGAACAACATTGGGTACAACATTTGGTACAACATTTGGTTAGAAGTTTATAGAAACTATTCTGATAAATGAAACCCTTGAGGAGTACAGCAGAGTCGCGATAACTTGAACTAAAACAAGCGATCCCTGTGCAAGTTATCGAGATGTTCAAATTAACGAGGTGTTTAAGCTAACGAGTTGTTCAAGCTAACGAGTTCTTCGACCTATCAAATCATGTATATAGGAAGCAAAAAGTATTTTAATTGTCATTTAGATCGAGATTTAAACTGAGCTGAATTGCATTTAAGTTGCTTGAAAATTATTTGGAAATAAAAGATTTTATTTTTATTTAAGAGGCTTTGTTCAAGTTATCAAGTAAATTTGTTCAAGCTATTGAAATCCTATAAAAAGACTTGTTCTACTTACTAAACATAATGCTAGCCAAGTGTTCAAGTGATTTAGACTGAACTTATGTTCTTTCTAGTTTACCACTCAGAAATTTCAACGAATGCATCCAAATTGAAAGCAATACGCAGTATTATTTTAGCAATAAAATAAATCAAATTATGATTTATACAAATTTTGTGTTAATCTAAAATGTTATTTCCCAAGTTGTTGGCGTTATTTCCATGCGTATTACTTAATATATGTTTTACCCAGAAAATATAATTCTTATCGTTCAGCAAAATGTTTGGAAATGTAATTTTTGTTGTTTAGGGGGAATTTCCATACAGTTCAACTCGCACTTAATATGGTTACCCGTAAATAATTCTCCGGCTCTTATCGTAAACCCAAACAAAATACAAGCTTCAACCCCCAGTCCCAGTCCCAGTCCCAAACCCAAACTGAAACTGAAACCCATTCCCATTTGAGTATTGGATAGAAGAAAAAGCGCTTAAGTACCGATAAGAAATTTGCCATTTTTACAATAGTATCATAATAATTTATGGTGGTCCATTGAGTGTTATAAAAGCTTCAATATTTTGTAGTTTATGACTTGCGCCAGTTGGGCATGGGCGTAATTACACACACACACACACACACAGACACACACACGCACGCACACCCACTTACACATAAGCTGTACGTCATTATTTCCAATGTGCGCCAAGGCTTTTCTATAGCAGTTGCCATGAATTATGACCCTCAACTCTTTTGCTCTGTTTCGGCCAGTTTTTCGACTCCTCTCTCTCTTTCTCTCTCTCAGATCCTCTCTGTACACTCTCTTTTGTCTACTCTTCTCTCTGTCTCTCGCCGCTTTGGCTTATAATTTATGGCATGCGGCGAATTGGATTTTATTGCAAAAACCGTGTTCGAGTTTATGGCCAACTTTGAGTGGGTAATATTCATTTCATTTATATGCACTTTGCTTTGTTCGTTCTATTCGAGTTTTCCTTACATTCAAATCGCTAATTTTCACTTTTTTTTTTGTTTAGTCCACATACTAAACTTAGTTCATTGACTATAATTAATGTGCCAATGATTAGCACAAATATTTAGTAGTAGCTTTCGGCTAATCATTGCGCATATTATGGGAACATTACGTTGTCATATTTTATGAGGATTTTATGGGGCAGCAATTTCATTAAATTGATTGCGGCAATTCATTAATTATTGCTACGATGACAAATTGGCCACGTTAAGGTATTGATTAGACCCCTTAATCAATATGCGCTCAACTTCCTTGAATATAAACTAGCTATAAACGAGTTTAACTCAGTTTTATGGCAACCCAATTCCAATGCTAGAAATAATAGAAATCACAAGGGAAACGTTTAACCCGGAGGTTAAAGTTAACCTCTACTAAAATCCCTGATGATAGATATATCCATCATATATATAAGAGGTATATATATATATATTTTTAGCGCCTCCTCGTAATAAACTTGGGCGAGGCCCCCCAATGCTGTTCACACAACATTTGCGTCGTAATTTTATATTTAATGTCTTTTTATTTGCAAACGTTTTAATGGCCTCATAATTCCGTTTACTTTGGCCACAATTTGAAGGCATATTTATGGCTTGCAGCCCTTATTTATTTGTGTTGGCCACGAGGCAAAAACGAGGCTGAAAAACAAGCCAAAAAAACCCAAAGTCAGAAAATACTTTTTCAAGATCGCGCGACTTGGTGTTGCCGCAAGATTAAGATCACGCAACGTGGCTCAAAGTAAGGCGACTCCTTTAGGAAGTGTTTAAGGAGCAAAAGTAAGCCAAAGACAATACGATTATATGGTTTATGGTTAAAGAAAAAAAAAGAAAGAGGCGACGCTTGGCTCTTATCTGATGCCGCAGTGTGCACGATATTGGGCAGAGGTTCGAGGTCCTTTAGTTAGCATAAACGTATATATATTTGGTTGGGGGGCTGGCTAATAATTCTTAACTCTTGACTGACTTTGGCTTGCTCTGCTTGTACTTTCAGCTGGACAATAAAAGCAGCCCGTTGGCGCTATTGGCGCAAACATGCAGCGCCATTGGGGCAGACACCACAAATCCCAAGCTGCTGGCGGCGAACATTGAGAAGTCGACAAAACAGCAGCCAAAAGGCATGGGTTCGGGCATGGGGAATGGGAATGGCAACGGTTTGGGTCTGCTGGATAATACACGCGATAAATCCTCACCGGTTAGCAGTCATTCATCCAGCGTTAGCACTGGCTCTGTGGAGCAGCAGCAGCTGCCGCCAGCTCACAGTAAAACCCCAAGCACCTTCAAGCCCTACGAAGCCAACAATAACGATTGCGGCGCCACAAATCTCACCAGCAACAGCAGCAGCGGCAGCAGCAACAACGGCAGCAGCAGTCAACGCGTTAAGACGCCCAAAGCGAATCCAACCTCATCCAATGGACAACAACGTTGTGATTCCAATCAAAGTGCCAGCAGCTCACATCGCGAATCGCCAAATGCCGCCGCCGCAGCCCTCGCAGCCTCCTCCTCGTCTGCCTCACTACGACGCACACCCACCACAGTTGGCTCTGCCCAGCTCAATGGCAGTCCGGTGCAATCGTCCGCTCCAATACGCAGCAATTCCAAAGAGTCCCCAGCCATGCATAGCCCCAGTGCAGCCAGCTCCAGTCGCCTGCAGGAGGCAGCCTACGCAGCAGCCAAGGAGGCGAGCTATGTGAAGGCACTGCATGCGGCCAGCCAGCAGGCGAATCCCTCGGCAGGCTCCTATTATCCTCCAGGTAAGAGAGAGAGAGAGCGAGAGAGAGATTACAGCCCAAAAAATAAGCTTCTTAGTTGTGAGCAAATTCAATTTGGATTCAAGCAAAACTCAATAAAAGTAGCATTAAATCCCAAAAGATTTGCATTGTTCGTGCCAAGAACTAAAGATGATTTGGCCAAGAACTAAAATCCGTATCCCTTGGAGATGGATACACTTAAGCTTAATACAAATTCTCTACCGCTTTAAGCGCTTCATCTGATGCATTTTCCTTAAATTTTCCCCCAACAGGCTATGGCTCACCTTATCCCATGGACTTGATGACGGCCAGTTCACTGATGTCACCGCATCATGCCATGTTTAAGGCCTCGGCCATGAATCCTTATTTGAACTATGCCCGTCTTAAGGGTCTGACGGAGCCAACGGGCATGATGGCCGCTGCACCCAACATTTGCCGTGATCCCTACTGTACGGGCTGTCCAGCCAGTCCGCATTACATCAACAAGGCTGCCGGCCAGCCCTGTCCTGCTGGCTGTCCGCAGTGCGAGGTTGGCGGCGGTGGCAAAGGTGGTGGCAACTCTGGCGGTGGCTCCAATGCGGCGGCCGTAGCTGCCGCAGCAGCCGCATCCTCATATCATGCACAGTTGGCTGCCCTGGCGGCCGCCTCACAGATGCCGTACGTGTGCTCCTGGATTGGCAGCGATGCACAATATTGTGGCAAGCGCTTTGGCACCTCCGACGATCTGTTTCAGCATTTGCGTACACACACAGCCTCCGTGCCGGATGCTGTGCTAAGTGCAGCGGCGGCAGGCGGCATACCACCGAATCATCCGCTATTCCAGCGCACCTATCCCACCCCGCCGCTGAGTCCATTGTCTGCGGCGGCACGCTACCATCCATACGGCAAGCCATCGATGCTGCCCCCATCCCTGGGGCCACCCGGAATGCCCGGCTTGCCGCCGCATCCCGCACTGGCCCAGTACTTTGCACCTTACTCATTATACGGGCCGCGCATGGGCTCATCGCATCCATAGTAGAGGTGGATCTAAGTGGAGCAAGACGCTAACACCAGCCTCAGCAGCCTCAGTCAGCATTCAGTCAAATCATATTGCTTGAGTCCGGATGGGTCAACTCACTCGTGAAACGAAAAGCTAGTGATCTAATGTACTATAGTTACATACAAATGTCTAAATAAATCAAAAGAAGCAGCAATTGCAAAGGATTCTATTCAAGGATATACACAAATACACATATATATATATATATGCCACACACACACATACACACAATCACAATAGCAGTGTGTGTGTGTTTCTCTGTATGTCCCATTTACCATAATAATTATGGCTAGCTCTTAATAATTTTATTTATTAAATAATGAATACTATATACATACATATACATACATATATATGTTTATATGTTTATATGTGTGTGTGTGCAAATAGTATATACAAAAAGGAAATGAAAAACAAAAATGAAAAACAAAAATGAAAAACCAATTATGAAATGAAAAGATTGTCCAAAAACTTAAAGTTGTAAAACTCTTGTACATTATATATATTATATATTATATATTATATACTATTATTATTATATATACTAATAAATATACTTACGTATCTAATAAATATGTATGTATGTAGCTCTGTATCTATGTAAATGTAATAATTATGAACACTATTTTAATGTTCATTAAGTCACTACAACAAATCAATAAATCAAAGAAAACTATTAGCTATAAAATGTGTTCTCGAATGGAAAGCGGACAGTGTGACCAGCTGCCAACTTGTTGAAGGAATTCTACTCAGATGACATTTAAATTGGTATTTGAATCTTCTACAAGTGTGACCAGTTAGAGCGAAGGCAAGCGGTATGCCCAGCTTACTTGCTGATGAAGCGCTGCCAACTTGGTGTGTGCTTTTCTAAGGCAAAATCTTATTAGTCCAGATTTAAATAGGAGTTTTAGTCTTGCTGGACTCAAGCTTAAGTTAAATGTGTGACCTGTTTGTAGGAAACCAATCAGTGTGACCAGTTTACGCAACTTGCTGCTGAGCTGCTGCCCACTTGCTGTGTGCTTTTCCTGAAGTCAAGCGTAAGCTATAAGTGTGACCAGTTAGCAGGAAACCAATCGACTGCTGAGTAGTGCTGCCAACTTGCTGAGAAAGTGCTGCCAACTTGCTAATAAAGTGATGCCAACTTGGTGTGGGCTTTTCCTGAATGAAGTGAATTCAATTCAGATTTAAATTGGAATCTTAATCAAGCTTAAGGTAAGAGTGTGACCAGTAGAAAGACAAGCGGTGTGACCAGACCAGGTTGACCAGTGAGACCATAGCGCTGCCAACTTGCTGATGAGCCGCTGCTAAGGAGTAGTTGGAAAGTGCTTTTGGAGTATGAAATTAATAAAGTTCAGTTTTAAATTGAAATTTAAGTCTGAACTCGAGCTTAAGCTAAAGGTGTGAACAGTTAGTGAGACCTGTCCTTGAACAGAACTGCCAACTCGTCGACTAGGTGCTGCCATCATATTGTTGCTCAAGCCAAAAATGTATGTTAAGCATAAGTTTTGTGATATTTTATACAAGTTGACATTATATTTATGTTTATGGATATACACTTAACCACGTTTAATTGTTAACCACATAAAAAATAGAAGTAACTTTAACTGAGAATCAGTAGAATAAACGTGAAACAGTGTCGAATCGAAATGGCAAGCAATAAACCAGAGAGAGAGAGCCACAAATCATGGCGTGGAGCTACGTTTGCCGCTGAATTATGCTCGGGAAAGCTCTGGTGTAATAGGAATTGAGGGGAGCAGGTTGTACGCGAAGCTACTGAAGCTACCGATGTGACCAACCAAGGTAGTAAATCAAATTTTATATTTCCCCCGAAAAAAAAAGGAAAAAACAGAAGCTCTACTCGTACTGAGCCTGGGAACTTAAGGGCTGGCAAACAGAAGCCCAATAGTTGCTCTGCTCACTGCCCACATATGGCGTCGATAAATTAAAATTTTTCGCTGTGAGTAGGCGGAGTTGGGCGATGGAGGTGGGGAAATGGAGGTGGATATGTAGGTGGAGTTGGCGAAGGAGTAGGTAGCGTTATATTTTAGGTATGACAGCTAACCGCCCAGTGACTACCTGACAATTTATTGTATTACGAGTATACGGTTTGGCATTTGGCTGCCCACATTGGGAATGACCTCTCCTCCAGCGGTCACCATAAAAAAATATGCCATAAGCTTTGCCAGCTACATCGCACACACACACACACACACAGACACACACATACATATTGGCGTTGGCATCAATAATTCTTTCATAAATGTCCATTTCGCCACATATAACCGAGAATCGCAGGGAGGCGACTCCGAAAGTCTCCCCCATATCGAGGGGTTACATATAAGTGATGTTCACGTTCAGTGCATCTGACAAGCGTCGTACCTTGCTCACTGGACATATCGTTTTTTGTATACCCAGTGCTCAATAATAGGGCTAAAGGGTAGATCTATACAGAGCTCGAAAAGGAGTAGACCGAAAAGTATCCTTAAATGAGTTGCTATCTCTCTCTATGTCTATATAAAAGAGACCTAACTTTCACCTATTTCTATGCATAGCACTTAAGTACAGGGTATTCCCTAGTCGAGCTGAATCAGACTAGAGCTCGCTTACTTGTTTTTTAATTCTTTACCAGCGCAGGTGAAAGCCGCCGCGGTGGCCATTATAGTTCTCGCTGGCCGCGTCCATTTATCATCGAACAAATCCTCCCGAACACCCCGGAGCTGGACTTGTCAGCCACCAGCCCAATGCTCGCAGAGAGAAAGAGGGGGGGAGGGGGTAAGAGTTGGGTCAGAAAAAATAGTATCCAGAATTTATAGGTTTGGAGTTTTCTGAAAATATTTCTTCTACCGTTTGCAAATTTATCTCTCTTCCTTCCCTACAAGAATAATGGAGATGAAAAATCGGTGCTGATAAAAAAAAATTACAATGCGAAAAAAATTATATAAATTATGTTCCCACAATGACCTCAAGCAGCTATTACAGCAGCCAATCCCGAGTAACAAAACCATTTTTCTCCAAGTGAGACAAGAAACATCAAACTACTTTACGACTACAGTAGAGCACTAGAAGCGCCAACTTATCCTCATGTGATGAGTGCACACTGTAGCTGCAACCAGCTAAGATCGTAATTCATTCAAATTTACGATTTCAGCCATAACAAAGCGAATTCAGTTGCAGCAAAGCATAATTTAATGTGCTCAGGTTGTCAAACACTCTCAGCCAGAAGTTAACTTGTTAACCTAAGATATGGTTTCTGTTTTTGTTTCTAACCTGCCATAAACTTGGCTCATAACGACAGAGCTTGCTTGAGAAACCTAAAGAGATACAAGCTACAATTCTTAAATATTAATTAACATAAAGTTTGCCTCGCTTTTCATTTACACAATAGATAAACTATTCTTTCGCTTCATGTCTAAGCTGCAGGGTTAATCTTTCCAGTTTTAGTTAACCACAAGTTAAAGTAAAGGTTAAAGTTATTTTCTCTTATTTATTTATTTAATTAGAGTCAACTAAGAGGCGTCGACTATTAAAAAAATTAAAAAAAGTTAAGATCCTATTTACAAGATTAAAGTATATATTATTTTATTATATATTATATATTATTATTTATTTATATTTTATATTATTTTATTCATATAATTTAATTAAGAGTCGTCTTCAAACAGTCGACAAAAAAATAATAGTTTAATTATAAATTATATAAAAATATTTTCAAGAGCTGGAAACTAAAAAGGTAAAAAATAATTCAAAATAAAATTAATTTAAAAAGACAAAAAACATTGAAAATATGAAATATAAAAGAGATTAAAAAAAGGAAATTAAAAAATTATATTTAAATAAGAAAAATATAAATTTAAATGAGAAAAATATAAATTTAAATGAGAAAAATATAAATTTAAATAAATAGAATTAAAATATTCTAAAATTGAAGGCTTAGGGAAACCCCAAAAATACCAATCACAGCAATAAGTATTAGTCTTAAATGTTAGTATTAAGAGTTAGTATAAAGTATTAGTATTAAATGTTAGTATTAAGAATTAGTATAAGGTATAAGTATTAATTGGACTTAGTATGTTAAATCCCAAGGATTGGTCGAACAGATCTAAAAGGAACTTCGTAAGAATCAAAAGAACAAAATGTGATAAGATTGATTATAGAGTGGAAAAAGGCTGTGGAAGGATATGAACTTATGTGATAGCACGGAACAAATGAAGAGGAATAGTAACATAAATATATAAATAATAGAATTTCCAGTTAATCTAGAAAGAACTATATAGAATATGCTCAGAAGACTAATGCAGGCAACAGTATTATAGAATTATAGTTTATGGTGGAAAAGTACTCAAAGAGTTTGCCGTGAACCGACTAAGAGTCAAGTTGTAATACATGCATTAAATTTAACTACTCACATATCGAATATATGGAATATATCAGTTATTCCCATGACAGCAATATTTTTCTTGAGTTTTTTTCCTCTGTTATTGAACACCCGGTCTCGCGTGCTGCAGAAGAAGGAGAGAGAGAGAGAGAGAGAGAGAGAGAGAGAGACAAAGCCCGGCAAACAGAGTGCAAGCCACAACAATAATTTTCAAAGCCAAATGACAGCCGACAAAACCATATATCATTGTGTATAGTGCGGAGTGGGAGTGGGAGGGGGGAGGGCAGGGAGGAGGTGTGGCAGAGGAAGGAGCTGGCGGAGCTGGAGGAGCAGGAGGCAGGGTGTTGCCTGTCTGGCTTTGCCACCCACGAGCTGAACTTTTGTCACTTAAAAGGCGTCGTCGCTGGCAGTCTTAACCAATGTCTGTCCTGTCTGTCCAACTGTCTGTCTGTGCCGTCTGTCTGTCTGTCAGACGCGTCCGTCTGCCTGGCATGTTAAATTTTAATTTCTCGCCGTACAAAGGCAAAAGAAAAACATAAAGAAAAAGACAAGATCTGTTTTATAAATTACCATGCAAGTGGTGCTGAAATTGTCGCATGTGTTGATGCATTGCTAGCAAATTATGCGCACTATATGTAAATAAATATACAGTGGAGCCTAACTATAAGGGAATCACTTTATAACAAACAACTTCCTAAAACAAACTGTTAACTTTTTGTCTCTATTAAGGAGAGCAACAGCTGAGTTATAGCAATACTCAGCGTAATACTTGTCCGCTTTAGGCAGGCTTCACTGTATATGTATGAGCAGGAGGACCCCACAAAACGCAACGTCTGTTGACATTTCCATAATTAGTCGAGCGTATCTCATTTTGTCTTTCTCTGTTGCATGTTTGAACGCTTGCCTTGATTTGATTTGATGCTCAAAGTGAGATGCAGATTGGGTATACTGGAGATGGCAGGAGAGGACCAGCAGGAGGACCAGCAAGAGGACCAGGAGAAGGACCAGGAGAGGACCAGTTGTTACCAGAGCAGAGTTTTGATGATGTTAATGCTTATGTTGATGTTGTTGTCCGTCGTTACAGCAGACCCATATTTATTTATTATGCACAGTTTGCAATCGTCAGTGTGTGTTTTCCTGTCTTCATTCAGACGCCGTCTACCTTTTACGGTCGCCGCCGCTGCCGCCCACCCCTCTGCTGCCATCCGAGTGCGAATTGACGCCGCATTTATGGTGTTGAAATATTAATGCCCAGAGTTTGTTGGTCATGTCATTTTGATTTATGAGTCTCCTGTAGAGTCTCTCTCTGTGTATCACAACTTGTGAGTGTGCGTGTGTGTGAGTGTGTGTAGTGTGTGTAGTGATACACATATGAATAAGAGGCGGTTGTGCGCATTGAGTTGTTGAAAGTACAAGTCAAGTTTGAAAAGAGCTGACTGACAGACAGATGAATGACACTCTCCGAGTCTGAAGAATTCTTAAACTCAATTGAAAAACTGATTTTAATGACAGAAAGTGAAAAAAAGATCAATCAAACCTTTTAATTAACTTCTATAAGAAGTTAAACAAACCTATTGAAAATATATATGCTTAAGAGGAGTTGCACAGTCAGTGGAGGCAGCTAACCCGACACCCAAAGTAGCCCAAAGACGACCACGACGCAGACACTCCAGAGAGCTCCAGCTGCGGGTAGAAGGTAGGAAACAAGCCAGAGACAGCTACTTACTTGCGGGTAGCAAAGACTAAAGACCAGAAACCAGAAGCACATATATTTACAAGAGGACACAAGTTGAAGCTACTTGTGCAGCAGGCACTTCGCATGGAATGGAACGAGCTCGGACTGGGGTCGAGCTCTGGCAATGTTTTCTTTTTTTTATCTTTCGTTTCGTTTGGTTTTGTGGCAGAGTAAAATGCGTGGACATTAAATATGCATGAGGGGACATAACATATAAATAAATTTAGCAACAGTTTGTATGCAGAACTGGCAAATGCATTTATCGATGATGATGGTAATGATGATGCCCGCTTGAGGAAGAAGGTGTTGAGGCTGCTCACACGACGTTGCCCCGTAGAGCACGCAATTGCCACCGCCGACCGCCATGAAGAGGCCATTTGACAGTGGCAGCCACCAGCAAAGAGGAGGAACGCAAAACGCAGACTCTGTCCCTGTCCACCCAAAAGAGATTCACTTCGGATTCACCCATGGCCAGGTCCATGCCAATTGCCTCTCTGCTTTGGTCACAGTGGTCAACGACGTTCTGCATTTTAAATATGAGCAGCTGTTGTCTCTCTCTCTCTCTTTCTCTCTCTCTCGCTCCTCTTTCTCGATTTCTGCAATGTTGTCAAGAATTTTGCTGGCAGCTTGACACTCCATGTAGTACTTCTCTCCTGTCCTGCCCCCACGCTTGTCATCAGTTCTGCTGTCGTGTTGCACGTAAATTTCAGGTACGACAATATATGCCACGATTTTATGGGTTCCACGTAGCACGCGCGCCTGTCACCCATTTGGCCATTGTCCCGCTCAAAAGTGTGTGAACATTCTGGGGATTGGCCTATGCCTCCTCAACATTTGATTCCTGCCCATTTTCATCGATTCAATTAGCGAGCATTCAACTATCATATTTAGGTATATATTAGAGTTGAGAGATCTGAGCTGATTTAGGCAATCGACAGAATTTATCGATAGAACGATGGCTAAAACCAGTTCGTGAATAATTGACTTTAGTTCAATTAATATTAAATGGAATATTCTTAGAAGTAGAATTTATGCAAATTATATTAGATAATAAATGATGTCTGGGGTAAATAGGTCCAGCACCGCAGCCAACCACAAAGAACTTTTTTTTACTTTTATCCAGTTCTTTTGGCGAAGAAACTGGAAACCCAACATCAGTTCTGAATCTATTGGATGTAATATATTCATATTTGAGGTAGAGAAAATTGAGTTTGAATTATTAATATTTGCACACAGATGAGAAACAATTAAAGTTACTTAAAATATGAAAGATATTAGAATTGAAAAATATGAAAGAATTAGAATAAAGAATTAGAGTTCCTATAAAATTCGAGTAAAGGATGCAAGGAGCTTTCCTTATCTTATCCCAGTATCCAATAGGTTATACCCAATCTTTGCAACAAATGTTGAATCAATTTAGTATAATTAAAAATTAATTTCTTATATCTTACTTTTCGCTTTACTTTATAAATATAAATATATTTACTTATAACTTTATATTTATATTTTTCTCTTTATAGCTAAATTTTATCTTCTAGTTGATTGCTTTAAGTCAACTCTAATTTAAATAAATAAAATTAATTGAGGGTCTGTCTCCAGGCTGTAAACTTTACAATTAATATGAAAAAATAATATAATAAAAAAAATAAAATTGATTGGAATATAAATAAAAAGCTTAAAGATTCTAAGTATGGCATTAATAAATATTTATAACATTTCTCTGTTTACATAATTAAACCAATATTTTCAGCATATTTCAAAATA
Organism: Hirtodrosophila trivittata; assembly: GCA_035045065.1. Classification (NCBI taxonomy): domain Eukaryota; kingdom Metazoa; phylum Arthropoda; class Insecta; order Diptera; family Drosophilidae; genus Hirtodrosophila; species Hirtodrosophila trivittata. The sequence goes on along the minus strand of JAWNNK010001445.1, from coordinate 1,142,999 downwards.
TTTACTCAATAAACTTTATTGAATAGACTTTAATGAACTCCAGGCCCGATCGAAGCACAAGTTAAACAACGACAGATGTAACGCCTACAGTTGAGATACCCTGCACCCAGTGAAAAGGGGTATATAGAGTATATACATTCAGGTTCAGCATTGAAAATATTTATCAGCCTTTCTGGGTGAAAGCAATCTTGGAGTCAGGAAGATAGTTTGGGAAGTAGAAAGACAAAACTTCTTTTAAGGTTAAATCCTGTTAGTCAGATATATAGAAACTATATATAAGCAATATATCAAATATATATATATAAACTATATAAGAATCTGCGAGCCGAAAGCCCAGCAGCTAGTGCTATAAAAATTTATAAAATTTATTGTTATCCTACTGTTCAATAATAATAATAATAATAATAATATATTTATATATATAAAATTCGAATTAGAGATATAGAAAATATACAAGAATCTGTGTGATTCTCTTTACATTTAGGGTATTTCCTAATCGAGGCGATTTATATATGTAAAACTTTAGCTGGAGCAAGTGCAATTATGAATAGATTGTGACAAACTTGGTGTCACCTGGCTAGTTGCCTATCGTATATCATCTGTATCGATCGAGACATGCTCCACATTGAATGTGAAGCAGGAAAACAGCAACAAAAAGAAATCATTTTAATAATGTGTCGCCTGCAATTTTCATATACACGTTGCATTGTGCTCGTATGGAGATAATTTTCTCAGTCTCCGCAGACGCGACTGCTATAAATTATGGCAACTGGCAACAGGCAACTGGCAACTGGCAACCGACTGTGGCAGTGGCAGCTCCGGCTGCTGTTGATTTTTATCAACGTCATCAGCTTAATTGCCTCACTGTGCCGCACCATGCCCCACTGTGCCGGCAACTGTCCCCAGCATTTCTTGCCTATAGGCCACATATTTTTTTCTTCTCTTTGTTGCTTTATCTAGAAAATGTTGTATGGTCGCAGTACTTGTACCGCATACTTGCAATTATTAATGAAATATTGCTGTCAGTAATTATTTGTTATAAATTTGCATAGATATTGCAATTTGTACACTTCACTCGTACTTCGAGCTCTCAACTATACCCTATCCCCTACCCCTCTCCCCGCCCCTCGAGGTAGAGTGCTTAAGTCGGCGGCAATATTAATGACAATGTAAGCGCATGATAAATATCGTTGACACAGGCGTTTGAGTTATCTCCAGGTTACATTCATACTCATATTCATATAAATAGCAGTAGTAGTAGTAGTAGTTACCTGCCTCGTAAGTCGATTAATTATTTGCCATAAACTAGTTACTGTTGCCGCTATATGCTAAGTAGCTAAACTATCATAAATACACCTTTATTGTCACCTGATTCTGTTTACATTTGACATCTATTCTATCTGACACCTTTCAAGTGTGTGCACACACCTTTTCGAGTCTACTTTTCACCCTTTATTTATATATATTTATACTCTTTCATATATTTTTAGTATATTTTTCATATACAGTCGAACCTCGCTTCACAAACGCCTCGCATAGCGAACATTTCGTACAACGAACAATATTTTAAAGCAAAAATCGTTTCAGTATATTTTTAGTATATTTTCATATATTTTTAGTATATTTTTAGTATATTGATATCCAATAAAGCTCCGCCAGAAGCAACAGGGACTCAGTACATATACTTTGCTGTATTGAATTGTACATTCAATTTTAAATTTAAATTTATTAAATTAATTTTTTGTTGGAACGGATTAATTCATTATACATAAAAACTTAGGGGAAAATTGTTTGAACGTTTTATATAGCGAACAAGTTTCTAGAACGCTAGCCGAGGGTCGTTTCCTTCTTTTTTTCTTAGTATCTGGTATTGGCCAATTTTATGAAAAATTGAAAATTCAATAAAAAAATACCGCAGGACTTCTTTGACATCCTAATATATAAGGTTATCTTCTTTCAGAATGGATAACCGCGGGTTAGACAGGCTAGGAGAATACCCAAAGTTTTTTCCAACAATACTGTCCAGAGTAAGAGAAGTTCCATTCCAACGATCTTTGTTAATGCGGATAAATGTTAAATAAACTGGGCGTAAAACACAATCAAAAGAGCAACCAATGTTCAGTCAAATTTAAATCAAAAGGAGCATCCAGGATGTTAAAAGCAACATCGAATCGATCTGAATTATACAAAAAATTTTAAAAATATAATATAAATTATTTATATATATTTCTATATTAATATTAGAAATTCTGGAAATTACCTTGCATGAAGCTTTTTCGAAGAGTATTTAATGTATTTCCAAACTTTTCTTGACATGAAATTTTATGTAATATTTTGTAATACTTTTTAATATTTTTATTTTATTTTTTATTTATTTTTTTAATATTTTTTTTTAATATTTTTTTTTAATATTTTTTTTAATATTTTTTTTAATATTTTTTTTAATATTTTTTTTTTAAATATTTTTTTTAAATATTTTTTTTAATATTTTTTTTAATATTTTTTTTAAATATTTTTTTTAATATTTTTTTTAATATTTTTTTTTAATATTTTTTTTTAATATTTTTTTTTATTATTTATTTTTAATATTTTTTTTTAATATTTTTTTAAGAAATTTTTGTAATATCTTTCTATTATAAATAACAAAAAATTTAAAAAAGAAAACTAATTTTTGGTCAGCACTCGCTGAGACTTTAGAAGAGAATGAGCCAAAATATGAGAGGAAGTTAGGGCCTCGATTTTGGTATGTGGAAAATTTTCAAATCTGCGAAGCCTACTAAAGTTTTTTTTAGTATATACTATAAAGTCTGTAGAGTCTACAGTTTATAATAGTCATGTCTTTAGATTTTAAATAAATAAAATATGAAAAAGTATATTAAATACAAATAGATAGCTAAAAGATAAATAAAAAAATAATAATAATAATAAATTGAAGCAAAAAAAACAGAGTTAATTTTCAGAACTAGTTCCAGTTGTAGTTCAGTTTATTATAATGTCAACACCAGCGCAAAAAGTGCTCAAGGCTCTAAGCTGACAATTTATGTTTGACACCTGCAAAAAGAGCGCAAAAATTCATTTTGAATGCAGATGTGAAAATTGGCAACCGCATGTTAAAAAAATTACTTATTTTAATTATAGAATCAAAACATGTAGCAAAGGCATTGCCTATGGTCTAATCTGGTCAAAAAGTGTTTTAAAATTAATGCCACAATTTGTAAACAATTTGCGGCTATTTGCCAATGGCCAAAATATTGTAATTACAATATACAAATTAGTTGCGAGTTTCATCAGACTAATACTACTCCGAAATGGTAATCTATCTGTGAGATTATTAGTTGATTGTCATCATATTTTGGTAATTTACATAATTGAAATGTTTGTGTGTGTGAGTGTGTGTGTGTGTGTTTTGGTTATAATCCAACAGAAAACATAACTGATTAGGGCTTTATAATGCATTTGCAGAGACTTTGGCTGGAAAGTGAGCAGCAGTTCAGATAATTGGCAACTGACAGTGGCTCCCATATGTATACGTACATTGAATGCTGAGTGGTGAGCACTTTACTATACTTTACCCAGGGCTAATCGTCTGGAGTAATTCCCCAACAAAAACTGCCACTCAACATGCATAATTTAGGTAACAAATGATAACTCGAAGAAATGTGAAGCCATGCATAAATTTACCTTTTGCCTACAAGTGCAGACTGCAACTGCAACTGCAACAGAGTTCAGGTGAGTAGACTGACTGTCAGACAATGAGACAGACGGACTGCCAGACAATTGCAGACGAACTGCATTTGATTTATTACAGCAGACTCTGTGGGAGGACCCCTCATAGAAGGGTTTGCTCATCAGCGGCTGCAGTCAGCTTAAGCTTTACCTCATAATTTATGACCACCACACACACAACCACACACACAGAGGAGGTGTCCAGACAATGCTGGTCAGCAGGATAAATCGTTCATCAGAGTTGCAAGTCCACTTTTCAAACGGTTGGCAAGAAACGTTGTCAATTGTTGTAGCCCAACAATACGAGAATTATTGATGAATTCCATGAATGTGCCGGCCTCAAGGATACGGAAATTGCATGGAAAGACACACAGGACTCGAATTGTCAAGCTCTCTCTACACATATGTAAATATGATATACATAAAACTGGTTTCTAATAGCAGTCACTCGACTTCTCCCATTTGTTATATATATATATATAGCATGTGCTCGTACTTAATTAAATTCATTTGAATGTTTGCTTTGCGAGCTATTGCTATCATTTAATTAGAGCGTATAAAATGCATTGAGCGTGCTAATTAAATGCATTTTTAATTTGTAATCAATTAAGTGAATTACACACCAATAAACTATTGCAGATAGTGTTAGTAATTGCATTTTATGATCAGAGATTGTACTCAAAGGAATGTCACAGACACTAGAAAAACTGGATTAAAACGAATCCTCAATGCTTACACTGAAAGCAGTAGCTAATTGGCGGTGTTCAGTCTAAATTGTGTTTACTGTTTAGTAATTATAGTTATAGCTAATTAACTGATGATGATTGAGGATATCTTTTATATATAGTATCAACTATCCTCCTGATAGAAGAATATAATATAGCTTTCCAGCTTAGACTTAAAAGCAAACCCCAGCTCAACCAAGACTTGCTATAGGTTCTACTTCAGGTTAGATTAGTACCTGATTATATACTTATAATAGTTATAGCTTATTATCTGATGATGATTAAGGATATCTTTTGTACATATAACAGCTTCTATATACTTCTAGAACCAACTATAGTCTGAATAAAGCTTCCACTCCGAGCTTCATAGTACCAATTATAGTCTTAATCAAGACTTGTTATACCATCCACTCCAGGTTAGAGCAGGACCCTGATTAGAGCAAGACAGCACCAACTTGACGTGTTAGTTACAGGTTCTCAGTCAATGTAGTCGCATCCTTAACATAAGTATAACAAGTCTATCAAAAGCTTATCGAGTACACATCTCTTTGGGTAAGTCAGCATTTTGGCAGTATCAACTCATATCATGCCACATTGATTTGTTGCACAGGAAAAGGAAAAGAGGGGAGAGAGAAGTGGTATATGAAAAAAGGAGGAAAATAAAATGGGGAAAAGGGACAAGGGAAAAGAAGATTGGTCAACATGACATGCCACGTACATTACTCTTTCTAAATGCTCGACATCGTTTAACATGTTCCTGGAATTTAGTGGGTTCCTTTTATGCCGGCAATGCGCTCCAATGCGGTGGCCACATCTCCACATCATCATCATGAACATCATCATCATCAGGAACACGATGATGATGATTACTGTCTGCTTTGGTGCGTGGTTTGATTTTGTCTGCTTGGGGTCTCTTTTTGGATTGTTCGGTCCGCTTTTAGTGGCCATGGACTGCCTCTGTGTGTTGGCACTTATTTGGCGACATTGTCATCGATATAAAACGGGCTTTGTTTGTCCACTGGTCAAGGCATTGGCATCCGTTGCGCATATTTCGCATACTCCATGCCAGTCCAGCACCTCCTCCTCCCCTCTCTCTCTCTCTCTCTCTCTCTCTCTATGTATCTCTTACTAGCACTGGATAAATATGGGTATGGGTATTGGTATCTGTCTTGGGGTCTCTGGGCCGTTTGTGGTGTCTGGTTCTGGGTCTCTTGGCTTTCAGCATTATTATCAACGTGTGTGCATCAGCATTTGGTTTCGCGTGAAATTCACTCACGACTTGTAATTATTTAATTTTATTGTTTGTTTTACGCTGCCGTTAAGCAACAACAACAACAATGATAACAACAACGATAAACAACAGGAACAACCATGAAGATGACAACAAGAAAAATCGAAACTTACACTTTCAGACTAAGTCCGCACATTTAACAAGATTTCTATAAAAGATATACCTAAAAAAAGAAAATATGAACAAAATGCTAAAGCGTTATTTACTCCCAAAAATAATTAGGCTAATAAGGCTGTAAGTTCTGAGCCTGATTTAATTGCATTCATGATACAAATTTCACCCAAAGAATGCAGAAATGTCAGTCATCTTTTAACTGAATTTTAGAATATTCGAAATGAAATTTGAAATTCCTTTTTGTGACTTTGTCTACGCATATCGTAAATTGAAACAGCTCCTGAGCATGTTTTGCATGCATAAATTATTTAAATTTAAATGTATTTTGCCATAGATGGAACTAAAACCTGTTCACTGGGTGCAAGGGGCATAAACAAAACTCAATTGCTTGTCAGCATTTCTACCCTAGAGGCAAATGGTAATAAAGATGGGCATATGGAAATTTTGAAAGGCTTTCCTTAACCATAATAAATTGGTAATCAACAGCAGATTGTAGGGATATAGGATTATGGACTATAAGATTTTCGTATACTAACAAAGTTTTATAGCAAAGATTTGTTTCCAAATAGGATAAGAAATGGTTAAAAATTATTTTTTTCTTTATAGACTTTATAGTTCAGTTCTCCCCGATCGAATCCCATACTCTTTACAGGGTATCTTCTAGTCTACTACTTTGTTTACTTCGTTTTTTCTATGCGTTCGATATAACTGCAGATAAATTTGTGCATTTTTCCCAAAAAACATGCTCACATTTCACAATTTTTAGCAATTCTATTTGAATAATTAACAGTAGTCCGAGTCACAGTTAAAAATATATGTTGACATGTGACAGAGAGAGGAAAACATATACTGAATAATTAAAGATATTAAATTGAAAATGTTTGCCATAGCATAGATTGAAATAGGTAAAAGGAAGCCTATGAAAATATTCTAATAGAAAAATAAAGCAAATAAACTATTCGCTCTTTTGCTTTCAAAAAGTTAAAAATATCTAATACAAATGTTGGATATAAAAGAAAGGAAGAATGAAAAAATATATATGTAATTGGTAAGGGATTATATTATACTATTAGTTGTATTTCTAGCATTATGTTCCCCAGTAGTTTTTATAGAATGAAAATAAATATAAATTCAGCTAAGACTGGATTATCCATGACACTTTGAACCAAGTTTATTAGGGATAATTGAGACTCCCTGTAAATAGAGCTTTTATTTTTTATATTTATTATCTTTATTTTACATTATTATTATTTTATTTATATTACACATATATATTATTTTATATTATTTATAGAATTTTATTATTATATTATTTTTCAATATAAAAATTTATTATTATTTATTTATTTATTAGTAGTTATTATTATTACTGATAAATAATGGTAAAGCTAAACACTCAGTATTCCTGTTACCAGATGCTTTTGCTTAAAACAGTATCAGAATATCAAGGCTCAGCTATTTATATATATTTATATATATTCAAATACAGATAATTACAGCTGAATCTGGATTATCTATGACGCTCGGCACGGAGATTATTGGGGATAATCGAATATTCCCTGTAAAAAGAGTTCACATTTATCATACGAACTTTATTATATTATTTTATTATTTATATGTATATATTATTTTATATTATTCTTTTTTATTTTATTATTATATGCAATATATTATTATATATTATATTAACTTAAATTTTTTACTTAAATATTTCATTTTAAATTTAAATTATATTTTTTCAATTTTAATTTATATTTAAAATTGTTACTTTCAAATTTTGGTCGACTGTTAATAGTTGACATTAAATAAATAAATAAAAATATATACAATACATAAGTGTATTATTGTATTACTTATTTATTTGTGCATAAAGCTCGAAACTACAGTTTATTAAAAATATTTGATATTCCCTATAAAAGGAGTTTACATTTAACATAACATACAAATTTTATTATATTATAATCTTATTTTTATTAAATACATATTTATATATACATATTATTTTATATTATTTCTTTATTATTTAAATATTATAGTATTTATACAATATATTATTTTATTTTTATAATATATTTTGTTTTTTTTTATACATCTGACTTGCGATAGAGGTAAATCATGATAAAACTAAACGTTCAGTATATCCCTGCTAACAGATGCTTCCGGCTAAGCAAAATCAGATAATCAAGGCTTAGATTTATTTATTTATATATATTTATATATTCACAATAAATTCAGTATGAATTCAGTATAAATTCATAAGATTAATATGCACATTCGAATTATAAAAGCGAAAATTAAGGCAAACTATCTGAGGAGCAAGTTTGACTAGTCAATGATCATATTGAAGGTTCCTAAATGCTTTATTATAGCCTGTTAGCACAAATGTCAAAATTAATTACTTATGTCACTGGCAACAAATCATAAAACATAAACAGAAACAACAGCAAAAAATATGTTCAAAATTTCAACATTATTTATAAGGCAACACAATCAAAAGTGGTCGCCAGTTTCTTTGATCTGTTGCGTCGTGTGGCGTTGTTTATTTTTTTGGTTTCTTTTCTTTTTGTTGTTGTATTTTGTGGCTGTCAAAAAGGGGTAACGAAAATTTATGTGACACAAATATTTAGCCATCAAAAAATCACTCAGAGTATGATTTTGATTTTGATTATGTGGAGATTATGTGTATATGTTGGAGGTTAAGTCTTTTTTAATATCTTTGGACTTCTCCAGTCAGCATTATGATGTGTGAGCATCTTCTCTGATATAAAACTATATACAGATGTGTATACGTATTTTTTTATATTTTATTTAATATAAACGCATCATAAAACTTTGTCATTTTGCGTGTCTCTATATAAATTCATAGCTGACAAATTGTTGGCACAGCTGTTTGTGTTCTAAATAAGCAGGCGGATTTTAGTTAATGGTCCCCAACGGTTTCACTTAAGTTGTTTATGGCTTTTGTGTGTGGGAATAGCGCAGCCAGAGAAAAAAAAAAAAAATTCCAATGTGAACTAAAAATATTCCAATGTGTTGGCATTTCATTTACATACATACATCATACGTAATAAATAGCGAAATATTTCACAAGATTTTCGAAGAAAAATTGTATCACATATTTTATGATTTTATAAGACGAAATATATTTACTTAACAATTTTCATAAATTATCAAAATCGCTAGAATTATACTTAAAAATAAATAGCACTGTCCCCAAAGAGCTATCAAGCCTAGTAAAATATATATTTCCTGCTTTTTGATAAGGTTAAAATCCTTGAAAATTATAGAACAAAAACCTATAGAACTATAAACTCGTGATTTAAGTTTTTCTTGAGAATTTCTAAAGTATTCGGACTTGACATATACTCATATATCGAGGTAAATTAATGCCTCAATAGTCATAAATCAAGTGCACAAAGCACTTTGCGTTTCATCAACTAATAATCCTTGGGGTTAGGAATTGGTATAAGAATAAGAATTTTGGTCGAGTAGATCATAAATTAAAAGGAAAGAGAAACACATCGTACTTAGCATTAATATTTAAATTTAGTTCGAATGATATAATGTGTACAAAAACACATATTAGAAAAACAAATAAATAAAAAGCTTAAGCTATCCGTGCCCCCATATCATGGTTAAAAGTATTTTCAAATTAATTTTTATTAGCAGACGGCTAATAAACAAATATAACAAAAATAACACACAGACCCCTGCCTGATGGTGCTGGTAGTAGACTTCGGAATAGACTAGAATAAATCTAGTCAACAGTCAGCTACAAAATTATACACACACACACACACATTTATATACACATGTATATATAATTTTATTAAGATGTCGCGACATTTCTCAAGGCATATGCCAGATTATAATGTAGCCACTATTTACCCATTTCACTTTAAAAATCTGAATTTCTTTTCGTGTGTCTTTCAATTTAATTTATTAATCGAGCGTGAACATTTTAGTGGGTGGTGGCAATGTTTCACCCCCAACACACACACACACACAGACATAGCTGTAGTTGTATGTCCATTGGGGAATTTTGAAATTAACATTTTTCTTGATTGCTCAATGAGCACACAAATTGGAGGTTCGCCCACACAGGCCGTGAGTCGAAAGAGCTTCTGAGAGTGCCCATTAAGACAGATGGCTAATAAGTGGCAGCTAACTTTATGGAATGACAAGGACTGGTTCACTGTCTGAGTGAACTAGTTCTTAAGTTCTCTTAGCCAATCACTGTATACTTTAATGTTGCATTGGATAAGTACGCGTTTGGCAGCTGATGAGAGAAGTTCCAATTTGATGCAGTCAATTTTTCCTCTAAGTATTTTCTTCGAACTGAACTGAAAGTAGTTCCAGTGTTAGAAGAGTTTACATAGAAAAGTCGTTCAGATTGATAATTGTGATATGTTAAATAATTACTAGAAACTTCTTTAATAGTAAAAGTTGTTTCATATATTATTAGATCTGTTAAATTCTCAATTAAATAAAATAAATAAAAAAAAATATAAGTTCAAATTTTAATCAATTAGTTCAGAGGCTGTGGAATATAATCTAGCTTTAAGTTTGTTTTGAAATAATTAAATATAAATAAATATAGTATACATTTTATATGATTTTTATATATTATAAATAAGTAAATAAAATATATTACAAGCAAATTATTTAATATAAATAGAATTTTAACAACAAAAAAATAAATATAAATATATTTCTAAAAAAAATGTAATAAATTTAGATTAAATAGATAGATAATTTTATTGAAAAGAAACAAATGTTTGAACACTAAATAGATTTTTTTTAATTCTTCAGATTTCTAACTCAAATTTATAATTTTAAGTATTATATTCTTTTCCTCTTATTATCAGTTAAAATTGAATAATTTAATATTTTATGGAAATTAATAACTTATGGTAAAACTATTTTAATCTTCTTACTTTCAAAGCTTTAGTCGACAGCTAAAAGGTGACATTAAATAAATAAATAAATAAAATCCAGTCTTTATAAACTATAGGCTATACATATATATATATATTTAAATTAATACAGAAATTATTCCTTTCACTGGTAGCTCTTTAAGCCACGTTAATGACTGTTCTGAAGCTTTAGTAATCAATAATAATATTCAATGGGTTCAGCTTTATAAAGACAACTTTTCAATTGAATGCTTCAATGTAAAAATTATATAAATAATTAATCTCTTACATTAATCGATGGCATTATTACAGATAACGAGTATTATATGCAAATCCTTTGGCCTCACCCATAAGAGAGCGAGCAAAAACAAAGAAGAATTATTAATATATAAATACAATTATTAATTGTGACACAAATTTTTATATTATAGCATTGTGTGCTGACAGATTTATGTTTGTTTACGAAACAATATTTGTACTTTATTTTCGCTATTTCTGATTAACGTTAGCATAACAAATCTCTTGATATATGTATAAATATATGTATATATATATGTATTCTACTTAATGCTTAAATTACGTCATGTCATGAGTATAAAGGCCTGTTTTAAAGCCATAAATTTAAGTCAACATTTTGAATTATGATTGTTTGCTAACACCATTAAAATCACGGCGCTTAATTGGCCTGAATAATTAATAAGATATACACAGCGATAAATTTAATATGATATTAACAGAAAATACACTATAAAAATATCACATTTTCAACCTCGAACAAAAAGCCTTTCAATAAACTCGTTAAAGTACTTAACACGGTCGCTGTAAAAGATTATTTATACATTTCGGTGATGTAAAGTTCTCAGTATATATAATATATATATATAGATATATGAGCATTAATTTTGGTTTAATTTTCAGTTTATCAATTTTCATAGTTTGAACTAGTTCTTTTTGAGTTTTGCTACATTTAAATTGAATTTTTATGCCCAATAACCATAAAGTTTACTCTCGCGTGGTAGCATAAGCTCATACGCTTGGCAGCTTGTATGGGCGTATGGCAGCATGGTCATATGGTCATATGGTCATCTATTCATGTGGTGGTATATATATTGTTATATTCTTTCAGTGGATTTTTGTTTGATTAAAGATTTTGCTTCAATTTGCTGTGAGGAACTCAAAAGAATAGAACCCAAAATATTTAATCAGAGATTGCAGGGTGCAAGTCGCTTAGCTCCGACTTAAAGTGCTTAAGTTCAATTAAGTTTAGCACATGATTGTCCAATAAATACTAAATCCATATAAGTATTAAGCCATTTGCATAGAAACAACTAAATATTGTAATATTTTAATGCGCAATTTAGCTACAGCGCCGCACATTTATATATGTCAAGCAATGCACATAAATCAGTTTGACAGCTGACTGCTGCCGAAGCATGGTATTTGAAATTGAAACTACTTGACTTCAAAATACCCTACAAATAACCAGCTGGGGTATATAGGTTTAACGACTCTCAAAAAACTATAAATTTATAAGACTATTTTCTAGTTTGAGAGGAGATTTTAAATATCTTCTGAGTAAAAATTATGCATTCTTCTTTGATTTATTTAAATTAAATATAATTAATTTTATTTTTTTTAAAAGGGTAAAGAGTATTCTTCATTTATAATTGTCTTAGGGTATGCGAAGATTATTCAATTGGCATTTTTCCTTAATTTTATTTTAAACAACGTTTCCAAGACAACGTTCGTCACTCAACTTGACGCAACTCTTCGACTGGCTGTCAATACAACAATTGATTGATTTATGGCTGCCATTAGTTTTGATTTGTGTGTTTGCACATAGCCAAATATGAGGAGGGCTAAAACAAGTGACTCTCAAATGGCAATAAAATGAATAGAAGCTCTCAAAATATTCTAGATGGAGAGATAAACGAGAAACATGAAAGAATTTGCATACAAACTTCCGCTCAATTGGTTTCCTTAGCAACAAAAACAGTTTGAAAACTCTTCAAATTTTTGTGCATAATATCCAAAAAAAGTAGAGAGAATGCTGAACTCTAATGTAACGAACTTTGAATGCTCTTTAGAGGTCAGGAAGTCATTAATATAAGAAGTGTTAAGCTGAGTTCTAAGCTAGGGAATACCCTTGAATAAGATTCTTCCTCGAAGAACAAATACTCTGGGAATTATCTAGACACAGATTTATCATATTGATTATTATTATATATAAGACCTTTCAACAGTTCCCTAATAATCTTCTCTAGCTTAATATACCCCACCTCTTAGCATTATCTTTATACAGGGTATTCGTATCGAATATCACAGATTAGATAGAAACAATATTTTAATATGTAAATATTTAATTAAGTTTTTTGTCTAGACTGACTAAAATTGATTGGGCAAAGAACGTAAAGCGAGTTTAGTTAGAGGGCGATGATTAATATTATGAGAAATAAGAACAGATCTGACATGTTATGAATACTTTTCAACTATTTACCCGCAACTCGTACATTATTTGTAGTACATTTGTCTCGCATTCAAGTCAAACTATGCTAATTTTGCAAGTGTTTTAATAATATTAATGACAAAACATGGTATATGATAATCAGCCTTGCCACTTAATCATAATCAACTGTCGCGTAACTGAGCCTCACCTATCCACATAACTAACTACCAAAACTTGCCTCTTTCTAACTGTTATTCCCCATTGAAGGCAGCCTGCTCTGGGCACCAACCAAAAGCGTCTAAGAGCGTGCCCAGAAAAGCAAAAAAAATAAAGATTTTGTTTGAGAAATAAACTGTGTACATAAATCAAAAATGTTGACGCTACGATTACGATACATTTTGGGCTATCCAAACCGGAGACGGAGGCGGAGATGGAGCTCAAGTTGGAGTTGGAGTCGGAGTTGGAGCAAAAGCCTGCAGTAATAATAACAACGGCAGCAAAGGAAAATCGTGTTTGGAGGTGTTACAGCACTGACAGCGATTCTATAAATTATGACAACTGACAGCTACATTTATAAGCCACAACTCTTGCATTGGCACCGAATTAACTTTACATAAAATAAATTGTTGACACACACACACAACGACAACAACAACAACAATGGAAAGCATCTGGCCCACGCTTATTAATTTGACCGCATTTAAAATGATGCCAAGCAATTAACTTAAAATATGATGATCGATCAGCACAGATAAAATATACTACAGTAGAAGTACGTTAAACTTGACTTTACCGTGTTATTATTTGCTATAAATATCATTATAATATACCTATAATTATTAGTTATAGTATGTGGAACATTACTTGTTTAGATCTTTGTTCAAAATTATATTTTACACAACGGAAGTGCGTTTTGTCTTCAACTTTATCTATTACTACTTTTTTTTCGACATCACAAATAATCCAAAGAATTACCCGTTTTAACTGAGTCAACGGCCCTTCTCCTCGATCCAATCTTTTCACAATAACTTTGCTCAACGCTCGATACCTATTTCCAATGTGAACGATAACGTTTCTATTAACTAACTATTTTTATGATAAATACTCACAGTTGTCAATTGAAAAAGATAATTTGTACCAATTTCATTAATATAGGTACCGATATACCCTGAATACCCAACATTATTTACAACTAATGTTTAATGTACCATTTTGTTAAAAAAAGAGTGAAATCGTCTACTATTCCAGCACCTATGAATTATAGACCAGATACAAACCCAATTGCCTTGATTACGTATTATGCTATACTATTCATTTGAACATTTATCTGCGATTTTCATAGCTAGTATGTATCTTAGCAACATTGGATTTGATATACCACATTCAATACCAGTTGCCGTAGTTTGGTACAAATACTACTATTTTTATGAAGAAAACTGAACGATGTCATATGTTATATATATATGTTCAAATTGCCATCAATAGGGCTTTGAAATGCAATAAAAAATTCATTTGTATCTTACACACAACCGAAGTTATTCAATTATGAAGAAATGCTGTTTTCAGCAGCCCTTCTCCGCGATTCTCATAAGTAGTACCTAAGCGAACGCATTTGGGCGAATTTTTCCTAGAAGTGCAAATGTTTGTGTGTGTGTTTGTTGAATGTGGATAAGTGTGTGTGTGTGTGTGCATGTGGATAAGTGTGGATAAAAGTGGATAAGTGTGGATAAAAGTGGATAAGTGTGGATAAAAGTGGATAAAAGTGGATGTATGTACGTATGTATGTATGTATGTACATATGTATGTATGTATGTACATATGTATGTATTTATGTACATATGTACATATGTACATATGTATGTATGTACGTATGTATGTACGTATTTATGTATGTATGTATGTATGTATGTACGTATTTATGTATGTATATATGTATGTATGTGTTTATGTATGTGTTTATGTATGTGTTTATGTATGTGTTTATGTATGTGTTTATGTATGTATGTATGTATGTATGTATGTATGTATGTATGTATGTATGTATGTATGTATGTATGTATGTATGTATGTATGTATGTATGTATGTATGTATGTATGTATGTATGTATGTATGTATGTATGTATGTATGTATGTATGTATGTATGTATGTATGTATGTATGTATGTATGTATGTACGTACGTACTATTACTACTTTTTTTTCGACATCACAAACAATCCTACGAAATACCCGTTTTAAGTGGGTCAACTGCCCTTCTCCACTATTCTCAAAAGTAGTACTTAAGCTCATGTAAGGCCATGCTTTTTTTGGTGTCTTCTTGTGTGAATGTGTATGTGTATATGGGTGATGTATATGTGATGTATAGGTGATGTATAGGTGATGTATAGGTGATGTATGTGTGTATGACTGATAAATCGATGTAATCTGCATGAAAATAAGAAACGAAATCATTCAAATGGCAAAAGGAAAATCTCATCTGCATAACAGGAACTATATATACATACAAGTATATATCCAGACCTAATCTAGATGTTGTTAGTTCAAACTTTACATATTACAAGAGTTCTAATTCGTGGATTTACAAGACATTTCATGAACACTTAAGTATATAACTTATGACAGCATTAATAGAATTAAAACCAGTTTAAATAATGCACTAAAACTGATCTCGTTCTCTTAAGTCTCGATTTTATGGCTTTTGTGAGTTTTGTTGGCACTTGTCATAAATTAAATCATTTCAACTTCATTGTATAAACTTCCTTATTAATATTTATTATACGCTTTCAAAGGCAATCCATTATTATCTCATCTTTTGAATACAAAGCAACTCAACAACTTTAATAAAAGTTTCGGTTTTTTTTTTTTTATTGGACTTAGTTTCAATAAACAGCAATAAAATCCAATGTGCTTAGCATTAGGCTAAATGCGATCAATTGTTTTGACCGACAAAGTGTATAAATCCGTAATTAGCTTATAGTTTATAAAATTATAGAACTATTGTTGGCATCTGCCTGAAAAACTTTTGACGCTAATTTGCATTTCGCATACAATTAACATAAATTATATGGAATATCTTTGAGATACTTAAGCTCCATATTAATGCCTCCAGACAGCTGGAACATGGACTTTAGATTTAATAATAACAAAGAAACAAGATTTATGCCACTTTTTCTATGGGTATATCAATCTCTTGGTGCCTTATAGTATGTAAATATATAAAGTTAATTAAAAACAGGAACAGAATGTAGAAAGCACCTAAAAATTATAACCATAATCCCTAAATTCTATAAAATTTATTTAATTCAATCTCTTTGTCAGCTTAAGACTATAAATCGTCACATGATTTATCCTTATGTCAGAGTATCTGACAGTCGCCGTTTGCTTATAAGTTTCTTTCACAAAAGAAATATATATATATAAATTATGCATAGCACTTTATATTAACACATTTCAATTTGTCCGAAATCATTTCACAAAAAAACCGCCGAATTTCTGTGGCTTCTTAAAAATAAATTTCATAAACAATATGCAGAAATGAACTGCCAAAAATAACAAGAAAACAACAAAAAAAAACATATAACGCAACACATAATTTGACATAGAAATATTTTAGGGATTTTTACGAGACTCGCGAATTTTGTTGACATTAAATATTGTGTTAATTTAATATTTAAATTCAATGAAATGACAAACGTTTCAATAAATAAACAAACATTGCCTAAGCAAATTTTCAAAAGAAACCGCCGAACATTTCAATACTCTATTTAAATAAACTATAAATATTTGCATAAGAAAGCGTTGAAAATTTTGTATACTCTATTTGAAAAAACTAAAATAAAAGCTTATAAAATAAAATATAAATATCAAAATCAATAAAAATATATACATAAATAAAAATAATAAAATATAGAAAAATATACAAAATAAAATAAATAAATATAATGAAATATATAAAAAAAAAAAAGAAAATAAAAAAATTATCAAATAAAATACACAAAATTTAATAAAATACATCAAATAAAAAATAAAAAAAAATTATAAAAAACATATTAAAAATACATGAGAAATATAATATATTAATAAACAAAAAAAAAATAAAAATTATAAAAAATAGACAAAATAATAATATTATAAAAATAAGTAAATATAAGAATATTAATATCAGTAGAATTAAATAAAAAACAAATACTTTAAAATAAACATATATATAATAACAAAATATATAAAATATATAAAAATATATAAAAATATATAAAATATATAAAATAATTCTAAAATATGCGAAAATTGCATAATTAAATATAAAATGATATAAATTAAGCTGTGCGACTTTCTGGCTTTGACATAGTTGAAAACAAAACAAAAATTATAGCTTTAATTTAAAAGTAAAAAGAGGCTTTTAAACGATATCGGGACTTAATTATACTTCGGGAATATTCACTAGGCAAAACACTTATGTAAATACATCGTTAAATCGAAGGTTATTGCAAATGTTATTCTTTATTTATTTTTCAAATATTTGTCTCATTATTTAAGAACCGCAGCGTATTTTGAAATATTTAAATATGTTTTTTTCTCCCAGCTTGTTAGAGTTTCCGTTCGGCTATGAGATACACCTACTGATAGAGGGTATATTATATTCTTATTTGAATAATTATAGAAGATGTTTGGGCAGTTAATGTATTCCAACTAAATGTTATTTGAATACAAATTTATCGCCCACTTTACATTTAGTTGGAATACATTAACTGCCCAGCCGCAGCGATGATGCTTCAAGCTTTTCAAGTTAATCATTAAATTACAATATTTTAAGATTGTCATAAAAATTTATAACAAACTTCATTAGCGTGGCGAAGCTACATTTACTATATATGGTATATATATATATATATAATTATGTATATTGCTTTCGTTTAGGCGACAACAGATTTTTGATTATAAAATCGAAAACATAATGTTAAATTGAAGTGTCATCGCGATAATATCTTATATATTTAGTCATCATTGCCACACCCTTGTTTTAGGAGCCATGAGATCAGATATCCGCATAACAATCAGAAAGAAAAAGTTATAGTATTAAGAAGAGACCTTCGCAAAAGTAGTTACCTTAGTTTTTCTGGTTATTTATTGATGCACGATCAATGTCCATTAAGTCTTTATCTGAAATCTACGTGTAAAACGAATCGCGTTTTAAACGAATGTCGCCGATTTCATTTTGCAAATTGCGAATAACCTAATGGACGCAACTGACTTAAGCCCCCAGGCGAGTGGAGTGTGTAAGACTAAATGGCAATTCAAGCAGCTTCAAACATGGTCAGTTATTTAGGCCGCTATCTACGGCTATATCGCATATCTTTAACCAAACGACAGTTCAAGCAACAACCAGATGACAAGTGCTCCGGCAAAACGCAATGAATCCGACAACATCGTTACCATTGTGACATGTCCTCTGTCCATGTCTTTTTTATTAACATTTCCAACTGACAAAGGGGGGAGGGAGGTAGGTTGGCTGATGGACATTGATGCCAGACCAAATTGTGCATAGCTAATTGGTCTATGTACAGCAAATCAACTGCTAATTGAGTGCTCCTTTTTGAGGCACTCTCCTGTTCGATAAATGAAATTGACTTTCGGACAGAGCCAGGAAAACGAAATATAAATGAAAACTAATGCATATTTCTCTCTGATATTTGATTGTGTGCAGCACAAAAGTTAACCGCAATTTAGTTGTTGGTTGCAGCACTTCATCAAAAAGTTGGCAACGGATAGATAGAAATTCTTGCAAAACTAAAATTATGTCTAATTTGTCAAAATTACCAAATATGGATTTGTTAACATGAAAAACAGTTAGTTATAGCAGCTCTGAAGATAGCTTATTACTTGGCCATATCTCATGGACGTCATTTGAGCCAGCTTGGCTGAGATCTACGTGGTAATATATGAGCTTTTGAGCAGCTGAAAGGCACATTGGGTGAGGAAGCACCTCTCATGTTTCATCTCATCAGCCATCCCTCATCAGGCATGAGGCGAACAACACCTTGACTGTGCCTTGTATAAGCCATATATATACCAGCTGTATCCATTTAACCAACTGCATACCATACTGCCATACATTGCCAGTCTTCAACCCATATATTCAGTGTGTGTGTGTGTGTTTGTGTGTGTGTGCCTGGGCGATATGTGAGAGCCATCATCAACATGGATGTACGAGTATGGGGCTTGCCACTTCCCTTTTGTGGGGTATGGACGATGGATATGCATGGAACCCCCATCTCTCTGCAAGCCTAGTGTTATTGTAGCTGTCGTGTGTGTGTGTGTGTGTGTGTGAGTGTGTGTGTGTTGGCTCATATTGTAGGTTTGTAACGTTTTTATGATGCCTGGCGGCATGTTAAAATTGAAAAACGCATTTGCGTGATAAATTGCAATATTTAACACACACGCCGGCACACACACACTCACACTCACACACATATACATAGAGAAGCAGGCATAAGCACATGGCAGCTGTAGCATGTGGTGTCCAGTTGTAATTGCAACAACTGCTGCCCCGTCTCAAACCCAAACTTGGACTCTCAACTGGCTCTGGCATCGGGGCATGAGTTATGGCACCCGTCAACTCTGCTGCAGCGTTGTTGAATGTGGCGAAATACGAGCGTATAATGCAAACGCCATTGCATGTACATACACACACACACACACACACACCAACACAGACGCATACACACACAGTTGCAAGAAAGCAGTTAACATGTTTCTCCTTCAGCTTTTTCTTGTTTTAAGCCAACGCAGCGACGCCGCCGCCGCCGCTGCCGACGCTGTTGCCGCCTGACGATATGAGTTACATGCCGTGCTTAATGGCATAATTTAAAGCTGCAAATTTTGTCATAAATTTTAAAATTGATTACCACAACGGCGGCGGGGGCAAGTTGTCGTTGTTGTTGGTCTTTTTGCTCGTTAGCCGAACATTGCATGCCGCATGATGGCTACATTGGCAGCAGTGTTAAATTGTGTTACCTCTCTATACGTGTATGTGTGTGTGTGTGTGTGTGTTTGTTGTGTGTATGTTGGCCATAAAAATTACACACTTTGCCTTTTGTTTTAGTCATTTTTCTTGCTGCTAATGATTTTGATAAGCCAGAGTTAAGGAAAAGCAAAAATAGGTGCAAAATTAGCAAGGCAAAAACATCAATAAAACGAGAGACTTTTCATATCTAAACAGGACTCCATAATTGACGAGATTATAACTATGAGATAATAGTTATAATAGATCTGTATATAATGGTAATTTAACAGCTCTAGTTAAAATCTAGATATGTCTAAGAATAAGGAACATCAAAGGAAAGAATATCTAATTATATGAAATATCTAGGAATATCTATGTATAATATCTATATGAAACGAGAAGCATTTCAAATAATACATAATAAGATTTTTACATATGATTTCTATACATATTTAACCCTTTATCCTATGGCTGAATTATTGACAGTCCTGTCAAAAAGAAGCCCAGATGTCGATAGGACAAAGAATCTCTTTAAAGGCTGGTAAGTTAAAATTTGTAAATTAAACGGAGTCAATAAGGCCACTAGTTGGGGGATCCTGGGTTCGACTCCCAGCTAAGGTGTTCACATTGTGATTGTCTTAGCCAAAGCTTTTTCTAGCTACGGCTTAGAATCCTTTCATATGCCAATTTTACATTGCATCGTAGCTTATAATAAGCAAAAGTATCTAGAAACATCTAGGAATATCTGAGAATATCTTAGAATATCTGAGAATAAGTCTACGACTATTTAGGAATCAATAGAAGTAAGAATAAAATATCGAGGAATTAATAAAATCATAGAAATATATAACTAGCATATAACTATTGAAATATATAACTGCTTTCCAGAAATATATAACTAGTAACTAGTAATAGTTAATAACAATGATATAAAATTTATACTCGTTTATGTTAAATTATCCAGATATTTCTAGCAATTCAAAATCTAGAAACAATATCTATTTGTGTTTCGGATACAAAAATGTTTAATATTTATTTATTTACGCATTCAACTTCGAAAGTTTTCCAAATTCCAAGAAACATAGATTTTTGGAAACAAATTTGGAAATCATTTTATAGCTGCAATCGAAAACGGAACGAATCGTACCCCTAATCAAAAGAAGTTTAAGGAAAAAGTAAAACCTATCAAAAAAATAAAGATTCTATTAATAAAAAGTTTAAATATTTTTCCTATAGACTATAAAGGTGCTAAAGGGTTTATCATGATAGTTGCTAATAATATTAACTAATATACAGAGTGGAAGTTAGTTGATTGTGTTGATTGTTAGCGGAAATGCTAATAGGCTTTCAGGTTGAAACGTTAATCTCAAAAACGGGTATTAGATTATTAGCTTTGAAGTGCTAAACAAATTAAAATTGGATAAATTTTGTGTGGTTAAACTCATAGAAGTTGCCCTACGTTGAATGAATTGTTAGCAACACTATTAAAATCTTATCTTCGAGGCATACCCACAGTATTTAACTGACAGATGCCCCACGAGAGGAGACGAACTATCGCACAATATATAATTAGTAGCAATATCAGATGTGATGGGGAAAAGCCGACAAAGCATGCGAGATGGTGTGACTAGGAGGTACGAAAGCTGCCAATTATGGACAACTTGGAAGTTATACCAATTCCGGCTGATTATAGACTTTAGGTGTAACCCAGCAAAGGGAGCATAGAAGGAGAAGTGAAAGGTAAGCGAGAGAGTGAGAGAGAGAGGGAGAGAATACGGTATTATACTAATTTAATTTTAAACGAACACAAATGCTACACATATAATTTAAATAATTGCATGCAGGCCTCCAGGCAAGACTTGTATCGCATTGATGATGTTATCAAACGACTCTTATCAACAATTTCCGTTGGCAGCTGCAACACAAGTCGAGTCGAGTCGAGTCGATTCGCCTTGTCTCGTTCATTTAATTATAATGTATCGCTTAATGGCCACACTTTATGCCTACAGACACGTTTCCGTCTGCCTGATTATTAGCCATGTATTGTATGTAAATGCAGCAGTGTGTTCGTGCCACGAGGTTGAGCTGAGGAGAAGCTTGCAACTTGCAACTCTGGCAACAAACTATCAACTGATAAAACAATTTACTCTCCTCCATCGGTTCAAATTATGGTTACAAAATTTTATGAAGCAATTTATTTCACTCACATATTATACTTAAAGTCGCGTACTTATTATAATCAGTGGGCAGCTCTTCTCTCTGTACTTGTTTTCAATTTTAAGAAGAAGGAAACAAGATCCTCATGAACTGAACCGAACTGAAGGGTATAAGAATTATATAATTATACAAATTAGTTAAAGTTTATGAGAAAAGTGAGGATACCTCTTTAAAATGCAGGATGTACTTTGCTGTTGCCATACATATATGTCCATATATACCATATTGAATTTGGGGAAATCAAGTTTCGCTTAAGGCTGAGAAAAACAAGTAAACACATTTTAATAGCATCCATAAAAATGCATTTGCATTTTACAACGATTTCTGGGTGCTTTCCATCAACATGCAACATATATATGTGGACATATGGACATATGTACTCGTATCATATTGTCAGTTGTTGGTTAAAGCCATCTCTTCATAAGCACACAATTATACGTATAAACGTTTCAACCTACTCGTACGCTCCATCATTAAGTCTAACAGACAATTTGTCAAAAGAAAAACAAGAAAAACGACACGAAAATTTGCATAAAAAATAACAAACAACCAACATTAGACACAACAACACACACTTAAAATTTGCATGTCTGACCGACTAACTTGGCCGACAACAACAACAACAGTAACAGGCAACAAGTTAGCTACCAATAACAATTTTCTACAAACGTCTGGCGATTGGCGGTTATGTTGGTAACACAGAAGCACAGGCCCAAGTGCAATTACCAAAAGCGAGCCACAGAGAGCCCCCAAAGAGATATACTAAGGAGATCGGCCAAGAGGCAACTACCAAACAGCCAACTGCCAACTTGCAACAACAGCGGCAAACGTTGTGGCAAACAACATGTGCGTTTCTGTCCGCGGCGATTAAGTAAAAACAATTTACACGCCTGCCAGCCAGCCAGAAAACCAGCCGACGACGACAACGACGAAGACGTGAACGTGGACTTGGATATGGATGTGGACGTGGACGTGGACACAGGCCAAGATCCACTGTCTGTCCACGGTCGTGTTGCGGTCTCTAGCCGCAGACGTGTGGCGTTAATATGCGTCGCTCTGGCTTAGCTCCACGCCTGACTCCAACTCCAACTCTGTCTCTGGCCGCATGTTAGTGCTTCCTTTTGGCATCGCCAACATGTCAATTATATCGTATCAAATTAATAATTGTACGCGCCGCGCACATGAACACATATAAATAAAAAAATAACAAAAAACAAAACAAGAAAAAAACGCAAATTTTCAGCAAGCCGCAGCATTAATACTCTTTCAAAGTAAGCTAATGAAATAACTCGGAATCTAGTGTTGGATATCAATTTGTTCTATAGGAGATATACTAGTTTTCCATATTTAATTTTCAACTCTTAAAAACTAAAAGATTTTCTATAAAAACTTAGATTTTCCATCAATTGTTCAGCTTTATTATAAACCCAATCCCTTCAGTTCCAGCATTGGTTAACTTTATTAACATGGACTGACAACCCGTTTAACTCAGCTCATCCTCCTAAGCGAGATTCTGTATATTTGAAATGCGTTACAAATTGTATGTGACACTTATAATACTTCTCAATTCAAGTGTATAAAAATGTTGCACGTCTTCGCCCCATTTGCCAATGAAGCTGGTTTAAGGAGCTGCCAGTTGCTGCCACTAATCGTGGCAGACAAGCATGAACTGGCCACATATGGAATATATTTTAAGTTGCCTGTCAATTTGGTGTTGTTAGCGCTGCAGGAGTGAAACGTTTCGAGTTTTGATTTCAAAATCTCCTTTATTAGCTTCAAGCCAGACACATTTTCAAATTAAATACCCTGAGATACTAATTAATGTAGTCAATCCTTGATTCAGGCACTACAGCGTAAAATTGTTCATTAAAAATACAAGCGAATAGATAAATAACATAATTCCATAGAGAAATAAAGGTAAGCTACAGTAATTAAGGTTGGATGTGCTATATATAGTATATATCACATAGTAAGATCAATATGTCAGGCTTGAATACAATAATAATTGACAATTAATCACATTTAAGAACCGTTACAGTTACATTTAGTTGTTCTTTACTGCGTTCAACAAATCATCTGGCAACGCTGCGAAGGAGTTGGCAGACGGCGAAATCAAGTAAATCAATTTGTATAGGATTGAGGAGAAAGGCCAAAGTGTGGTGAGTACGTGTATTTCAATAAGAATTGAAGGGGAAATCTTGCTGTACACATTACACATTCCTAATCATACTATTTATTCTAAGTAAGTATTTAAGGATAAAGCACAGGGTACCCCCTAGTCGAGTATTCTAGAGAATTCTTATGTGTCTATTGCAATGCAATAAAATAAAAGCAACTTCTGTTTGCCAAAAAGGTATCAAAAAATTGCAAATTAATCAACAACTTTAGTGGTTTTATTGAAATGTAGCAAACACGACAGCAACAGAAAACTGGTTTCAATATTTTAAGACTTTATGTTGTGTTGGCGTCATTTGGTTGTCTAGTCTATGGCTGAAACGGTAATTATCTTTTGACAGCACTTAACTTGAGTTTGGTAATGACACAGAGCTAAAGATCGAAGGCGATGGCGATGGCGTTGGCAACAGCGACAAAAGCGGCGCTTTAACCCAACCGACAGTTGAGGTTAAAACATGGTCGATTAAACTGACAGAAAATCAGCTAGTAATTTGCTGTCCATGTCTGGAAGTGAGACGTTGGTACAAAGGTAATAGCAGACAAGCAGGAATTCATGCATTGCTGTATAAAATGTTTACAACTTTTGAACTTAAAAACAAGCGCTTGGTTTGGGAACACATATACACACACATATGTACATATGTATGTACATTTATATACATACATATTTCATTAAGGAAATATGTAAACTGTAACAATGGACAAAAGGTATCCGGATGTGACTGGACTTGATAAAAAGCTTTACAATATCCACCGCTGTCGCAGCTTAAACGACTGCAAATTGAGGGGAAATTAAAAATATATCATGTACTCACCACGAATATGCGTAGACAATGTAATGTTTGCTTGCAGAGTAGTGGGGACTAAAAGCTCCATTTAGTATGATATACAAAATTGTTAAATACGCACTGCTGTAATCTAGCGGATCTAACATCCGTTATGTATCATATGTTACTCCAAGGTATCCGAATTGTACTCAACTGTAAATGATTGACATCAGCAAGCCGGTAAACCATTAATTTTACATTGTCAGACGTAGGCGTATGTGGTGAATATGATATTTACATGCATGACTGCAGCACCTAATGCATTAAGAGATAAGTTTTAAATTATTATACCCGGCACTAATGTCACACGCGATCAATTGTCCGCCTAATGGCCAGAATTAGCACCGTGCAATTCATATTATACTTAAACGCATCAATAATTATAATATTCACAGCGCGTCGTTTTTTTTTGTTGCGTGCAAGCAACACAAAACACGTTGTAGTCGAGTATACTCAACTATGAGAAACCTTTAGAGCAGGTGAAAAGTGCTCTTATACTCTTTCCACACTCTTCATTTATTTATGAGCATACACATACGGTCACACATACAAGCAAGGCTGTGATTGCGCTTGTAGGAATTCTGCTGCCATCAGAAGATGCTAAGTTAATACTTGAATAAATTTCGTGTTGCACAAACTTAACACACCCCTCTGTGCCATTTTTCAATGGGTTAAGGATGTTAAAAGTTGCCAGCTCTCTTCTTAAATTTGTATACATACAACTACTAAGCTATCATTAGATTGAAAAATCACTTTTAATTTATACATGTTATTTGCTTTAAACTTCTAATTTCTCTTATAGAACACATCAATTTTGATCGTGTTGTATTTAGTAGAACAGCTGACACTGTGAAAATGAAAGTTCAAGATCGAACTATCGCCCACCACTAACGCCTTGTGTTTACCATAGCGCGTGTGCTTATGTGTGCGTGAGCGCGCATATACATATGTGTGAGTGCGTGTGGAATACTTGGAAAATGAAAACGGCGCCAATGAGAAGAGAGCGCGAAAGTCAGAGAACAAGCACCAAATACAAAGGAGACGCCGCCAATTCAAGTTATTAACAATTTTTACATTTTATATGCAGCAAATTGCCAGAAAAAATATCAAAAATATCAAATACGATCGCGATCGCGATTGTTAAAATAATCTACGGGTAAGTAATTTTTTTCCACGTAAAAATAAAAGAGCTTAACACATGTTTTAGAATTGCAGCGGATCGAAGTAGACGTCGGCATGGCAAGTAAGCGGCTGAGCCTGATGCTCGAGGAGTATGACGAGGATAACGCACACCTGCCAGAGCTTGATCAGGAGAATATAGAGCCGCGATCTGCAAAGCGCCACAGAGCTAATGGAAAATCTAATTATGAGTCGCCCTTGCAGCGCATGCTGCACCGCAATATTTGCACCAACTCTTGCGCCCTGTCACCGATCACAGAACTTTCGCATAATATGCGTGATACCTTGCTGGATGGCATTGGTTCACCCAAGTCAAGTACGCTACGCACCTACAATAGCGTCTCGTCCAGCTATGATTCAAGCAATTCGCTGGATGATGAGTACATGGCCATGTTTGAACTGGAGACAGAACTGATGCCGCTGAACAAGCTGCCAGGTGATTTAGATGCGCTGATTAGTGGGCAGCTCAAAACGAATGAGGCCGAGCCTCCTGAGCGCACTCGCTCCGTGCGTCGCTGCTTAAGCATGTCCCAACAGGAGC
Organism: Hirtodrosophila trivittata; assembly: GCA_035045065.1. Taxonomy (NCBI): domain Eukaryota; kingdom Metazoa; phylum Arthropoda; class Insecta; order Diptera; family Drosophilidae; genus Hirtodrosophila; species Hirtodrosophila trivittata. The sequence continues at coordinate 1,115,839 of JAWNNK010001445.1, read as the reverse complement.
CACCCTCTGAGACTGAGACTGATGATTCGGTGGAGCTCACCCCGAAAGCCAGCACACACAACTTGCGGAAGACAGCATCGATGAACGATGCAGAAATACTCAATGCACTGGAGGATGAACCGGAACTTATTGGCGATCTGAGCAAGCCTTGTGCACTGCCCGTGCTGCTCTCCAGTGTGCGGCATCGCGATCTCAAAAATATTTCCTGTGATACGCTGGCTCGTCTGATGCGTGGCGACTTTGCCGATCTGTCGGGCTGTTATAAGATCATTGATTGCCGCTATCCATACGAGTTCGAGGGAGGACACATACGTGGAGCACTAAATTTATATACACGTGGACAGATAAAGGACTCATTTCCGACGATACAAAATGACGGACAACGCCAGATTTACGTCTTCCATTGCGAGTTCTCCTCGGAACGTGGTCCGAAGCTGCTGCGTTTCTTGCGTAACAATGATCGCAGTCTTCACTCGCACGATTATCCATCGCTCGACTATCCGGAGCTGTATCTGCTGCACAATGGCTACAAGGAGTTCTTTAGCAGCCATGCGGAGCTGTGCGAGCCCTGCAACTATGTGCCCATGCTGGCCCCAGCCCACAACGAGGAGTACAGACTGTTCCGCGCCAAGACCAAATCCTGGCAGTGTGGCGACAGCGATGGAGGCGACAGCGGCATTGGCGGAGCAGATGGCAGCGGCTCCTCGGCACGTCCGCGTCCACGTACATTGCGTAAGTCACGTTCCCGACTCCTCTACTCCGAGTGATCTACAGTGTGTGTGTGCTTAGTTTTCCCCCCATTTGATATTTAGGCGTACTCATGGACTCAAATTTCTAGTTTCGTTTAGTTGCGTTGTCCTATGTGTTATTAAGTGGAATTTAATGTATTCGATTAACTTATTTATACCACATTTTCTAGTTAGTTGTTGAAAGTTCTAAAATGTTTTCAAAATGTCCTCTAGTCAGTGCAACAAAATTCCTTATTCGATCCTTTGTTTTGTGTTAACTTTTTTCTTTGGCGTTTCATTTAATTTAGTTCTAAAATTTTCCTTTTATTCTATAATATATTAATAAAACTTTTCGATTTAAGATTGTAAAAGAAAAAATGATTTGTCCCGATCGGACACAACCAATTTCTGAACATATATCTCTATATATTTATTTATAAGCAAATCTATTTCTATGAAAAATTACTGAAAAGATTCAAAATTATATATAAACTCAACTGAAGAAAAAGACTAATCGATGTAATAAATTTATATATATTTTTATGAATACAAACAAAATATTCAAAATACTTTAAAATCGCCAAAAAATTGGAAATATATTTTTTTCTCCCATGTCTAACCAGATCCTATCCAGTTATCCTATTAGTTAATGTTACAGAAGTGTTGCACAATAAAATTTTAATAAAACTTAGTCTTATATCTATATATAATCTATATATCTCTAGTCGAAAACTATCTAGCTTAAAGATTTGATTGTACACGATCGTTTATATATATAGACGGACAAACTATGTAAAAAGTTTCTTGAATACGTTTAGAACTTAGATCCAGGATATAACTTTAAATATTACAAATATGTAAAAAATATATAGAATAATAAAATTAGATAACGGTACAATCTAAGTATGTATTAATGGAACAGGCAGAAAGGATAAACCCTGCCGGGATCCGTTACCCTTACCCTAATGCTGACTGTAAATTCAAGGAAGCATTTGTTTAAATTGTTTTATGAATTACAGTTAGCACGGCGATTATTTGTTTAAAACATTTATACAGATGATATATAGTAGGGGTATTCATGCATTTCATGCGACTAGTATGAAATTTCACTACTGCAATACTTTCGCTTGCCTCGCCTCCGGCTGCGGCTGCGGCTACGCCTGGTGCAGATGCCATTGCGTAGAGAGAGAGAGATAATAAAAATGAAATATTACACTGGAAGAGCTCTCAGGAGCGGGTCTACTATGCATCGGATAGCACATATATTTTATGTTGGTTGACTCGCAAAAATACGTATTATTTATTGCCGGCAACGGGGAATATTACGTACATTACACAAGAGAGCAACCAAACAATGGATGCCAACTTTCTCCCCGGCTGCCAAGTGAGAGGAGAGCAAATAAAAACAAAAAACATATCGAATATATATTTATAGGTGGGCGGAGACGTCCATATGAATATTGGCCACAAACAAGCTGCTTTTAAAATATTAAACGTCTTTATTTATGGGATATCATAAACAGCCACAAGGACATCCGAAGCTACATACCTGTTGCTCGGATAGCTAACCATTCCAGGTCTGTATCCATTTCCCACATCCACCTGTAACCCAAAGATTTGAAATAAAACAAACGATTTCAAGAACTTTTTGGTTAACTTTACTAGTTGACGAATATATGAGTATAATTTAAGTATGTTTTCCTTTGGATATCAACAATTTTCTTAATTTGCTTCATTATCAAATAATGAAAAAAAAAACTTTTGGAATTGGTATCTTAAGGTAATCGGTGCCAATTTGAGATTAAGTATATGTATTATTAGTTTGGCCCATTTATGAAATTAGTTTTCAATCGTGTCGAAAGGCGCCTTGAAGCCGGCCTTCTCGTAGAACTCCAGGGGTAAGTCTTCTTCCGGATCAAAGAAATCAGAGTCTCGAGAACAGGATGGACCGAGCTCCATTTTGACCATCTTATCGCCCCAGAAGCTCATCATCTCGCGTTGGAGCACCTCATCCCGCAGCTTGACAATCCACTCGTTATACTCCCAGGGGCCATAGAAGCCAGCATCGCTTTTGTACTCCTGGAGCAAATCTGCGGCCTTGTCGAATTCCACCTGAGTGGGAGTGCCCTCAAAGAGCAACTTCCATATCGTAGCGCGAGCTGCATAGCTTATCTTGTCGACGTTTTTCTTGTGTATATCATCGGGCACCGTGATATTAGTTAGAACAAATCGTTTCATCAAGGCGCGGTATTCCTTTAGTGGTTGATCAGTGCTGATCTCCGCCTCAAAGTTGCCAGTTAAAGCTGCCTCATTATTGAAGTCGGGCTCTACATCGTTACTATCATCGTCATCATCGTCGTCATATTTATCTGCAGCATCTCGTGCCTTCAAGCTGGCCGCAAAGGGTGCAACGCACCCCGCATGCGCATAAAATTCCAATGGTGGTTCATCTTCGCTGTCGAACAGATCCGAGTCTCGGGACCAGCAGGGACCCAATTGCTTCTCTACAATTATATCCCGCCAAAAGTCCAGAAGCTCCCTCTTTATCAATTCGTCACGCAGCCTAATAATCCAATCGTTATATGGCCAAGGTGCATAGAAGCAAGCGTCACTCTTGTATTCTTCTAGAAGATCAGCGGCTTTCTTCTGTGACTCAGCGTCACCATTCTCGGCGTTGAACAACAATTGCCAGATGATGTCACGAGCAGCGCAAGCAGCGGCAGCGAAATTCTCCTTGGTGACTACATCTTCGACTATTTGATCAACTGTTACTTTTGATACAATAATGTCTTTATACTCCCTAACCGGGTCAACCTTGCTTATTACGAAGTTTACGGACTGTGGGTATACATACAAAATGTGATGAAAAAATTTTCAGCTTTCAAAGCTAGTTGATGGACTTACCTCACGAGGAGGTTTGAGAGGGCACTTCTGCGCGGCGGCTTCCATTACTTTATCAGCGTCTGTATCGTCAGCTTTACGTTTTGACATGCCCGAGTGTCAGTAAGTTATCACTGAAAAGTTAATTAATTTATTTTTTATTTACTTTTGCGACTTTGTGAATACACGCAAACGTATCAATAATCAGTGTTACCAAATTAATAGTACTAAAAATGCCATATACATGCAAAATCAATAAATAACAGAGTTACTCCCCAATTAACATAATTCTGCTCACTAAGCTTTTATTCGGAGTTAACATAATAGAGCTACTCCCCAATTAACATAAAAGCTGCCCATTTACATTAACCTATACTTAACATAAAAGAGTTACTCCCCATTTAGCAGAATCCTGTATATGCAGGTATATTATATGTTAGTATTTTTTTAGTCTGCAATCAGTGGTCACACTGGTTACTATTCACTAAAATAAATTCGTGCTTAGTGGTTTTACTCTTGTATTCAGCACTATTAGAATCAATTAAATTCGAAATTAGTTGATACACAGTACATAACATACATAAATATATTGATATATATAATTGATAGCGCGTGTGCGATCCAGTGTTAGTCCCCGGCTGCCTACTGTCTGTGGAAAAATTTGAGGTTACAATATTTTACCACGGAAGCAAGAAGCCAAACGTTGTGTTAATGTCGCCCTCGAGCAATAAATTGCCAGCTAAACTAGGTATAAAACATTTATAATTCAAACACAGCAACAAAATACCATCACACTAAATTAAAGACCTAAAAATCAATCATATTCGTGAAGTTTGTGTCGTGCCAGTGCGTCTGTGTTTCTCTGTGTGTGTGTGTGAAATTATTTTTCTCGTACCCAAAAGGCAACGAAATAGTCTCAAAGTTATACTCAAATGTGTATGGCAATTGTGGTAAGTAAAAATTTGTTGTTTTATATATTAAAATTGTCCAATGTCAATTTATTTAAGGAACTAAAATTATGGCATATTTGAGTTTTGAGATGCAACGCGCTCTCTCTCTCTCGCTGTTGCTTACTCATGGGAGTCTATGTATATACATGTAAAGATGTGTATATCCATACGGGCAGAGTGTCTTGAATATACACATAGTTCTTTGCATGTGTTCGTTTGGCAGTGGGACCAAATCGAAAGATATGAAATTTGGATAAGTAGTATTTTCGATGTTTCATTTATCTTTTAATTGCAATTCTGTTTTTGGCACTATGCCTGTGAGCTATTGACCCATTTGCCTGAATATGGTTATAAGCTGTGTACAGTGTATACAAAAGGCGATTACGTACTCCTGGTGACATTTTAAGCCTGAAATGTCTTTATCTTTGATCTTGATCTTATATTTCAAAGCTTTTGTCACTTTTGCCATACCCCAGGGTGTATGTAAACTCTTTTCGTACAATGCGTACAATGCGAGCCTATGTAAAATAGTTTATGACGTCGCTGGTGGAAACTAAGCGTCTACACCAGATTGACCCGGTTACATTTGTAACGAAAAGTAGTGCAGCTGAAAAATCTAGGACATGACCAGAGAAGGAAAACATTTGAATAGATACGACTATATATGCTCCAGATACATGTGTAAATATGTAAATATCTATGTATCTTTTACATTTTAATTGCTTTCTTTAATCATTCTGAAAAACTTTACGTCAGCAGGTTCACTAATATCTAATCTGTTAAATGCTTAAACAGATTTATCATATCAAAGTCAACTGCAGAAAAAAAACAATAAGCAAACAAAAGTCGCGTCGCAAAAAGATTCTCAACGTTAAAATGAGCAACAAAAAAAAAAAAAATTCGCAGAACCGAATCAGTGAATCAGTTGAATTTTACTCTGAGCAATTGAGGACGCAATTCGCATCGCGTCGGTTAAGTGTTAATATATCTATATACAAATACTACAATAATATATACATAAATATATTATCAGCTTCCCTTCTTCAAGCATTGCTTGTTGGTAAGTAACTTTTAAGGTTTATCTCTTATCTTGAAATGTTCATTCCGTGCATGTTCACACATGCATACTTATTTTTTCCGTTAGCAAAATTTCGATAATCGAAAGTTTTATTTTCTCTTGTCATTTGCGTCAATGCAAACGCGCAAACAAACAAAGAACGGCAACAGCAGCAGAAGAAAGTAAAAGAATATCATACAATTTACATACACACATGCATGTGTGCATGTATGCATGCATACACATTAACACACACTTGCTTCTAGCTGTTAGATTACATAGCTCAATTCCAATAGACGCTGTTAATAATTAGCATGCAAAGAGAGAAAGAGCGCAACAGTTAAAGCCGGCAAACAGCAACTCGGGTATTAAGATTAATTGTGGGCATTAAAAGGTTTGTTCCTTCGTTTTGTTTGCTTTCAGTTTTCGTTCTGCACACTTCTCTTTGAATCTGTCCTTGAATAAGTTCAATGATATTGTACATAAAACGTACAGTTGTTGATTTTTTCATATTATTTATTTTTGATAAAAATCATGGGATCTGGCAGTTCAAATGATCCGTTTGATTGCTCTCTCTCTCTCTCTCTCTCTGTGTGCCTTGTGCCAGTTTTAAATTAGACGCACAACTAGTATTCACATATCTTATATATTTAAATACATATATGTTTATATTATGTATATATGTGTATAATATATGTAAGTTCAATTTATTAAATTTGAGTGACTAGGTAAAATTTGCTGTTGCCTCTAAAGCTTTTATTATATCTTTTATTGACTTTGATGAGGAATGGCTATGCAAACATAGATAATGGTAACCGCTTTGTAGGGGAACAAACCACTTTGATATAAATAAAACGTGTTTATATAAGAGCCAGAAATATGAATTACCATCTCCATATATATTTCCAGGCAAAATTAACAGTTTCTGTTAGAGCTAAAGATACATAGATTACCCTCCGACTACCCAAAATATTTGTATGATTGCAACTTATCTGAGCTTATCAGAGGTTTTCAACTAAAGATTGTTGAAATACCTACCTGTACGTCGAAGTCGTAATAGATCCCATTTTAAATTGTTTGATTTATAGTAACTGATAATTAACCAATAAATTATCGGATTTTTTATAATAAATATTCATGAGATATGAATGTAGGCTTAGTGGATATTTAAATGTAACTGGTTCCCATAAATACTCCTACTGCAATTTGTGTTATAGTATATGCAAATGTTCCGTAATGTCACGTTTCCGGATTGTGTGCGAATTTCATCAATATGTGTACGTAAATATGTATGTAAGACCAGACCTACTGACATGTCATTTCTATATATAGAAAAGGAAGAAAAAAAACAACACAACAGCCAAAACATGCAATATACTTACAACGTCAGTGGACGTTAGTTGCTTGCCAAAGGTATAGAGAGGGGGACAGGGGTGGGGCGAAATTGAGGAAGAGACACTAAAACCACCAGCCAAGTCTAAATATAGTTAAACAAATGTTGAGGGTCGGCTCCTAGCCAGGGGGATGTGTAGATGTAACGTTGACAACTTTCTACTGGATAACCTTGTAAAGGGTTCTGGTTATATGAATTTTTTTGTTGTTTTTGTTTCGTATTTTATACGTGCATTCGACATGCGGGACCTGAATCATTGTTTGGTTGATAATCAGAAATTCTGTTATATATATTTTATATAATCATACTACTTCGTTTCTTACACATGTCAATGCAATGTGTCAGTGCTCAGACCTTCAGAAAGTGTGTGCAATTGTTGTATTTCAATGCATTGCCGCGACTGCGATTAAAATTGGATGACGCATTTGCCGGCTTGAAGACGTCATTAGAATCTTTCGCTCCTGACGACAATAGCACAAAAGATTACGTATATCATTAGGCTCCCCTAGCTGGTACTCCAGATAAAGACGGATAATGATTACGTACATTCGGTGAATGAAATTAACTCGTATCAAATGCGAGTACAATATCGTTGGTTTAAGACGTGTCAAGCTCCTTTTTAACTACTAAACTTATGTAAATGAAGGTACAAAGTACAATTTCAAGATACTCCCTTCTATAACTGATAGATAAATAGTTAATACAAATTGCTTGAATTCTTTGCTGCAACAGTCTGACTTATTAAGCTACCCTCGTCTGTGAATGTCACACAAAAATGTGGAAACCAACCGCATGTCATCCATGTCCCTACAGGCCTGTTTATTTCCATTATGGCGAAATAGCAGACCAAATTGGAATCTACCCCCCACCCACCTTCTATTGCTAGGACTCCCATCCATAGCCAACTTGGAAAATCAATAATTTGCACAGATTCGCTTGTGCTCTGTGTGTTTTGTGCTATATGTGTTCATACTCCAAGCTAATTTTATTTACTTTCTTAACTATGTTTGATTAGTTAAAACGTTGTGCAAACTTTGGTCAACTTATAAGTAAATCTAGCTTAAGTTTATTTTGAAAGCTATAAGATTTGAGTCTTTTATGTTCCAAGTATTATAACATAGAAAATGGGGAAACTTGGTTCTTAGTATACTTTTACATATCTGAACTGTGTGAAATACATTTTGAACTAACTTTATATATATGATATCTTTTCTTTAATAGATTTGGCTGAGAACTAGTTAGTAGTTGCTTCAGTTTTCGATCTACATAATCATATGCAATCCCCTATATCAGCGGTAGCCTTTCACATTCATTAAATCGGTGGGTGGTAGGCATCAAATGTTACACTTTTGGTGAAATTACAATATAGATCTAAGATGACAGACACGAATCTCTCAGACATGTTGCGAACTACTTTAAGTAATGAAACAATTGATTTTGAAAAATTAATAAATATTGGACAATTGAAATAAAAAAATTCAAATATATTTCGTCTTTTCATTTTTTTTCTATGTTTGTTGTACATTTTGTTATATCAAGTTTGATGTCTTATTTTCTTAAGTGGTTTTTAAACCAGTTACTTTAGAACTTGAACCAGTTCACACATGATGCCATGTCTAGTTAGTGTCTGGTCAGTGTCTGGACTTATCATATTTTCGCAATCATTCCAGAAAAATAATACAAACAAACATAAGGGTAGGTTCCGTCAGTTAAATTTGATATTCGATCCCTATCCCAATGTTTTCTCTCTCTCTTTCTTCTTTATTCAATAAAACTCCACAAGCTGCCAATTTATCGAGGTGGTTTACCTTGAACCTGGCTACTGTTTGACATTGTTTTCCAGCCAGACATTGAATTCACTTTATGTTTATTCCTTCGCATGTTTCTACTGTTTTTATACCCTGTGCACACGAAATGTAAGAAAAAAGGGTATATTAAACTGATGTAGGTTGCAAAGATAGTCCTTTAAAATCTTTATATGTTTATGAAGCTAAGCGAAAAACGTTTCTTTGACTCTCACATAACATTTCGATAAATATGCAATGTTAATGTTAAAGGGTACAAGGCTCACAAATTAATCGATGAATCTATATAATTGACAGCTGCTAAACGAGTTCGATACTTATCGATATTCGCAAAAGGAGGAGCAGATATGAAGGGAAAGATTATTATGGTGTACAGGGTATTTTTGAGCATATTTATTTGTAATTGTTTTTTTTTTTCTTGTGGACAACATTACCTCCGCGATACTTTTTTAGTTCCTGCCTTGCCGTTTCCTTTGTTTCTTTGTTGTTTTCTTATGTTTGTATCTTGCGAACTTGTATACGTGTGTGTGTGTGTGTGTTTGTGTGTGTGTCTATCAGCGACATGTTCCACACAATGGCATTGACTCGTCTGGACGGAGTGCACTCAACTTTTCGCTCTACTCACTTTATCCTCAATTTTTTAAGTCCACCAATTTATCTTCTCCTTCCATGTTATCTCCCACTTAAATTTTTGGAGTTTCCTTTTGCAAAATTCAGTAACTGTTATCGCAATTTTAATTCAAGTACGTTTATCGATCCTTCCCATATCAAATTGTACAATCAAAACTATATATACATATATGTAGGTTTAACATAAAACTAAAAACAACAAAAACCACTTCAATCTATATATCATTGTATGTTCAACAGTTATAAATTGCGATTAGATTATTTCATGAAATGTATCTCACGGCTAAAATATTAAATACCATATAAGGAAGCAATCTAATTGTCACGATATTGCGATGTCGTCAAGGGGATTGAATTGACAGATTTATGCACAGATCCAAAATATTGAACACATATTAAAAAAGCAGGTGATATTGATTAGTACTTTGAATGGGGACTGCTCGACTAGCACCTGGTAGTTTAATCGGTGTAAATAATTATTTTAATATGATTTTTACTAAATAGTAATAATAGCAAATGTTTGTTTCCCAGGCTTTATAGTCTCTGATATCCCTTATGTTTTGATAGTTACTAAAGAGTATACATAAATATCAGAGGAAATATATGCCTATTCGAATGTTTGTAGTGTACAGATTAAAAGTACAATCAAGCGCTTGAGAACATTCAGATACGACTAGTTTATACTGATTATATGTAGTTCATATGGATATATATATAGTATATATTCGTTGTATAGTAGGTAGGTATATTATTGTGCATAGAAGGCGTCTCCCCACGGAACACCAACGAATTTGTGTGCACTGAAGCATGGCATGGGGCCTTGTGCCACAGATTGAGATATCCAAGTGGTGTGTATGCCTTAGGTGTGAGGAGAGGTAGAGGGGGCACCTGGAATATGTACATAATAAATAACAATTACTATTTTCACTACAAGTGAATATAATACCTGTTACTTAACAGTATGTGTGCACAAGTGCCTAGATTTGCCTACAGTGTGGGATAAGCCCTAACTGGTTTCAATTTGCAACTGTTTTTTTAAGATCTGACCTTGACTGTGCTTGTTGACGTGTGCTACAGTTAATTGTGTATTATTTAACTGTCGCAACTTGGTTTGTTATTTTCCCTAAATAACAATGAGAACCTTGAAGCGAAAGTTGTGCCTACAGATTGAGATAAGTGGATGGCATTTACTGACTATATACATGATATAATTTTGTAAGGCCTTCATGAGAAGAAACTTTGTGGGCTCCTACTGATATGCCCGAAGAAAAAAAATAACTTAAAACATACAAATTTATCTCAAAAGCTTGTGTAAATTTTAACGTACAGATTGTACGTATTCTGAATGGAACAACACAGAACAAACAAGAGAAATATCCAAAAATAAAAACAGTTCAAAGCATAGGCCGGTATCATGGCGTACATATCTCTCCCCCTTTACACCTCTCTTTTTCTCTTTATTTTCTTTGTTGTTTTGTTTTTTTTTCTGTTATACATTTGCGCAGTTTATTCTAATATTGTCAAGATTTATGTAGCGCACTAAAAGATGTCTTTTCGATCTTATAAGGCAATTTGGCTGAAGGAAAAACTTAGTAAGTTCATTCAACTAACGCTGAGGACTCTGTTAAGTTATTTATGTATTTAACATGATTATAATTGTTATAGTAAACATTACCCGAAACCGACAAAAATAGTTTTCTTAAAATAATTTCAGTTACATTCTTAATGTGATTAACAAATCCAAATGCCATACATAAATATTTATGCCTTGTTTGGTGCTAACAAGTTGGCAAGGGTATTTAATGTTTGGCAAGTGCTTTGTTATGACCACTTAAAGACAATTGAAATGTTAGAAGAAGAAGAATAAAAAGAAGAAGGCGTAGAACAATTAAATCCATTTAAGAGAACTGCATTTTAGCATCTTCGACAGATGATTTAAAAGTCTTAAAAATGCGACAGACTGTGAAATTTGTGCTTTGAGATGGGAGCATTGTTCGAAATTTACATACATATAAGTAAATTTTGTATAGCGCGAACAGAAAGAAAAAAAGAGAGAGAGAGAGCGTGTGAGAATGTAGAGATTTGCGTCACAGCGTAAAAGAGAGCAAAACTGGCCAACAGCTGGCAAAACATTCAGTCGTCGCAAACAAAACAATTAAGGCGGTAGTCGGTCTGGCAAGTTGTGCGTCACGTCGTCTGCTCGCTCTCTCTCTCTCTATATATATTTCTCTTTCTGTCTTTCTTTATCTCTCTGCAGTGTAGAGTCTACACATACTTATCTGCCAACTTTTCTCACAGTAAGTGGCGATGGGACTTTTGGTTGCCATGCTCCAACGGCGAGTTGGCAACTTTCAGTCGTTAGCAAAAGATGAAACAGTGTTCATCGCGCAGCAATTTCTGTCTGCTCAGTGTTATAATCGATCAGCGTCTTAGAATTGACACCTGTCGATATCTAATCGAGATTCTATCACGCCGCATTACGGGCGACTAACTCAATACTTAAGTTGGTACAAAACAACACTTCAAAGCTCTAACTTAGCATATAATTAATGTACAAACTAATAGTGTCATCATTGTCAACACTTTCATACATACACACATATAGATATATATATATATATATATATAGTACATCCAAATATGTTTTGAAATACACTTGCATTTGTTTTCTGTATCTCTCTGTATGTGTGTGTGTCTGTTTTATTTTTTAATTTCGTAAAGACGCAAAACAAATTAAAGACCATTGCATAAGTCAAGTGAACTAAAATCAGAAGTAAACAGCTGATATATGTATGTATATATATATATATATAACGTTCCGCGTGATTAGATTCTGTGCTCCTATTTCCCTAGAGAAATATCTAACAAACAAGTGAAAGTTTTCCCTATGTGCAAAAATATACTCATTGGCCGCCCCCAATGTCAATGACTAGACGGAATTTAATGTTAATTAGTTCCACGTTTACGTCTAAATTGTACCTGATGAGCAGTATTCCACCTTCTATATATGTATATGTATATGTTTATGGTGTTATCCATTTTTATCGATACTCTGCCAAAAATTCAACAGAATTCAATTGTTTGTGTAGCTTTATTTAAGACCTAAATACAAAATAGAAAAAAGAACCCAACCCAACCAACACCTGCAAATAAAACTAAATATTTGCTTAAGATATTATCTATATATGATATAAATACATACTTAGCATACATAGATACATACATATACATGCCTTATATACATGCACAACATGCCTGTCTAATAATATTTAGTGTACTGTCTATATTTGAAGGCGTGATATATTAATTTTCTTCTTTTTTCGCTGTTCAAACAGAAGGAAACATTAAGAACAGAATAATGCAAAATGTGTGCGAAAACTTGGAAATATATATATATATATATTATTATTTTCATATAGATAAACAAATGAATCATTTCATAGAATTTATAATTGTTATTTCACTTATAATTATTATCCACTTATACTCACAGATTCTCTTATATTCTACTTACAGTTGGTCAGACCTGTTCCCACATCTATGGAGTTTCATCTAGACAGTGCAGAGTACTGCCAGGCACAGCACAAATAAAAAGTAAGTCGACTAAATGATACCCTACATGCACTCACCGATCCTGTGTTTGATCCTCCAATCGGTATACCCCATTTTGAAAAGCTTACTGGGTATTAATCCACATAAATCTAGGGCAAGCGCTTCTATTTAACTGTAATTGGAGGATTGACACGCGCTCGTCGAAGCTTCTGATGGTGTGGCCAAAGGTCATTTAACTAGTGGGGGTCGAAAATGAACTGTGCTAACCTCTTGACAAGCGTGTTACTGCGAAACAATTTGAAATCGCTGGAAATGTCTCTTACTGCCAATAATACGAGTAATTTTTATCGCGTGCGATTAATTTTCTTCAATCAAAAGAAAATTGAAAAAGTTGGCTAAATTACAGAAATAATTGGAGGAAAATTTATGTTATATTAAAGAGAATCAATTGATTTTAATTAAAGATTTCAAAAGTATCAATTATATTGATGTTTTGATGAAAATTAACCTTGAGCTGATGAACGATAATGAAATCGCTTTTAATTTTCCAATTAATGGAACTCAAAATGGGTCATGGAAATGATCTGACGAAAGATCAATATTAATTTGGAGCAGCGTCGGGTTGACCTTTTGTTCTTAAAGTTCAAGTAGAGTTTTGTGTAATAATTTCAGAATATTGTGAAATAGAATGTTGTGAAATAAAAGCACAAATATTGACTAAAAGTCAACAGTAAATCAAAGGGAAGGGGGAACCCCAGTGATGTTTATACGGAAGAAGATAAAAACTTATCTTTCAGTGTATTTCAATGATTATTTATATATATATTTCTTTTATATTTGCAGGTAAACAAACTTTAAGCAAGGCCTTGAAAGCCTGAGACCTTTTTGGGAAGTCAACTATAAGTCCAGAGGTAGCAAACTGGATAGATAAAGGACGTCTGGGTGATTGGAGTTCATATCACGGAAGGGGGAATACTTCAAGGGCAGAGAGAGAGAGAGAGTAAAACACAACGAAAAGATAAAAGGAAAATTTGTAATCAAAAGAAAGTAGAAAAGTAGCAGAAACTGCACTTTTTGGTATAATTTAAGGTTTTAATTTTTGATAGAATCGCGTGATTTGCATTGAATTTAACAGGGATATTTGATAGACACAGAAAATTAATTGATTTTTTCTGTGATAACATTGAGGAGGAGTTCCGAAAATTGTACTTAATTAATTGAAACTTAATTTATATACTTAAACAATTAATAAGTTCTGACTGTTTGTGTGTGTCTGGTTTATTTTTATTGATGTAAAAAAAGAACACATCCAATTATATTTATACGTATTTTTTTACACCAAAACTGAAAACAAGTCAAATAACCTTTTCAAGTATATAAAAAAAATCAAGGAACTTCCCAAAGTCCCCAATAGAAAAAAGAAACAAAGAAAGAAGAAACACACACACAAAAGCGTTCTTTAAGTCGATATTGTAAAACGAGTTCATCCATTTAGTAATTATACAAGTTACATACAAGTTACATACAAGTTACATATATAAAAAGATTTTAACTGATTTGTAAAGCTAATTAAGTTAGTCATCAAAATGCGTCAAAAAGATCTGCGCCCAGCACCCGCTCTTATTGAGTATAAGGGCATGAAGTTCCTAATCACGGATCGACCATCTGACATAACAATAAATCATTATATTATGGTAAGTCCAACTGAACAATCTATAGATTTATTGATACTTAAATCTATCACTTTTTATAGGAGCTTAAAAAGAACAATGTTAACACTGTGGTGCGTGTCTGTGAGCCCAGCTATAATACGGATGAGCTTGAGGCTCAGGGCATCACAGTCAAGGATCTGGCCTTCGATGATGGCACCTTTCCGCCGCAACAGGTCGTTGACGAGTGGTTTGAAGTCTTGAAGGATAAGTAAGTAATAGATCCATGTAAGCATTTATTATCTCTCGACTTGATTTACTCGAGTCACTCGATTTCATTTGCAGTCTTCATTTGTTTTAGTTGTATGCATACATTTTCATAACGTGAATTGAATAGATTCCTATAGAACAGGATATAGATTGTTATATTTGTCTGGGCAGGAGAAAAGCTACCTAAATCGTTACGTTATCCGATCGCTATATATATATATAAGTTTGTCCTCGATTCAAAACTTTATCTTTATCTTAACTAAAACGTTTGTAACTATTCTAGAGAGTTGGGGGCTAAAGATTCAAAATTAGGTATAAACTTTTAAGCAGACGAACGCAAACCGACTGAGAAGGTGGAAGTTTCCTAGAATATATCCTGAAGCTGAAAGTTTCCTAGAATATATCCTAATTGAAGATCCTTTTGATAAGGATACAAGAAAGTCTGATCGTACTTTGAGCTATAGAAAAGAATATATGAATAAAGTTATATACAAGTGTGATATATGTTTATATTTATATATGTCTCAACTAGCTACTA
The DNA here is from genome assembly GCA_035045065.1 of Hirtodrosophila trivittata. Taxonomy (NCBI): domain Eukaryota; kingdom Metazoa; phylum Arthropoda; class Insecta; order Diptera; family Drosophilidae; genus Hirtodrosophila; species Hirtodrosophila trivittata. The sequence continues at coordinate 1,100,387 of JAWNNK010001445.1, read as the reverse complement.
TTTATTTGATTACTTTCATTAAGAAACTCTGTAATATATATTTATATAAATGTTTGGGTCAATTACTTGGAACTAGTTCATTTGCAGCTTGGGCAAAATTTACGAAACTTCAAAAAATATTCATGCGTTAATTTCGTAATTGGTTTCATTTGAAAAACAAAAAAAATAATATATTTAATTTTGGAAGAAAAGTCGAAATACCAAAGTTGATTTTTATCAATTTATTCAGTATTATTTGTTGCTTTGTACACACTGACAATGAGATGAACATAAAACAAAAACAAAAACAAAAACAAAAACCAAATAAACCATTGAAGAACTTAAACCCCGAGCTGCTAAAAACACACAAACCCAAAGAGCTGCGCTTTAAATATATCATCTAAAAACAGATCTAACCACATGTAAAAACTAAAACCTTAAATTATCATCGCATATCATACAAACCCTTAGATAAAATATCGCTTAGGCTTTTGCTGAACTTGCGCTCTTTTTCTTTTACCTACTTTCTCCATATATATATTTCATATAAATACTTTGTATATATATATAAATTTCCTCATTTACTGTACATTTTTCCATCTACTCTTGTTTTATTTGCATTTAGTTTTTCCATAGTTTTCCCTAGATTTTGTTTCATTTGCTTCTTTAGACTTTCCTCTTGACATTTTTTTGATTTTTGTATAAAGCAAGAAACGTAGTTATATAATGCATACTATATAATTTTGGTATGTCGTAAAACTTACCTACTCGTACTACTTCCTTCCTCCTGTATGTATGTACTCGGTGTTTCGTTTCCTCGGTTTCACATATGTGTCTGCTATTATCCGCTGGCTATAGTTTTAGAAAGTCCTCAAGCGCCACACTATCCTACTACAAACATAAGCGTTTCTCGCTCAGACACATACCAAAAACAGCTCCAATGACAGCAGCCACAGCCCGAGCCAGTCTCTCGGCCGCAGCAACAAGAACCACAACAACAACAGCCTCAAGAGCCACAGTATCAGATACAGATACAGATACATTGCCCCTAACTGCAAATGAAACAGATACAAGCGAAGCAGCAGCAATTTTTAATAATACTGCATTTCTTGATAATGAAACTTGTCGGTAAGCGCAGCCCCAAACAACCTACTTACCTCTTACCCCTCACCTCACCTCAACACAACACACCACACAACACCCAACCTGCCCCCAACCTTACCTCAACCCACATGCAACAACAAAAAAAAGAAAAGAAAATTCCAAAATAAAACGTGAAGCATTTTTTGTTTTTAATGCAAAATTTATTTGTAATAGGTATTATAATTATAATCGATATCTCTTAGAACCTAAGACTTCTTATTAATCGAATGTATATCTATATATTCTTTCTTATATTCAGATACCAACAGAATCCCGAGGCATGCGTTGCTGTCCACTGTGTGGCTGGTCTAGGACGTGCTCCCGTTTTGGTTGCCCTGGCACTCATCGAATTGGGCCTAAAATATGAAGCGGCTGTTGAAATGATCAGAGAGTGAGTGTGAATACTATATCTTATATGTATATCTTATATAATCATATATATATTTCTTGTTCCAGTAAACGACGCGGCGCCATTAATGCCAAACAGTTGTCATTTTTGGAGAAATACAAGCCGAAGGCGCGGCTAAAGCACAAAAATGGCCACAAAAATTCATGTTCTGTGCAATAGATTTCCAAAACCATATGTATATTCCCACCAGATAAAGAGTGTTCATTTTTTCAAAAAAAAAAAAAAAACAAAACAAAAACAAAATATATTAAACAAAAAACAAATAAATAAAACAAAGAAGAAAAACTAACAAAACAAAGCAAAAAACAAGAGCAACAGAAATGTAATTGCAAAATACCATTACAATTGAAAAATAACCAAAAAGGAATGAAAGAAAAACTAAAAAAAAGAAAAGAAAAGAACGTCAACAACAACGCCCCAGTTATTATGTAACCTTGAACTTGTATTTGGCATAAATTGTATTTAAATTGTATGTATTAATTAATGTAATTTATTTTGTTAAAATCCCCCAAAAACAACCACATCAATTATAATATTTATTAACTATTATTTCAAGTCCCCATACCCCATAAAATGGTTGTAGACGGACATGACGTAGTAACACAGTAAACGTAAAAGTAAAAGTAAACGTAAACGTAACAGTAAAGAAGTAATAGTAGTTATATGTACCCATCCGAAAAAAGTCCCCAGATCTGAACCCAGTAATAAACTGATCAAAACCTGTCAAGGGTCAGATGCAATAATGGTAAATACTTTATTGCAGTACAGACAGATAAAATATAAACTAAAATTATATAGTATATGTATTCACAAACTGTAGAAAGATATAAACTGTATGCAATTATAGAAAGCGCTTAACACACTATGCAGGGGGTGGGTGGGACTCAAGTCAATACAAGGGTCGCTAATGGATCTCTGCTTTATAACTAAACGCTGCATTTGTTGTAAAAGCGTTCTACAAAAATGTACTTAATCGCATGTTTAGTTTAGTTTGCGCCCATCCGACTCAATTCTTCACAGTGAGTGAGAGAGAGAGAGGGAGAGGGGGAGAGAGAGAAAGAAACATATTCTAAAGACCCACTAAAAGGGATAAATAGCAACGAAAGTGAATCTAATGAATATATAGCCTAGATATGAATATTTTAAGTCAATCAATCTTTTTATCAGACTTTTATATTGCAAAACATTCAATTTACTTACTGCTTGCTTAACGGATTCGGATTCGGATTCGGATTCAGTATGCAAATGAGGTCCTTAAATACTTTTTGCTTCTTATTTCCTGTACAATACCAAGATCCGATGGTTAATACTGTATAACTATAACTATTTATATATGTATACATTATTAATTACATATACAAATACAACAATATTACTGAAATAACTAACGGTGTATACAAATTTTTACATTAATGACTACATACATTTAAATATTAAATATACCGCGCAGCACTTGCAAATACAACACACACAAACAAACAGACACACACACACACACACACATACAAAATACACACAAACACGAGACACAGCAAAAGATATAGATAAAAGTTTTGAAGAAAATTGAGAAAATGAACATGAAGAGGAAATGAAAATAAAACCTTATATAACAAATTTAACAAATTATAGTGAGGATAAAGCAGAAATTAAAAAATATATTGCTTACAATTAATTTATCCAATATTAAATTGTAATTTTTTAAAATGTTAGTCATTACAATGAAATAAAACGATATATGAAAATTTAAACATTTGTAGAAAATTCAAAGCATCTTTTTAATATACGTTTATCCTTTGGTGTTTTGTTCTTAGAAGAAATCCGCATAGAAACTTATCATACTTCCCTCGTTACCATCGTAACTGTCTAATGTGAACGATCGAAATTGTTGCATACCCTCAGGGGCTGCGGTTATCACAATTTTAGCTCTAATTCTGCCAAATCCTGGCAGATCCTGTAAGAAATTGATGTGTTAGGATCGTAAAGAGCACCTCTATCAATTACTGATCAAGGATAATGGGGTCATCTATGGAAAAACGACCTGGAATTTTTCAGACTGAGGTCCACTAAAATGGGTCCAAAATTACAAAATATCGAATAACTCGGAAACTACTGAAAGAAATAGAATATCCTTTGGTCAGCTTAGGGTCCTTGTTGAGCCACATCATTGACACAAGACTTGTCCTGATCCGCAAGGATATGGCTGAGATAGAACGATTTTAGTTTATACAATAAAAGTCCTTATAATTTTTTTGTTTCAAGGATTTTCGTCCTATGGTATAAGTATTATGTTTTATTTTGTTGAGAACTATCTCTGTGCAAAAGGACATTCAGATAGTGTTTAAAATGGTCGAGTTACAGCCGATTTAGTGAATTTTCGTCATTTTTTGCATGCCATACCCTTAAGAAAATTTGTATCGATTTTTTCGGAGAGATCCTGGAAATCCTTGTATGTTAATCGATAGATATGCTCCTTGTGAGTTCCAAAAGGTGTGTTATTTTCAGATGATTGCAAAAACAGCTGAGGGATAGCTAGGAAACGGATGTCCTTTGACGTAATCAACCTCTAACTTGGACATATCCTTAATAATCTATCAAGGACATGGCTGACTAGTAACTGCCCAATCGATTGGCATTTAAGGTCAAAAAGAAAAAGCAATTTCAATTTTTATTTAACGATTTTTCTCTTTATTTTTGCATACGTAAATAAATATATTGATAATAATTAGAACTAATAAGTTTTACATTTGTTTTTCCTTGTGGGGCACACACTCGAATAGCCTTGATGCCGGTTTCATATGTGTACATAATAATAATAACTTATTATATAACTGTAAACCTAAACTCAGAAAGCGTCAATCAATCTAATATAACTATATATGTAATGTTGCTTTTGATTTATCGATATAATTCACTCCATTGATATATATGTGTGTGTGTGTGTCATCTTGTAAAAGTAATTCAAAATTAGAACAAATAATTAAAATTGCGCACATTTTGTAAGGAGATGAATGCAGACACCGTAGCTAGCGGTGATCTAGTAACATGTGTTGCGCGGAAAAGATTAGGGATTCAAAATTAAAACTAAGATAGTAAAGTGAGTACATGTTTATTAAATTTTCTTGAGTGTTTTCTCTGTGTATGTGTGTGTGTGTTTTTTTTCCACTACATTTCGAAGCTATTAATATGTTAATAGCCAAACGAGTGCTGAGCCGTATGTAGAGACTAGAAACATAATTTGTTTATTTATTTTTGGATATTACTTGTTCGAAAAGCACCGAAAAGACGAATAAACATTTTAAGATTAATGCAAGCCCTTTTTTTGTTTTGTTTGTTTGTTTGTTTTTAGTATTCCAAAGTTTGTGATATACGTACGTAATTAGGTTAGGTCTAGTGGAAAGCAAAAACGTGTAAACTATACATACATGTGTAAAAAAATATATGTACCTTTTTGCATATCCACCGAGAACTATATATAATTATCTTATATACATTTTCGTATTCGTTTTCTTTTCTTTTTCTTTTTCATTTCCGTTTTCTTTTCTTTTAGCACACTCTTCGATTTCTACACAAAAGTTAATCAAGAAAATTAAAATATTTCATAATATGCTACGTTTCATTAGTTTTTAAAGTAAACACAGACATTGGAAATAAATACAAAATTGGCAAAAAATATAATATAATAATAATAATTATGTGTGTATTATTTTGTGTAAATAAAAAGCTGCTTTGGAACTGTTTTGCACCAAGCTAATGGATATAGTTATTGATTGGGTTCCTTCTGTTCTTTGTTCTTAATTTACAGTACGTTAGTTGTCCGCCGTTGTTTCAAGGGAGAAAACAAGTGAATATCTCATTAATAATAACTACTAAATTTAAACATTTTACTACAAATATTTACAAATCACAGCTACAAACACTACGGACAGCAGGCGTGGCCAGTGTTGCATTACGTCGCGTCGCGTCGCATCGACAGAGGGCGGCAGCAACGGCGGCGCCAACTAACAGAACCCAACCTAATCCCCTTAACCTTTCTATAGTTTCTCTTCTTTGCGTGGCTTTGTTGCAATTATAGTTATAAAAAATTGTAATAACTAAATAAAAAATAGTAACGCTTAAGGCTTGTTGCTTCTTAAATGAAATCATAGTCCGGCGCGAGTTTCTCAAGTGTATTTGTGTGTGTGTGGTGTGTGTTGTGTGTGTGTAGTGGGTTATATACTACGTTTACAGCCAACCGCCCTTGCGGCCAAATAACAAGGAACTAACCGAACCCACAAACGACTGTGTTATACTTTGTGGCGCTACCTTTGAGTCATCGCTGCTCTTGGCAGCAGACGCAGCAGCTCTTTTTGCTGCTGAAGCAGCTGCTGCTGCCGACGAGCTACTGTCTGAGACTTTGCCAAGATCTGGTCGTACACGTCCGCCGCCGCCACCAGCACCACCGATGGTGCCCAAATCCGGACGCTGATTAGCCATGCCATTCTTGAGGTTGCGACGTGACTTTTGACGTTGCATTTGCTTCAAGCGGGTATCACTGGCTGACGCAGTGGCTCCAGCCGATGCAGGCTTTGCCGCTGCTGCTGCCTTGGGCTTAAACTGCAGCACAATGCCCTGATCATCGCTATCCTCGCTGTTGTAGGCACTGGTTGTGGCACTATTATTGCTGGCCAGGCCCGCCAGCGGTTCGTGCGTTGTTTTTGCTGGCGTGGCGGCCGGTGACTTCAATCCTCGGTGCAGGACACCTTTGATTTGTGCGCGATCAAAGTGTATATCATCCACAATGCTATTACTGCTGGTGTGCAAGCTCTGTAGGCTATCGCTGCCACAACTGCTGCTCATTTGCGACAACGGTGAGCTACTCCGATTGGCAATGCCAGTGCCAAGTCCGCGCTGTGCGCTGATTATGTTCTCCAGTCCGATGCTCTCCACCTTTTCGATCAGATTCAGCGAACGCAGTGCACGTCGCTCCAGATGTGACAGCAATACCTTCTGCTGGTGCTGTTGTTTCTGTATACTACGCTGAAGCTGTATATCGCTGGGACCCACCAGTTTGCGCCTTATCAAATCCGCGCCCGAAGAGAGCAGCCCAAACAGCGGCTCGGGAGACTGGCAACGCGGTGGCGAGCCTTCCGGACTGTTGCAGGGTGTCACCGTTGGCGAGAAGTTCGGACCGGCGGGCGTATTCAGAGCGCTGGGCGTGACTGCCTTGATACCGCGCTCATTCAACATGCCGGCCAGACCCAGATTCACCGAAAATGTGGAGCAGGAGTTCTTACGGGATAATCCAGTGCGGGGCGTTGCGGGACAACTGTAAGATGTGTGTGAGTTAATAATATATCCGCAGGAAAAATTAATATGATACGACATTGTTTTAGTTAAATGAAGATGCACTTACCTTGGCTGTCTAGATGTCGAATTCGAAGCCATGCGCGAGGACATCTGTGACTGGGAGAGGAAGGACAAATCGTTGACAAAGCCATCATCCGGATGCATGACCATGCTGTTCGTAAAGGTGTAGGTACAGCCAGGCGCCACAAACTGTTTACCCGGGCCCAGTTCCTCGCTTATGTCCTCCTCAACGTCGGACAACGTATACACTTGCATTCCCAGATCATCGAGGCCACGACCACCACGTATGGTAACACCGGGTCGTTCCTCCAGCAGGCCACTTAGTGTGGGCGTGGCTAGGCGCGACCAATGATGGAGCGTCTGTGAGCCCTCCATGGGCTTGACAATCTGCAGTTTCTCTGGAAGACGCCACTGATGCGACGTTAGGCCCGATGAGCCGGAACCCGTCGACATAATGCTGTCGGGCGTGCGCACACCCAAGCCGTGCAAACCCAAACCTTGGCCACCCAGCCCAGTTCCGCTTCGCGCATGCGTCGGCTCATCATAGTTGTATGTGCCCACTGGCGCATGCGAAAGCATCGCTCGCCGGGCGAGCACCTCCGCTGGTGTCAGACGTTTGAGTGCAGCCTCTAATTCCTTGGCGCCTGGGGCGCCAGGAACACCGGATGGCTGCGCTGGATAACCGTCGTCCGATTGTGAGTTTAAGCTCTCACTCGAAAGCGTCTTAAGGCCCAGCGAATTGCTGCTTCCACCTCGGTAATACGAGCCCGCCGGATACGCCATGGAAGCCATACGAGGCCCGGAAGAACTGCTCATGGACATGGCACCCAGTTGAGTCATCGACACATTGCCACTGTCCATATAGTTGCCGCTCTTGGAGGCACAACGCACTGTCTCAAAGGTGCGCTTATACGGCGGCTGGCCATATATGCTGCTAGCACCAAAGCTGGTTCCCATGCCACCCGGCATTTGCGACATCATGCGACTAATGTGATCCGTGCAGCGCTGAGTATCACCCGCGATGCCAGAGTCCAGGCTGTTCTCCGAATACAACGAGGACTCCATCAGTTCTGACTGCAGTGACTCAACAGCGACAGCTGCAGCTGCACCATTGTTGCCCAGTCCACCCAAGAAGGAGCTGCGCGCCTGCGGTTGCGAGCGCTTGCGCTGCTGCTTCAGCTGATCCTGGGCAGAGTGTAGCAATGCCAGAACCTCCTCATACCGCTGCTTGAATTCAACCAATTCGAGGGCAAGCGCATTCTGATTCTCCTTGGTCACGTGCAGCAGCGACAAGTGTTCGTCGTTGTCCTGGGTTAGCTGATGCAATCGCATCTCAGCCTCCGCCAGGCGCGCTGTTAGACTCACAATTTGGTCATGCTGCAGACGATTCTCCTCGCGCTGCCGCTCAAGCTCCAGACTAATATTGTCATATTGCGAATTGGCATCGTTTAGCTGGGCGCTGATGTCCGCCATCAGTCGCCGCTCGTGCTCCTCGACTTCGTCCGTCTCGTGTGCCAGTTGTGTTGCTTCGCTCTTCAGCGACTTGTTTTCATCGAGCAGGGTATTAACCTTCTTTTGGAGCAAATCGAGGGTAATCGACTTGGACAAGGTGGGAGTGTCTAGTGATTGTGAACAAATAAAGTCAATAATTTATAAGCTGATTTATTAATGTATTCAGTGTTAATTACCTGCATCGGTTCCATCGTCGGCATCATTGGTAAGCACCGAAATCAGTTCGTTCTTTTTATGCAGCTCGTGGAGCAGTTGGGCGCGGTCGTCGTTAGTTGATTTAAGATCTGTTTCCAGATCGCTAACACGCGCCTCTAGTGCATTATTTTGCGTTAGGAGCTCCTTGCCAATTTGCACTGTCAGCTCCAAATCCTTTTCTTTCTCTTCCAGCAGACGCGTCACGGCTTCAATGTCATCGTAGGCGCGAGTCATCTGGCTAACACGGTTACCACATAGAACTAAAAAGCAATTACAAATTTAACGTATACATAAGTTAACAATTACAAAAATCTAATTTGAAAATTAAATTAAGCTTAGCATCTGGTTTAGACTATCGACTTAAAACTATCGATTATCAGGGCTGCTCTTTAACAAATTTAACTATCGATATTTCAGGGCTCCAGCTGGAATGCCAGAGATCATTGCGTAATTAAGAAAAAAAAATAAGAACAACAGCAACAAGAATACCTTCCATAAGCAATTGCTCATTCTGCTGCTCCCGCTCTCCCAACCCGAAGGTCAACAGACTATGCTCATGCGCTGGTGTCATAATTGCCGATGTTGCAGCACTACTACCACCAGCTGAGAGCTCTAGTTCATCCTCATACTCAAGTTCATCTTCTATAATGCAAAACTCATCTTGCCAGTTGCTTGTCGCCATTGTTTGGCATGCAGCAAATGCGCATTCCTCTAAGCAATTTTCTGCTCCTTTATCAACAGCATCCACAACAGCATCAATGGCATCCACATTGATGCCACTGCTACTCTCAATTGCTAAAAATCGATGCACATTGCTGCCGGCAGCAGGCGCCACATTGTCAGCGGAAAATTGCCGCTCTGTCGTAGCCGCAGCAGCTGCTGCTAGCCCCTCTGCATTGTTTACGTGCGTCATGGTCAAAATAGGTATTTGTTTTAATTTTAGTTTCTTTAAGTTGTTCCCTTAGTCACGCCTGCATAGTTGAAAACCTCTGTTTCTTTTTATAAATGTTAAGAATTTCTTTTTAGTGTGTTTTTAGCGTTTGGTCTGCTGTATTATGTAATTGATTAAGGCGATTTCGTTTTTCAATCTGTAGCCAAGGCACTTAGTTTGTTTGGTGGTGTGCAGTTTTTCTTTACTTGTTATTTTTTGCTGGTGGTTGTTGTTTGTTTTTTCTTTCATTCAGCGTTAAGTTGGAAGTTTCGTGCATTTCAATTTTGTTGTCGTTTTCTCTCCATGAATCACATGATTTGTAGTATTTTTACACTACTTTGTGCGAATGAGTTGCAATAGCGGCGGCAATAACAGACGAACTGTTAAATTAATTGCTTTATTAATAATGCGAATTGTCTGAAGTCCACAGAGAAACTAAGACTGTCATGACATTTACGCTCTCTTCCTTTTACACGCTCTTATCCTCTCTCGCAATTTTACCACCCACTCAGCTTGAGCTGAGTGTGCGCAATATCATTTTGCGCTATAGTTTGGTATTTTTTTTTTAACATTTAAAAAAAAACCTTGCTTGAACTTCTGAACGAGTATTTTGATATTTGTAGCCGTGAGCGCAGACTGAGAAAACTCAAATTCAAAGCAACTTCTTGCAAGCGCGACGCACACACATACACTGACAGCAACAGCGCAGCAGAACTGGAGTCGAGGCAGAGGAACAGGCAGCGACAGCGACAGAGGCTGAGGCAGCGCAGCAGGCAACTGCAGAGTGCAGCAGCTTGGGAAGTAAAAGGCGTTTTCCCTAAGGCAGCTCGAGTGAAAGGAAAATGTTTGGTGAAAATCGTAAATATAACAACAACAACCCACAGCTGCCAATTCTACGGGAAATACGAGTACATATAACGAGCATATGGGCAACTCACGTGTCGAAAATATCCACTCAGATTTGTAACTATTTTTGGTTAGTTTTAAACAGCGTTTCACTTCACTGGGCAGCAGCAACAACAACTCTTCTGGCAATCACAATAGCCACAAGGCTGCGGCCAGTCCAAAGGTTGAGCCACAAAAACACACGCAAAAAAAATTTTTTTTTTTTAACAATTCTAAGGTATGAGCCAGCAGTGCAAACGGCGCTCCAAACTCGTGACAGAGCAGAGCACTTTGAAAGATTGACTCACACACATACACACGCACAGGAGGTACACACACATACACTCACAGTTTACCATACACAAGCGCGCAAATCGAGTATATTTTGTTGTATTTGTTGTTGGACGGGCCACTGGATGGCTATTTTTTCTTGCAGTTTTTGTAATATTTTTATTTATAAAATATAATAGAAAACAAACTGCTTTTTAGTTTACATTTTGACAATTTTCTCGAGATTTTTAAGATTACAATTGGCACGAATTGTGTAATTTGCGGATTGGCAGATACACGACACACGAATACTTGCTGGGAAGTGCTGTCTGTATTGTTGTATTGGAATCCACCACCAAAGATGGAATCCACATAGCAAATAAAAGAGAGAGGCATGTTCTGTTATTGCGCTGTTAAGTTATAAAGTCAACTTAACAGACCATGAGAGAGAGACTGCGTTACAGCAATGCCAACATAGACAAGTTGTCCGCTCAATTTCTAGATATTAGAAACTGCTCAGCAAATGAAGCGCGTAATAGGCTGCATTTGTTTATTAATCCGCCATATATTATCTTTCATATCAATTTGCTGACTGCACAAAAAGCGCAAAGAGAAACCGGAACCGGCAAGACCATATTCAGCCGAATGCTAAGCCCATTCATGTACAGGGCGCGAAAACCTTCGGGTACCTTTCCACGTATGGCTCTGAATGAGGATTACAAATTTCCCTAGAAGACCGTATCATAAAAACTTTTGGTCAGGTACAAATTTCAGATCAACTTGAATTGGCAAGCAAGCAGATTATAAATATATACATATTGAATGTCCCATATTCGAGTTGGTCAAATGTAGTTCAATGTGTGTCGGATCGTTCAGCTTATAACCTGTTAAATAATTTGCACCACGTACTACCTGGATCCCGATGGCAGCTAATAGCCTGATAAATGGTTTGCAGCACGTGCCTGGACCCACCGTAAAAACGTTCAAATTTAATTAGTTTACCTCTGTGGTTTTTATAACCTAACCATATAGTATATTGCATAAGAGTTGCGTTCGGGATCGTTCTACGTATATAGCTGAGTGTGATTACTAATTATTTGCAATACCCATTGAAGTAAAATATTATATATAGGGTATTGTAGGCTTACAGGTTCTTAGAGACTTAGATACAGCATTTGAAGGTTAAGTGGTTGGATAAAAGACTAAAGAGAGTGTATGAAAAAGGCGGAAACGCTGCAGGGTGTATCTTAGGGTATCTCAGAGGGTGTATTTTCCTAGGAACAGGGTAGCCCATAGTCCAGCATATTTGACTTTGAGCAAATTTATGGTCTTCTATTACACAAGCTATTTGTCATCGATATTATGTACAACAATCTCGCGATCATCTTCCAGAATTACCGGGATTCCCATTCCACACCCATGTTTAGTTTACTTTTAAGAACTCCATTTAAATATAGACATATCGTATTTCATTGCAAGTATCGTTAAATATAAAGCTATAAAAAGTTTTACAGCGATGGGAAATATTCCTGCCTGTAGTTTCCAGGATCGTTAAGATCTTAATTTTTTACTTAATCGTAGAGGCAATTTGCAGTAAGTTTTCGTAATTATTGTCGGCCATTCAACCACTCATCATTTAATGAGTTTTCTCGAGAGGCTAAAAGAACCTGATGGTGATTGCAGATCTCCGCCAAAGGGTCTTTCATATTTCTTGCTCTACAGCAAAAAGTTATTTTAAATTATCTCTAAGAGTTCTACTAACATTAGCGAAAGAGATAATCGGAGTGTCATATCTGAGATACGATTAACTAACTGAGGCAGAGAGAGATAAGGGCAAACAGTTGAAGCACTTTAGACAGTAAATAAATAAAAGAAAACTTGTGAAATGTAATGAAAAAGCTTATCACAGTATTATATAGAATGAGATCATGTGCTTCGAGGGAGGGTTTGGGCATTTCACTCACATCAAGTTGGACTTTTAAAAGTTATTATTGTTTGTTTGTTTTTATTTTTAACGAACTTGTTAAAAAGTTGTTGTAGATCTTTTTACTTGACTAGAAAATTCGATAACAAAATGTTCAAACAAGTATCGAGATTTTAACGGCGAGTTCTAACAAAGTCTGTAGTTATTAGCAACTATATATATATCTGTATATATATATACATATAGAAAGAGCTGCGATCGTGTTTCGACACACGTCTGCCAACACAAAGTAAAACGAATAAAAATAGTACAAAGAATCAAAATGAAATGTGAAAACATTAATCGAATGGACAAGTATAAAAACAACATTTGATAAGATAAGTTAAAATTTAATAAATCGACAAGTATTTCTTCAATAACGTCTAATGCAACGTCGACTGCACTTTGCTGATAACTGGGCTATAAGACATATACTGTAAGTCATTCGCGATAACAAAAACTCTCATTACTTAGTAGTAACTGTCTTTAGATGGCCCTGAACTTAAGCCATAAGCTTTTACTGAAGAAAATTATGCATTACGATTAGATAAATGAGTTGCTAATTTCTATGGCTATTTTTTCATAAGCTTCTTTTGCTTTTCAGCAAATTTCTATGACCCCAATCCATGTCCACTAATTGCAGATGACTTGATGACTTTCATGCTGTCAACAAAATGTGAAAACATTGCAAATTTATATTAGATGAAAGAAAGAAAATGCAATCCGCTTGACCGACTAGTTTGATATAAAATTACAAACCATTATTTCTTATATCTAAGAAACGTGACTCAACAGCTTATTATAAAAAATTAAACTTGGAAGAGTCAGCGTCCCCACGCAATATCGAAATTAACCCTATAGTACCTATATTATCTTTCATTAATTGTTAATTGCCTTACTAAATTGATACTAAAAGGAAAACAACCTTGAGACAATATCATATTATAATTTGAAGAACACAAACAATCACTTGAGATATGTGTTTGCATTGAGAAACATTTTGTATCAGGTCCTCTACCAGGTAGAAGAGGTTTAAGCCCTAACAATTTGAACAATTTGTATCGAGAAACAGTTAAACCGATTCGATTTGAATACTCTCTTCAGATTACGCATTGCTTGTTCATCTCTGGAGAAAGATGAATCATTTCTTGCTTACCTTTGTTGGCCAAAAGACTGTGCACAACTTTGAGACAATTCTTGCCATCGACATTCTTAGAGGCGTAATACATGAGCTCCCACGAGCTGGAGGCTTCTAGCAGATGCGCTGGCAGCTCAAAGTTGGGCCCATCCGCTGGCAAGGCACCCGTAATGGGACTGGGGGCTGGGGTGTTTGGTAACTTGGACTGGGCGGGTTGACCCTTGGCGGCAAAGTCATGCAGCAGCGCCAGCAGCGGAGCTGATGCATTTGGTCTTCCATCCGTTGGGCTCGTGGACTTCATCTGCTGGACAATGACACGCATGCGATCAACTGCCTCCAGTTCAAGTTCGAGACGAGTGGGCGCCGGCTCCGTGCCATTCACAATGGCAGACATTGAAGTACAGGAGCTGCTCAGACTGTCCAGACTATCGAACGGCTTGTCCAGCTGCTGCAGCTTGTCCACAGTGCGCTGACAGTTGCTCTCCAGCTGCTTGCCCAGCAGCTTGTACGTGTTCTCAAAGTGTTTGCTGGCATTGGACGGCTGTTTGCTTATCGTTGCGATGGACTCAGACGCGGAGGTGTTGGACTGGCGGGAGCTGTTTAGACTGCTATGCAGGTCCAGCACAGAGTCGAGGCCAGCTTCAAAGTTAATACTGTAGTCGTCCATTTCATCCGTCTCCAGAGCCATTTCATTGATGATGGGCAACATTGAGGTTGTTATAACCTTGGCATAATGTTGTTGTTGTTGTTGTTTTTGCTGCTCTTCTTGTTGTTGTGAGTTGTTGGTGATTTGTGGCATTTTGTTGTTGTGTTGTTGATATTGGAGGCAATCGCATTGTTTGCTTTATTTGAAACACAAGATTTAATCTTGGCTTCTCCTATTTTTGCATACAATTCACAATAAACTTTAGAATTTTATTGCTGCAAATAATTTCGGATTGCCAACAATATATGTGAATGCGTTAGATTTTGTTTAGACACTGTCACAAAAAGCTAGAGCACTGCAGCCAGTGTTGGTAAACGCACTGTTCCAACTGTCCTGCGCTGCTTTTCTTTTATCACAATTCACACTTTATCTTATATATTATACTCGCTTATCGGGTTTATTTTTGGCTTTATCACAAAAAACACTTTCTGTGCGCAAATTATGCAAGCGAAAAATTTGTATAAATAAATAATAAATAACAATGGTTAATTGTAAATTGCAAATCTTATATACACACACATAACACACAGAGCGACCGTCATTCATACCAACACTTCATTTACATACAATGGCAGTGAGAAATAGTGTATATATATTCATATAGGATTTCAAAACTTTAGCCATAAATACAACTTCACACAGAAGAGTGGACTCAACGACTGACTGACTAGATGGGCGTTTTGGAAACTGTTTTGAGGCGACGATTAGGAAAATGTCGAGCATAAAACAAGTTTTCAAATTAGCCAGTCTTAAAGATGCGTCTTTTCCATCCGCTCCGAATCTTACCACATGCCTCTGCTCACGTAGCCTTTCCAATTTTTCTTTTGTGTAGGCAGAGCAGCAGAACTCAGATCAGAGAAGACCAGACCAGACCAGGCCAGTCCAGAGGAAGATATAAGAATGCACAGGTAAACGTGGGCTGGCTTTAGATTGTGGAATGTCCGTATCTAAACGGGGAAATGATGCAACATTAAGTTAAGAGGCAAGTGCTGAAGGCTGCGGCTGCTGCTGCGCCTAATAACTATCAGATCATTATTTATGGTCTAGCAGAGTGAAAGAAAATTGAGCTGAGCTAGAAATCAAATACCGTTAGGTTGTTCTAAATAAACAACTTACAGATGATGAGATGACCAGCAGAAAAAATTCAATATTCATGCAAAAATAAAAGAAGTTGCCATTTATTGCAGACCAATAGGTAAATACACTGCGAGATAAGTTCAGGTAACTAAACTTAGTTTTAGTAGCCACAAAAGAACAGATTCAACCTGTTTATAGAGTATGAGTTACCATATACATTTTAATTTATGGAGTCTTAGTTGCCTCTAAAGGTCTTTTTAAAATTTGAATGAATCAACGCTTGATTTATGTGCGCTCGTCGTTTAATGACAAAAGTTGAAAAAAAAGAGTTGACAATAGCGACAGCTGTTAAAACAAACCATAAAGCGATTTAAAATATGAAATTTTAAAAGTAAATAACACAGTTAAAAAGAGTTTCTTCGTTATAAACACATTTACAAAAGAAAATTGTTGAATGGAGCCTTGGAAAGGGTATAGAGGAATGCAGTTAGGTTGCAAGAAAAGTTTCAATGCGGTTCATCGACATGCAAAACACGTAGCAAAGCCCTCAAATTCATATTTAAAATTCATACAATATGCAGGCAGTTATGAGTCAGACTTTAAAGGCAAACCTCGACTATAAACGACACACTGGGAACTGGGTACGTAGCCAAAGTGGATAAATGTAAATTACGTTATCGCATTGATAATGAAGCATATGACAAAATTTGTGCGAAACTTAAGAATGGGAAAAGGTTGATGGGTTGATTGGATGATTGACAAAATACCAGCCAGCGGCTGCTCAATTATGTAAACGCAGCTGAACAAATACATGGACATAGAAATATGTATTTTAAAACATTTTTGTGGGAAAAAGTAAAAAAAAAATGCCAATCAATCGTGCACACGCGAAAATGAAATGAAAACGGTAAAAAAAAAAGCAGCAGCTAAATAAGACAAAAATTTGTAGTTTTGATGTATTTGGTTCACAACAACTTTCACAAAATTTTGTTTGTAATTAATTATTGGCAAAAGTTGGGCGCAATTTAATGCCTCTTCTTATGGTCAATCAGTGGAAACAAGAGGAGCTGCATTGTCGGACGTTAACCAACACTAATAAGGAAGCTCACAGCGAGACAACAGTTTAATAACATTTGCTCATAAACAATAACAGATTAAAGCAGTTGGATCGTTTATATATGCAAATACATATCTACATATATATATATGTATATATTGAAGCATTGTCTGTATAACTTAATTACAAGAAAACTATTTTTGCGCTCTATTTTTCTGCGCTAATTGTTGCGGGCAATGTGAATGTCCTACTCAATAGGCCAGTGACACACACAAACACACAGCACACACACACAAGACAAGACGCCAAAACAAACCGCACAACAACAACCGTTGGCCGTGCGAATACTTTCAGGTGCAGTGTTGCGAAATGACGTAATTTATGTATGTCATTCCGTACATTTGTCCAATTGTTTGTGTATTTTGTCTTTTTGTGCTTGGCAAAGAAGTGCACACAGGTCCGAACATAATCCGTATTTAACACACACACACACATGACACAAATTTTGTGCCATTTTATGTATTGCTTGTCCGCCGGCGACTTAACACCAATAAAATATCCAACAATGTCGGTATGGGGGAAATGATCGGCAATTTAACGTGCCTAATAGCTTACAATAGCAACAGCAACAGCACAAATAATTTGTATTGCGGTTTATTCTTTACGGACCGGCGTTTGATGAGTAACCAACGGAACGCGTTTATTGCAAAAAACTATAGCCCCAAAGATAAACTCACACACACACACACACACACACACACACACACAAATGACAAGAGCGTCCGCCTGATTGATGCGATACACGCAGACACAAGGAACGCAGCAATTGTTGATAATGGTTAATCAACGAATAGCGAATAGCGAGTTGTGCGACCGGACGGGCCCCAAGAACTGAAACTGGAACTGGATAAGCGGCATTTCTCTATAGCGCAACGGTAAATAGTAAAGTTACAGACACATATACAAATAAACGTTCTAACAGCTGTGAATGCACAAACATCTATCTATCGACCGGACAATCGGACAGCCATACTGGCGACAAAATACCGATAGATGTCGACGATGGCTTTGCTCAGGCAGCCCTAGGAATTCTTATCAGCAAGTCAGGTCAACGAATATTAGACATATAGCAGAGGAACTAAAGAGCACATGGAAAAACGATTATGTAAAGAGCAGCGAGCAAATGGAGATACATATGCCGAGCGGTAGGGTATAAGGGCGTTATAACAAGAATCAGCCAGAACAAATTAAGTTGACAGAATGATGGCCCTGCCCGTGCCCATGGCCCATTATGTATTACAACTCCCACACAGAGACATAGGGCAACAGCGTGTGCCCCATTCATTAAATGTTTACACACTGGCAACAAATATTTCTTCTTCATAATTCACAAGAAACTTATTCACACACATGCACGCATATATATGTATATATATACATTCAAGCTCATACTTCTTGTTGCTGTGTGCGTGTAGTTGTCCTAAAAATAAATTCAGTTGTATGACGCCAAGCGGCGCAGAGGCACTTGGAGAAATTCCAAATGTTTCGTTTAGTTTTTGTTTTGGCACAGATGAATAATACATACATATATATATACGTATATATTAATAATGATTTTCGATTGCTTGAGCTTAAGTTGTTTTAGTCAGCGTTTCGCTTGTGAGTTTGCCACACTTTGTATATTTTGGCAAGTATTTATGTATTTTGGCGCACGCAAAAAATTTCACTGACACATTGCTGATCATTTTAGCGGTACAGATAATATTTTGGTTCAATGTCGACGTGTATATTTTTAAATTACATTCATATCAAACACAACGCGCACGACGCTTACAAGTAAATTTTGTTTCTTTTCTTTTGGCACTTTTTATTTCTATTGGCGCGACGCCGTCAGTTGGCAAACACTTTTGAAATGCACACAGACCAACGACGCACGCGGAATGACAATAGCAATTCCCCCAACCGCCGGCGTTGGCTCCAAATGGAAAGCACAAACAGCTGTTTGCTTTGTGTGAATGGCAAATCAGTAATTTTTGTGTGAATCGCCTAAACAGCTGGCAGTGTGGCCTTACACAACAATAATAAAATAGTCTTGGGCTGGAGCACAATGAGCTTGTAATGAGACACAGCTAATTAACTTATTATTATATAACTTAAAAATAGTATTCAAGTAAAGAATAAAGGGGCGGTATAAATAAGGTTATGTTGAAGGCAAAGCTTATTTTACTATTATCTTTAAAAATAATCGATATTACACGTTTTTGCAAACGCTTGCTAATAATCATAACATAATTATGTTATAGGCGCGCTCTTTAAAATAATTGCAGCAGCAGTTTATGTGAATGGCTTCAACAGCTTTCTTGACCAACACTGAAAATGAGCAACAAGTGTTGTGATATGATCCAAGCAGAAATGCTTCCATTTGGCGCACTTTTTAAATATAATACAAAAATGTCTATGCAATATGGAATATATAACTTTATATACATTATATCCGCTCAAGCAGATTTGCTGATTCAATATTTAAATAAAACTTA
Organism: Hirtodrosophila trivittata; assembly: GCA_035045065.1. Classification (NCBI taxonomy): domain Eukaryota; kingdom Metazoa; phylum Arthropoda; class Insecta; order Diptera; family Drosophilidae; genus Hirtodrosophila; species Hirtodrosophila trivittata. The sequence continues at coordinate 1,081,239 of JAWNNK010001445.1, read as the reverse complement.
TGTTTCATTTCAAAGATTAATTTGTCAAACTAAGTACATGTATACCGAAAATACTTTGAAGAGACCGCAAAAATCGCATAAATAATACTTTGTCACAAGTTTATTGGCGTCAAAAAAATAGGAATACTTTCACGCGAAATGAATACATATAGAATTTATTTATATCTGACTTACGTTCCGCAGATAAAAGAAAATTGCGTTTTGTTTCAAGCGAAACAGATAAACAATTCTTTTAGACATTTAAAAATGAATAAAACTTTGAAGCAAAAACAACGCACACTTAAAAAAGATGTCAAAAGATCTCAAAAAATAAAAGTTTTTGCTTTGCGATGCGAAAAACATTTGCTCGTTGAAATTATTGTATACCAAAGTACACAAAAGTATTGTATAACCAAAGCAATTGGTTTGTTTTAGAAGTGCCAATTCATATATATACATTTATATATGTACGAGTATACACAGATGTAAATATGTGTTCATAAAAATATATATACAAATCTAATTGAGCAATTAAGAGCGGGGCATTGAAACTTTAGTAAGCCTATCGTCTGGTGAATATTCAACTGACGCTATGACTATTTAAAGCCATTGTGAGTTGTTACAGTTGCTTAGGGTATATACATTGATAAGAAAGTACTCACGAAAATAGTTGAGGCACTCTCTAGTTTGTTCCTTTGTCAATCCAAGACCTTCCACTGGTATGTGCAACGCTGGGGCTGGCACAAACCAATCCTCATTCGCATAGCCCGAGAAGCTGGTGAGGAAATCATTTCGTACTTTATATTTGGGTATCTGTTCTTCCAGCAATGAAAATATCTCAACCTCGGGCAAGTTCTCGCTGCTGCACAAATCTATATGTGTGTATTTGTATGGATAAGTGACACATTAGCAAACAGTTGGTAAATGACAAATAGTTACACAGCTTTAAAAGCTACAACTTACCAGTTAGGCAACCTGCATCCGCGGTCTGTGGTTTACTCAGCATCGGCGACGTCGACGTTTGTTGCATGAGGCGCTTCGTCTGGAGTTTGGGTAAATGTTTGCTGAGCGTCGCCTGCGCTGAGGGACTGAGCGGCATCGGGCCGCCATTGGCCCCCAATGTTGCGGATAGCATAAATGTTGAAACTTTTTAGTTTTGTTGATTTGTAGTTTATCTCTGGTTACTCAATTATCGCCTTGCCTGGCCAGTGTCTGGTTAATTTATTTGCTGCAAATCAGAATGTAAACGAACTTGTTAATTGACTAAAACTCACATGAAACTAATAAGCGGCCAACCCAGCGCATTTTCCTTTCCCGTTGCCAACTCTATTTGCTATTTTCGCTTATCTTCACACACATGCCGATAAAGTCAGCGTCAATTTCATGATTATTAATACTATAAATATTAGTAAACGTCAAAGGCTTTACGCTTAATTTATCACAAAGCAAATTCGCACATTCACATACACTTTTTGACATACAAAAAGAAAGGGAGTTCCCTATCTTATATTTTTTGATTGGCGTTTTCAGTAGGCAATAATATCGACATTTCGAGCGTCAAATGCTAAAACTCTTTTTATTTGAAACGATTTTATATAGTCTCAACTTATAAAAACAGATCAAAGTCTATGTATTGATTATTTTTATAGATTGTACAGATTAACAGTTTCACGTACTGCAGAACCAATTCTTAATAAGATCTGTTTTCTGAAATACTTTTTGCATCCTAAGTTAATCGATTGCAAAATTGCTAAAAACGATAGCCGGATTTTCCGATTCTCACGATCGTCCGCGCATTTTAGCATATAGAACTCACGATGTGTGCGTCGCGTCGCGCAAGCGTTAACTGACTTTAGTTAACCAACTTAGCGTTTGGTTAAATGGAGTCTGTGCATCAACCATATTTGTTGAGTCATGCTTCTTTGAAGATTGAGCCAAATCAAACTCTATTCAAAAGATTTTATTTTTTTTGTCGTACTAGACCCAAGTAGCGCACTGTAAGTTAAGAGCACTTAAGGCCAAAGTCAAAGAGATGGCCGATTTGAAAAGCAGAGACAGATAGACTACGTGCCAAAAGCAGCGTATACGTACGGCTGCAGCTCATAAGCGAAGCGTGTAGCGCACTGTTGATAGTACCCCACGAGCCGGAGAAGGGGAACGAAATATGTAATTAAACAATAAACAAAACAGACGAGAGAACTTGAAATCGAAAGAGAGCAACTGCGGCCAGTGCCTTTTAATTTAAGCCAATGACAGTGACGCACAAACGCCGTGAAATGGAAGCATGTGATGAATGACGCCAACCGCACTCCTACGAAGAGCAAAACAAGAGGTATTCCCTCAAAGAAGAGCACAAAGGTTTATCACGATAACTGCGATAACAGTACACGAATGGCGATTGGTTTGAGCTATCGATGCTCGCGTCATTTACTGTTGCTATTGCAATTGACAGCAGCTGCATTGCGTAACAAAAGAAACAGAGAGAAAGAGAAATTAACATAGAACGGAAACAACAAAAACTAAATCGAAAAATGTGAATGGAAGCCGGCGCGGTGTCAGAAACGAACAGAGCAAATTGCTTGGTTGTTGTTATTTTTGGGGCCTCACACTCACACATGCACACGCGTTGCTGATTGTGTGCGTTGGAAACATTTTTCATTTAATTTCCTTCTAGCCTGGTTACGTTTCGCTGTTAAGCGCGCGTTGTCAGCCCCTGCTGCGAATAAAACTGAATGGATGGCATAATGCTTTAAAATAAATTTGGAAGCCAATGAAGGCGCGCGCGGTGCTGCCAGCACCGACGGCTGCGACGCTTGCCAAAAAACAAATAAAGAACCAATTTGTTAAAGTTACGTTTGTCTATGTTGGCGTCAAATGGTTCGTCTTAAATTGTTTTTGGCATTAGTTGTTTGTCGTTTCTCTAGCTTCGTTCTGGCTATTTTCACAATGTACTCAATTTTTGGCATACGCATTCAACACAAGCACACACGTCCATTTACCGTTCACTTATATAAGCAGCGCTGTCGTTGCCAGTGGGGCAGGGTCATTAGACGACACCGTTGTAATTTTCGAGACAAATTTATTTTAAGTTCCGCATGCATTGCCAAACACATTAACATGAATCAGCTGGCCCATAAGCACTATGTCGGAGTGGGGGGATGCGTACGCTCCGTAGGAGAGGTCAAAAATGGGATGCGTGGGCACAAGAATGTATTGTGTATCTGTATGCGTGTGTCAAATAGTTGTCCGTGTGTTTGTGTACGTTTGTGCAAAGAGCGCGCCCAGTCCCTATGCGTGATTATAAAACACTCATTTGCTCAGCACTAGCGCATTCACACAATGTGAATGTTACTCATATTTCATAATGTTTTGAACTAGTTTGTTTTCAAAATTTAACCTTAAACACGGACCCACACATTCAATGAGCGAATTATTGAATTTCCATTTTATGTGCTTTGTTGCTGATGGATGGTACCTACTTTTGTTGTAGTTGTGAATGTGTTTGCCATTTTTTTTTGTTTCGTTGTGTTGTGGCTGCTTTCACACTAAAATCGAATCGAAAACCACATGCCCATTTTTTCTCAGCACAAGCGCGCGTCAATTATTGAAAAAAAAACGTTTTCACTTTGTTTGGATAATAAAATATGCACTATGTACTTAGTGTGCTTGGAGTCACATTGGATTTATACTAATAAATTAACTATTGCTATTATTTTCCGTTTTCGCAGCTGTGCAGAGGCTAAATTTCATGCGAGCACTAGAGATGTAAGATTTTGCGATAACGTTGATAGTTCGATTACTTCGTTCGACATATCGATAGTTATTGGCTCATTCATTTTATTACTTTTCGATGACGATAACCATTTTGAAATGATGTGTATTTATTATACCCTTGACGAAGAGTATTTTAATTTTTTTAGAAAGTGTGTACCGCGTTTTTGGTAGCATTTTTGACCACTCTCGACTTGAGTTACTCTGTGCGGATGTTGCCAACAAACCGGCACTACTGCTTTAATATGCCCCCTTAGGTTCCAATATGTAAATACAAAACTACTTTTAAATACGTATAGTTTTGGTAGAAGGGAATTTTAATATTTTTTAACAGAATATCTCAACGTTCGCCGACAGTGTTGGAAATCTGTGGAGTTAAAAGTCAAAATAGTTGGATCTATTTTTATTTTTGATTTATGTTCTTGTTGGTGTCTACAAAATGTGTTTATGTGTGTTGTTTACATATTAATTCACATTTTATAATAATGTAGCGCTGTCTAAATTATGCTTTAAAATAGGGATAATATTAATTGAAAGGTATGATTTTTTTCACATACAAAGTGTAGAATTGAAATAATCGAAATTAAATATTTTAGCGTGTTAGGAATGCCTAATTACAAGATGTATATATTAAGTAATTATATATGTATGTGTTGGTTTGCCCCATTTTCATTCAGCTTTCAATACAGAAAATTGGAGGCCTTTTAAAAAAATGTAAAAATTATGTAAAAATTTTTGTAACGATTCATAACAATAGATTGTATAGTTCTTGGTGTTGTTGCATTTCAAGCGGTTGTCTATTAATCATCGGTATTCTTTCGAGTCGATGGAATCAAATCAACAGCGCTGATTGCATCCGGAAACATGGAGTGATAATTGATTACTGGCACGTATGCCGCCGTAATAACACGTCCAGCAAACCATCGTCCATGGAGCGAATTCACTGCTAGCACCGCTGTTGTTGTGCTTGGGCACTTGACATAGACGGTGCCAGTGGGCGAAACGGAGTCAACGTGTATATGTAGGACACCTCCATGCTTGGTACATTCCTCCAGAACATCGTCACGTACCTCAGAGTCCCACGTCGGATTTGTTTCCGTGCGCGGATCAAACATATTGGACAATATAAAACATTGAGTTGCTATAGAAGGTGTCTGTTGTTGCTGCTGCAGCGGCGCTGGTTGCGGTGCTGTGGCCAGCAGTGCATTTGCCGCTGCTTGTGGTACAGCCAAGCCGGCGCCCTCGGCCAGTTTAAACATAAGCTGCAACCGACCCGTGGCGCCAAGATCAATGCCACTTCGATCCATTTCATCAGTATCCAGTGAACTAGTGTTCATATCCAGACGCTCTGTTACGTTGCCCACCTTCATGGGACGTCCGGCTAGCTCAAAGCCATTCAGTTGTTCCAAAGCCTTTTTAGCATCATCCGCTTTGTGATACTGTAGAGAAAAAATATATATTGCATGGATTAGTAAACAAAATCAACAACAATTATTAATTCATACCGTAATAAAGCCGTAGCCCTTGGATCGACCCGTCTCAGTGTCCATAATCAGCTGAATCACATCAATTTTGCCAAATGGTTCAAAAATTCCACGCAGCATATCTTCGGTGATGTTGAAGTGCAAAGATCCAACATAAAGTCGCATGGGTCCTGTATGAGCTTTGGGTTGAAAAGGTGGCGGCGCATTTTGAAGTCGATTTTTCTCAGCTTGTGTGTGCTGTACCATTATGGGTACGCCCAGCAACCGCTGGCCAGATAAACCGAGGGCAAGTGCTACCGATTCAGGATCTTCGAATTCAATATATGCAATGCCCTTAAAGCGTTTCGTCTTGTTGCACGTAATTAGGCGCACATCGCGCACCTTGCCTACGCTGGAGAAGAATTCCTCTAAATCACGAGCGCGAACACGCTGTGATAGCTGTATGCAAAAAACGGTACGCGCATCACGCTCCTCTGGGCTTAGCTCCGTAGGCGGTGTGCGTTCCACAGTGCCATTCGGTGACGATCTGCCACCAGCTCCACCTCCGCCGCCACCGCCTCCGCCACGTCCGCGTCCACCGTATGGTCGTGGCGAATAACTGCTGCGACGGCGACTGCTACAAAGAGTAGATAGGAGATTCACAATCAGTAAAATAAATAAATTTCAAATATTCAGCAAACTTACTTTCTGTCCTTAGAGCGCGAATGACTTCGCCGACGTTCACGAATTGGACTTATACGTTTGTTACGTTGTTGGTCCCGGGATCGACTGCGCCGGCGCCTGTCTCGAGAGCGACTGCGCTTACGCTCTGGTTCACGCTGAACTGTCTTACTGTTGCCACGGCGTTCGCGAGAACGTCGATCACGATCACGATCATTGCGGGTGTTGCCGCCACGTCTGTCTTCGTTGGGGCGTTCATCGCGTGTACGACTGCTGCGCTTACCATCACGATAACGATGATCCCGCTGCTCACGTTCTCTCTCTTTGTCTTTATCTCGATGGCTGCTACGCTCGTTGCCACGATCCTTTTCACGCTCCCGATCCTTAGAACGTCTGTGTTTTATATCACGTGATCCGCTGCGACTGCTAAAAAAAATACCATACAAAAAGGATTTATTAAGTAATGCCGTTGCTTCGATTTAGATATTCAATTACCGTGAGCGGTGGCTGCGCTTTTTATTGCCATTGGAGGACCGAGTTCCGTTTTCAGCGTAGCGCTCCTCTTCATCGTTGTCATCGTGTCCGGCACTGTCGCTGCCACTGCCGCGACCATGTCCAGCGCTGCCCGAACTGACGTTCTACAGATAGGGTTTTGGTTTGGTATTTGGTTGGTTGGGTGGACATGGGTAGGTAGAAGTCGCAAGCAATAATGTACATACATAGAATTGGATATTGTCATTTGTTCATGTTTTGTGAGGGACACAGACACGCATACATAACGTTTGGTTCGTTGTTGATTGCACGTTACGTTACGTTGTTGTCGTTGTTGTTGTATTCATTTTACAATATATTGAGGTTTTATGTATTGTATTTTTTTTTATTTTTTTTTTGAATAAGAGAAAGCAAATCAAAGTAAATTAGTTAAATTTTTGGTATCTGCAAGTATATAAAATAGAAATGCTTAAGTCAACAATGATCGTCTTCGATCATTGCTAATTTATAGCAAAAGAAGAGTAGTAATAGTGTGATATGTATATATTTAAAAAAAAACGATAACTTCAGCTTATCGGTAACAGGATATATACGCCAATGACGCGTATATAGGATTTAAATGTATATGTATATATATATGTACCTATACTGATAGGTAGGCAGTAACACACACGGCGAAATGTCTCCACACATATGCAAATTCGATTCGATATTTGGGTATTAGCGCTGGCTAGTGGGTTGGTTGGTTGGCTGGTTGCTTTGGCTTTGGCATTGGATAGGCTTTGGCTCTGCCTGTATTTATTTGACTAAAGACTCTGGACACCACATCGCAGGCGCTTTCGTCTATACATATACATAGATATAAGTTAAGATATGTGTAGTGAAATAATTAAAGTTTTGCTTATTACTTTTTTGAATTGATAAGTTTTGGATTTTCATTGATTCTCAGTGATAATTTGTGTTCAACTTTTCATATTGTTTTTACTGGGTATTTTCAGACTCGACTCCTGAAAGAGCTATGAAGTGGACTTTTCTTTCATTCTTGTCTGTCTGTGAGTGAGAGTAGTAGTAGTGCTGCCTGTTGCCCCAGACAATAGGTAGAGTTTATCTGAAATTTAGTGCAGGTTCAGTTTTCATTGATTTTTAAGTTTAAAACAATTTTATAAAAAAAAAACAGAAACAAATCATACAGAATATAAATGCCTAGATATGTTTTGGTTTTTATTTTCTTTAAAAATATAATTTTTTTTTTTTCTGTTTGTGGCACATTCAAAACTTACCAAATGGTTTCCAGCTTTTGTGTTTAGAATGACCAAAACAATCACTAGCAACAATATTGAGCTTATACGATTTCTGCAAAGACATTTCACCCTTAAGAATTATTCTCGCTTTTTGTTTTAAATTCGATTTTGGTAGTGTATTTTTTTTTTTATTAAGTGTTTCTTTTTGTTTGCATTTTGCATTTTATTTAAGAGAGATAGACAGAAAAAGAGAGCAACGAACTCAAATGTTAATTCAAATTAAATTTGTTGTGAAGTCTTGCTGTATAAAAAAAAGTCTCTCTTAATTTCGAAAGTTCATAAGATGTTTACCATTGACTTGACAGAAAAAAAGTGCTAAAAGAGATTAAGATGGTTGAAATATAAGTATTTACTCATACAAAGTGTATGACAAAGGGTAAAATACAGACTGTATTTATACAGCACTATCTGTTCCCCCATGTGTGTATAGTGTTTAAATGTCAAAGTTTATTCAGATGACTAGGCAATATGTATTTCAGATACTACGTTCAATGCTCTGTCTGAATATGGAATGAAATGAAAAAGGGGTTACATAAATTTCCCAATTTATCAAGGCACGATTAAATTTTTTGAACTAAAGACTTTAACGGAAATAATATGTTTGACAAAAGAAAGAATGATATGTATATCTTTGTGTCTGAAAAATGACTTTCGGGTAATACAAGATAAAGGAAAAGATAAACTAAAACGACAAACTAAAGACAACAAAAGTGTTTTAATGCCCCCACGCCAAAGTAATGATACCATAGAATTGTATGAGAAACCAAAACCACACAAAACTGTGTGGGTGGTTTGTACTGTCTTGTCTAACCATATAAAAAAAAGGTGTAATGTTATTACAGAGGCGAATAACCACCTGCCGATGAAAGCAATTCGATATGCTTGCCGATTTTCGATTGCATTAAAAGAATTTAGGTTAAAAATCGATTTAAGACGGCCACTTCGTATGCAATGATAATAAACACACACACACATCCATATACACGCATATGCATACACATAAAGGTGCTGAATTCACGTGTGCGCGTGTGTGTGTCTCTGGCGACTCAAATACATACATACATACATGTGTACGAGAACGTACGGCAATTTTGTGGGTGTCTATTTAGAAAAAAAGAGTATACAAATATTCATATAATACACCGTTATCATAAATTTTACACATTTTGTACAAACCGTAGCTTAATTTAGATGCGATAGCAGCCATTTTATGGACTTACGTTTTTCTGGTACGGTGCCTCCAGCATTGCTTCGACATCAAAGTCCTCGGCCATGTTGAATTTTTGGACGTGGGAAAAACGCCCTTACTGGATGTCTAGCACAATTGAAGAATTCAAAATTGTTTTTGGTATTCACAGCGGAACTCGACGATTCACTTACGAACTTTCTTGTTTATAAATTGTATTGTTAAATACAATTTTTTCTCAAAATTTAATAAGTTTTCCACAGCGTGGCTGACTATGTTGTGTTGCTGCAGGGATGATTATGAACGAGTATAACTAATCGATACTTACTGAGTTATCGACCCGCTATGAACTCAAATAGAAAAACTCGACAAACAGATATGTGTTTAGAACTGAGCCATTAATCACTATCAATATCAAAAGTATTTACTTAAAAAAAAAGATTTAATTTTTTATATGTAGTGGTACAACAACAACTTAACTACTTTAAAACTTTCTAGCAACTCTTCCAATTCTTATGTGGCGTTGCCACACCATTGATACATTAATCGATTTGTTTATATTTACATATACGCAGCGAAATTTTAGCTTTGCAATATCAATGTCGTTACATTTTAGCGCCTAAATAGCTGACGTCTTAAATTTCTGGCGAACCGTTTGACATTGTTTACAAACCAATTGAATGGCGCTCAAAAATATAAATGAAAACAGTACACGCATACGGTGCTGTCAGTTGTAATTGTTGAGTCATCAGCATCCAAGTCAATAACACAAGCAGAAAAGCTGCAGCAGCCTTGGAGTCGACGAAGACCGTTAGATCGCAAACGTAAACGTTACGTGTGGCAAGTGCCACTACTATAGCTACAGGTGAGGGGCAGTTGCGCAAATGAAAAGTGGCGTAAACTGCGTCTGCTGGTGAAACTCGTTCTCCCCACTTCAAACTTCAACTAAACTAACTACCTTAACCACCCCCCCGTTACGGGCGTTACGCGTCGCTGACTCAGGTGTGTCTAAATTAGATAAAACTATTAACAGTGCTAAAGCTAGAAGTGCTCGACTAAAAGATACTATTCAGCCAGGATTAACATATCCTAATATACAACTGTCAACGCATACACACTGTTTCTGTAATATATATAAAATTACAAAATTTTTTAATGCTATTTTATGCTTCTGATTGGTGTTGGTTATAAGTGTTAGCATACAATTTATATTGCGTACACATTTGTATTTACAGGCCAAAGACTCCCTGTAGCAGTACTGATTCCTTTCTAATGGAAGACTACAAATTCCTATTTAAAATAGTGCTCGTGGGCAATGCAGGCGTTGGCAAAACATGCCTGGTGCGACGATTCACTCAGGGCCTGTTTCCACCCGGCCAGGGTGCTACAATTGGCGTGGACTTCATGATAAAAACTGTGGAGGTGGAAGGAGAAAAGATTAAACTACAAATTTGGGATACAGCAGGACAGGAACGTTTTCGTTCCATCACACAAAGTTACTATAGATCGGCACACGCTTTAATACTCGTTTATGATATTAGCTGCCAGCCAACATTTGACTGTTTGCCCGACTGGTTGCGGGAAATTCAGGAATACGCCAATTCAAAAGTTCTTAAGATTCTTGTAGGTAACAAGACAGATCGCGATGATCGCGAAATTCCCACCCAAATAGGTGAGGAGTTTGCCAAACAGCATGACATGTACTTCCTGGAAACCTCTGCCAAGGAGGCAGAAAACGTAGAACGTCTCTTCTATGAAATTGCCGCCGAGCTGATTGGTCAAGCACGCAGCAAGGAGAGCAGCAGTGCTGCAGCTGCTGCTGCACAACGTCAGTCCGATGGTGGCGGCTCCATTGGACTGGGTAGCTTCAGTGCCAAAGCGCAGAGCAATTGCTGTGGTGGGCTAAATAGCTCTGGAAGCGGCGGTAGCAACACTAGTCAAGCTGGTTGAACCTGGAATATCAGCAAGGATAACCAGCAAATGGCAGCTGGCAGCAAACGTGCAACTCAATGACTATGGATGCTATATATTTGTGTTAAAACTCCTTTGGATGTGTAGTGTTAGTACGCCTGATTTTCTTATTAGTATTATCTGTTATAACAGATTTGGATATGGATCTGGTCTGTGAGCATCACAGTTTATGCTTTAACTTAATGTCTACCGATAATATCAATAATGCAATGCACATTTTGTTTTTATTTCTAAAGTATTAACTGTATATTTTATACATTTTTTTCTATATTTTTTTAATGTATTTACACGAAAAAAAGTATTTATTATAATTTTTGAGCAATAATTTATATGAATGCAATTTATATGAAACATACGTGTACTTTTATTAGTGTGTAAGACGATTTTATGACATTCCAAAAATTAAACGTGTAGTTCAATATGAGATAAACCAAGGCCGATAACGTAAACTAAAAATGTATCCAATTTTTAATTAAATAGACCCAAATAAAGTTTTAAATGTGAATGAAAAACGAATCGTAAATTAATGAATCATTGACTTATCTTCAAGGTTTTTACGTATTAATCGCTTTGCGATCTGTTGCAAAGAGGAACAGATTCCATATATTAAGTTGATTCCATATATTAGATTGATTACATATGTTGGATTGATTAAGGGATTGAAAAGATTACCTAAAGGTCTAGAAGAACTTTTAGAAGTCTTATATTTATATACGAATCCATTACTTCCGGAGTTCCTTAAATAAATTCTTGATAAATATTTAATATAAACACATGATTGAATATTAAACTTGTTGTTTCATTTATTAAATATTGGTGTTTTTTTCTTTTTTTATGGTACATTTGTCGTTTGCAGACTTTTCTCTATGAGAAAATTTCAGGCTTAGTAATAAGCTCTCTCTTTTTTTTTGTATAAACTACAATATGTATATGTGTATATATTCGACTTTCGATTCTAAAAATATATATGTATATATATAGGTAAATATGTTTATGTAGATATGTATGTGCATGTATTGGTATATATATCCTTGTACAACGTCATAGTAGCAAAGAGGCAGAGTTATCAAAAAAAAAAGGGAAAGTATAAATATAATATAAACATTCTTTTTTGGTTATTTTTATCGATAGTATTATAGTCTGTTAGCTAGCCACACACGAACACATACATAATAAATTATATACATTTATGCATAAATAAAATACATAATAATACATGTAAATGCTAAATAATAATAATATAATAATTTCATTCAATACAATGTTTAAAAAGCTAACAACAATTTGGGTCGGCCCTTCACAAATAAGAATATATCTGACAGCCTGGCACATTCGTATATTATTTATATGGTGTATATATATGGATGTATGGTAGACGGTGGTGCCAGAGCTGGCGCGAGATTCCTACATTCTGGTTATAATTATTATGATGGCCGTGGCCGTAGCCGAGCTGGGTGACGCTACTACAGCATCAAGGCATTGAGATTGCGCTGTAGTATCGTATCCTTCACCGAATTGAACACCACATTGATGTTGCGTGTGTCTATGGCAGTGGTAAAGTGATGATAGATTCGGCTGGTGCTGCTCCTTCGCACACTCATGAACATCTGCAGTATAAAATTCTGGACGTCCACTAGCGAGTGTGGATTACCATTGAACTGTGGATAGTACCAGCGTATATCAGTCTCTGGATTGCGTACTTTTTGTTCTAACAAATCGGTTTTGTTCAAAAACAATATTATTGAAATGCCTTTGAATGTGTTGTTGTTTATAATGGTATCAAAAATATTCTTGGATTCTTCCAGGCGATTGGTTTTTCTGTCTTCGGCAAGCACCTGATCGAACTCCGAACTGGACACTAGAAATATAATCGATGTGACTGAGGTGTCAAAGCATTTGGTCCACTTTTGACGCTGTGTACGCTGACCGCCTACATCGACAAACACAAATGGAATGTTCTGCAACAAAAAACACACATCTGTTAATACAATTCTAAAAAGTCTTAACATCGATTGCAGTTTACCTGTACTTTGACACAAAACTCGTAAACACCTTTGGTTGCTTTGCGACAGTGCAGTATATCTTTGTGTGTGGGCACATAATCCGGTTTACCCAGCCGCTCGATTTCGTCTAGAAAATAACTGACCGAATCGCTCTGTAAAAGTAAAAAAAATAAAATCAAAATAATTTTCACATGATTAAGCCTTAACTTAATTTAAAAATAGAAAACTGCTGTTTGACTAACGGAGAAGATGGATTGGATTGATTGTAATTTAGATCAAATTTACACGATGAGTAAATTTACTTTAATTAGTTTCTTGATTCACTTTCAGAGCAGCTGCGTAACTCCAATTACATTTTAACAATTACCATGATGAATCTCTACTTTGTTTCAGCAACTTTGCAATTAGAAAGATAATGGAAAAATGAGCGATGCAACTATAAAGAAAATTTTAAATTGTTCAAATGATGACCTTCAAAATGACTTTAAACAATCCAAAGCAGGTTTTAAAGATTTGATTTATATTATATATTAATTTATTTCACTGCTTACAATTTGAAACTCGCGTCGTCGCTCGTAGGCTCGTCTAACCCCACGATCCTGCCACAGCCGCTTTATCAGCGGCGCATATTCTACAAATCTAGCTGCCTCTAGTGCATTGCATTCAATTAACTTAGCGTCATTAGCGTCCTGTTCGCGTCCATTGCTGCCCCAAGGGATGTCCAACTTTTCACGGGCATCGAGCAGGACTTGCATACCTGTAAAAACAAGAATATTCATTTATTACAAATTATACAAATTTTTCTAACTCATTTTGCACTTACCCTTTATAACATTTTGGTATATCACATTTTGGTACTCGCGTAGTAGATCCGGATCAAAATTGACGCCGTGTATAATGCGCATCTGTTTGAGGAAGGTTGATTTTCCAGACTCTCCAGCGCCCAGGAGCAGCAGCTTTACCTACAAAGTATTCAATTACAAATTAATCATTTAACCCATGAATAAATTTAACTTAATTTATGCCCATATATTTTATGATTGTAGAAAAAGCTTTGAATGCAATTTTAGATTGTCTCGCCGTTAACTCAGTCCCAGTCTCTGTGAGCATGCCATGTGGCTTTATCACAGTGCAACATCTAAATTAAAGTACGTGCGAAATTGAAACCTTGACCGACAAACAATAAAAGACATAACAATTGCAGCAGCACGAAAACGTTGTTAATTGAATGCTTATTGTGTGAATAAGATTTTTTTTTCTTCTTTTTGTTGAAACGATTGCCCAAATGATGCAACAATAAAAACCCAGAGCCAGTGCCAGAGCCAAGCCCAGTAAAAAATAAAAAAAGTGAAAATTCGTCTGACGTTTTATTTGTTTGCCTGGGCGGCCCATGCGGGCCGTATACAACCGGATGACTGTTCGATGTATGCGCGTGTGCGTGAGTGTGTGGGTCCAAGTAAATTAATACTAATTATTTAATTAAACAGATCGTGATAGCGGTTGATCTTACCTGCCGTCGAAACGTATGCTTCTCCTTTTCCAAAAACTTATCAATCTCTTTGGATTTGTAGCGTTGCTCCATCTCTTCAGGTGAGCTGCGCAGGCTTATAAGATATGTGAGAAAGTTGCCACAGCAGCGCATGCACGCAAATCGCGATGTTTGCAAGCGACTGCTTTGGCGACGCAAACGTTCCGCTCCATCTGATAACAGTCCGGAGCCAGGTGGAGCAGTAGTTGATCCCGTTCTTGCACCCATCTGCTGGTGCTCCTCCATCAGATGTGTTAGCGTTCCAGTCCGTGTATCGCTGTTGCTGTTGTTATTGCTGCTGTGTGTTAACGTGGTCAATGTAATTCTGGACATGGCTGCGACTGCGACTACGACGACAGCCAACGCCTGACGTGCGCACTTTCTACACAAACACACACACACACTCTTTTACACAGACACGCATACAGACGCGCGCGCTGTACGTCCAGTTGTTGTTGTTTTCGTTCACCGTCTCCCGTTTGTTTGGTATTATTATTGTTGTTCTTGTTGCACAAACGCTATAATTAGCCAGGTCGCGGGTTTTATTGTTTTGATCATCAAATCATATCTTGACCAAAAATTCATATCTTCTCCCTCTCTCCGAGGGCATAGCACACACTAACACACTGTTACATTCCGTCTCCACTACTACTGCATTTACGTTTTGCGCTCATGACAAATATATTATTACGGTTCGTCTTCTTTTATTGGCGAATTGTGTAAATAAATTCGCATTTTCACTCCCAATTGACAAGGGCAGGGTTGTCTTTGCGATACCACACTATCGATACATTAAATGACTGTCAATGCATATATCGATGTTTTCTAGGAACTGTAACGAGTAACGAGTGACGTTTATATACGATACAGCTGATTGTGTGCTCCTCACTTACACATTCACATATACTATTTAAGCTGAACCGCAGCTGTTTATTTTATTTTGGTTTTGTCGCCGTGAAGTTGTCGTATTTAATAATATTCCGTCGAAACCATTTTTTGTGCCTTAATAATGATTATTCATACAAGTAAAACATCCTTGATGTGCGCTGCACGTATACCATCTGGCTTGCAGTATATAAAAAAGATTTCGGGTGAGTAATTTCGCGTTAACATTGTTGGTCCCAAAGGTCACAAAGTTTAAATTAATTGAGAATCTCTTTTGATGGCAAGTTCGCAGTTGTTGCGATTGCTATACTCATAACCGGGAAGCAGACGCTACCATAGATTAAATTCAATTAACGCACAATCAGTAGTTCTTATAAATATTGTATATGTATGTATGTCGGAATGTACGTGCATAGTTATGTACAGTGCGTAATACAAGTTTACGTACACTTCAATTATGATTTGTGATGATCCTGTTGTAAAATTGTGAAATTAGAAACATATTTATTTATGCTTGTTTTTATCATTTTTTCCTGACCTACGCTTAAGGTTTTGCTTATTTCTACTTTGGATAAAAATAAAAAGGTATCTCTTATTGATAATTGTTCTCATTTAGAAAATGTGAAATTGGTGGCTATATACGTATTTCATACTTATATCATATTCAAATCAGCTACGTGATCAGATTTTGATATGCAATGCCAAGGTTAACTATCTGATAAGATGCATAGCGCTCGTTATCTCTTTCGACCTGATTATGAACGATTTGTTTAGTTGTTGGAAATTGCTGATTTTTTGGTTCTAAAAATCAGCATCTATATAGTATATATATGTATAGATTATCGGTTCATTATATATTCATTGGTTTTTCATGAGTGTGCGTAAATTTTTCCTGCTTATTGTATATTATGTATACGAGTCTTAATTGGATTCTGTACTCTAGACATCTGCCAAACTGCGCAGTTTATTTTGCATATTGTATATTATTTGGACTATTAATAAAGTGTTTTTGTTCCCTCAGCCATTCAACCCCTCCACACAAGCGCTAAGGCCCTGAACTACGCGGTGCCGATGCCGGCACCGGCACTGCCCCTGCCTAATAATGTTGACGCCGCCGAAACGACTCGCTTCTCGCCGCAAAGGTCAAGGGATATTTCGGACAATATCATGGCTATGTCACATGCACCCATCTCGATGATTGACATCACCACTGACAACAGCGTGATGGCCACACAAAGCACTCCCTTTGTCCAGGATCCACATGTACAGTCGTATGATTGCTTCGGTGCTGTCAGCCTAAATGCGGTTATGCAGAGCAACGTCCCAACACCGTTTGGTGGCATGCACAAGTTCTCACACCTGAATATGCCGGGTGGTCAATGGTCCCAGGAGTACAAGTTCACGTCGCAAAATATGCAAAGCTCTCATTATAGGGCACTGCGCGACAACGCACGCGCTGACTGGGTGACCTATGATCAGAATGCCACGGTCGCGGCTAACGGCCAAGGTGAGATAAGGCACTTGTTGCACCTACCACAGTAACCTGTTGCATGACAGGCGCATGCGTCAAAATTAACACCCATACCCATGCCATATATATGTATGGAATGAAATATGGCCAAACATACATTACAGTCATCAAAAGCTTTATTTTATTTGTATTAATTTGTATTGTCTATATAGTTCAACTCTCGTAGAACTTTACTACTAAGATATTTCTCAAGCAAAGCAGATTTTTGCAAAATTTTATAAATTTTATTTATTTTTAGCTTAAACTTAAGTTAAAAGTATAAAAATATTTCAAAATTGAAAGAATTACAGTATAAATTCGCTTAAATGGGCTCATTTTGGAACTAATTAGCATTGATTATCTCTTATTGGATAAGTTCCGATCATTTCTTTTGTATAATATTTATATTCTACTAATTTTTACTACAGGCTAGACCTTTGTCCATATTTAATTCCACATACATTAGACCAAAGAATATACTTACATTGGGCTGTATATTCTTTGGGTAAATCATACGCACTGCTCGCATTCCACAGGCTTCCGACGTTACTACAGCACAGGCGTAAGACCGACGCAGCCAGCGGCGACAGCAAATGTAGTGGCACCTGCAGCCGCAGAGGTGACATCTGCAACCGCGGAGACGACACCTGCAGTCGCAGAGGCGACACCAGAGAAGCTAAGCAAGAAGGAGCAATTGAAAAGAGCTTTTAAGGACTACGGTGCTACTATTGTAGTATTCCATGTGGGCATCTCACTTATGTCCCTGGGTGGCTTCTACGTGCTCGTATCCAGGTAGGGTTACTAACCGAATGCCATCATCTGCACACAACCGTTACTAACAACGGGCTACATTTGGGTAAACTTCTAACTGGCAAATGTGATTGGCTTTAAAAAAACTAATTCCTTGTTTCTGATCTTCTCTCTATATTTTTGCAGCGGAGTAAATATGATGCCCCTTATGGAACTTCTTGGCATATCGTCCTCGGCTTTTGCGGAAAAGATAGCGATCGGCAGCACATTTGTCACAGCCTACGCCGTGCACAAAGTCTTTGCTCCACTTCGCATAAGTATCACACTGGGCGCCACGCCGTTTATCGTGCGCTTCCTGCGCGCCAAGGGGTTCTTGAAACCAAAAATCAAAAGCACATAGTGCTCAATACGAATGCATATCTATATATATATATATATATATATATATATGTGTGTATATTATATACTGCAATATAAAAATTATATATATACATACGAGTATACGATGTATGTATATATACGTATATTTAGCTTAGCATAGCATTTTATATGCACCGTTTTAATTGTCAATACATTTTATATAAAGCGATTCTACGTTTTCGTATTTGATAATAAAAAAGTAAAAAAATAAACAATAATCTGCCTTGTACATTTTATATCGCCATTAATTGGTTTACATAAGCAGTTTTGATTGATTCGTTATCAAAATTATAGACAAACGGGTGCAAATTTCACTTTTATATATGAAAACATTTAAATAATCTTTGTAGAATTTATGCAAGTCATTTTTTGATTGAAGATATTAAAATATCTCCTGTGATAAATAATTATAAAAAGCCCTAAACAAGTAGGGAATTGACAGCTTGACATTATTGAAATTTTGAACATATCTTTTAGAACATTATCAATCTTAATTATTATCATACATCATATATAGCTGACAGATAATTTTATTTTTGTAGGATCGTATAAAATTGTATTCCTGATTAAAGGCGATCGATGTTATTTATGTTTTCCCAGTTTTGTTTCCCATTAATAATAACTATTGGCGTCGTTTTTTCGATTTTAGTTATTTTTACTGCTTTTTTTATGGTTTTTTTTCTTTAGCATATTTATAGAAAAAATATTTTTCATCTCTTAAGTTTTCACTGCTAGATACACTTTTCAGTTGTTATTGGCTTAAAAGCTAAAAATTGATATTAAGTAAACAATAATTGTAATAATTATACAATAGAATTAAGACTTAACGGTTAGACAAAAAAGCTGATGGAAGAAACAAAATAACAATTTCCAAAAATTCCATTTGCCCTTTAAAGTCTTCCTTTTTTTCTACTACTTCTTCAAGATATTCCCCCGTCCTACTCCAACTCAAAATCATTCAACTACTTTTACTGCACTTTCCTTTGTACGCGTTTAAAGCCTAAGAACTAAATGTAATTGTACGTGGTGTGAAGCATTCAAGGGCTTAGTAGCCATTCATTACTTCCTCATCGAGTTGGGCCTCCAGCTCCTCCTCCTCTTTGGCTTTGCGTCGCTGTATCCAGGGCATAAATGCCCACAAGCTGGCGCCGGCGAGCAATGTTATGCCGAGCGCATGGAAAAGTGGATTGTAATCGTTGACCGCCTCGGTCCAGTAGTTGCACAATGGCGGTCCTATCAGCTGCAGGATGCCATTGACAAACAGACTGATACCGTATGAAGAGGTAAGGCGCTCCGTACCCAGCATATCGGCCATGATGACAGCCGTAATGCCAACATAAATGCCCGAGGCGAGTCCAAACAGTGCACACCAGAAGCACACGCCGCCATAGCTATAGGCGAACGGCAGCAGTGCCAATGAAATGCCCGAAACTGACAATCCGCCCACAAAATACCATGTCTTAGGTATAAAGCCCA
This sequence comes from Hirtodrosophila trivittata, assembly GCA_035045065.1. NCBI lineage: Eukaryota > Metazoa > Arthropoda > Insecta > Diptera > Drosophilidae > Hirtodrosophila > Hirtodrosophila trivittata. Next base: position 1,061,823 of record JAWNNK010001445.1, on the reverse strand, counting down.
TGTCCGATAGAGCTGAGCCGCCGATGCGACCAATAAGATCTGTAGCCGAAACCACTGAGAGCAAATAGGCGGAATAAGATTTGTCGAAGGATCTGGCCAGACCAAAGCTAGGCAGCAGAATGATGAAATTCGTGTAACTGATGGCATTCGTGGAATTTGAGATGAGTATGACCAAGTACATGGGATCCCTTAGTAGGGTTAGATCAAAGAATTTACTTCTCTGACTCTCTGGCGTTTTTCCTTTTGTTTCATCTGCCCCAGCGCCATCCTGGGCTGGTGTTTCGCCTGACGCTGGAGTACTGCCTGCTGAACGCAGAGATAAATGAGATGAGAACTCCTTAGGCTGGAAGGATAGCGTGCTGCCGTGATATGGCGTGCTGATGTACAGAAAACTGCTGGTTGAAGGCGATCGCTTGGACAGGCGGTTGCGTGAAGTGTTCCTCATGGTCAGTTTGTTGGAACTGGAACGGCCTTCCGGCACTGCGTACAGCGATGACTGTGAGTTAAGTTGACCAGGTGTAAAAGTCTGATTCCTTTGCGGCAGTCGCACCGGTGTACTGATCTTTCGTGTGCGCGGCTGGAACTCATCGCCGGTCTTGGCATAGGTCTGGACAACAGCCGCTGACGCGCTACGCACGAATTGCTGCTTGTCATCGTCAGGCAGATAGAGCGGAGACGGTGGCGAATTGTATGGCAGCAGTTGCTTTTCGGCAGTTTCCTGGTTGGGCGCCGTTTCATCCACATTCTCGAATTTCATTACAATGCCAACGTCCTCCTCTTCGGGTATATCATCCAGTGCCTGACGTGCGCGTGGTACACGTACCATATGCTGCTCCACAGGCTCATAGAACAAAGCACCCACAAGCACGTTTAAAGTAATTGCGCCCATGATCAGACAGGAGCCACGGTAGCCATAGGTCTCCAATAGCCAACGCAACACCGGCGGCAGTATAATAGAGCCGATGGCACTGCCTGAGATGCACAGACCATTGGCCAGACCGCGCAGTCTCACGAAATACGATGTGACAATATACACAGTTGGCGGAAAGGAGAGGCCAGCACCAATACCCACCAGGACACCATAACTGCAAAAGATAAAGTCCAATTAGCAAATTAACCAGGTACACGTATGGATTCTATCGAATCTTACCTGATGTACAAATAGCCAACGGACGACGCCCAAAAGGAGAGCATCATGCCAAGAGATGCGGAGACGGCGCCAATAAGAGTTACGGTGCGGTAGGAATACTTAACGGATAGAATACTGGAAACAGGACCTGAGGGATAAACATATAAAAGTAAAGGATCTGTGATTGATTGAATCCTTTAAAGTACTCACCCAGTGAACTGTACAGAAAATAGCATAACGCTGGTATCCAGGCGGCCTTCGTTGGTGAGGTGTTAAAGGCCTCCATAAATTCCACGAACAGCACACCGAAACTCTTGATTGTGCCAGGGATGAGTATGTTGGTTAGACAGGAGCCAAAGAGGACTAACCAACCCCAGCCACCATCGGGTGGCACAAGGTCATATTCACCGCTGTCATCCTTCTTATTGAGCAGACTAACTGAAGTGTGCGAAAAAAACACATGAAACGAGAGATAAGAGTAATGAAATTTTGATTAGATTTAATGATCCATTCCAAGATCAGCTGTATACACCCTGGCGACACTCCAGACATTCCCCTTGGAGTAGTATTTATTTGTTTTTGCTTTCTGTTGAGTGCCTGACGCTTTTAGGCCTTTGTTAACTAAACTGAAATAATTCCTATCTTATCTTTAAGTGCGGTATTGGTTTTGATCAATTTGTAGGCTCCCGGTAATTACATAGCTCGCGTGATTGGTGCAAAATCACACCCAAAACTTTCACCCTTTGCCCGGACGGGCGAGCGGTGCCCCCATTAGGTATGTAGCTACATGCGATCCATGTGAATGCCAATGGGTATAGCTAGCTAGCTAGCTGATAGCGCCACATTTATGAGTATACTCGTACCACTCTCGTCGAGTGCCGGCTGAACCGGCAAAACGTGTCACAATTACCAATGGGACAATGGGACTGGGACTGGGACTGGGAGTACGTCTATGTCTACGTCAGCGATACGCATAAGTTGCCTCGTGTTATATTATTTGTATAACGATTTTGGTTGTCAGCGTCCGGAAAACTATTAAACTGTATGTGTTTGATATGAGTAATCTAAACGAGTTCAGGGTACGTCGATTGTGGGGGTTGGTTTCTAATGTTTCTAATTCATATGTGTGTATAGGTATCTTAGGTAAGCTACCTGATCGGCTACAGATAGATGGAACTGTACCAGTTTGTTGGCCTTTGTCAATTCTATTTGTAGTCGCTCTGTGCTCAACTGTACCTTTTTACATGGTTTTGTAGACGTGTCAGTCAGTTGATCGCTAACTAAATCATCATGCAAATAAGTTATTGATACTGATATATTGAGGTTATGTCTTGTTTGTCGATCAATCAAAAATTACAATTACTATATACAAGTACTTAAAATAGAGTACTTCGCATCAAATACTCAAACACTCAGATTTGTGTCTTTTGACAGCGGGCGCATTGAATCAATCAATAATTGAATTGTTGTTGATTGATTTCAATGTTGACAGTTGACAATAGTTTTGGTTGTTGTTGTTGTTGTTTCATATAGATTACTGACCTGTTTTCTCACTATTTTCTTTTGTTGTTCCGTTTAATTTATGCTCTTTGTTGTTTGGTTTATTTGCATTTTGTGTACTTAAAACTTTTTCCTTATTCATGGTCTGTAAGAAGAAGAGAATGAGAGAAAGAAAAGAAAAAATAGTGTTTGTTGTTGTTGTTGTTGTTTTGTTGTTGTTTGTTGTTTTGTTCAAAGATCTGAGACGATCATTAAATTTTGTATTTCTTAGTCTTATTGAGAATAGAATACTCGCTCTGTGGAATAATATTTTTGTTTTATGTGTGAGAATTTTCTTGTTGTGTCTGTGTGAAAAAACTGAAAAACAGCTGAGGGGCAATTGAAAGGCGGCAGCTAAAGAAAGACAGAAAGAGATAGAGAGAGAGGGAGAGCGATGAGGGTTGTGATTCATAGGAAAAATAAGAAAGAAAGATGAAAACAGGAAATTACCCACATATGTATATGATATGTAATATACATTTATATATGTACAATACAATGTATATTTTTCTTTATTTGGGATCAATATACCTACAACTCGCACACAATTTATATATATATTTAAAAGCCTGGCACAAACTGGTGGCTGAGCGTGTTATTTATGGCAGCTAATCTCGGTTTATTGCTCGTCTGAAGTAATTGCATGCTAAATGACTGAACATGTTTCGTCATTAAGGTATCGGGGCACAGTCGGAATCGGGAATCGGGAATCCGATGCCGCAGACAGAGACTCAGCACCAGCAGAAGCAGAAGCAGAAGCAGCACAAGCCGCAACCGCAGCTGGTGATAAGACCAAGAGTACAAACATCAAATTGATTAGAAAGCTGTTAAATTCTATTATAAATCGAAAATGAGCCAAGTCGTGTGGCGCTATATATGTATATATTTATTTTTTGATAGCGTGATTTAACCCCATTCGTGCAACCCTCTCTGGGGATCGAGAACAAAGCACAGAAATTTGTACATGTCATTCTCTTTCTACACTTGTATCATATAATGATTCATCCATTAATGTTGATCGCTCTGAAATGTGCTACGTCAAGGATCATGCGAGAGACATGTATAACGAGACATCGTTTTCCCCACCATGTATATATCTGTGTAAATATTTTGTGTGCTTTATTTGTTTTTTTATTTTGGTTTTTTTTTTTGTTGTTGTTGATTGTCGCTAATGATGAAACTTTTCAGCTGCTGCTCGTTTATGACGTCATGGCCCCCACTATAGAAATTCTCAGAATAAAACAAATTTTGTGGGGAACTTTTTATCGGCTGTACAAATCGGAATATCATTAATAGGGGTGTTGTTTCAATGGAGCAGAAAGAAAAGCGAAAAATATGCAGCGATAATGACATGTGAAGGTCAACAATTTTTGACTTATCCAATAAATTGATTAATGAATTTGTTCGCATTAATCAAAATTTGTTCTATTCGTGAAATTTTCTACGCTTTGTATACTATATAAAATATCAATTATTTGTTTGAGTCTATATCCGAAAACTGTATAATTGAGAAGTCGTTTGAACTTTTCATTGCGAATAAGGAAATTGTTGTTTTGTATTGAGTATTGAGTACAATGCCATCGGATCGTTTGTTGCTCCCTCCCACTGATTGAAGGTCGTTTCCTGGGAAGTTATTAAATAGAAATTGCCTCAGAAACAATATCACAAATTCAAATTCAATTGGCGCTTCAAATTGAAACGTATTGACAACAATTACGTTTTTTTATACAATTTCTACAAAAACGAACACGAGGTCTACGTTTTGTTGTTTGTTGTTGTTGTTGTTGTTGTTTTTATGGTAGTTTCTCGATTGGACGGCTTCACGCCCAGTGGATACCATTCAACCAGTTGTGAGTCGCGTTGATCATTGAGAGCAGAGCTCAATTATAGAAATTGTTTAAATAATTTCGATTGTTATTGTTTCCAAGCGCATACACAAAACAACTTTGTCATACCCTTTTTTGGAATAGTAAATAACAAATAACAGTTAAAAACATATTTTAACTATAACAGCTGGCTTTACATATCGATCATCGGTAATCCATAGACTACTTTATCGGCGTCTTTAACGAAATATGGGACATTGGATGTCACCTAATTAATATTAATAGCGAAATCAATAACAGTTTCGTAATTATTGATATATAGTATACTCTGAGTTTTTCTACCACGTTTTTCGCTGGATTGTCAACAATAAATCACACTGTAATCATTTAAAATTGTGGGAAATGGAACACCTGTGCTGAGTGACTTGTGGTTCACCTTTACTTTATAATTCAATGTAAATTGACTAGCAAGAAATATATCACTATCGAAAGTTGACCTTAGGAAATGGAAATAGAAATGCCAAATTATTGTATCTACTGTATGGTCGCCCTCAATTGTTTCCGGCTCATTTGGAACACGCGCTTTGCCTGAGATGAAGAGAGCAAGTATTACGCCTCAATTGCCTGTTGCTAATTGCTGATAAAAATCTTTATTATTTTTTTTTTGCTAGTTTTGAATACATATGAGAATAAGTTTTATGACGTTTGCAGTGGCTGCCTTTTGGCCTCAGTACAAAGTCAGTCATTGTTGGTAAAACAAATAATTAGGGCCTCGTCAAAACAATAAAAATAAGAAATATGTAGATAAGTCGGCAGTCGGCTGGCTGTGTAAATGCAGCTGGATTCAGAGATAACGGACAAAAGCTGTGTCGAGGCGACTTGTAGATAAAATATTTTATATTTGTCCTCTAAATTCTAAGAATGCTCATTAAATGGTGCTTATAAAGGCATCAGGAGGAGAGCAGGAAGGCGGTTTATATAGGGGTTTAGGCATTTAACATTGTTGAGACAGGTCACAAATGACAGCTGAGAATCGAGCCGTATTCCAAGCTGATGTGCAGGTAGCGTCGTGCACAGCTCAGACATGCCGACGACAATGAGTTGGCATACGAGTACAAAATAAATACACAAAAGCAAAGTGAGTGGGCGGAAAAATAATAAAAAAAAAAGGAAATGCTCTGAGCAGCTGTTATCGATAGTAACGTAGTCAATTAACAATTAACAGCAATGCATGTCAAACACAATTATGTTTACATATGTATGTATGTTTTCATGTAGGTATGTATGCATGTACAGCAGTTAAACAGTACATTGGCCCCAGTTCAGCTACCCGCGCATGAGGAACAATAAACAAAGCAGAAGCAGAAGAGGAAGAGCAAAGAGAACAAAAGACATCAGACGCCAACGCGACTGTGGCTAAAACGGAGAAATACGAAGTCACTGCTCTGTGATTGATGATCATGCTATCTCTTTCTATATCTCAGTGACGCATCAAAACTTCCACCCCCTCATCCGATGTGACAGCACTGTAGCATTCTGCGATCGATTTGCTATCGATAACACATAATTTCTTCTTATCTAAATCCATAATCTTTGCGGCGCACAATTGGTGAAAGGCTATATTATATATTCTTAAAAAATTACATCATTGATGGCGTTCGGATGGGCATAAAACAGTATTTATTTATGAACTGATAACAACATTTAACGGTTTCCAGCTGTTTGCATAAGCACTGTTCGAGTCCGGCCGCGCCCCAAGTAAATATCAATAAGCAGTAGTAATAATAACTATTTTGACCAACAGTTGTTAATGACTTCTCTCTACGTGCCAATGCGTCATAATTTCATTGTTTGCTAACGAAATAACTAAGTTTTTAACTTATTTACAACCAAACAAACAAACAAGACAACTCGACTCGTCTTTAAAATTGACATTTTGATTTCTCATCTCATCTAACTCTACTTGCTGCCGCCAAAAAAACAAAAATATGTTTGGAAGGCATAGCATATGTAGGATCAAGTGGCAACATTGACCCAATTTACTTACTACGCAATATAAGCCGCAAAAAAACAAAAGAAAACAAGTATTTGTATTGAGATACGTAGCAAGCAGCAAGGGAGCAACAACATCAAAGGGGCCCCCCCACTAACACACTAACATTTATGTTGTCTACGCCAACGACGCGACGCTTCGTCAACGCTGACGCTACTGTTGCGCGCGTGTCGGGGCCTGCGTGCTTGAGACTTGCAGTAACTGAGCAGTAAGAGCAGCGGCAGAAAAAAATACGTTACGTGGGGTGGCATTGACTGAAACAACAATAACAACAAGGAGAGCATGGCTATCACTGATTTTCTTTACACTATAAACGAGGTATCGGCATTGTTATCACATCATTTCACGCCCACAAATTAAAATCTCTTAGCAGAAATAGTGCAAAGCAAACGGGCGGCATCGGAGCAACAGCAGTAGTTCTGCTAACAACAAAAACAATAACAACATGGAGAACTGAAATGCAAATTCAAAGCAAATCACGAAACGCCACAAAAGCTTTTGTCACACTCTTCTGACTTTGCTTTTCGTGTTTTTGTTCTTCTTCTTTTAAAATTTGTTGTTGTAGTTCATCGCCCTTGAAGCGTTGGCTGCTGCTGCTGCTGCCAAAGGGGCCCGCAGCCGGGGCCTGCGTAAGGGTTGGGGTTCGGCAAGGTAATACTTGCTCGTTGTTCTTGTTGTATATGTGTATGCGTCAGCTGTTCTTTTTCTGCATTTTAATCACTGCTCGAACTTACCTTAAAATTAATTGTTTATCTATGTAAATTCGTCCTGAGCAGGCGGGCCTTACAAAAAACGCACTCACACACATACACACGTACACTGATGCACGTCTTTTGCACGTTTTATAATGAATGATTTTTTTGTGTTTTTATCGGTTTTTGGCAGTTACATGACATTGAATAAGCTTTTTTGCGATTTGTTAAAATTAATTAATTAATGAAAATTAACTACACTATGTACACAATTATAGACGTATTTTGATCAAAATATATACAAAAACAAAACGCGAAAAACGAAAGGTTCCCGTCGTCTTTCACGCGCACACCACCCACACGACGTGCCACACTCTCGAACGTGGAAAAACAAATGAATGCTCGTCCGCTCGCATCGGTTAGCAGAGAGACGAACGAACTAGCTACAATGAACGAACAAAAAAACACCAAAGTAAGGGTGTTTCTAATATGATTAGATTTTTGCTAAAATCTATCTAAATTTTAAGAATGGGTATTTTTAAAATAACATTTTTGCACTTGTGCCTAAACAAACGTAAATAAAAATAAACCTTAAAAAGATGCAAATAATTATATATTTATTGCAGACAGTTACATTAGCATTAGAAAATGTAGTAGACACTCAATTATTTACGCAGTGAACTTTATAATCATATTGAATATATACCTTTTTGAAATATATATTTAATATACGACTAAAAAATAGAAGAAAAAAATTTGTCTGTCAACATGATTTATTTGTTTAATTGAAAAATAATAATAAAATAATACTATAACATAACAAACGAGAATATATTTGAATTCAACGAACGAAAATGACACAGAAGGAACAAAAAGAACGAGAAGGTCTGAATCCAACGAAAGAACATGGTAATAGAACAAAATGAACACAACGAACTAGTGAGCTGAGTGAACTTATTCCAACTAATACGATACAGCTGTACAGTCAACAGCTGAACGCACGTTTTACTTGAAAGAACGAAATTTAAGGATATAACACAAAGTTATAGCAATAACCATGTTCAAACCTGAAGATCACGGTCTAGATTCAGACTTTCGTCTGACTATGTTCTCCACACTGCGAGGGTGAGGTTGCAAAGTCCCCGAGGATAAGCTTAATCAATATCTAAGGGGAACAGAAATTGTTACCAATGCTCCTAAAAACAATGACGACTATATCGGTAAGTTATGGCTTGTCTTAATGGAAACCATTATCAAAACTCCACAGAATTGAAATATATTACATTTAAAATGTTTTTGCCCAAATAAAAACCCTAATAGGCAATATATTACACTTGTGAATTCATGTGTTATCTGCTGCTTATCACGATGCTCATATATATGTATTAAAGCTGATTAATATATAGATATGAGAGCTATAAGTAAATTTCTTCTGTTTACATTACGGTGAAATGAATTTTTAAAGAATTTTGAAACATATTATATTTCTTAGGATCTGGAATGGACTGCGCGGTTATACCTCTATTACGCCACAAGGAATACTCCCTAGTACAGACGGTTGATTTCTTTTATCCGCTTGTTGATGACCCCGAAACAATGGGTCGCATTGCTCTGGCCAATGTATTGAGTGACGTCTATGCCGTAGGCGTTACCGACATTGATAAAATCGAAATGCTTATTAGTGCACCCTCTAATCTAACAGAGAAACAGCGAGATATTGTAGTACCGTTGATAATGAAAGGTTTCCAGAGAGCCTCAAAAAACAGCGGATGCTATGGAAATATCACTATCAAAAATGTAATCGTCAATCCTTGGTGCATTGTGGGCGGTATAGCCACTGCCGTGTGTCGAAAGAAAGACATTATATTGTAAGTATATTATTGGCAAACAAGTTATAATTGCTTTAAGCTATAATGTTTCCATATTTGCAGACCATCAAACGGGAAAGCTGGCGATGTTTTAGTACTGACTAAGCCACTTGGGACCCAGCTAGCAACAAGTGCATTTATATGGCTAAAAGAGAAAAATGAGAAATGTGAAACGCTTTTGTCTCAATTAACGGAGGACGATATAACAGAATCTTTTCAAATAGCAATTAAATCGATGACTTATCTAAACAGAAATGGTATAGTTTGATCCTATTTGTATGTTATTTTACTAATTTAAACTTTTCTTTTAGCCGCTCTCCTAATGCACAAATATGAGGCACACGCTGCAACTGATGTTACTGGTTTTGGTCTCTTGGGTCACGCCAAGAATCTTGCTGAATTTCAAAAGGAGCAGCTCTTATTCCAAATAGAAAAATTACCTATTATCAAAAATGTTCTCAAAATTGGAACACTTGTTGGTCAGAGCACCAAGTTAACTGCAGGCAAAGCAGTCGAAACATCTGGTGGGCTTCTTATTTGCCTATCACCGACTGCAGCTGAACAGTTTTGCGAAGAGTTTGAAAAAGTAACAAACGGCGAACAAAAGGCATATGTTATTGGAAAAGTTATAGAATCCAATAAATCAGCAGCAATACTGTCTGAGAATGTAGAGCAAATCGAAGTTACACTTTAAAAAATGGAGAACTGTTAAGATTTATTGTACAAAGCTTGAGTGTTCAACTTATGATTATTATTTCAGAAAGGCTTCTTAGCTTGGAAATATTATGAAATGTTTTGCATGCAAATGTAAAATAATTGACATCAAGTTTTGTTTTAAACTTACAACTTCAAAACAATAGTGGAATTTTATGTGTATATATTTTTTATTAATATTAAAATTGTGTTTAAATTAATAATGCTTTAGTCTTTTAATGATTAACACTACACAGTATGATTGGTGTGTAGGAATGAGCTGTTAATATTTTTGAACGTAATGAACTGGTTCGCGTCTTCACCTGTTTGTTTATGTTTCAATCAACAATGGAACAGATTGTTATAATATTCTGTTATGTTCACCTCATTAATTAAATATAAAAATGAAAAAAAAAAAAAATAATTCAAATTTAAGCAGCTTTTAACAGAACTGATATATTTTATTGACAGACATTTTATCGCAATTTTCTAGTCTGGTGTATTCCAATTCCAATACAAGTTAACAAAAACAAAAAAAGGACAGGAAAAAGCAACAGCTTAGTGCTGCCAATTACTCAAAATCTGTAACAGAACATAACAGCAAGACACAGGTTCATCACCGAGGTAAACATGGTAGCAAAATCGGGATTGCGCTCCTCCGAACTTGCTTCATTGCGGCCTAATCATTGCTTGATTAACATATACACAACCATATTATTTTTTTTAACGCAGTCAGCAAATGTGCTGAATATGCGGAAAAACAGCAAAGTTTATGCCGGTTTACCAAACTTGCAAAATTGTTGTGCTTCGTTATACGGTTTGAATTCTGTCGTCATTTGGCACGTATGAAAAATGGTACCTAGTGCCAATTTGAGTATAACATTCGAGCTCGTCGATATTTGCACAAATATCGCAGCTTGTGCTCCAATTTATCGATAATACCATTTTACTTATGCATTTTCCAGTTCCAGTTTCAACACGCAAATTTTTGTGCCGGAAAAAAATTGAGTAGACTTTTATTTTTCTAAGACAAAAAGAATTTGTCAGGCGGTCACAAAATCTATAATCAGCTACCGTGTACATAATTTAGTTTATTTATATAAATACATACCGTTTACCCAAATATAGATCATGGCGTCGCATCACTATCACCAAATTGCAAATTTGCTGGAAAAAGTATGTATCGAAATATCATACAAAACTAAGGTAAGATGTTATTTTTATTAATTTGATTTCTTAGATGACGTCCACGGACAAAGACTTTCGATTCATGGCAACAAATGATTTAATGACTGAATTGCAAAAAGACAGCATTATACTAGACGACGAGTCTGAAAAAAAGGTGGTACGCATGGTTCTAAAGTTACTTGAGGACAAGAATGGTGAAGTGCAAAACTTGGCTGTCAAGTGCTTGGGTCCCTTGGTCAATAAAGTGAAAGAGAATCAAGTGGAGACAATTGTGGACTCCTTGTGTGGCAATATGATGTCAAATGTGGAGCAGCTACGTGATATCTCAAGTATTGGTCTGAAAACTGTTATTGCCGAGCTACCACAGTCGTCCAACTCGCTGGCGCCCAATGTCTGTCAACGTATAACCGGCAAATTAAGTATTGCTATTGAAAAGGTGCTCCCTAATTACACAAGTCATTATCATTATAGAACATAAAACAAATCCGTTGTGAACTTTTGTAGGAAGACGTTTCAGTTAAATTGGAATCTCTTGATATATTGTCGGATCTGTTATCGCGTTTTGGGGAGTTCTTGGTTCCATTTCATAGCACAATATTGAAAGCGCTAATGCCACAATTGGCATCACCTCGTCAAGCTGTTCGTAAACGCACAATTGTAGCACTGTCGGTTCTGTTAATCCAAGCGAATAGCAATGCATACAATGGTGTTGTTGACCACCTGCTTGAAGGACTCGAGAACCCGCAAAACCGGGATCAGTCCGAACCAATATTCAATGTTTGGCATCTATTTGGTAAGATATATATATAGGAATAACATTTAATGAAAAGTTTTTATGTACTTCTTAATTAGTCGTCAGGCTGGACATCGCCTATGTAATCATATTGACCGCTCAATGCTCCTGCTCAAGCAGTATAGCCAACGAGATGATGATGAACTCCGAGAATTCTGTTTACAGGCCTGTGAGGCATTTGTATTGCGCTGCCCAGACGCCATACATCCACACATTCCTATGGTATGTACATATTGTCTGAAAATATTTGCCCTTAAACTGAATATTTAATTGTTGGTAAACTATACTTGGTTACATTTAAAATATTTATTTCTGCTTTTATATATACACTTTTATTGATTTTTATTAATAATACTTCGTTAATGCTTTCATTAGATACTCGAGCTATGCCTCAAATACGTTACATACGATCCTAATTATAATTATGAGGCCGATGATGGGGATAAAGACATTGCCATGGACACTGAGGAGGATGAATATGTTGATAGCGAGGAATATAGTGATGACGATGATGTCAGTTGGAAAGTACGACGTGCTGCTGCCAAATGTCTAGAAGTTCTAATTTCCACACGCCAGGAGTTGGTTGAAGAATTCTATCGTACGCTGAGCCCAGCATTAATAGCTCGTTTTAAGGAGCGCGAGGAGAACGTGAAATCAGATATATTTCACGCATATGTTGCATTGCTAAGAAACACACGTCCTGCGGATGAGATTAATCATGATTCCGATTCCATGGACCAAATATCAGGATCAACCTTATTGCTAATTGAACAATTGCCTCAAATTATTAGAGCTATACAACCGCTGATGCGTGAAAAGTCGATGAAGACACGTCAAGACTGTTTCCTCTTGCTGCGTGAACTCTTAAATTCCCTACCAGGCGCCCTAGGCCCACATTTGGAATACATTGTGCCCGGCATAAGCTATTCCCTAAACGACAAGAGCTCAACTAGCAACATGAAAATTGAGTCATTGGGTTTTCTTTGCTCATTGCTGCAAGGCCACCAGCCGCTTGTTTTCCATCCACACATACAGCTGTTGGTGCCACTGGTTGTGACTTCGGTTTTCGATCCATTTTACAAGATTGCTACTGAGGCACTAATGGTGCTTCAGCAGCTGGTAAAGGTTGTGCGCCCGTTGGGTCCAAATGCTGTCAAGGCTAATTTCGATGTCACGCCCTTTGTCGAGCAGGTTTACTCCTGCACTTTGCAAAAACTGAAAGTCACTGACGTCGATCAGGAAGTTAAGGAACGTGCCATTGCCTGCATGGGCCAAATTATTGCTAATATGGGAGATCTGCTCAAGAATGAGTTAGGCGTATGCCTACCTATTTTCATGGAACGCCTGAAAAACGAGGTGACACGTCTAAGCAGTGTTAAAGCTCTCACCATGATTGCAGCGTCCCCTCTGCGTATCGATTTGTCACCCATTCTACACGATGTGCTGCCCACTCTGGGCACATTCTTGCGTAAAAATCACCGGGCACTGAAGCTGCACTCGTTAGACCTCATTAACAAAATTGTCATTAACTATTCCTCGAACTTTGAACCTCATGTGCTACAGACAGCCATTGTCGAAATTCCTGGACTCATTTCTGACTCTGATTTACACGTGGCGCAATACTCACTCACCCTACTAAGCACGACAGCTCGTCGGCAGCCACAGGCATTGGTTGGCATTCATGAGAAGTTTATGCCATCTGTGTTGATTTTAGTTCGCTCTCCCTTACTGCAGGTTTGTCATAAAAATATATATATTACATTACTAAATCTGGAATGATGATGTCCACTTATCATTCTAGAATTAGACAGCAAAACAAAAGCGTTAACAATTTCTTTTACTTTTCAGGGCAGCGCATTGCAATGTACTTTGGAGTTATTCCAGGCCTTGGTGCAGACACAGCTGCCTGGATTGGATTATCAGAGTCTTGTGTCTAAGTTAATGGAGCCAGTTTTAAAGGGCAGTGATCCGGCAAATAGAAACCCCAACGAACAACTACAGCTGCATAAGCAGGCATATCATTCATCGGCCAAATGCATTGCGGCATTGACCCAACAGTGCCCCCAGGTGGCGACCCCATTGGCCACGCAGCTGATGTCTGAGCTACAGAAGCAGGGAAACAAGGATACACAAATAATATTTTGTTTATTAACCATTGGCGAAATAGGTAGACACTTTGATCTTAGCTCCATACAAGTGCTACCACAGACAATTATTGAATGCTTTGGCGCCACATCGGAGGATGTTAAGGCTGCAGCCTCACATGCGCTTGGTGCTGTCTGTGTGGGTAGCTTACACACATATCTGCCACTCATTTTGAAAGAAATTGAGGATCAGCCCAAGCGGCAGTATCTACTGCTTCATTCCTTAAAGGAGGTCATTTCGTCTCTCTCGGTTTCATCAACTGGGTTGGCTCAATTATTGCCATCGGTGCCATCAATTTGGACACAACTGTTCAAGCACTGTGAGTGCTCTGAGGAAGGATCTCGCAACGTAGTTGCCGAATGTCTGGGAAAACTTGTGCTCGTCAATCCGGAAGAATTGCTGCCACAATTGCAGCTAGCTTTGCGTTCGGAGAGCACAACAATGCGCACCGTTGTTGTATCCTCGATTAAGTTTACCATCTCCGATCAGCCACAGCCAATTGATATGCTTCTGAAGCAAAGCATTGGCGAGTTCTTATTCGCACTGCGTGATCCTGAGCCACAAGTGCGTCGCGTCGCCTTGGTTGCATTTAACTCGGCTGTACACAATAAGCCAAGCTTGGTACGCGATTTGTTGCCAACGCTGCTGCCATGGCTATATTCAGAGACAAAAGTCAAGAGTGAGCTTATCCGTGAGGTCGAAATGGGACCCTTTAAGCACACCGTGGATGATGGACTTGATATAAGAAAAGCGGCATTCGAGTGCATGTATACGCTTCTAGAACAGGGACTCGATCGTGTTGACGTTATGCAGTTTATGGATCACGTACAGGCTGGCCTATGTGACCATTATGACATCAAAATGTTGACGTATCTCATGACAGCGCGACTGGCCGTATTATGCCCCGATAAGGTTTTGCTAAGTATGTGAAAAGCTATTTGCATCCGGCAACATGTCTAATGTTTTTTCGGTTTCTTATAGGATTGGATCAATTTGTTCAACAGCTACGCGATACGTGCACACACAAGGTAAAAGCCAACTCGGTTAAACAGGAGTATGAGAAACAAGATGAACTAAAGCGGTCCGCCCTTCGCGCCGTATCTGCGCTTTCGCAAATACCCAAAGCAAGTGAGTATTTGTAGTAAAACAACGTTTTTTATATCTTTAAATTATAAAAATTGTTTGGTTTTATAGATAAAAATCAGCAGTTACTTGACTTCTTAAAGTCAATCAAGGAAACTCCAGATCTGTGTAAAATCTTTGATTATGTTCAGAAGGATTCCATAACCGGCAACTCAGAAATTATTATTGCTATGGATCAGACCTAAATGTGTTAAACAGCGCTGTTCTCTGAATACTAATTTTATTGATTAAAATGTAACAATATTGTGTAAACACAAATGTATCTTCTAACTGATTAGTTTTATTAATTAACCTCTAAAAACGCAGTTTCTATTATATATGGGTTATATTAAGTATCTGAAATTGAAATTAATCCAAAATTTGGTTTGCAATGATTTTTTTATTTATATATTTACAGGCTTGTCGCGGTGAAGCGGCATTCAAATGTCTTATAACGACAGAAATGAAAATGTTAAATATATTTTTATTTTACTTCTCATAAAAACGGAATATGAATTTAAGAATTTTGGATTATTGTGTTATCCTACAATTATTACATTTTATAATTTTAAGGCCAGATTTCTTTTTCGTTCATATGCTATGAGTATGAGTTTGAGGTTAGGATGTCTGTTTGGATCTTTTCTTTTCGGTCTCAGTGTCAGACATCTGTTTGCCCTTCACTGGGCCATCGGATGAAGGTCCACTTTCTGCAACTGTTTCTGGTGGATGCTCAAGCACATGATCAATAATGCCTAGGGTCTTGGCCTCTTCCGGGGTCATGAAGTGGTCACGCTCCATGCGTCCGCACATCTCTTCGTAATTATTTTTGGCATGTTTAACATATATATTAGTTAATTGACGCTTTATCTTGATGATTTCTTCTGCATGGATTAGGATATCTGTCGCTTGACCCTACAATGATAAGCGGCAGATAAAGCGTTCACATCTATTTATAATAATTATGTTGCACATACCTGAGCGCCTCCGGATGGTTGGTGTATCATAATCCGAGCGTTTGGCAAAGAGTAACGCATTCCTGGTGCTCCTGCCGCCAACAATAGTGAACCCATTGAGCAAGCTTGTCCAACACACCACGTTGCAATCGGAGGCTTAACATACTGCATTGTGTCATATATCGCAAGTCCTGCAGTCACAACACCACCGGGAGAATTGATGTACAAGTGTATGGGTTTGTTGACATTTTCTGACTGTAGAAATAGTAGTTGAGCAACCACCGTGGAACTGATATCGTCAGTGATGTTGCCCATTAGGCATATGATCCGCTCTTTTAGGAGACGTGAAAATATGTCATAGGCGCGTTCTCCTCGTCCGGTTTGCTCCACCACCATGGGTATCAAATTAATTCCCCTCACAGAGTGCGCTTGTGGACCGCATTTCGCCTATAATACAGAACGAGTTATTTTAGATACTAATTACCTGGAATATCACTTACGGATAAATTTCGAAAGATTTGACTGCCGGCGTTCCTCAACATGATACCCAATGGTGTTTTTTCTATCTAACTGAATCGCAACTTTCAGCAAATCAGATGTTTTATTTGGCCCAATTCTGTTGCTCCCTAGGCAGTGAAAATCATAGCTTGAACAAAAAATTCTGACATATTTTGCTTGGTGTCAAGGTATTTCATAAGCAATAAAAAAAAATAAAATACATACGTACGCGATGCGATTTCAATAATAACAAAAGTATTTTCACTACAATCGGTTTTATTTTATCGATTATGAGGTATCGATACCTGCGTTCAACTGAAATGTTAAATATAAACAGCAAGCGCCCGTTTCTTGTAAAAATTGTATTTTAATACACAATTCCATGCATCTGGCAAATAGTAGTGTGTTTTATTTTTTTTTTTCTAATGATAATTTTATAATTTTGATTATTTAATGACAGCCATGGATGACATTTATGTCATAGCGATATATTTTCCTGAAGTTGGATTAAATTTTTCTCTAGTCATACCTTATGATGGCTTGCAATTAATCTATAATTTTATACAAATGCATTTATAATGTAATTATAATATTTTTTATACAAGCAATTTTTAGATTTGTTCAGTATACCAAAAATTTTTTTCTTTGTTATTGATAAGCTGTTTTAGGTATGCCAATCGTTTCGCCATCACTGTATGCTGATAGAGCAATACTAACATTTGCAATGTGTATCGTGCTACATTACGTGTTTTTTTTATAATTCTATAATTTTATACAATTCTATTTATAATGTAATGTTCAGTACAGCAAACATTTCTTTCTTCTTTGATATTGACAAGATGTTTCAGGTGTGCCAATCGTAGCTGTTTTAGGTTTGCCAATCGTTTTCGACATCACTGTACGTCGAAGACCAATACGAACATTTCCCAAGTGTATCGTGCTACATTACGTGTGTGGTTGTTGCTGTTGCATATATGAGTTTTGAGTCAATAGGTGTAATCACATACGACACACAAACATACAATATGGGTAAGTATCTTCGTTTAATTTGTATTTGTATTGTACTAGAATTCACGCAGCCAAGATCAAGGTAATTGCATCTTCCCAACTGCCGTACTAAAAGTAGTTTCATTCTGCAATTTTCTTTCAACCCGATTGGATGTGATCTACATCGCGATTTAAATATTCTCAAGTTCCCACAATTCGTTTATCGTGCGTTTATTCAGGCTATTCGAATTTTTCATTTGTGTTTGATATAATAAAAAAGAAATATTGTTGAAAATAACGCATTGTAATATGAAGAAAATAACGGTCTTTAAAATTATCGTTTTAATTGTAAGTTCTTATGTTTGTAATTATGTGAAGATATATCTCAAGCATTTTAAATTTAATTTATATAAGCAATGCAGACTTATGATCTTCTCGCAGCATTGTAGAAATTTAACGTTAAGTTTACTGATGAGAAGTGGGTTAAGAGTATTCCGTTGTCGGTAACGCTCTTCTGGTGCAGTCTTAATTGTTGTCATTACATTAAGCGTTATTTTTTCTTCTAAGGTTCCATTGTGTTGCATGGCCCAAGATTACGAAGGTAAGCTTAAAAGTTACTTTTACTTTTTGTCTCTAAGGATTTTCTTGTCTTGTAGTCGCCGATGTCCAATGCACATTTTCTGGCGCCGGATCGGACATGGAAGATCTTATCACAGCGACGCTTAAGAGACCAGTTGGCTTTAAGGGAGTACCCATGTTTGCTGATGATCGCAATGGTCTCAAGGATATAAATCCACATTGTATAGTGTCCAGGGACATAACCGATATGGATGAGCGGACATTCAACCTAAGAATAACCGATTTTACACGCTGCGGAGTCCTCAAGAGAAATGTAAGTTTATTATTTAAAAACTAAACTTTACTTTCAAAAATGTATCCAATATAAAGGGCTTTGTTCACGTGCGTATTTGGTTCCCCCAATTTCCTGGTGTGGTTATGCAGTCGGACCAGGAGCTGATTATCATGTGCAAGCCACCGGAGCCGACCATAATTGAAAATAAGGCAGCTGGATTCGCTGGCTCATTGTCAGTAAAATTAGATTTGATTAGTGCGTTTACTAAAAGGTTTCTTTTCATTTAGCCCTCATGGAGCTCGGGTATCTGGGGTAGTCGAGGAGATGCCGAATAGATTGGAGTACGAGGTAGCACTTTATAAGGAGGCGCCCCCAATAGCACGGGTCAGCGGTGCCAACAACCCGGTAAGCTCATCGAATGATCCACCCTCACTTACGGCCGATGAGAAGACCGTAGACCAAGCGGTTCCACTGGGAACAAAACTGCAACTGCGTGCCCGCATCAGTCAATCGGTTTGGAAGTTTGTCAAGCTAATGGAGGTAACCGTTTCACCGGATCCAGGTAAGTGCTAGCCAACTAAGTACATATTTTTATTCTTAACATATTCATCCAAACATAGAAAATCCACATGCTCATGGATCTGTATCCCTGGTGCATAATGGGTGTCGCAATCGAGAACTGGCTACCATTATTCCGCACCAGCCGGCCAAATATCGCGATAGACCCAACGAAGTGTTCCTCGATTTCGAGGCCTTTCTACTGAGCTCAATGAAGGAGAAGGCCACACTCTGGATACACTCACAAATCAAAGCCTGCATAGATATGTCAGACTGCACACCTGACTTCTGTGTGGATTTATATGAACCCTCTGGCCATGGCCGAAGGCGCCGACAAATAGAATCATCGATATCGACATCCACATCAAAAACTCCCATAAATCTAAACAAAACCTCCAGTGGTGCGGAATTCAAGCGATTTATAGAGAACATCGAGTACACCGTTATTATGCCGGGGCAGGCAGATAAAAAGATGGGACTCTTAATCGATTTGACGCAGCATTGCCGTGGCGCCCTTCTCATTAGCTCGTTTTTTGTCTTCATGGTTACTCTCTGTCTCGGAATCGTAAGTGCAATTATAAGTAGCATGGCAGTTATATAACATTATAATCTTTCTTATCTTCATCTCCCCCTCCCATAGAGCTGTATGCTGGCTGTACGCGTTCATACCGAAAAAAAGCTTCGATTGCTTCAGTTCACTTCTGGGTTCAATACAGGTTACGCCGGTCGAGCGGTGGTTCAATGAATCACCTCACATTAACCCGGACGTTTAGCAAATTATTCTGCATTTAGAATGTACATATACATACATACATATTCCATGCATTTATCATATTGTATTTCATGTAACTAACATTAATTAGTTACATCTATCATACATTAGGACCAATTACGTACTACGAGTATGTTGATAATAAATATATAAATATAATATATTATAGTAAAATATTTTATTTTTCAGTCTATAAAATGTGAGTTTAAATCAGATTTAATAGCCAAAATTGTTGCCAATGGAAACCTACTATTCTTTTGTGCGCCCTTATGGTATAATAGTTCATATTGTTTCTATCAATTTTACAAGTTATTCAATTTAAATCTAATTAATTAAAATTTTGACAGACGGATCATTAACTCCTAGCTGACACCTTGCTTATCTTAGTTAAACACTTTAAATTCATATTCATATTGCTTATAATACAGTAAAGAAAATTTGAGTTCTACAAAGAAAAAAGTTTAATTTATTGGCATTTAGATTAAAGCTTTTATATCATATAAAAAAATTCAATAAAAATGTCGTCGTAAATATTCTGTATTTTTTATATTTCTTTTTTAAACGTTATCTAATAATACAGCAGAACAGAACAGAGGAGAACAATCAGTGGTAATAAACGAACAACAATAAAAGCGTTAAAGTGTCATTGTGTAGCGCTTTTGGCCAGCACCGTAAAGCCACTAAGCTGAAAGTGTCAGAGTTAAAGCCATGGCCAAAAAGCTGCTTTAATTGATTCATGTTAAGCCCAGTTGGCAGCTATCACAGCACTGCAATCAGAATGCTCAATAAGCTATACTTCCGGACATTATATAATCTATTAAGTATGTATGTACCCATATACATACATACATATATATACTACAGTAGAAGTTCGGTTTAACGAATGTTAAATCGAATAGTACGTTATTTCGAGTACTTAACTGAGGATACTTGTAGCGAATCCGTTAAACGGAGTGTACGTTAAACTTTACTTTTACCATATTATTATTTGCTATAAATATCATTATTATATAAATATATCATAATTATTAGTTATATATAGTATATGGAACATATATTGATCAGTTCTTTATTCAAAATTAACTTTTACACAACAGGAGTGCGTTTTTAATTCAACTTTATCTACTACTACCATTTTTTTTGACATCACAAGCAATCCTAAGAATTACCCGTTTTAAGTGAGTCAACTGCCCTTCTCGTCGATTCTCAAATGTAGTACTTAAGCTCATGCAAGGCAATGCATTTTTTGGTGTCTTCTTGTGTGAATGTGTAAGTGTATATTGGTGATTATGGGTGATGTATAGGTGATGTATAGGTGATGTATAGGTGATGTATAGGTGATGTATGTATGTATGTATGTATGTATGTATGTATGTATGTATGTATGTATGTATGTATGTGTGTATGTATGTATGTATGTATGTATGTATGTATGTATGTATGTATGTATGTATGTATGTATGTATGTATGCATGTATGTATGCATGTTTCTTTACATTTTTGCGTTGATTTTATGTTATATTCACATATGATACATTTCCTTTGTGTTCGTTATATTCAGTATAAGAGTTCGTTATATAAGTATGTACTCAATGTACAAATTTGACAAGTACGTCGCGATTTCGTTAAGCCGAGAGTACGTTAAATCGGACGTCTACTGTATATGTATTACATTATAAGCTTACATATTGATTGCTTATAATGTAGCTTACATATTGATTGTTACTTGCCAGCACATAAATCAGGCCAATATAATATGCAAAATCTGTTCTGCGGTTTGGAATACGTAATTTATTTCTACATACAATATGTTATTTTTAGAATAAATCGCAAATTCGATAAATTGCATAGTGAAACTAATTAAATTTGTTTAATCTATTGAAATGATTTAGTTATTGATGCAAGTGAATTTTGTGCTTACACGTTAATTAAAAAGTTTTAGCCGTGGCAAAAACAATGCAGCATCTTACGTATAGCCGACTGGTAAGTACACTTTCTTTTCCCTTAGATTCGCTTATTACCTCTATATATGACATTTCTTCCTCAGATGATTGCCTCTTAAAGCAGATTGAGAGAATAAATATTGATTAAAAATTTGTATATACTGAGAATTCTTACTAAATTGAACTCAGTTTGTGAGAAATTTTCCACCATGCCCCACATTAAATACCCTTACTTAAGCTCAAGTTAAGTTTTGGTATTTTGTTGCACTTTGCTGCAGCGGAATTTTTTCTCGCCTGCAACTGAAGAGTTGTGGAAGTAGTGGAAGAAAAAACTTTGATAGAATTCTATAATGGGCCATGTCGAGCGTGAAAAGCTCTTATCAAACTTTTTGGAAAATTTGTTTACAGTTGCAAAAGGAAACACTCAGTTATTTATGCTACGAGTAGTAGGTACATTGTGGACTAACGGGGCGTATGATTAATGCGTGCTAGGCTTGGAAAATCAATTAATTAAACAAGCGACAAAAGGCAAAAGCAAAAATGAAAGACATGCCCATGTACTCATGAATGAATCAAGGAATCAAGCGTATAAAGAATGAATGAATGAGTGTAACGACTCTTTCATTAGGCAGTCAAGCGTGAATAAAGCATTAACTACCAGACAGAAAGTCAGTCAGGTAGTCGCAGAAGGAATCAATTTTGGAGCCAGCTGCATAAATTTCCATTTAGACAAATGTGACAAACGGAAATTGCAATCGGCACTGCGCTGCGCTCTCAACAGTGTTTCAACTTCCTGAGGAATTCACCAAGGACCTTAGCCGACTGCTGATTCACTTTATTGGCATACCAGGAATGGCCAAGCTGCTGCTGCAGCGAATCACTTTAATAAATAATGAACACGTTGAAGCATATTGAAATGTAATTCATAACGAAACAGCAGTTGCCATTCCCAGCTATATGATGAATTACGTGCTGTTGTTTTATATAGTATATAGGTACATATATATATGTATGTATGTATTCATATAGGTTACAGATTCAATTCAAAAATCATGCCAAGCGGTGACATGTGTATAGCACTGTTCAATGAAAGACAGCAAATAATATTTTGACTTGACTAAAGCATATAGAGATAGATATATGTCCATTTATATCCATATATTAAATATACATATTTATAGTTATATATATTTCTGGATTAATGGACGTTAAATACCACTTAGTCCAATACACAGTAGACATTTCATATAAAGTTTAATTTTGAAAATTAAAAAAAATTCGTATAAAAATTATACACATAAACGAATCTAAAATTCAAAAAGCAATAAGACATCGGAGAAAGGAACACAATTAATATTGCATGGCTGTATAGGTAGGATGGATTGATATTATGTATAATCGGGTGCTAATTGTATATATAGGTATTGCTTCGCATGGCTTTCTATGCTCACCCAACTACGCAGGCTCGCCTTTCGTTCTTCAAGCGTGGTGGGGGTGATGAGGATGATGATCAACTATCCGAACGACATGCCCGTAGGCGTCGGATTCGAAGTCAAATCTGCATTGGTATCAAGTTGACAATTTTCCTTGCTCTCTGGATATTTTTTACAATAGTAATAATTATAACGCCACCGTTAGATCTGCATGAAATTGTCCTGCCACTTGAGCCATCGGTGACGCTTTATAAATCGTTCAAGGAGCCACCGCTTGGGGATGCTATCAACGTGGATTTAACAGGGAACATCGATGATGCGGCTACATTGAGTCCTCATCTGGCCACTGATAATCAGCCCCATATCTCAGTCTCTGTCTACAGTGTCAACAAAGAAACTAACGCTACCGAACGGATGTCGAGAATATGGAATGTTTACTTTGCTTTGGAGGACACTAGCATTCAAACGATTAGCCATTACATCAGCCTGCAGGGCAAAACGAAGAGTGTGTTTAAGTCAGGCTATATCTTTGGCATGGAGAGGGATCTAGAGCTGAGGAGCGACTCGGATACGGAACTGCAGCTGGGTCTATTGAATATGCACGATGAATTCATTGCATTGGGTATGACGGTAAACCCAAATCCACCGAACCTAAACAGAGGTGTCGTCTACAGTCTCATTTTACTGGTGCTCCTGTATGTGCTCATCATATTCGATATAGCGGATCGGACATTCGCTGCGATGATTGTAGCTACAATCTCAATTGCTTTGCTTTGTTTAATGGGCAGAAGACCGTCAATAGAGACCATAGTTTCTTGGATCGATATGGAAACCATGATGCTACTATTTGGCATGATGATTATGGTGTCAATACTCGCAGAGACCGGCGTCTTCGGCTATATGTCCGTTGCTGCATATCGTTGCTCCAAAGGACAGCCCTGGTTCCTCATATTTCTGCTCTGCATGCTCACTGTATCACTTTCCGCATTCCTGGACAATGTCACGATTGTGATGCTAATGGTCCCCATTACGATACGACTATCCGAGTGCATGGGTCTGCGGACGACGTCTGTGCTCATATGTATTGCAATATTTTCAAATATTGGCGGCACACTGACTCCAGTGGGTGATCCTCCGAATGTGATAATTGCCACCAATCCGGTTGTTGCCGCAAAGGGTGTTAACTTTGCCACATTTGTTTTGCACATGTTTCCCGGCATATTCTTCTCAGTAGTTGGCGCCTGGATACTTTTATACTTACTGCTTCGAGGCAAACTATTTGAGGGTAGTGAGGAGGAGATGCGCCAATCCATAAACGTTCTCGCCAAACATGCGGCAAAGTTACCCGACTCTCCTACACCAAGTGAGGAGCAAATGCGTCGCAGCATCTTAAAGCGAATTGAAGAACTGAACGCACAGTATAGAAGAAAGGAGGCAACAACATTTGGCCTACAGCCGGCGGCCAATTTCTTTGAAACGCTGGCTGAGATGGAGGCGAAATACAAAATAGAGAATAAGCCTTTGCTGATCAAATGTCTCATATCTCTGATATTTGCAACTCTACTATTCACATTTCACTCGATGCCGTTTATGGAGGGTGCCACATTGGCCTGGGCAGCGATATTATCAGCGATATTGCTGCTTATTTTGGCTAACAAGCCGGACTTAGACGCGATCCTTGGGCATATCGAGTGGGCCACGCTGATCTTCTTTGCCTCACTCTTTGTGCTGATCGAGGCAATCTCACAAATGGGACTGATCGAATGGGTGGGAGAAGTGACAATATCAATAATATTAGGCGTTAGTACAAAGAATCGGGTAATTGTGAGCATATTGCTAATGTTGTGGATAAGTGCGCTTTTCTCATCTGTCGTCGATAATATACCCATTGTAAGCATGATGCTCAAATTGGCAATAAAATTGGCCAGTAACGATGACCTTAACCTGCCATTGCTACCCTTGGTTTGGGCTTTGTCGTATGGTGTATGCTTCGGTGGAAATGGGACACTGATTGCCGCTTCGTCTAATGTGGTGGCAGCTGGTTTAGCCAATCAGCATGGCTATAAGCTAACTTTTATGAACTTTTTTAAATATGGTTGTCCCGTTATGATTTTAACCGATGTAATTGCAACAATCTATTTACTTATTGCGCATGGCCTGTTTAAATGGCATTAACTTAATCTTAACCACCACCAATGTTTTATCTGTGGGCAGCTGACAGCTGGTCCTTTTGCAGGATGTGTTATACTTTTCCATGCTACCATTGCATTTAGTTTCAGCCCGGCGAATGTTTCGAAACTTTTTCTTTCTATTGACCATCGACCGAAAAAGTCGGCTAAAAAACTTCGTTGAAAACTTTTTAATGACAAAATCAAATCGAAATCAAATTTGCACGCCACAAAAAGTTGCAACAAAATAAAGATAAGACGCAAAGTTGGAAAATAAAACTAATAATTAAATTAATTGCTTATTAATTTAAAAAAAAAGGACGACTGCAATCCATTTAATATGGATCATTTATTAAGCTTCATATCAGGGGAACTACTGCTGGACTTCCTGGCAGAGGTATGTCAGGCAACATTATGCTTGACACGTGCCTACCGGTCTCTTCCGTTGCTTCCGTTGACTGTCACTTCCGTCGCATCCATGGCCAGTGGACAGAATGACACCCTGACAGGGGCACATGCAGCTACCATACTCAAACCTGTCATACAAAATAACTAGCTGTGCTCACTGGCACGCCACATTAAGTTGCCAGACAAGGCTCACTGGAGCGGCAGACAAGTTCACCCAGGTCCAGTTCGGGCTAACTATCAGCGTGAGGACAAACCCACCAAGGGGTTTAAGCTCGGTTAAGTTATATTTATGGATTCATATCGATCGGATTGTCAGGTTAACAGAATATGCAGACTTTGAGTGCTGATTATCTTGGGACTTAAGGATCTTAGCAAATCCCATTATTTATCGTTGGGTTTTTTGTATATAAATATGTAAAAAGGATTAAAATGGTGTCATCCAAAATAAACCGAAGTTTCCTTGATGGACATGGGACAGCGTAACGAGCTAGACATGTGGAACTTATATATATTCGGGATACATAATCTTTCCTATAAGTAATCCTTTTTTCTATAGGAAAAGTATTTATTTTTGAGGTATGTAATTTAACACTTAACCTATAAAGTGTATGAAAAAAGTTGTTGCTTATACGATGTATTCTAACTGCTTATAAAATTTTGAATTTTAGGTCAAACTTTTGCACTGAATGAATACAAATTAATTATTATTGATGTTGAAATATGGCCGAAAAGCCCCATGTTTCTGTGGGTCGTCGTTCAGCCTACACACGGGATGAAAGTATCGATACAGTGGAGACCGATGCACATTTCCTTAGAAATCGCATACTGACTGTTATAAAGATAACAGTATTTCTTGCATTATGGGCTTTTTTTACTACAGTCATAGTTATAACGCCACCGAAGGAAACGCTGGAGGTATATGTAACCATTGAACCCAATAAAGTAGTGGAAGTACCAATAGAGGAGGAGCCTAGGGGTGAAGGTGTTAGCATCGCGGTACAGGGCGCAATCGATGAATTCCTAACATTCAATCCACAATTGGCACCGTCAGATCAACCACTGGCCAAAATTGGTTTACAAATCTTCGATAAAGAAACTAACACATCCATATGGGCAACAAGTGTTTGGAATGTTTATCTTAATAAGGACAAGGATAATGAAGAAGTGGTTAGCAACTTTTTCGTGCTAAATGAGAGAATAAAAAGTAATAAAGGATATCGGGATAGAGGCATACAGCTTAAAGGTGATCCCAATAAGCAACTGCAGTTGTCACTCTTAAACATATGCAAAGAAACAACAGCACTCGCCGTATTGATTAAACCCAATCCAGTGGACATGGACACAGGTGTCTTATATGGGTTGTTACTCCTGGTCTTCTTGTACGTTCTCATAATATTGGACATAACGGATCGCACTTTCGGTGCTATACTGACTTCTACGGCAGCCATTGGTGTTCTCTCTATAATGGGTGAACGACCTCCACTCGAAGAGATCATTGTATGGATCGATATGGACACCCTAATTCTCCTCTTCAGTATGATGGTTCTGGTGGCAATTCTCGCAGAGACGGGTGTCTTTGATGTACTCTCCGTGATTGCCTATCAACTGTCAAAGGGAAAAATTTGGCGCCTTCTATTTTTTCTATATATGTTTACTGGATTCGTTGCTGCCTTTCTGGACAACGTGACAATGGTGCTTCTGATGGTCCCCGTTACGATACGACTCTGTGAGGCATTGGGATTGCGTACGACAAGTGTAATCATTAGCGTGGCCATATACTCCAATATTGGTGGTACACTTACACCAGTTGGCGATCCACCAAATGTTCTAATTTCAACAGATCCATATGTTGCCGCACACAATATCGGGTTTGCATTCTTTACTCTTCATATGTTTCCAGGTGTCGTTATAAGTATGTTGCTAGCATTCGTAATGCATTATTTCATAACACGAAATATGATTATGTCACCTGGAGATGAAAAACTGGAAGCTATAAAAACGCTGGAGAATCGAGCAGCCAAGATAAAAAATCCGAATGATCGAAAAAAGCTGAGTTGTTTAAGACGCATCGATGAGCTCAAGGCTAGCTTAAAACACGAGAAGGAATCTGATTTCAATGAAATACTGGCTGATATGAAGTCAAGGTATAGAATCAAAAATTGGCCTCTGTTGATTAAATGCGCCATTGCCTTTGCATTTACCGTGGGGATGTTCTTCCTTCATTCAGCGCCCTTCTTCCCTGGATTATCCTTGTGCTGGGCTGCAATGCTGGGGGCCTTGCTTATACTTATTCTGGCCAATAAACCAGAATTGGATTCAGTTCTTGCACATGTGGAATGGTCCACTCTGATTTTCTTTGCAGCACTCTTTATTCTGATGGAGGCACTTGTTCACTTAGGTGTAATCGATTGGGTCGGTGCATGGACCATCAATATTATCATGAGTGTGTCAAAGGAATCCCAGTTGATGGTTGCTCTTTTGATGTTGATATGGACCACCGCTCTTTCCTCCGCCTTCGTGGACAATATACCAATTACAACTATGATGCTTAAGTTAACAGTTAAGCTTGCCAGTAACCGGGATCTGGGTCTACCATTAAGCCCAAT
Organism: Hirtodrosophila trivittata; assembly: GCA_035045065.1. NCBI lineage: Eukaryota > Metazoa > Arthropoda > Insecta > Diptera > Drosophilidae > Hirtodrosophila > Hirtodrosophila trivittata. Next base: position 1,033,596 of record JAWNNK010001445.1, on the reverse strand, counting down.
GATTTGGGCCCTCTCATATGGTGCGTGTTTCGGTGGAAATGGAACAATAATCGGTGCCTCGGCCAATGTAGTAACCGCGGGCTTAGCGACGCAGCATGGCTATCATATAAACTTTTTAAGATTTTTCGTATTAGGATTTCCAATAATGATTATGTCAGTGACTGTGTGCACAATATATCTACTAATTGCACATTGCCTGTTTAGCTGGCATTAGGCTTTTATATATATATTTTAATATATATATATATATATATATATATATATATATACATATTATGTATATCGTATCCTTTTGGTATTTTATGTTTCAACTGAATATAGAAAGTCATATATTATTATTATAGGTCGGATTATGTATGATGATTATGTAATTATAATTGAAAAGCTCTATCAATTTATCAGACATCTAGAAATTCAATTGGGTTACATCAAATTTTTAACACATGCGGGCAATTGTAGCATCATCACTATCGATATATTATATAACCGATTCGATTGTTGTTGTTCCATTTTGTATCCATGCTTTTCTTTTGTTCACATTCTATTATGATAGCTGTCTCTTTTTCGCCTTCTTCCGCTACTTGGTTGCGATCGCCATGTTTCATTATTTTTCTTTTTACTTTTCAACCAAAAATTTTTGTTTTGTCAAACCAAATGCAAATCCATTTCTCAAGCCTCTATTCACAAAAATTTAAATTTGCAGACATCCGTCGCATATGAAACCTCTTTCACGAAATTTTCTTAATATCCAATTGCTTTGGTGCGTTGATGCCGATTTCTCACATAAGATTTTTAACGTTGCAGCTCACATGAAGTTAAATAATATTTTTGGTTGCATCGTTTGTTCGCGGCCGACTATATCCTTTGAAAATATATCCATTTAAACGCTTAACCCATTGCTCAAATGTCGTTGTATGTAGATCGAACGCATTTCAAATAATATGCTGTACTGTAAAATCGCAAATCTTTGTGTCGCTTGTATTAGCCGAAGGCAGATACTTCTTTCTTCTTTCTCCTTTTTCATATTCTTCTTCGTTAGAGATGGGCGATACTGATACTTGTGTGTTACAGTGACAGCTGCGACTGGACCACTAAAATATCGGTGAAAAAATGATTCTCAAATAGTAAATTAGCGTAGAGTAGTTAAGGAAAAACAAATAAGTCATTGAGTTATTCGTGTTTGCAGTCACTGCGCTCTATGAAAAATATCGGTTACACGATATATCGCCCACCTCTATAACTGATACTAATATACATATATTAGAGCTTGTCGTAGAAAGGGTATGAAAAAATATTTTTTGTTGTAATGATTTTTATTTAACTGCTTATAAGCGTTTGAATTTGAAGTCAGAACGTATATTTGTTGTTATTGAATTGTTGTATTTTGAATATGTTTATGTATTTAATAGTCTTAAGAGAAATGCAAAGCGTATAAAAATTGTCAAAGTTAAAACTCATTTAAATTCGACTTTGTGCACTTGATACGTAAAGTGCGTGCTAAATTTTATGTAAACGCATATTTTGTACTTATTTTTAGATAAAAGATAAATGATGTTTTATATGGTAAACCAAAAACATGTTTCTGCGGGTCGTCGGTCGGTATACACAGACAATGATGCTGATGAGGACCAGCTTACCGATAGGCAGATGATTCGACGCCTCCTTCTGATTAACGTACTCTCCATTGTCAAGATAATTATATTTCTGGCACTTTGGTCTTTCTTTGCCATTCTTATAATCATAACGCCACCGCGCGAGCCGTTTGTCTTATTTGTATCTATTGAGGCCAATAATGTATTGAATCTACCAATAAAAGAGAAGCCTAGCGGGAAAGCTGTGAGCGTCTCAGTAATGGGTGCTGTCGATTACTTCCTAACCTATAATCCAAAAATGGCTCCGCAAGATCGATCGATTGTCAAAATTGCTTTGCAGAGCTTCAATAAAGAAACCAACACAACCCTTTGGAAGTCAAAAGAGTGGGATGTTTATCTTAGTAACGACAGGGAGTCTGAAGACGTTGTTGAGAATTTGTTTATGCTAAACGATGGTGTGACAAAACTCCAGGAAAATATGCAAACATCCATGCAAAGATATCTGGAAAGATCCCTGGAAGGATCCATGGAGAAATCCTCACCGCCAAAGAATGATCCCAATGTACAGCTGCAGTTGTCACTATTAAACTTATGTGAGGATACAACTGCACTCGCTGTAACGATTAAACCCAATCCGGTGGACATACACACAGGGATTATATGTGGCCTCTTACTCCTCGCCTTTTTGTACGCTCTCATCATTTTGGACATAACGGATCGTACTTTCGCCGCTATACTGACTTCCACGGGAGCCATTGGTATTCTTTGTATTTTGGGTGAACGACCTTCAGTGGAAATGATTGTTTCATGGATCGAAATGGACACCATAATTCTTCTTTTCAGTATGATGGTTCTAGTGGCAATCCTCGCAGAGACGGGTGTCTTTGATGTACTCTCCGTGTTTGCCTATCAACTGTCAAAGGGAAAAATCTGGCGCCTTCTATTTTTTCTCTATATGTTCACGGGACTCCTCTCTGCCTTTCTGGACAACGTGACAATGGTGCTTCTGATGGTCCCCGTTACGATACGACTCTGTGAGACATTGGGATTGCGTACGACATTTGTACTCATCAGCATTGCCATATACTCCAATATCGGTGGTACTCTAACACCAGTCGGCGATCCACCTAATGTGATAATTGCAACAGATCCATATGTCATCGCACACGATATCAATTTTGGCTTCTTTACTCTCCATATGTTTCCAGGTGTCATTTTAAGTATGTTGCTAGCATTTTTAATGCTATATTATATGACTCGAAACAAGATTTTTACATCTGGAAATGATCAGTTGCGAAACTCTATACAAACTCTGGAAAGGCGAGCATCAAAGTCAAAAGATCCAAATGATCCAAATAATCAATATGTTTTAAGACGCATCGACGAACTCAAGGGCAATATAAAGGAGACTCCGATTAATTCTGATTTCCGTGAAACTCTGGCTGATATGAAGTCAAGGTATAAAATCAGAAATTGGCCTCTGTTGATTAAATGCGCCATTGCCTTTGCATTTACCGTGGTGATGTTCTTCCTTCATTCAGCACCCTTCTTGCCTGGTTTATCTTTGTCCTGGGCTGCAATGCTGGGGGCCCTGCTGATGCTAATTCTGGCCAATAAACCAGAATTGGATTCAGTTCTTGCACATGTGGAATGGTCCACTCTGATTTTCTTTGCAGCGCTCTTTATTCTGATGGAGGCACTTCTTCACTTGGGATTAATTGATTGGATCGGTGTATGGACCATCAATATTATCTTGAAGGTCTCCAAGGAATCTCAGCTGATGGTTGCTATTTTGCTGTTGATCTGGATCAGTGCTATTACCTCGGCCTTCGTGGACAACATACCGATTACAACCATGATGCTTAAGTTAACAATTAAGCTTGTCAGTAACAGGGATCTGAGTCTACCGTTAACGCCTTTGCTTTGGGCCCTCTCATTCGGTGCCTGTTTCGGTGGGAATGGAACAATAATCGGTGCCTCGGCCAATGTCGTAACCGCGGGCTTAGCCTCCCAGCATGGGTACACTATAAACTTTATAAGTTTTTTCGTCTTAGGATTTCCAGTAATGATTATGTCGGTGACTGTGTGCTCAATATATCTACTAATAGCACATTGCCTGTTCAGCTGGCATTAGGGTTCTTTATATGTATTTTTTAGAGAATCAATTCTGTATAAGATAATATTTTATGTCGTGTACTTTTATATAATAATGTATTGGAGTAGGTAGGCTTATGCTCATATGAATATGCAATTAAAATAGAGAAACTCTTCGAGCAACCCTCTTAATCCTTTGCAGTTGTAATTACAAACAACTTATCTAATCAGCATCAAATCCAATTGGGTCACATCAAATGTGCAAAACATGCGGGCAATAAACTAAACTAAACAGTTATCCAGATACACTAAAGTCCTGCGGCAGGCTTAGAGCTAAGTCCTTATCCATTATTCCATTTGTTTGGTCTTTGGTCGGTTTGGTGCAATCCATCAAACGCATTTCAAAGCCAAAAGTAGTCACATGCACATCTATTGAATCAATAAGCATTTCCTTTTCGAGTGCAAGCCGCTCATTTAAACAATCAGTCAATGAAAATGCGACTGGAAACTACATTTTCTTGTCTCTGTGAATGTATTTTGAATGGGTTTTCTCTTTAGTTTGTTTGCTTGTTGTCTTTGGCCAGAAATTGCAGCTCTCACATGTGTCCAGAGACTTAAGAGTTGGCCCATAAATCTTGTTTTGTGCCAACACAAAAACTAAAACCTTAGAGTTACAAATTTTCCTCCAAAAATTTTCGCAAATTTTTGTGTCTATTTTAGTCGAAAGTGGCCACAGGGTACTTACAATTTTTTATTTGTCTTTGCCATGATTGATGTTCCCTGGGCTTTAAAATCTTAAGCCAATGGCTTGTTTGACAAACAGTCTTTATGTGGGTTATACACACCCATAAAGTGGTATAGTGTGTGCTTAAATTTCAGCTTTTATTCTCAGTAAGTAATAAAATCTATATAGCCGAGTAACGAATTTGTTGCATTTGAGTTTTTTCTTTATAGAATATGATATGGATGAAACATGGATACATCACTATACTCCAGAATCCAGTCATCAGTCCTCTGAGTGCGTGGCAACCGGTGAAAGCTGTCCGAAGCGTCCCAAAGCAGAAATATCGGCGGGTAAGGTTATGGCGTCCGTATTTTGGGATGCATATGGGATTTTTCACATAGACCTGGAGAAAGGTAAAACAATCAACAGCGAATATTATATACCCTTGCTGGATCGACTGGACCGTGCTATCAAGGAAAAACGTCCACAGGAAACTGCTGTTTCCTCAAGATATTGCACCGTGTCACAAGTCTCTGGCAACAATGGCGAAATTTAATGAATTGAGGTGCGACCCTATTCTCCAGATTTGGCCCCCAGCGACTACTGGCCTTTTTCAGATCTCAAAAAGTACCTCCAGGGCAAGAGATATCAGTCAGATATGGATGTGATTGCGTGATTGTGATAGTGTTGCCTATTTTGAAGGTAAAAATTCATCCTTCTACAAAAAAGGCATCGAAAAGTTGGAGAAGCGCTATATTGACGCATAAAACTAAATTTAAAAAAAAACATGTTTATCCTAGTTATTCTCATTGAGCGTTGTGTATTGGTCATTCCTTTCCAACATTTTCCACAAACAAATTCCAAAATTCTTTTTGGTATACGAAAAATTCCTTTGAAATGCAGAAGCTACAATGTGCATCAAAGCTGACATGTGTTATAATTAACTGGAGTACTCATATTGGGTTTAGATGACCAGAAAGAGTTGTTGTTAGGGACTAGGCGGAGTTAGACTCTTGTATCCTTTGAAGGAGCATAGCTACAAGAGGCTGGTCTTAATTACTGAGGCGGCTCTAATTTAATTGCACAGAAGTCGTAAACATTTTGTATGATTTGGTTTGCAGCACATTTGAAGCCCGTAGGGTCTTAATAATGAAATATTTATAAACAAAACAAAAGGAAATGGCCAGTTAATGAGTCCTTCTCCAGAGCAGTCGCTCTGCCATACTTTATCCTCCAGTTTCTGCCCGTGACAGGCTCTCAAACAACTGACACTGAGAAATTGCACCCATGAAATTAAAAATAACTCAAGCGAAACGCTTGAGAACAAAAGAGCTGGCAATTTATGAAACTGAGTGCGCCCTCTAAAGCAAAAAAAGAAAACCAAAAAGAAAACCCAAAAAACCTGTGAAAAGCATTCCTAAAATAAAAGGCTTACGTTCTGTTAACCTGTAGTTGTTGGTTAGGAAACAAAAGCGAGTGAAGAAATTTGTTAGCACGTTGATTTATCATCGACAGTCGTATTGCGTTTCGTATGAGTTCTGAAAGGTAAGGAGGAGCTATACTACATCTAATTCAATAACACGTGTCCTTACAGAAATTTGGGTGAATGGGCAGAGGAATACGTGTAACAAATGCGAGTAAATTGTGATATAAATCACAAAAATTTCCTATGCCTGGCAACTGACAGGCGACGCGTTGGAGCCCCCGTACAGAATGCGGAAAAACCGATACCAGAAAGAAAACCAAAAAAAAAAGAAGAAAATATTCGTTAGAAGTTTTTTTTTGGTTTTTTTTTGGCCACAATCATAACAGATACCAAAAAGTGGCAACAAAATGAAATTGCAAGCGGAGCTGAGTTGAGGTAACAGACGGTCTCAACGCTTTGTTTGTGGTGGAAATTTTTCGGTTCTGGAAATAGTTAAAAGTTTTCGTAATTATAAAGTTTTTGTAATTTCAAATTGTCCAAGTTAAATTTCCACTGATTGTGCACTTTTCAGTATGATTAGATAATAAGCCAAAGATAGGCATCAGTATCTTATAGTAGGGTCTACTAAGGTTCCCTCTAGTTACAGTTCCAAGTCATATTTCAGATTTATATCGTACTTTGAGGAAACTGAAATTGAAAGTTCTTTCAAACTTTGCAAAGTGGTCCACAAGTTTTATGTTCTTCGGAAAAACTGCTCTATATAAAGTGGATTCGTTTCGTTAGAAACTTGGAATTTCAAATCGAGAATTGAATTCGTTGGAAATCGCTAGAGAGGGAATTTTTTATTTCCTTAGACTCCAACAGACTCCTTGATTTATTTCTCAGAAATCATTTTTAATTAAATTGAAGAATTTATAAATATTTCATTTTATAAATGAATGAAACAAATGCAAAGAGGAGTATTTAATGAATTGTATGTCCAGTGCAATTACCGAAATGACAAAATAAAATTGCAAAATGCAATTTAAATGAATTTCTTAAGCTGAAAGGATAAAATGCTTCTTTTGTATTGAAGTGACATCAGGAAATTCGAATTTATTATTTATTATCATTGAGCAATGTGTAAAATCTTCAACAGTTTAAAGTTGTTGTAGATACAGCCTAAAGTCCTTTCGTTTCACTGCACTTGTCCTGGCCAGGCCGTCTTCATAATAGCCTTTATGCATTTTAACAGTATTATTAAAGTTTCTATATTTAAATTTGATTTTGGGTTGTGTTTTCACCCACAAGTTATGGCTTTCGTTTAATTTCATTGTTTACTAGGCGTATGCGTAACTTTTTGAAACATTGCAGCAGCGGGATATATATTGGAAACTGTCAAAAATTAAGTTAAAAATATAACAAATGGCTTTAATCAATAATTCAAAAAGTTTTGCAGCACTTTTGATGTTTTTGGGACCGACTGAGTATTCCCCATAAGGCCGTAAAATTTTACTTTTATCATTTTCAGTCTCATCCCTTGCCCCACTTGCCTCGCTTGCCTCACTTTAACTGATTCAATTTGTGTGCCGTCTGTGGCCGATAAACGTGACTTGGCCACGTTTGTTGGCTTTCGGACATCTTTCTATGTAAATATGTGTGTGTGTGTGTTCAAGTATGCGGCATTGGTTTTGTGCTCTCAGTCCTTCAGTATGTCTTGTTTGTCCTGTTGTTGCAATTCGGCAGCTGGCAGTTGTGGCAGCTGTGGCAACTGCACTAATCTTATCACCACCACCGCCACCAGCACCACCGCTCGGTAAACAAACTCATACAAGTACACAAAACGTACACACACACACACACGTACGCACATAAATAAACGTCGCATATTGTGTCTTATCAGCAGTAGAAGTTTACAGCAATTTGTCAGTCCTTGAGCCTAAGCATAACAGATGTAACTAAGTTTTGGATTTTACAAGGTTTATCTTAATTGAAATGTACTAGAATTTGATATGAGATTGTCTCTGTATCCCAAATAAATCTCAAAACTAAATACACTTAGAGAAAAACTTTCAGTTAATAGAAGTTTCAATTAAGAGCATAAAAAGCGAGCTTAAATTCTTATGAGGCTTGAAAATTTCCTTCGTCTAGTTTACGTTTTGGTTGCTTGGCTTCCTCCGTATTAGGTTTAACTACTGTTACTAATTGACTGGCCAGCGGTGTATGCTATATACAGTATCCAATGTTACACAATTACGCTTTAATTAGAAATAACTTGAGAGACCATAAGGGTAGAGACTGGACAAGATGTTGCAGCTTGGTTTATTTTTGTGGCTGCCATGTGGCGTTTGTGTGTTGCACATTGCAATGCATTGTATTAACACACACACACACACAACCTGAACACATGCTGAGATGCTCTCAAGCAGACAGGAAGATCACAAAACAATATGCACAATTGTTGTTGTTCATTTGCAATTGAAATCAGGAAGTCGTGTTGCACTTCGTGTAGGAGTTGGCGGTGGCAGCTGCAAGGCAAATAGCAAATAGCAAATGGCAAATTGCAGTCAATTCAGTTAGCACAATGCCAATTTGTAATTTTCGGGGCATATGTTTCAGTTAAGGCTGGGGGGGGAGAAATGCGAGAGAGTAGTGCTAATTAGCGCCGGGAGCTGAGTGTTTCAGCAAATTTAACAAGTATTTCAAATGCGTTGCATAAATTAAAGTTTTGGGTGGCATAAACGTTACGTCAGCAACAGTCGCTGCTGATTGTATGCGCATAAATTGAGTGCTGGCTAATTGACTGGACGCTCATTATTATGCTGCCTTGTTCTATGTACCATCTACTCATTGAATAGTTAAAAAAGGGTATAATAAAGCATACAAAATGCAAGCCACAGGCAAATTAAACTAACTTCTGTGTAGCAATTGTTAGATTAAAGAGCAGCAACACTCGAGTCGAGTTATAGTTGTAGGAAACTTATTTAAGAGGATATCTACTCATCGATAACTCTTGATGTGATTGTTGGTAGTTGGGCTATAAAAAGTTGTTAAAAGCGTAAATGTCATAGGACACATATGGGATATGTTGAACTCTTTATTGGACCATTTGCCAGTTCGGAAAGTGCCATAAAATGCGCATAAAATGTTAATTATCCACAAATACTCAAAGCGCTGCAGTTTTCCATTAAAACTGAAAATTAGCTGAATGTTAATGGCATTCAAGAGCTGTTTTTTCGTTGTTGAAACTTAACAGACACATAAATATTTTATGACATGGTTTTTAGTACAACTCCTAAATAAATATTTTTTATTTAAAGTTCTGCTCTTAATTTTTAAAATTTACTTTGCTCTCTATAAATAATTTTGGTTATCTTGCAACACATTGGTTAATATTGGTTTGGCTTAAATAGATTTGCATATTTTGTGGCCACGCCATAATTATTAGATTTTGTGAGAATTGTTGTCACAAATTTTCATTGCCTGGTTAAGCGCATGATTTATGTGAAAATAAAACCATTAAAAGAAAATTTATAGATAGTACTCTATAGCATATGTGAGGAATTTATATGACTACCATATGGGCTTTAAATAAACTTGATAATTTGTGAACATTTAAATCTCTTTATTATGTTACAAAAATGATGCATGAGGGTTGTGCTTGGACATCAATGGACAGTAATCTTCCAAAGGATCTTCTGGAGAAAGGTTTCTAAACCCATTTGGGGATATAAAACTTAGATTCCAATCTGATGAAGAGAACAAGGCGTTTTGCCATAAAATTAAGTGTCTTTCGGCTTATGGAAGCTATAAATATAAAGTAGACTAATTTTAATTTAGTTTTATGGCATATGAAATATTTGTATCATCATCCAAATGATAACTAAATCCGATCATGCCTAAAACAAGGACAAAATAAGATAAACCATTTTAACTTCGGCTTATACTTAACTCCCAATCGATTTAACATGTTATCTTAAAGTTGGCCTCTAATTTGCAGTAAATTTTTCATGCGATGAGTTTCCATTAAATATTTAAATAGTTCAGTTCGTATGCGTATTTTCTTAGTCAGCAAAACTTAATGTATTTACAGGATAGAGGACATAAGTATACTCGTATTTGTTGGATGCCCGGCAACTAAAACCCACTTAATACCAGCCCAAAAAGCATAGAAACCCCAGGCTTATATCTTGTTAGGATGTGGTTCCCAGCCTGCTGAAATCCATGGGGCTATCGTTTAGTTCAAAGAGCTATCAATGCTGAATCTGAGTGCGCTTTGGCTGGCAATCAACCGAAAGCAAAACTTAAAGCAATCAAAGCCAACAAAACAAAAACCCCAAAAGCCCCGAAGCTCCCAAGCTTCTCAACAAAAACGAATGGAGTGCAAAAAAGGAAAACAAAAAAACAAATCGAAAACCAAAACATGAAAAGAAACGAAACGAAAGGACAATGCAAAACTAAAGATACGGTTAAAGCGAAATAGTAGGTGCAAAAGAATTGTGTGTGTGCGTGTGTGTGTGTGTGTGTGTGTGTGTGTGTGTGTGTGTGTGTGGGAATAAAGGCGCATTATGATATACGAGGTATGGAGACGGTTATAGCGAGGGATTACACGTGGCACGCGAAAGAAATCTTGTTTTCAGGCCACTTGGGCACGCAATGGTGGCCATTCCGGAAACGATGCTGGCCAATGACAATACAAAATGGCGGCATGAGCAGCCCATAATGCTGCTTTACTGAACTCTATACAGCATACAGCAGTCTGCGAACTTTCTTCAACTTCAACTAAGTAAAGTTGAAATGATTTCGTTATAAAAGTTTCCCCTTTAACAAATGTGTTTACATAAAAACGTTTAGTTTTCTTACGTGCACGTACTCCAGAGGATTTGTGAACCGTTCTACTGATTCATTTCCGTTTCAACTAAAAGATAACTATTACCACTTGGATTTCAGCTGCTACGCGACTCCCTCTCGCAATCAAATTGCAATTAGCACACAGTTAATTAATTACATTTTACCCTTACATGTAGTTATTACAAGCAACAGACGTGCTATGGAACACGTGTAAAATCAACATGTTGCGCCCTGCAACGTCTGTTTGTATCAACACATAAACTACATACACTTGTGCATACATATGTAAGGGGCACACACATCGAGTTGCCTCCTTATCCCTTACCCAGTCGATGTCTTCATTTTCCCCTTCGCTTCAGCTAGTTGAGGTAACTGCCAGAGGTTTAAAGCGCAACTGAGAGTTACTCACACACAAACACACACACACATGCCTGCACAAATATTTCTTCAACAAGTTTGCAGCGTCTGATTTTTGAATTTCTCGACTTTTGTCTTGCTTCTGCGATACCGTTGCCTTTGCCTTTACCGTTCCTGTTCCTGCTCCCGTTACTGTTCCCGTTGTCTCTAGTGTCGCCTGGTGTTCACGTTTAGCGCTCTTCTCAAACCCAAAATATTGTAACAAAACAAACAAACAATATATAAAAAGAACACACACATGCAAGCCAATACAGCAACTTAAACACACACACACACACTCGCATACAAGCACAAACATCTCTACGCACCCACTTAGCGCGCCTCCGAATTCGTTTCCCTCATCTCGCTCTTCGTCTTTGCGATGTGACAGGCGGTTCGCGTGCTTTTTTGTGTTTGTCAAAATAAAACTTTTATAAGGCAAAAGCAATGGCAAAGGCAAATGCGGCTCTCTCTTACGCTCCATGCTGCTCTCTTTGGTTCGCGCACTCTCTATTACGCATACACTGCGAGCAAAAACTGGGCAAATTATATGGCAGCAGGTGGAACTTTAGGTACTCGCACAGTGCTATGAATGTAATTAAAATGTAGGTATTTATTTTTCTTATTCATATTATATTATTATAATTTATATTTAATAATTGCTGTGGACTACATATCAAATTAAGGTATCAGTATGGACACAATCGCAATCTAAAACTAAATTTTCGTTGTGTAATAAAAAACTAAAGGTTAACTGTGCTATGTATATGATATATTATATATAACTCAAAATCTAAAAGTTTAGGTCGAAAATATACAAATAGATCGGATATATACAAAAACTTAACTTGCGGGAATATATTTCTAATAAAGAATAAAAAAGATAAAGAATCGCTTTGCATAATTTTTCAGTCATTGATTTTGCAGACTCGTGCCACTGTGCGCTATGCGAAGTACCGTTATTACGTATAAGCAGCGTGAGAGAGTAGGAAATATAAAAAGAGCGAGAAAGAGCGCACATGCTAGGAATTGCTCTCTTTGCCGCAGCTTTTTTTAACCGACTTGCCTGGCCACATTTTCCAGGGGATATTTCATCTGTTTGCCAATCTCGAGCAACATTCAGTTTCATCTGAAACGTTTGGCGCAGCGGTCGATAAACAGCAGAAATTGCAGGAGAAAAAAACACAATATTGAATCAGTTAGCACGCTAGCAAAAGCAGCGTGAAACGCGTGTCTGGGTACTTAGCTGTAAATAAATATACAAAAAGACAAAAAAAAATTCATAAATTCTGTGACTATATGCCTATAATTTTTGCCTAAATTTATGCACTGTGATTAATTAAATAACTCTTAAATATTGAAGAATTGGTCATTTTGCGGAAGTCAATTTGCCGTCGCTGTTTGTTCAAAGTGGGAAACCCAAGCTAAGTGTAAGATTCAAGTAGAGAAACATTTGCCAGGTCGTTGAGTAGCGGCTTCGGCTACGGCTTAAAGCTGGGTGAATACCGTAAAATGACACGTGTCCGACGTATTGTGGTAAGTTGATGGTCAAGCTTGTAGCTCTTTCAGCTACTTTTAATGGCCTTTAAATTGCCTCAAGAAACACCTGCCTACACATCGAATAAAATACAAACACTTCAAGTACATACACACACAAATACATAAGCACTTAATCCGCTAAAAGCGACCTACTACAAGACCTGCACGTTCTGTTTCACATATATATATTTTAGCCTTATATCCTGTGCTCCTACCAAAAAGACTAACTGAATTTCACATTCTAACGCGTTTGCATGTTAACCTCACTCGAGTCTGCAAAATTCTAGTGCTAATTTTATATTTATATCACTTCCCATTGAATTTGTTCCCTTTGAACTTAACGCCCACTGATGTTTAAGCCATGGCCATGATAATACCGTATTACCAATATGGCATGTGTATAAATTGAATACGTTATAAGAATATTAAAGTTAGCTCGAGCTTTGCATATGATAGGATCGAAAATATTCGTCCAGCTTGGCCACGCGGAAGCGCTAAAGTTTACCTTTAACTGGGCCACGTTAAGAAGGGCTTGAGTGCAAGTTGGCCAGTTGATGGTCCCGGAAGGGCGAGAATGTTTGACACAGTGTTCGCTGGAATCCGCAAAGTTATATCCTTAGTTAAGCCAATTAGCGTTCCTTCGCCTTTCAGCTTGCTGAGGAACTTTTCTTGCCCGAGGAACAACAGGATCAGCCAGATTAGGTCTGTTTCAGAGTATTGAAACGCATCTAACATATATTTTATATATTCTAAGATTAAACTACAAACTTGAAATACGAAACACTCGTTTCTGCTATAAAAGGAGCAGGGTGTTCAGGTCTTTACACTTGGTCACCTTCTGTGGCATAATGCGCGTTCTTTTTTTACGATTATTGCTTATAAAAAGCAACGTTCACGTGACGTATACGCAATGCTAGGCAATGCTTTGCTTGTGTGCTCGTAACTTACATATTTACCACTCCAAATTGTTGAGGTTAAATTTAAACCCACAAAGTCAGGCAGCCTCAGACACACAGTCACACACACAGACAGACAGACAGACCGACGGGTTGAGGGACTGACAAAGGCATTGTGCACATATTTTGGCCTATCCAAGTCTGAGTTTTCCATTGACTGAATCGCCACTTGGCTGTAGGCTAAGCGTCGCATAGATGAAGCCAAGTTTTCCATTTTCCATTTTCTTTTTTTTTATATTTCGGAATCAGCGAAATTCTCTGCCAATTTTTTTCGGCTAAAAATTCGCATAAAAAATTCGTGAAAAAGCGCAGCCTTTATCTAAGGTTTGCAACTGGCCAACAGCATGAAACTGGGCGCAAAAAAGGAGGTTGAAAGAAAAAAAGGATAAAAATGCATTTTGGTAAACTGCCGGCAAATATTTGGTCCATCAGCTTTTGTGGAATTTTTTACAGGCTTACAGTTGAGTCGGGTGTGAGCAAAGGTATGAAAAATTCATGAAAATTGAGGCGCAACAAAAAAGATGAATGAAAACACCAGAAACAAGCCACATAAGCGATTGAGCGCCTGGCCTATGAAGGTAGCTTTCAATAAAGCGCTAAAATATCAAGCATACGCCACGTTGAGCATAGAAAATAGACCCGTAAAAGCTGTCAGAGCTGAATGCACTAACTAAATTTACATTCAGAAGGTTAACTTTCATCAAAAACTGCAACTAAGCATGGAAATTATATTGTTTCTATGAAATTTTAGGAAGTGCAGTTAAAGTATATGAAAATTTGTAGCATTACGAGGTAAAAATGTCTAAATTTTGACAAGGATAAGAAGATCAGAGATAGAACATGGCTAAATCGATTTAGTTGTTAAGGAAATGCCTCCTTCTATCTTGAATAATGGTTTCCAGGTGGAATGTCCTTTTGTATTCCACATGGAAATCGTTTCTTTTCTGCAAAGGTCATGAACTTGTATGAATAAACTTTTGTCATAGTCTTCTAATGTTCCTAATGGTCAACCGGCCTGGCACATTACTCATACGCCAAGTTGCCTGGTGACACATTAACCTGTTGGCCTGCTGCTGCTGCTGGATGTCCTGGCATTTGGACTGCCACAGACTCAAATCAGAAGTGCTGCTACTGTTGCTGCTGGTATTCGTCCTTAGTTAAGGGGCGTGGCCTTGTAACAGACGCGGCACGTTTATCACAACAAGGCAATAAATTTCATTTTCTTGTTGGCGCTGAAGTACAACAAAGAGAATAACAAAAATTTGTTGTACCTCTTCAGTTCGGTTCCGTTTTTCTTGGAGTAGGAAGTGTTGCGGTCTTCTGCTGTCAGTTCACCATAATTCAACGTTCAATTGGCATGGCAAAAGTGAACACTGTTAAGTATAGTCCTGCCCCCCCAGCCCCAACTCCTGCTCCAGATCAACTGCCACTCTACTTGTTAAAGTATGCTCAGCATGATTTTTCCGGGTTTTCCTTCTGGCAAACAACTTAAACAAACATTTCATTTAAACATTTTGATTGATGGCATAAGCTTGACATTTTTTGTGGCCAGGGTGTCGGGGCATACAGTTTGTTCTCCTTTAATTAAAGTGCGGTGTTGCCCCTTGCCCTTAGATCCTGGCTCCTGGCTCGTTGCGTGTGGTGGGAGCTGAGCACGTTGCGTGGGAATGGGCATCGGCATGGGCATCCGTCTGTTCATCAAGCTGTGCCTAAGCTTAATCAGTGCTCAGCTCTGAGCTGCTGCGGTTGCTGTGCTCTGTACGATGGGAACGCCTTTGGGGCATAGGAAACAATACAAAAAAGATATCCGAATGGTGAGAAGTTTGTTCTTGGTTGCTTTTGGGGCTTTTCCTGATTATTGTTTGGATTAAACTATGCTCGTCACATCCAATCATTAGCAAAAGTTCTACTGAGGTCCTTGGCTAAAATTATGAAATATTTGCGACCGCTTGAGTAGTTTCTTGATAAATGAAATGCCACGAAAGTATTATGTTCTGATTAACAATGTGACTACACAAACGCTTCACATGTGGCTTGGGATTGAGTTTTTGTAAGAGATTTCACTGAAAATAAAGCTCATTATTCATCATCTGCAGAAAGAGAAAGTTTGAAATTGTTGAAAACAAACTTTAGAGCTTTCATTAATCCTCAACGTCAATCCACGACGAAGACTTATATATTCAAAAAAGTCAATAAAGACTATTCTTACCATATAGCAATCCTTTTAATAACTCTTCAAGAACTTTCCTGTCGTTTTCATAAGTAAAAACTTTTACTGCTAAATAATCTCTTAAATTTTTCAATTTGAGCGAGAGCATTTCTGACCCCTAATACTGCTCATACTCAATGCTAAACTATCGCAATAAATTGTGAAGCTTCGTGCTAAAGCCACTTGCCATAATCTCGGGTCATTAAGTATACGCTCTGTCATCCAAGTAAATTTAATAGCTGAGATTATGCACTAAAATGATCCATTTCCGGTGGCCACTAAACCAAATCTAACCTTAAAGAATCAGTTTAAAATGTGTGTGTGCGTGTGTGTTTGGCAGCCAATGTCCAATGTTCATTGTGGAGTCGATGGCAGCCACAGACCATTAGGCAGGTGCCAGGTATTCGCGGCCAGCGTTGTTGTCACTGTTGTTGTTTTTGGGGTTTCCTTTCTGTTACTGTTGTTGTTGTTGTTGTTGTTGTTAGCTGCTGCTGCTGTCGTTATAAAATTGAAGTGCTAAAGCCAGCAGGGTATCAACGCCACAGAATAACAGCGGCAACAACTGCAACAACAACAGCACGAAACGCCTTGTTTGAGTTTGTTCTCAGCGACAGACAACAACAACAGCACAAAACCTGCCAAAGAGCTGACTACAATAAAATGGCAAGAGATTGCCGGGTCAAGGGGAGGGGCACAGGGGGTCGCTCATTGCCAGACCAAATTGCTTTTTGCCTGACTATGAGGCAGAGCCGTGGTTAGCAGCAGGTGACCAGCGGCGGCGGCGGCGGCCGCTGCGAACTCAACGCAAAATCAAGAAACAACAGCGAGAATAGCCGAACTTTAGATACACTTGCCGAAAAAACTATTCAAATAGATGATATCTACACGAACTTTTCTCGAACTTTTTCGAAAAGGATAAAGTTTTTTGTTTTGATAGAAAGTCCGTTGGGACTATAAACTATAAACTATGCCCGTATATAGAGAGCCTTTCAACTTGTAATCGGTATTTAAAACGAAAAACTTAACCCATAACCCATGCTTGGCATTTGCTTAAAGTACATAAATGTTAAACGAACGCAGGACTCCTTTTTTTCGTCCTTTTAAGCAGCACATAAATATTTAATGTTAGTAATTCGCTTGGACCCGCTGCAAGTGTATTGAAAATACAAAAAATATATTTCATTTTTGGTCGGTCGCTAACCGCACATGCTCTATTTGCATTGGGCGTTTCAATTAAGCTAAACAAATGTACACACACACACATATACACACACCTGTGTGTGTTTGTCGTGCCTTATTTTTCTATTCACTTCGACAAATGCTTGTTCATTTGGTTTACACTTCATTTAATTTCGTTTTAAATTGTCTGTGCGCCTTTTGCTTATGCTACAGTTTTTTTCTCTCTTCATTTTTTATGGCACTGCCAATTACGCCACCAAGTTGCTTTATTATACAACTGAGGGGGGGTAACCCCCAGCCACTCGACCCAAATCCACTAAAAAAACCTTCTCACACAACAAATTTTCCTCCATGTCTCAAATGGCTGTCATTCGAATTTTCTTCTGCTGTTGTTAGGCAGCTTGTCGACGACGCGTCGTCAAAGTCTGGAAGCTGCTTTATTAAACCATAGCAGGCGCAATCGCATAAATGAGCGCACTTATACACACCACACACACACGCACACACACAGGCATACACATAAGCACAACACTGAGAATCTCTATAGAATTACCTATGGGGCACGTGCAACATTTGTATTTAAATTTGAATGACTTTGCTTTTCCTCAACACACACACACACACACAGAGACATTAGACGTGCCTCAAACGGACGCAGAAAATTCTTAACTAGGCCTAAACTGGCGCATGAAAAACCTAATAAAATTTGTTACCAAATGAATTTGATCAACTTTTGGTTCTCTCGCATTTATTTTCCTATAACTTTTTCTAACTAACAATTCCATCTTGTTATAAAACTTATATCTTGTTATAAGCTGGCTTTTGTATAGCAGAAAGAGAAAGTTCCACGAATTGTGGCCAGAAAGAAAGTCTCTGTTTGGCTTATTTAAAATTGAAGTGTTTTCTGTGTTGGCAGCTACACACAAATAATCCTCTCGAGCGTCACATCTTTATGGAGCTCGCTGTAAGCTGCTTGTTTAAAGCCATCTCGAATTTATAGGCTATTTCCCAAAAATAATGTTGGCAAACGCTGCTGACTTCAACAAACCAGGGATAGAAGCTATATACAGGGCTGCGTTCTAACCAATTAGTTATAAATTTTCGAAATTTCGAAGAAAATAAAAAAAAACTTATCAAATTTTACACGCAATAAAATGTAGCTTAGAATTGCTTCGTTGCGATTTGTTGTCAGCAGTTAGTAAGCAAAGCAGGTTTCCAACTGATTTTGAAACGTTTTTTCTATCTATAACTTTAACTGCAACGTTATTAAGTTTGTAACTTTCGATATTTCAAAGGATTTCTTGCGAACCAACTTCAAGTTGAAAGCGTAAAAATGCCATTTTTTAGTTTGAGTTGGAGGCAGCTCTGAGTATCTTGTCTTACCCTAATTGCAGGTATTATTTTGAATTGCCCCAACGCAATCACTTATATATATATATAGTATATATATTCTCAATGCCACGTCCGCCCACTTATACAACGGCAGCATTTTTTAACGAAATGGGTTCACATCAAACTATATAACACGTTCATATTTCTTACAGTTCGTTACACATTTAATATTAAAGCAAATTACATTGTGTGTCTGTGTGTGTGTGTGGTTGTGTGGGTGTGTGTGTGGAGGGACCTTGTGTCTGTAGGGGCTGCGTATGTGTGTGTGTGTGAGAATGTGCAGCCAGGTAGTTGGTCTAAGGCCCTTTTTTTCAACACATTCCTTAGACGTTGCGGATGCTAAATGATATGCAAATAAAAACGTGGCTACCCCTGAGAAAGTACGTGAGAGCCCTGAAAGAGTCTCTCCCTCTCTCTTTCTATATATGATTGTATGTGTGTAGATTTGTATGGAATTGTGAACCTTTTTAAATTCAAATTTAAATTGTTTGCTTCATTTAAGCGCCGTAAATGTATTGCATACCCTGGCATATGTGTGCTACGGCCCAGTCGAGAACTTTTTGGCTTAATTAACATAATTATGACCAGCGCCAGAGGCAAGAAAAATTCAAGTTTGCTTAAATGATTGACTTGAAGATACCCTGTGTACTTGCTTAAACCTCAACTGCATAAAAAAACATAAAAAAATATATATATAAAATATAAAGTCGAAAAGTATTCGTTGTGTCTTTGCTAAAGTGATTCTAGTTTACCTGGCTTTAATGACTGTGGAGTATATTATGAATTCCATTTGATTTTAGCCGCCGCATAAAGTTTGGCGTACCTTTTGGCATGCAAAGTTTTTGGCCTGGCTGCAAACTTCGTGCAAATTGCAGTCACTGTGGGGGAAAGCGAGAATCTCGCAGCGCTGTGAAACGTGGCAGGGATTTGTTTGACGCTAGCAGCTATTTATCTTAAGCGTGCTAGCGCCTCAAAGTATGCAGTATAAGTAGTGCAGCAGCAGCAGCAGCAGCTGCCATACACAAACACACCCACACGCACACACACACATACTGCTGCACTTCTGTTAGAGTGCACTTTCCACTTTCATTTGGCACTCGCTTGTTGACTACAGTTCCCCCTTAGCATCTAGACTGCCAGCTGCTACGCGTCGTTCCACTTTCATTATTTGCGTTTAACACACGTAAGTCTCACATTACACCCACGCACACCCACACACCCACACACACACACACATAACTTATACGAGTACGCACAAAGCAGCACTTTCATTGTCATTTCCGCTTAAGCGTATGTGATGCATTTTCTCGCTGACTCATGTCCATGCCCTAAAAATTCCATTTCAGCAGCAATTTTAACAAGTTATACTCTATGCCTCGGGCCATAATGCAACTGTCATGCAGTTGACAGTTGCACTGACAATCCATAAACTGTGGCATTTGAAAACAGACACATTTGCAATAGTTTCTACTCACAAGAAATTATATTTAGAAAAAGCTTTTACAGTGCATTTAATTGTATTTGCAATTATACATAGAATATCAGATGATAAAATAAACTCAGACATGTGAAAATTCAATGATAAATCAGATAAGTGCTCGATTTGAAATTCTGCTTAATTAAGAGTGACATGTGCTCTGTTAACGCGCTCTCTTAATAAACTGTTAATGCTGTAGATCTGTTAAAGTGAGTCTCTTTAGTTAACAGCTTAAGCTGTTCTCCCTTAAGATTGATACGCGCTCTGCTTATGCTCTGCTTAAACGCTGCTAAGGATCTGCTCAAGCTCTGTTAATGCTCCACAAACAGATCTGCTAAAGCTCTAAGTGCGTTTCTTATCTTAGCAGCTTAGTAGAATGGTACGAATCTTTAATATTATCTGCTTCCTTAAGAGTGATACGAGCTTTGCTAACTCTCTGCTAATACTCAAGACACTGACCTGTTAAGCTCCTTCTGCATCTGTTTAGTAAGCAGCTTAGTAACAATGTTAGCTTAAAGTTCTGCTCTGTTTAAAGTGATATGCGCTCTGTTATTGATCTGCTAAAGCTCTGTTAATGTTGCAGATACTGATCTGTTAAAGGTCTAAACATGCACAGCTGTGTTTCTTTACTTAGCAGGATATTAGAATGCTAAGATTTTTCCACAACAGTAACTTAACATAGCAATGAGTTGGTTAACATAGCATTTGTTGTAGTGCAAATGATGACACAGCTCTGCTAAGTAGATTTTTTATGGGAAAATTTATATATTAATAGTTAAGACATTCATATATTTATTTTCTTTATCTGTTTTTTAATGTACGCTTGAGTTTTTTTATGTTAGCAGCCTTGAGTTAAGAGCACTAAAATAACTTAACATGAAAGTTAGGAGCTTCTTAATACTTTATGACTTCTGTTATGTCATTATTTTTTATGGGGAAACTAAATATTTAATACTTTTAAAGAGTAACAGATAGACTTTTGTTTTATTTTCCATTAATCGCACTCAGTACGAGTATTTTGAGTAAATATTCATGTTAACATATGCTTCAGTTGGCAATGTCCAGCAAATTGTTGGATGCCACTTAAAGTGAAGCAGCCATTTGAACGTTATTTTTTGTGCCCTTGTTTCTATTGTCGTTTATTCTTTGTGCCCTGCAGCTTTTTGGGTGCTTGGCACCCAACTGCCGGTTACAGCAGCCAAACCCCAGAGGAACCCTATGACCAGTGATAGTGCTGTCCAGTGGCGGCCCAGTGCCAAAACTTATGCATCAAGTTGGTTCTTTTTGTTCTTTTTTTGCCATTTTGTTTTTTGTGTATTTGTATTTGACACTTGCTTTTGTTTCTGGCATCCAGTTTTTGTCATGTTTGTTGATTGTAAAAGTTGCTGAAGCGCTTTTTAACAATTTTCGTGACACTTTTGTTGTCCGACTACAACTGGTTGCAGTTGTTGTCATTGTTGCCATTGCCATTGCCTTTGGCAAGACTGAAGTGACATGAACACAGGTCCGTCTGTACGTACTGACCTTTCACGACACGATTATAAGCTATACGTCATACGAGTAGTTCCACACACACACACACACTCACATCCAATTTAACATGTTTCGTTCAATTTGTGAAACACAAATGCAATTTGATGGCAATTTAACTGTCACCGCATATGAAATTATGTGCGTTGATTCATAATTCAAGAGGCCGCACATGATCAATAAAATGCCAATGAATGCCTCTCGATTGATTGCAAATTATGTATAATGACAGTTCCATGCGGTTGCATTGCGGCACACCCGCTGATACCTTAACCGACCACAGATAAATTGCATGTGGCATGTGGCGCACGGCCATACAAGTATTTCCATGTATATTCATGTCTTTTCAACTTGGCCAAAAGCTGTTTCTGCTTGTCATGCAATGAGAATTCTTCACATTCTACCTCGTATTCAAGGGCTGAGCCAAAGGCGAACAATACACTGGCAAGTATTTTGGGTCTGGATAAATTCTAAACAACTGCAAAGGACATCATTAAGGACAGACTAGGCTAGGGTATATTAGCTGCAAGTTTTATAAACTATATCTAAAGTATCCTAAGAGATGAGTTGTCAAATCTTTGACATGCCTTTTGATTGAACTGTTTCATAGAATATCTTTTCTTAAGAGTCACAACTTCTTTTACTTATAAAGTACTTCTTAGGGTATCTTTTAGTCAGTCACTTGTTCAGTTCTGTTGCCTGCTGCGCTGTCGTTTGCTGCCGTTGCCAATTGCAATTGGATTGTTGAGCGAAATGACTTTTTGTGGCTTGTTTTGTGGCTGCTCTAAATGGGTATTGGTATATATTTACTTAAGAGCTAATTTGGAATGGCAATGAAAGCACATATAATGCTGCTGAAAGTAGACACACAGTCAGTTTCCCATTCGATCGATCGTATGATTGAATTAGTTCTCGAACTTTTCTTTCATATTAACCAATCGCTTTTGAATTGCTTTTTTCCGGCTATTTTCTGTCAATTACATTCCTGAGCAACGCATCAAATCGTAAATATTCCACACACGTGTCTGTCTTATTTAATGCCTAAAAAGATTTATAAGCTGATATATTTATGGTTATTGTTTTGAAGTTCTTACAAGAGAAAAATTAAAAAATATGTACAAAGTTCCTTACTAAACGCTCTCACTGAGCTTTTATCTGAATTCCTTGTAGTTATAAATATATCAATTGAAATGCGTCTCAGATATATATATATATATGGTATTTATCCAATATATTGATCTATTATTATTTACCTTATGTGGGCGCCATATGTGGTTCTATAATTGCGGCATTGAATTATGTTTTTTTTTTTCAATTGGATTGAATTTTTGTTTATGTTACTTAGCGATGGTTTCTTTTGGCCCTGTTTTACGGGTCGTGTTGTACAATTATCCCATAATTTTCGCATGTATTTTAATTAATTAGCTGCCCGTTGCGTCGATTAAATAATTAATGAGCTTGCATTAAAACGCTTTAAACACATTATTTAGTCCGAAGCCAGACAGAAGCGCCCAACTTGATACCAAAACAATAATCAACTCTCATTCCCAATCGGCTACATTTAATGGACGCCAATCAGGCGAATCGGGGAACATGAACATTAACTATAAAGATAATGCCAAAGCACAGAAATGATTTCAATAATAATTTTCGCTAGGAGAACGCGTTGCATGCCCCGCGTACTACATGTGGCACCCCCATTTGTCACGATTTGTTTGTTGGCTTATTGTAAAATATAGCGTATACGCTACGTTGTACATTAAAAGCTTTTTGCCAGCAAACCAAATTTTCGTTTTATTTATAGTTAATTTTCTTTTTTGTTTTTCCCTCGTTTGCATGGATAATTCTCTGAGTTGTTTTTGTCATTGTTTTTGCCGTGTTTCTTGTCAGAGCAGCCTTTTTCTGACTGTTGTCAAGTATTGCCTGACAGGGCAGACCTTTTACCCTGTTTATGCTTAATTTATGTACGAACATATATCATTTGCTTTTCTGCTTTTATTATGAGCTGGTTAAAGGCATATGTGAGGCTATTTTACCTAAAATCTTTGTCAAAAGTTGGTTGAAGCAAAGAAATGTGAGGAAAAGGTTATGGCAAAGGTTAACCAGAGGATTTTAGTTAGGAACTTGACTAAAAACAGTTTTTAGAAGAAGAAATCTGTGGAAATTTATGTGGCAGAGATTGATCAGAGAATTTTATTTAAGAACTTCAATTAAAAATATTTATAGCAAAGAAATCTGAGGAAATATCTATGGCAAAGGTTAATCAGAGGATTTTAGTTAAGAGCTGCACTAAAAACTGTTTAGAGCAAAGAAATCTGAGGAAATATATTTGACAAAGGTTAACCAGAGTATTTTACTTTAAAACTTCACTGAAAACTGAGCAAATTTATATGCTAAACTGGAACAAAGGCTGTCAAGCTGCCTCGTTAAAACAAACTGCAATTTTTGTATAGGTAAAACTCAATGAAGCGTTTATAATAGACCTTCAGACTTGTGGTCAATGCTGGCAGTTCAGCAGCACTTAAAAATAGACCTGTAATCAACAACAGCTACAGAAAGTAATTTACCTTTTGGTTTTGAAAAGATTTTCCCATTTTACAGCAGCATCGTCGAGCGGTCGAGCTGCACTTTTGTTTATTGATCTTCTCATCAGAATTTTCGTTTGCCTTTTTGTTATTTAAACATATTCTGTTTATTGTTTTAGAATATTTGTACAATTTTCGTGTCGATTTTTACATTGCTCAGTGGCTGTTGTTTATTTTGTTTAGCCTGCAATTTTCCATAGCAGTTTTGGACTTGACTTTTACAAGGTGAAGAATGTTTTTCAGCGAAAATTTGTGCGCATCATAAATTTTTGGAATATAATAAGCAAAAAAAAAGGAAAACGTATAAAAAGGCGGCGACAAAATGATGTGAACTTGTCTTCCTCGTTTTTGGCGTCTTTATTGGTTCATTTACTTTGACTGACTTTGACTGTAATTTGGCTTTTAATGTGCCGAAGAAGGCGAAACTCTGCCTTTGGCCCAGTTAACTAGGACTACGAATCTAGCTACAGTCGCTACCAGAAATAGAAATAGACCCACTTTTGACTGCCATCTCGTCTGGGCAAACATGTCAAGCATTTTGTTTGCTTCAATGGCGCTGGGCGCCGTTGTTTATGGCTCACAGGACGACAACGTCGCCGCCCAGTACTCAATGTCTTTGGCCATAAAACGGCGTCAGAAATAAGCCAGCCGATGGGGTATCAGCCAGGAGATGCGCTGAAACAGTTCACAATTCATAAAATAGCTAAACAAATGCTGCCTATCAATTATGAATGTTATTCGGTAAACGAATATATGAGTACATCATAAACATAGTTCATTAAAAATGAATTAATAAACAAATATGAAAAGTATAACAAAACATTTCATATTTGTTTACGCACATCGATTTTGCATTGTGCGATTAAAGAGAATTTTTTAATTGTTTTCTTAAACGAGAAGTAAACTTTCGAATATGAAAAGCTTATAGAAAATCTATCTAAATTATCAATGAATTACTTTGAAATGAATATTCAAAAGCTTCTTTTATAGACTTGAGTTTTGGCTAAGGAAATATAGCTTGAATATAGCTAAAACTGGCAGCTCCTTTATAGGAAAGGACGAGCAGCTTGGCAAATCGAAAAATGTTTAAAAGTTTCTTCTATAGACTTGAGTTTTCACTTAGGAAATTTAGCTTGAATATAGCTAAAACTGGCAACTGCTTTGTCGTAAAGGACGAGCAGCTTGGCAAATCGAAAAGTGTTCTAAAGCTTCTTCTATAGACTTGGGTTTTCACTAAGGAAATTTAGCTTGAATATAGCTAAAACTGGCAGCTCCTTTGTAGGAAAGGACGAGCAGCTTGGCAAATCGAATGCCGGTAGCAATGAAGAGCTAAATTTGGCATTTGCTGCCTAACTTGCGCGCAGGATACAAGTAAATGGAAACCTCACCCAAGAACTTGGTTATTCAACCGAGGAGCCACAGACTCAGCTCCTCCAGCGACAATTTATTTGGCTGCTGTTGTTGTTGTTTATGTTGCCAGTTGGCAGTTGCCAGTTGGCAGTCAGCGGATGCTTTAAGCTGCTTGCTGCGAGCCACGCATTTATTATTTTTCTTAATTAAATCTTAATACTGCTTTTTTATATCAGACCTCTCTCTCTCTCTCTCTGTGTGTGTATGAAGGCCGCTTACAGCGAGCCTGGACGGGGTAAGGGTAAGGGTAACGGTTATAAGCCGGATGCGATTAACCGACAATTTATACAAACTGCAGCTGCAACCACAGGATGCATGCAACGAGGATATACAATAATAAAATTGCAAGCCTAACGACAGGCTGTTAAGGCCATGCCCCCAGAGCTTCACAGCCTTCGTTTGCAACATTGAAACTCGTTTAAGCTCAACCCCAGAACGCCACTAATTAAGCCTAATGGCGCATGAAACATGCATTAAAACTAATGTGTAGTCCTTGCAATCCCCTCTGGCACCACCTCCCCTCCCTCCCCTTCTGTTAATGGTCTCTGCCTAATTTTATACCATAACAATACATATTTACTATAAGAGTAGTCGCAGTGCCACAGCGAAAACAACATTTGCGTTTTATTGCGAAGAGCTCATGAGGCTGCTATTTATATAGATTTCAATCTAGATACGAGTCGGACAAATGAAACTAGATATACCAACACTTTAAGGGTTAAAACAGGCCTTGAATATTATACAAATTATGTTCTCTTCCTGTCAGGACTTACTATAAAAATGAAGTTCTCTTCTGGTCAGAGCTAAATCAGTTCTTAAATTCCATAGAAACAGAAGTTCTCTCATAAATCTATCAATATTATTTATTGATAATGAGTCGTATAATTAGTTTTAATTATCGGTGTCATATTTTTATTACTGTGAATTAAGTTCAATTAAAAATTAATATCATTTCTGATGAACGACAGTTCGTCCTCAACAAGAACTCAATTTCCAGTGAATTTATTATAGATTCTATGCCATTAAATCGATTGTTTCGCTGCGTTTCCATGACTCGCAAGTGCACACAGCACAAGGATAATTGGCATGTACAGCAACAACATGGTGCCGCCACGCATTGAGTCCAGTTGCAACCACATGACGAACGTAAGATTGAGGCAGCTTAGCAGAGAGCAGAGCCAACCGGCCACTAATGAAACATTATGGCTGTCATCGTGACCCGGCCACGCCGCACAAATCCACTAAAAACGTTTAGGGCTTACGTGCAACAGCGCTGGATACATAAGTGGCACGTTCTGATGCCGCACTAGCTGTGGCAGTGGCACTGCCAGCAGCGGCCACAAAAGTGTCCTGGCAAATTGCTGGCTGCAACACGTTTTGTGGGCACTGACTGCAATTGATTTTTGCACTTCATGTGCTCTTTTCCGGCATTTTAAGCGCCGCTCAAAAGTAGGCAATAGTTTTTGTCCCTATGTGTGTGTGAGTGTGTGTGTGTGCTAAACAATTCGCATTTCATATGCTTTGCCGCTTCATTGAAGCAATAAATTTAAATTTCTGAAACGATATGAAAACAGTTGACAATGATATATGCGTAGAGCTTAAGAGCCTTCGTCTGCCAAGCGGAAGCAGCTTACGCACGGTTGCATTACGCCCGGAAGTCAGCCACAGCAGAAAGAGATGGCACTGACAGAGAGAGAGTGAGAGAACATTCGAACGAATGTCAACATGTTGATAACAAAATACAAGCGCACACTTTCCACAAAATGTTTTGTTTAGTGTACACAATGCTGCAATGAAAACTTTTCTTTCTCATCTTTTTTTTATTTCCCGGCCAACAAGGGAGAATATATTTGCAGTCAGCTATAATGACAACTGAATGCTCTATAGTAGAAGGTAAAACTGTTTATCTTTAGCATAAAGCTTAATTTATTTTAATGTTCCAACTGAATGTTGACTAAAGGTAAACAAGTTCGCAGCACCTTTCAGACAGGTTGGGAAGTCTGAAGAATATTTTGTTCGTTGATGAACTGAAAAGGAAATTGAGATTCGACCACAAGTTGGTAGCCAGTTTTAACCTGGCTTTTAGCAACTGACCCTAATGTGGTATATTAAAAATTGACAAAGGCTTTCACAGCATTTTTGTAACCCTTTTCATTCGGAGGGCAGCCAAAACATATTTCATTCTTGTAAAATATTTAGCTCTTCTATTTTTCACGGGTCTTGGCATTTTGAGAGGGGAGCGCGTGTGTGTGTGTGTGTGTGTTGTTTCACATGGTCAACAGTCAGTTAGTCAGCGAGTCAGCGAGTCCTTGCGTCAACAAATATGGAATGCATTTTATGTTTTTCATTGTTTTGCTGACCGCTCCGAAAACTTTTTCAATGTGCAAAATAACATTGCCTTTTAAAAAATGATAATCATTTTTATGAAAACAATAAAAGCTGCGCTTCGCTTCACAGAAACAATAAAAATATATACGTATAAAAAAATAACAAACTTGTGGCAACAATTTGGCTACGTACAAATTAATGAAATTTATGTAGCTGCGGTTTTTCATATCAAACATTTCCATTTCCCATTTTCCATTTTCCATTGTTTTGCGTGGGCGCCGCTGGCGGGTAATGAAAATTCTGGTATTTTTTTAATTTATAGCTGAAGGTTTATACAGGGTCCCAGAATGGCACTGGAAGTCAGAGAGTGTATGCCACGCTTGGCCAACAACAGGAAGACCAGGAAAATAAAGGCAAAACTTTTGCATTGTCATAATGCTGTTAAGACTCCTTCACACACACACAGTGAACGCTGCCTAGCATGACCAGAGGGAAAATAGCAAGAGCTTTTCTTGTTGCTTGTCCGTGGCAAAGGGAAATGACAATCAAAAAATTGCAAATTTAAAGCGTCCTTTTGTAAGTGACACAGGAAAGGTCCTTCAAAGGAATACGCTAGCTCTTAAATGTGCATGTCACCATAAGCTAAGCTCTATTGTAGTCCTTGTAGAAAGAGATCCTTGCGTAGTGGAATTTTCCAATTTTATTTAATTTCTCGACTTTTTTCTAATTAATTCTTAATATCTTTCCATCAAACTTAACTAACTTCTTGCCTTGTTACCCTCTATCATAGTTCTAGTTAGACAAATTTTGCTACTTTTTCTTACTATTTTTTCTCTCCAGTTTTCCTTTTCCTTTTGAATTTTCTCGCTTTCACTTACAATTATGACCATTAGCTGCATTTACTTATGCTGTAAAGGTGGCCATGCAAAAAGTTCTCATAACTTAAATTGAAAATGTAATGCTATTAACACTACACATCTCTCTCACACACACACACACACACACACACAGACTAACTTCCTTTTTGTCCAATTTGCATATTATAAAAGCGCTAGTTGTATTATTCAACTCTATCGCATGCAACATTTTGCATACCAAATAGTTTAGTTTTTAAGCTCAACAGCATGTCGGACACATAAAAACAACAAAGAGAAGCCAAAGAAGAGAGGAGAGAGACGAAGAGAAGACTAAGAAAAGCGTGAAAGCAATGCATGTAATTAGAAAGAAAAAGCATTGCCTACTTTTTGGGGCTGTGTGTCCTTTGTTTATGCAAATATTAGACATTAGACAACTTAACCTACATACACACACAAGTGCGCAAACATAAAGCATATTACATAAGCATAAGCACTAACACACACACACACACACACAAGCACACGCACACACACAGATAAAGTCACGCATAATGCGCTCAAAAAGCAACACAAGTCGCACACGCAAACATGATAATTGGCACAAACAACACGCTGTGAATTGCAGCTGCAACACTAAACAACAACAACAACAACAATAACAACAACACTAAACAACAACAAGCGCTAAAAGAAATGTTTTCTTTGTTTTAAATGTGTTTTCTCCATTCTCTTTCAATTTAGCGCTCGACCTAAAAGTACGAGTATGCTGCATCATTAGTGGCAAAGCTCTGGCAGATGCTGAGTCGGTATGCTGCATGCTCATTAGGACAAAACAGCAAAAGCGCATTACGAGGGTCAAACGACAAGTTCCTTACGTCGAATAACAACAAAGCATTCATAATTACGTAACGACAGCATCGACAGGCAGCAGCCTCAGAAATTCTTCTGCCTTGCAAATACCAAAAACAATGTACAAGGACCAGGCGGCAAATAGAAGTGATTTGTGCGTTAACTCAAAGCTCTACAGGATGTCTGCATCGCCAGCGAGCTGATGCGTTACTCTAACCCCATAAAAGACAAGATAAAGGACGAGAGAGCAAGCGAAGTCAAATTAAGAGCAATCGCGACATTGATATATATTCGATTAGCTATCTAGAAACTTGATCGGGCGACTATAATTTATCAGTGCACAGGACACGCCCCTCACGCAGGATAAAGATAACGCCCTGTTGTTTGTGTTGAAGACATTTTAGACGCTTTAAGCCAAACAAACGCCGAGTCATGCCTGAGCAGGATAATTACGATGATGAGGTAATTTTCATTGTTCCGTTCCTCTTCCTGTTGCCAAACACAAAACAAAAAATATCATTAGGCATAATTAATTTTTAGAGCAAATATTTAAACACGTGTGTGTTGGGTCCTGGCTGTGCGATTTGTTATGCAAAAAGGCCTACAGTCCGGACAGGATGTGTGTGTGCCTTTATTAAAAATAAATCCTGAATTAGCGTTAAAACAAAGATAATTAAATTTCTGAGAAGTAAACCCAAAGAAAAGAGGGTTCCTTTTTAGGTGAAACTGCAAAAGGATATCAATAAAAATACATATATTTTCAAGCTAATTGGTGGAAATCAAAGGAAAATTGGATAGTCAATGCGAGCAGTTGCTTGTAGGAAAACTCTCCAAGCTGTTAAGCACCACTTGAGTATTCTGATTTGGACTCGGATAAGTGTGGCACTTTGCTGGAAAGTTCAGTCGACAACTCGACAAGTGCCAAGCTTCATCATCATTATTAACGCTGATGTTGATGATGATGATGATGGTTGGTCAACTTCAGCTGCCACTCTCACGCTTCGCTGCACTTTGCGTGCCACTCGGGGCCAGCTGGGGCATCAACTTTGCCACTGATAGAGGCCAGTGCCAGTGCAGCCGGCGGCGTTGATAATTGAAATAAATTCCGCATGTAATTCAAATGCAAAGCGCTTACACTGCTGACAACAATTGCTAAATTGAATTATCAAAGCGTTGCGTGTGCGTGAGTGATTTGCATACAATTATGCCGGAATCCCAGCATCCCAACACTCCGGCTACAGATTCCGGAGCAGCAAACTTGCGACCTGAATTCCAAAATAATTTCAATTTTGAGTATCAAACAGATATTCCCAGATAGAGAGCGACAGTCGGCATGACAATTAGCCATTCAGGCGGAAATCAATTAGCCACGGCTTTCTCTCATTGTTCCACACTCCAGTGGCACCATATTTATTTCTGACAGTGTTGCCATAATCGATTAGCTTCATTAATTATTGCCAACTTAATGATCGCTGACAGTTTCCGCAAGCCAACTGCCAGCAGGCGACCCTTGAGCAGCTGTCGTTGCTAAGCAAACAAGGTATCGATACTTCCGCAGAGTATCATTGATTAAAGTTGAGGTTAGTTTAGCCATAATTAGCGTATACTTAATATAGAAGCTGTCTAGCATCAGAAGTCAAGTTTCATCAGTCAAAGAATTTGCTGACATTTAATTTTAACTCTTCGTGATTTCACATGAAATATTTGTGATAATTTCAAAGAACAAGCGACCTTTAAGCAGTGGATTCTAACTAACCACAGTATCGATACTTCAGCAGAATATCGTTGACTAAAGTTGTGACTATCTATAATTAGCGTATACTTAATATAGAAGCTGTCTAGTATCAGAAGTCAAGTATCCCTTTTTAGAGTCCCTGTCAGTATTCAACAAATTTGTTCCCAAAGTATCGATACTTAGAATAACGTTGATTAAAGTTGTGACTAACGTTTAGCCATAATGAGCGTATACTTAATATAGAAGCTGTCTAGTATCAGAAGTGAAGTGTATATCCTTTTTATCGTTGCTGTCATCAGTCAACGAAATTTGTTGGCCCTTAATCATACGACACATTTCATTTTAACTCTGCGAGTTTTCATATAAAGTATTTGTGACAAATTCAAACAACTTAACGACCGTTGACAGCCGCGACAGTTACTAGAAGACGAGCGAGAAAAAATATGAAAAAAGAACGTAAGAAAGGAATAAAATAAAAGCAATCATGGCCGTGTAATGGAAGCTCAAGTATGTGTTGACATAGACGCAAGCACAGTAGCTAGACATGAACCTACACCTAGGTACACCTGTGTGTATACACACACACACACACACACATTGACAAAGCATAAAGATGCGCGTGGCAGTTATAGCAAACGCTATGCCGTTATGGCCTTGAGCTAAACTGTTGTTGACAACGGCAACCATTAAAGGGTAGGGCAGATCAGAGAAAGGGTACAGACAATGGTACTGGCGTTCCGGAAAGCCAGACACAGACGACAACGACAACCAGAGAGAGTTACCTAATGTGCCCCTTATGCACCTCAAGCTATAGCCATATAGTCATGGCAATAGCAATGGCAATGGCAGTCGCAATGGCGATGGGAGGACGAGTAGAATGAGCATGATGCAAGGATATGTCTGCGTATCCTTTGCAATCGTTGCCCTCAAGGGCTGTTTATGGATTTCATGTTTGGCAGGAAGGCAAGCAAGCAACCAAGCAAACCATAAAGATTGGCTTCTAATGCGGCCCAGTCGCATTGCAAATGCAATATTGTTGACTGCTGCTTACAGCTATTACATGGGTTCTTGGCCAAAAATTGAAGGACAACAGATTTCGATATGCTCTGTTCAATAAAAAAGGAATTAAGGCAATTCAATTGCACTTGACATACAAATTGATGATATCAATACTTTTTTACTAGAGCTTCAGCATAATAACAGTTGCTACTTTTTAATAAGTATATAAAGCTTATTTGCTATTATTTTTCTGAACATCTGCAACTGAATTCCACTTTGAACTCTTCGGCTAAATGAAAAGCCCCTTGGGATAATTCGCTTAGTCTTTTACTTTGCCCTCCATAAGCGCACAATTGCCGTCTATTTTTAATGCTCTTAAAAGTATGCAACGGTATTTTTTTATTTATTTTTTTTTTTATTCTGCACGCAGCTTAATAACTATGGCAACTTATGCAAATAACTGGCGGCTCTCTCTCGCAACTTTGAACTTTAACACTCAGCCAAGGCAGAGGCACAACAAGAATCGGGAAAGTTTCGCAACCGCAAAGGCAGCTAATGCTCTTAGCTGAGCCAGGCTTAAGGGGTTGGGAGGTCAGTTGGCGGCCACTCAGATCTGTTACTGGCTCCTGGCCAGACTCCATTACGTGTTACGTTAAGTTTTCAAGCGGTCGACTTAAAGAATATTTGCCTGCACCACAAGGATTTTCACTTTAACTCGAAGTTCTCAGCTCAGCTCAGGGCAAAGCTCGGGTAACATTGAATTTAATCAAGAAACTGTCTCGGTTACCTTTTCTCTTGTGTCCAAACTTCTTTGACAAATGAAAATGAAATAATAATATTGTTCAGTTCGGTTCGTTTCGCTTCGTTTTTGGCCCTGGCTCCCAGGACAATTAAAGTCGTATTAGCAAACATCATGAAAATAGAAAATCTCCCGCCTTGGCTTTTCCCATAATTACACTATGTCACACAGGCAGAAAAGGAAAGTTTCTCAATTCTCTCGTTATTTTTACATTGTGCTTCACTCTTATTGAAAGTGCATTTTTATGTTGTAGTTATAGTTACAATGCGCTTTTCTTTTTGATTATCCACAAACCTTTTTTTGTTA
Organism: Hirtodrosophila trivittata; assembly: GCA_035045065.1. Lineage (NCBI taxonomy): Eukaryota > Metazoa > Arthropoda > Insecta > Diptera > Drosophilidae > Hirtodrosophila > Hirtodrosophila trivittata. Next base: position 1,000,384 of record JAWNNK010001445.1, on the reverse strand, counting down.
TGGAAAATGTGTTTTAACAAAAGTTTTCTTATGCTTTTGGCAAGGATTTTGGCTTTGAATTATTGTTAGGTTAAGTGCAGAGTTGATTTAATAGACTTAATCTATGTTTTGACAGCAGGCTGCTTCCTTATGGCCTTTGGCTTTGGCTAATTACGTGGCGTTAAAAAATTTATTAAAACAAATAGCACGCATACGCCCCGTGGTATCATTTTGGTAATAAATACTTGGCAGCAGTCGAGCTGCTGGCCAAATTGATGAGCGAAATTACTTTTAATTCTTTTAGCGTTAGCGGCAACTCATCAAGTTGAGTGTTTAAATTTCATTTATGCTCGCAATATACGCAATATTTTCATGAGACTTTTACTGCAATCAAGTTGAGTGTTTCCTGCACTTACGAATTACTTAACCTCGCGACTCCTGACTGACCCCCAAAGCACTTCGTATGCTCGGATAATAAATTCAATTCAATTATACAATATATATATGAAGCCCTAAGACATAATTACACTTCACGGCAAGTGTCTGAACAAAAAGTAGTAAAAACTGTAGCTGAAGTTGTTATGCGAAACCGCGTTTAGTTTTCCGCTTTCAGTTCGCAGTTTTGGCTCGAATTTCCACGCTGCGGGCAGCAATAAACGGTAGAAAAAATTGGGTGTGTGTGTAGGTGTGTGTATATATCTGAACTTATAAATAAACATGAGGTGCGCACACACATATTCAGGCATTGTTGCTGTCTGGGTTATTAATTAAGACCTGCGGCATGTGGCCTGCAACTGCACTAATTGCATGTAGCTTTGCAACAAATATTTTATGCGTTTTTAATTGAGCTTCGCTTTTTTCGATATCGGTTAACAAAAAACTGTTAAATCTACTATATTCAACTGTAAATCCTTGATTAAGCGCGGCTATAAATTTTTTAGTTAAAATTTACCTAAAAAAAAACATTTTTTTTAGCAATTTTTTAGTTAGTTCATTAAATGAAAGCCACAAAATCTGTTGTGTTGGCGTTTACCGGAAGCTGTTTTATATATAAAAACATTAGTTATGGCATCACAAATCAGATCTAATTGAGTTATATATCTGATAAATATATAAATACTGAACGATGTCCTTCGAGCTAAACGAGAAACACATTTAATACGAATTAAATCATTTTCTGCTGAGCTGCAATAAATATTAGTCTGAATTATTGAGGCAAATCCAACTTAACCTTGAATTGAATTATATTGTTAATATGGTTCAGGGCTATTATTGGCTTTATTTTATTATGGCCAACTTACACGATTATACGCTTCCTTTTTAATCCTTGTATAAATAAGTTTTATTTCATTTCTGTTTCTGTTTCTGTTTCATGCCAGGCAATTAGTTCTGCCGAACAATTCTGTGCGTGATTTATATGAGAAGTTCTGCTCGAATTACACTGTTTAACATGATTTAGTGCAGATACACTATATACTATATATATATTATTCTTGTATTATCTATTTAGATGAAGGCCTCGCTGAGCTTTATGCCTCGTTAATTAATTATAGAGAGCAATGGGAATGTATGACATGATTGACTAACCCAGTGACTTTTATGACTAACCGACCCACTGATTATGTTGGCCAATAAAAAGAAAAACGAAAATGATAAAGATAAAGATAAAGAAAATGAAAATGACGATAGGGAAAAGTCAGTGTCAGCGCGTACGAGCTGCGTGTTTGAGTTGTTAAAGTTGCCTCATTTGTTGTTCAACTGAAGGCTGCCTATAGAGAGAGAGAGAGAGAGAGAGAGAGAGAGAGAGAGAGAGAGAGAGAGAGTTAGGTGCAAGGTAACAGGTGGCTAATACACAGCTCCGATCCCATGGATACAGGGTGTTAGTCAGTCGGGGAACCCCACTATGAGTAGGCCTAAGTTTGTTGTTGTTGACTACATTAAATATGCATTAAGCGTAGATTTCTACGGAATTGCCTGGATGTTAATTTGTATGCATAACTATAGTAGGCGATTACACGTAACTGAAGTGTGTGTGTGGGTGTATGTGTGTGTGTGTGTGGGTGTGTTGGCAGCTTTGCGGTCACATAATTCAGTCAAGCAGTTATTTTGTGGACAGGTTCAAGAGCCTTGCGGCTCATCAAGTATCCTTTATCCTTACTGATTGCTCCTACAAATTGCTGCCCCAAATTGCATCCTTTCTGCTGGGCAGCAGCAGCAACATTTAGTCAATTATTTGCGGCTTTCTTTATTATTTTAGCCCGATTATTTCTCGGCTCTAATGTGCCGCACGTGGCCTTTATTACGATACTCGTACAATATTTGCATTGCCGTTTTTCATTTTAAATGAATTATTCTAATGTTTTCCCATTTCCATTTCCATTTCCACAGTTGGTTTCCAGCAATCCGAATCAACGAAACTGGCGTGGAATACTCATTGCCCTCCTGGTGATCATCATTGTCCTGGCCCTGATTGTAACCTCCGTGGTAAGTCCTCAGAACAGAACACACAACACAGAAACAAACTGCCAATGCTAACTGGGCTTATATTGCTTTTGGTAAATGGTTGTGGAGCGAGAACTTAATTGATTATGGCCATTATTTAAATGGGCAAACTTATTATGCTGTAATTTCGAGATCGTTGTGCAAGTAATTAGGCCAACAAATGGCACTAAACTTGGCCAAAACAAGCTGAATATGAAACAAACTGAATAAAGAATAATTCTATGGAAATATATAAAGAAAAGTTGTATATATTAAATATAAAAGAGAGAGAGTTTGGCTACGTTTTGTGTGCCTAACTATCACTCAATAACTATCGATTACATTTATTCGATAATTGCTTACATGTCTAAGGACTAAAGTAATTGGATTTGTGTGCCTATAAATAAAAGTCAATTTCGTTTTTTTTATCTGCCATCCAAACCATTTCCCAAATAAACCCAATATGCATGTCATTATATAACACCCCACACACACCTTCACACACACACACACACAACCATATTCACACCTTAATCGTATTGTCAGTGCAACATTCACAATAATCCAATGCAATTGTATACGAATTTTGCTTTTTGCTCATGCGAATACAAAGAAAAACAGAAAATTTTGAATACTCAAATATTTTGCGTGTAAATATGTTTCGCTCATTTTTGTCTTTTGTCTTTATTCACTTTTTTTGTGCCTTGCTGCGTGATATTTGTCCTCCCCCAAATTTCATTTTCCCTCCTTTCGTTTTTTTCTCCATTTTTGTTTTTCCTTTTTTTCTGTGTGTTGATGTTGTCCTGCTCGTTGTTGTTCTTTGGTAACATTGTTCCCTTTGTATAGAAAACAACATATAAAATTTCTGCATTTATCAACAAAGGTGCTGCTCACGCCCCCCGATGAGGGACCGCGGGTGAAGGGGCAGCGTATCAAGCTGCAGGACATTGTGGACGGTCTTTATGTGCCGCAGCGTGCCAACGGCAGTTGGATCGATGGTAAGTTTAATCTCTTTCAATTTACACCTTCACCTTTAAATGTATAACACTCGCAGCCGAGGACTTCCTCTATCAGGATCATTTGGGTCGCATCTGCCTGCTGAATGCAGCCAATCGTACGGAACGCGTCCTCATGTCCAATGTGACATTTGTAAGTACATTCCAAGAGCTACTGTATCCCGATCCCTTAAGGATTCATTCACTTTCTGCTTATTGCTTATCTCCGGGGAGAATAAATATTTGCAGCTTGTTATTTACGACTAGGCGCTGGGGGCGTGGCTTGGATAGCATCACTGCTATCCAGCTATCTAGCTATCTGAAGTGTACACACTTGACTTGGCAGCCGAACAGTTGGCAGCCACTGTTAACTGATACAGTACGTACACAACGCACTGTAGCAAAGTTGGCAAAACAAATGGGCCAAGTTATCGCTAGCCCATAACGATAAAAGCCAAGCGATTTTTATGTCAATGCTTGGATAAACATGAACGCCTCATAGCCCAAGGGGGTGGGTGGCTATGGAGGAGTCCCACTTTCCGGTTTTATGTCTATGAGCGTGTTTATGTAGGTGAAATGTTTTCTAATGAATAATGCGCGCATTCAAATTGAAAAGCAAACAAATATTTATGGATATATCCTCCAAAAGCGAAGCCAAAGAGTGGGCACAACTTTCAGCGCCAACTGTTGACGTGTCTGCCAAGACGCGAACATTTCTTGGGGAGGCAGGAGAAATGCTGCAACAAGTGCCACACAAGTTGCCACAAGCGCGCTGCCAACTGCCAACATGCAAAGCAATCACTTGTGTAAACATTTTCCACTCAACGAATAATTAATGTCCTCCACGAAAGGAGCAGTCACAAGAATAATGGAAGGGCGCCGTCAAAAGTCAACAATACTCCCTCAGCTGGCATACGTTATTTGAATAAAATAATTATTAGCATATATCAGTTTTAGTCCTTGACGAGTATAAAGGACCTCGATATTTGCTCAACGAATAGTAAATAAATATAAGTTAAATATTTGCTAGAAACTACAAACAAAACTTATTGACTTAAAGTATTACTTAATAGAAAGGAGAATATATAGAAAAATAGAAAATTTAATCTGTTATTTGAATATATAAGCTATTGTCCTCGACAAGGATAAGAGAGCAGGATATTTGCTTAACGAATAGTAAATAAAAATACTATAAGTTAAATACAATATTTGCTAGGAGCTAGGAATAAATTTATTGACTGAAGAAAGAAAAATAGAAAGGAGATTAAATATAAAATATAAAACATAATCTGATTATAGCATACATCAGTTTTAATCCTTTATAAAGGAGCTGGGTATATGCTTTTATATCTAAAATATTAAATAATATAATAGTACATAAACAAATACAAATCTTAATAAAATTAAATATTTATTAAAATAAATTAAAATAATAATAATAATAATAATAAATAATAATAATATTTAAAATAAAATTTAAAATGTAAAATAAAATATTAAATATAAAAAAAAATTAAAATATAAAATAAAAAAAGAAACTATAAAATATAAAATATAAAAATATGAAAATGTAAAAACATAAAAATATAAAAATATAAAAATAGAAATATATAAATATAGAAATATATAAAAATATAAAAATATGAAAATATGAAAATATAAAAATTTAGAAATCCAAAAATATAAAAATTTAAAAATATAAAAATATAAAATATTGAAAATATAAAAATATGAAAATATAAAAATATAAGAATATAAAATTTTTAAAATATAAACATATAAAAATATAAAAATAATAAGATATAAAATATAAAAAATAGAAAAATAATAAAATATAAAAATATGAAAATAATAAGAAATAAAATATTAAAAATTTTATAAAATATAAAAATAATAAGATATAAAATATAGAATATAAAATATAATATAATATTAATACAAATAAATCAAGTATTAAATTGAATTTGTTATATTTCTCTGCGAATAATTTTTGATTGCTGTTGTCATGCCCCAAAGGACTTTGCGAAAAGTTTCTGAATGTTTTCTTCTATCTAATTAAATGTCTATTTCTATTCGGAGACATTATAACTTTTGATGTTTGTTAGAGTTTAATTTGGAAACAAATATCAGCCTAAGCACGCGCAAGGGAAACAATTAATATTTTAATTAAAATTACGCATACGCAGCGTTTGCCATTGTTATGGCAACACACAGACACACAGAATTTCTGACACAGACACAGTTTAATGACTTGAATTTCAATGAGTTTTAATATCCACACACAGAAAACCCTGGCGCCCTTCACATTTAGCATATCGGCGGATAAACGTTACCTTCTGCTGGCCCAGAATGTGGTGAAACTCTTCAGGCACTCGTACCTGGCACAGTATACGCTCTATGACATACACACAAGGTGAGGGTGAAGAGGGTGTAGTTGAGTAGTAAGCTGTATCTATGATTGTCATAAATGTGTGTGTGCTTAATCCTTGTGCAGTGAAACCATTAAGCTGCGCCACAATCTGCAGCAGGACGAATGGCCGTACATGCATTATGCACGCTTTACGAGCTCCGGCAATGCCCTGGTCTGGGTGCACAACTATGACATCTACTATCGGCAGGAGGTGCGTGCCTCGCACGCCTTTCGCATAACTCACGATGCGGTGCCAGGAGTCGTCTATAATGGCATACCCGATTGGCTATACGAAGGTGGGTTAGCGGTTTAGGATTGCCTAAGAGCTGGCGTAAAGTACTCGCCTAATCATTATTCATATTGCAACTGCGGCTATCATTCTCAGAGGAAATCCTGCATGCAAATAATGCCATTTGGATGTCAGATGATGGCCATCTGCTGCTCTATGCCACCTTCAACGATACACACGTCCAGGAGCAGCACTTCGCCTGGTACGGCACCACGCCGTCAGGCTCCGCAGGTGGCGCCACAAGCAATGGGGCGGGCAATGGCAATGCTGGTGGCAGCTCCGGCACAGCTGGCAGTGGCCCTAATCCGCATGCCAACTTGTACCCGGAAATTAGATCCTTACGGTAAGTCCTACCTGTCCTTGGCTATATTACTTTTCGATTAAGTGTTAACGATGTGCTCGTGACTGTCATTAGCCCTAATAGTGGCTCGGGTTCTATGCTTAAAATTCATGAAGTGTACATAGTTTTTTGGGCTCAGGTGTCGACTATGTGTGTGTGTGTGTGTGTGTGTGTATAAGTTGTGTGTGTGGCGACATTTATGGAATTAAAATTAGTTGGGAACAAGTTGAAAGCAACTTGTGGACACAAAGAAGATGCGACCAGTTGAGCTCCCTGTCATTTTCAATTTGATAAATTGCCAAATGCACAAAAGGATTTTCCATACTCGTAACTGTTGGCCCCAAAGGCAGGTAAAACTTGGGAAAAGCTTACGGAAAAGCTGACATAACTGCCACCTAACCTGTTGTGTTAAGTGCAATGTCATCATTTGGGGCTTCGCTATGTAAATCTGGCCAAATATGTACACAACTGTGTGTATCAGGCCATAGATGCTATCACTTGTAATTGAATGGGCTTAGAGCTGGAGCTGGGAATGGAGCTGGAGGTGGAAAACAATGGAAATGTATGGAAACTCATTTGAAATTGAATTATATTTTAGCATAAGATTAGAGATTTGCATAACTTAAAGAAATAATTGATAAACTTTCTCTTTTAGCCACTTCAGTTTACAGCTATTTGCGGTCATTGAACTTTGCGCTTAACCAACTATCAATTACTGTTCTTATTCAATCCAAGAGTTTTGTCCTTTCACAGTTATCCCAAGCCGGGTACACATAATCCCACAGTCCATCTGCGTGTGGCTGACCTGGCGAATCCCCTGAAGATTTTCACCACGGACCTGAAACCGCCGAAGATACTACAAAACGAGTGCGTTAAGTCAACTTATATATACATTCTCACTCATTTAATAATCTGTCTTATATCTTTGGTATTCCTTTAGGGACCATTACTTTAGCGATGCCAGCTGGGTGAGTCGTACCGAGATCGCAGTGGTTTGGCTGAATCGACCGCAGAATATATCCGTGGTGAGCGTGTGCCGGAGTCCGAAGTTTGAATGCATTGAGGTAATGTCGCAATGGCCTAATTAAGTGTGTCCGTGCCCATATCCTGTATCTGTATCCTTGCGCAGACCCATCGAGTGAGCGGTGATGGACGCGGCTGGGTGGACACCGTCTCGGTGCCATTGTTTTCGACCAATGCCAGCCACTATGTGGCCATATCACCACTGCGAGACGGCTCCTTCGGTAAGTGTGGCCCATGTCGTTTCGGCTTTTGTTTCGACCTCAATTCACAACGCTATCCTTCCATTAACACACACACACGCACACACACGCTAACCGACAGGCTATTTCCGGCACATCGTGCACGTGGACATTCCTAAGAATCGTGTGCTGCCCCTCACGCATGGACCCTACGAGGTGAATCGACTGCTGCACTGGGATCAGCTGGATAATTGGATGTAAGTACCCAACGGATATACCCATATCAGATTCCCACTCACAACTGACTAACGGCAATTTTAACTACCGAATAAACTAACTTTAATATCCAAAACGTGCTAAAACTTAAACATCAGCCGTAAACTTAAGCGTAAACTATTACGACTTGCGTTCCACGTGTAGCTTCTACTCCTCTTCTTAACTGTTGCTTAGTTAAAGCCAAGTTTAACTGAACGATAACTACTCTTATTGATTATGTTTTCTATTCTTATCCGATTCCATTTCGTAGCTATTTTCTGGGCACACCGGAGCGCCTGCCCTCCCAGCAGCATCTGTACCGTGTCTCGGCGGTGCCCGCTCGCCAGGGACAGGCTTTGCTGGCTCCCGACTGCTTGACGTGTCCGGCGCTGATGCCGAGCAGCGATGGCTATGACGAGGGTCATACCAAATCACCGCCGAAGCTGGTCACTGCCTGGGATGATGACTGGGAGGACTCGGAGGAGTCGGACGCATTGCCGCTGCCACCAGCTTTGCCCGTGGAACAGCAGCGTCAGGCGAGAGGACACGGCGCAGCGCCACTGCCACCACCACCGAGCGATTGTCTGTATCATGAGGCACAGTTTCCGTTGAGCTTGCGCGCACGTTATGTGCTCATCGAGTGCCTGGGTCCGGTGGTGCCCCACTCCATAATCTACGGCTTGAAATCAGCAGGTAATCACAAGACCAAACGGCATATTGTTTCGCAGGAACAGGCAGAAACGGAAGCAATGGCTACGGGGGAGGTGGACGAGTCGAAGTCACAGTTCCTGGAGCTACTTGTCACGGTGCAGAACAATACGCGACTCAAGGAGAAAATGGCCAAAGTGGCACTTCCACAGGTAAAAACGTTTCCGGTCATGATCTCCGGCGGCTATCACGCCCAGGTGCGTCTCTCGTTGCCGCCGGTGCTGCGCGAGGATGAGATAACGCGCTATCCCACCATATTGCACGTATACTCTGGTCCGGGCAGTCAGCTGGTCACGGATCGCTGGCACGTCGACTGGAACACCTACCTGGCGGGCAGCAAGGACTACATTGTTATTGAGATCGATGGACGCGGCTCTGCCGGCCAGGGCTACCAGCTGCTGCACGAGGTCTACAAGCGTCTGGGCAGCGTTGAGGTCTCCGATCAGCTGGAGGTTAGTGAATACCTACGGGACAACCTACACTTCATCGATTCACGCCGCATGGGTGTCTGGGGCTGGAGCTATGGCGGCTACACAGCTGCTCTGGCCCTGGCTGGCCAGCAGTCCATCTTCCAGTGTGGCATCAGTGTCTCTCCGGTGACCAATTGGAAGCTCTATGGTAAGCCTAATAAACAGTTTCTCTCCCAAGCAGTCCTAAGCTTCCTCTGCTACCCAGACTCCACCTATGCGGAACGCTATCTCAGCTTTCCCAACGTCACCGACAACTACAAGGGCTACGAGGAGAGCGATCTATCCAAGTACGTGGACAATCTGCGAGAGCGCCAGTTCCTGCTGGTCCACGGCACGGCTGATGACAATGTGCACGTGCAGCAGTCGATGGTGCTGGCACGTGCTCTGACCAGCAAGGGTGTGCTCTACAAGCAGCAGATCTATCCGGATGAGGGTCACAGCCTGTCGGGTGTCAAGCGGCATTTGTATCGCTCGATGACCGCCTTCTTTGAGGATTGCTTCAAGAAACTGGTAAGTGCTTGGGGTAAGACTTAAGACTTAACACTGTTTTTGTATATAGTATACTCTACCACTTTCCTACGAAATCTCTCTATTTCTCCTGCTCTCCAACACCACCACCACCACCACCGCCACGATAACTATCATTAATCACCATCACAAATAACTATCGTTTCCCATACTCTCGCATCGTCATATTGTCATGTACATTCGCGTAGCTTGACCAACAACAGCAAAATCAAACAGATTCCATGGATTTCCTGGACTTTCATAGTTTCTATGGTGGTTAAAAGATTTTGATCAATTTCCGTTCAAAGGACTAGGTACAGTCGCCGTTGTTATCAGTTCTTATCGTCGTCATATTGTTTATTGTTGTCATTCGTAGATTTCTAACTGTTTCTGTGTCTTGTTGAGCGTTTAACAGGGAAAAATACAATTACTTTAATTCATTTCTTCAATTATTTATTGTATATTTATTGGATCTAAGTGTGGCATGATCTTTTTTCCTTGAGACTCTTTTCATTTCCTTTCTAATAATAATAAAAAAAAGAGAATAAAAACTAAATTATGTTTTTTATGTTCAGCTTGTATATCCAAAGTATTTATGATACCTGTTGTTTTACACCTCTGCAGCATATGGTATATTATATATTTATATATATGTGTTTTTCTTCTTCTTTTTATTCTGTCTTCAAGTTTTTCTTTTCTGACTTTTCTCATTGCTATTTTGAGTTTTCTGATGAAAGTTTCGCCTCAAATTTGTATTTTTCTTTTCTTTTCTTCAATTTGTTGCCGCAAACCAAATCTTTTGGCTGTATTGCGAGGTTGTGTGTGTGTATGTGTATGTATGTGTGTGCGTGTGTGTGTGAATGTGAGTGTATAATTTGGGGCTTGTTGTTGTGTTTGTTGGGCTCAGTTTTAATGTGTTTTCAGTTTTCTTCTTTCCTTCTTCATTTTTTTTGAGTGTACACCTACACACGGCACACGCACACGCACACACAGGACACACACACACGCACACGCACAGACAGATACAGACTTGCTACTTTACCTGAATGTTGCTTATGCTTTGATTGTGTCTTTACTTTACATAATGTCTCTCTGTGCCCGTCTCAGATGAAATCGAATTCAATTCGAAACTAACTCGTAAAATCGTCTTTCCACGTGTACAACAGGTGCCGCCAGAGACGAAGGCTGGCCTGGGCAGTGGCGGTGATATGCAGCAGCAATAAAAACCAACAACAACAACAACAACCAAAAACATAACAGTAAAAAAATTCTGATAACAGCAGGGCAAAGCATAAAATGAGAATGAAACGTGCGAGAAAAACGTTTGTGTAAATTACATAAAATGTAATTTATCTTAAACAAACACACCCACACACAAACAGACACATACATAAAAAGACACACACACAGCCAACAGGAGTCGCCACCTAATGGTCACACGAATCCATTCGAATGGCGACCAGAGAACGTAAATGGCATTTTGTATAAAATTAATAAGCAACAATAAATGCCAAGCGAGTAAATGTGCATAAAATATATTCGTACTATAAATGCAAACAAAACGATAAATCAAAATGGTTGTGAAAACATAACTCACACAAATACACAACACACAAAAACACACCCACACACACACAACATAATATGGCGCAGAAATGTGTGCAATAAAAACATAAAAAAAAATGAAAAACTTAAACGCGCAACAGCCATAAACGCCGGAAGCTGGGAAAACAACGCATAAGTGTCGCGTATATTGTATTTTATTATTTTATGCATTTATTGCAGAGAATGTTCGCTAAAATTAAATTACAATATATATATTTAAGTTAGCAGGTGAATCGGCGGCAAACGGTGTTAGTTTGCGGCCCATTTGTGGCTTTCATAATTTGTTGGGTATTCGGAGAGAGAGTTGCGAGGGAAATTCGTATCGTAAATCAATTTACAAATATTTGAAAAGCAATTTAAATGGCATTTTCTGATAGCAGCTAAAGCATATTTCAATTTAGAGTATAGTATTTATGTACTGGTTTTGATAGCAAATATATATATATTAGAAATTAATTAATAAACTTACTCAAGAAACTTAACAAAAAAAAAGTTAGTTAATTTAAGCTCAAAAGGAGCTAAACACAATTAGAAAAAGTAATTGATATTCGAAAAAAAGCTACTCGTATACTGAAATTTATATAATAGAATTCGATAATTGTTCCTTAATTAAATTTGCTCAACAAATTATAATTATTATTTATAGGTTTACTCTCTGTAATATCCTTTGCTTCTCTCTGTGTATCTCTCTGTGGGCCACAGCAATTTTCAATTTATCCGCAATGACGTTAACGCCATTAAGTGTTGAGTTTGCAGTAAATTGTAATTAAATGAAATCAAATATAAACTCAGCAATAAATAATGAAAACGAATATAATAAATTCAACACGCGCCTGCGACATAAACAAGTGCATAAAATTTTAAATGAAAGAAAAAGGTAAAAAAAGGTAAAAAAAACAGCAGCAAGAAATCAATTTAATTGAATTTTTATGAAACGGTGAAAAGGGAGACATGGCCAAAATGAAATGAAATTTAATTTATATTTTCAACAAGCAGTAAATAAAATAACTAAATAAATACCTTATGCATGTAAGTAGCGCAATAATTATACTAAAATATTTACATTTAAATCCGTTCAAGTTAAACGCAAACCCAAATGAAATTTCAAATGAGCGTAGTGGGTATAGAGTTAATACTAAAATCCGTAAAGAACTAGAAAATTAAGTGAAAAGTAATTAAAACGTATAAAACTAAAATATGCAAAAACCAAATAAGAAAACGAAAACGAGAAAGGTCAAAAATAGCTGCGATACACATAAAAAATTCAAATGCAAATTGCGACTAGCAGAACGTTGCCATAAGACAACAAAGAAAATGACACCGCGTCACATTGCGGTTCCAAGTCCTGCGGGGTCCCACAGCCATTTGTGTAAATGGATTAGGTTTAATTAGCTTCCTTACACAGTTCACTAGTGTCCTGAATCAGCATACAATCAACTGTTTTTAGAGCACCAGTCAATTAGCAGTTCTATGACAATGCTGGTTCTTAATTATGATGGTAGAAATATGTAGCTGGAAATACGGAAAATGTGGGAAACTTTGACCCAGCACTAACAGAGCTGTATAGCTTAAAGCAAACCTCTAACAACCATATGCAATTAAGGGTTCCTTTACGTGAGTTCTCCTCTTTTTACACACACAGAACAATTGTCTCAATTGTTTCAATTGATTTATCACTTTCGTTCTTCGCTCAAAGAATGTCGTATTTGCGCTTTTAAATCAGCTTTGAATCTATGCAAAATGACATTTGATTCTTTTCAAATATCAGAAATATAATTTTCCACATTTCGCTGATCAAATTTGTATTTCTTCCAAAGGACAAGTCTATTAAAATATGACTTATTCAGCATTAAAATATGGTTGCGCCTGAAAGTATGCTTCAGCTTATTTGCTCAGTCATGAGTGTGTATGTGTGTATGCGTCTGTGTGTATGACTGTGTGCTACAAGGACAGCATAAATTTATACCTGTCTGACACTTTATGTGCGGCTTAGGCGGTTTTTTAATTTTTTACGATTTTTTGTGACGCTTTTGCCAAACTTTGAGAAAACCGAACTTTGCGTGCTTTTCCTGCTTCGTCGGGCACAATTAACATGTGCCTAACACTATAAGACACACACATACACACAGAGGGAATATATACACCTGGACAGTTACGCCCACGCTTATGGCAATTCACAGGCGAAGGCGTTTCAATTTTGGTCTAAAAGGTCGTCACAGCTGTGGGCAGCATAAAAAGGGCAGCTGCTTTTGAGCTTGGCCCGTCTCTCCATTTGTATGTGTGTCTGTGTGTGTGTTGGTTTAGTTGACATAAAAAGGTGTTTGCTTAAAGAAGATGACAAGAAAGAGGTGGAGGAATGGCAGTTGAAAGGCCTGCGCACACAGGTGGTCTGCTGTTTGGGCTAATCTGGCTGGGAGCCATAAACGTTGGCGCAGTGTCATTTGTCTGCGCGCTCAAATGTATGCTATAGAAATTTAAATTGCTCTACAGTCTTAAATGCTTTCTATGTAGTGTACTAAGGACCAATTATGAAAGTTTCTTTAATTAAAACTATATGAAATTATAGCAAAGTGAAGTAGTGAACTAAATTGATTACCTTATTTGCAATATATATATATATATATATATACATATATATACATAAATATACACATACATAGGCGATAAGCAATATATATGAAAATACTTACATGAATGCAATTTAGTAATTATACAATGATATACAGACAATTATGCATATTTATTTATGTATATACATAACAAATGTATGACTAAATGAAATTAGTAGTTTAGTTCGATTAGTGGATCAAGCGTTGAAATTATTCAAGTTAAAACTTAAACAAAAGCAAATATTATACTAATAATTATAATTATAATAACAATACAAAATAATAGCATTAAATATGAAGTATATGTTAATTAGATTGTTAGCTCAATGAAAACGAACAAATAGTTTAGCCGACTCAGTGGCGAGTTGCTCTGTATAAATAATAACTGTAATATATGAACCCTATGAACTATAAATAACTATACTTTGATATATGATACATATATATTTTATAAACAACTTTTACTCTTAAACAGTGACATTTTAATACTCTGTCTTCAGCCTTACCAAAAATCGAATACGAATATTTATTGTATAATCCTACGACGAGAACATTTAAGTCTCGAGTGTCTCAGATGATTCATATTAAATCTAAGCGAAAACTAATGAAAAAAAAACATGAACTATGGCACTTGTTGGTTATGTTTCATGTGAATAAGCTTTAATCTCGTAACTTTAATTATACGAATACTTTGTTTGTTTTGTTATTAGAAGGACGTTCGACAAACCTTTGTGATCCAAAAATATTTCTTCTCTTCCATGAAGCAACTTATAAAAACGAAAAAAAATACAAAAAAAAATTGAATAATTAAATTGATATAAATTAAAACTAATTATGTAATACATTGACTTAATTAGCTGAGATGTTAAATAATTTCGCAAGGCATTTAGCAAAACCTAAAACCAAATATTATATATACATACAATAAACCAAAGCATGACAGCCAAGAGAAATATAAGCTTGTTTCAATGATGAGGATTACGAATAAATATTTCCAATGCGATTATTAGGTAAGTAGTTAGTTTAGAAAGTCGATCGGCTTATGTATAAATCAAGTCCTCACCTCTAAGGGGCAAATTAAAAATGAAATATTATGGATGGCACCCAAAATGTGCTGTTGAATTTGCAATGCCAACTTGTCTGCGATTCTCGACCAAGTGAAAAATCGAAAATGTAAACCGTGAAAAGCCCCGAACGACTGTAAAATCTGCATAAAACATGTAACGAGCTGCAGTCCAAAGCTGACCGCACGGCACCACCGTTCGACCGACGGGTGGGACCGTACGGCTCCACCAACATTTGATACACTTGCTGGCCCGGCCAATAAAGCGGCACGCAAATGGCCACAAAATGTTCGCCTGGCATGCGATGGCCAGTAGCATGGCAAACTTTTGACTTAATTGGCCAATTGTTTGGCGGAGGTGCTGGACACGAAAAAGTGTTGCATACTTGATGGCGTCTTAAAGGCGTCGCGTCACGGTCAGCCAGCCAGGTGGGAATTTGAAAAGCAAACATTTCGACTATTCACACAGCTTATAAGAAACTTTATCCAGCTAATTGCCATCTAAATGGAGCACACTCTAAAGGGCGTTGCAGAGGTGTCAAGTGCATATTCAACTTCTTAACTCAATAGTCTACAATTACGGGCAAGCAACACCTTGAACACAAAGTGCAGGCAATTTAAATTGAAAGTTGAGCCGAGTCAAAGGAAAACCCCAAACACTTAAGGGTTACGTGCGGGTACACATTTAAGGCAATTGATTGTCTAGAGAATTTTAATTTAATTTCAGATTATAAGACGAATCATAATTATATATCTCAAGCAACGAAAGCAAACATTTTGAAGCATAAATTAAATGTCAGCTTTTTCATATTTTGTTTTAATTTTGTAAGTTGTTATTTCTATTCTAGGCACATAAGTTATATTTGATTCTGGCCAACTGCCAATCAATTTTTAGGCAATGCTCTCTCACTGACAAGGGTTCGTCCAACAGTTAACAGTAGGCTATTCTTGACGCCATTGTCGATGTGAGACGGCGGCGTTGGGTGGCTGCCAGACCGTAGTAAAACTCAATAATGTCTTATATATACTCGCACATACGCAGAAAACATAAATAATTTACATTTCGCATGGTCACGCACAAATCATGTGAGGCAAACAGACAAAACGAACTCCAACCAAAAACTCCCCGCCGATGGGATTTGGGTTTGGGGCCGGTGCTGGGCGCTGCATGATGCGTATAAAAGTGACAGTTTAACATGGAAACACACTCAAAATGTTAATTGATATGCAAGACGTAGTGGGTAGTGGGGGGTAGCTGGAGAGCAGAGAAAACAACAGAAAGTTTTTCTTGCTTTTGGGGAAACTGGCAGTGTACATGACTGTGAAATTCTCTTCAACTTTTATTGAGATTTCACCAGTCATGGTATTCAGGATCCATAAACAACAGGAAAAGCGCAAACAAAACATTTAAATTTAATCTTTAGTTTTTTTTTAAGTTAATTAACATATAAAGTTTTATTATTTTGTGAATGAAGCGTTGCAAGGCTTTCGGTTTTCGTAAAATTAACATGATTTTAACTATAAATTAAAATACAAAATATAAATAAACATTTTAAATTAAATTAATAAATATAATATTTCATTCTTTATTATTATTATTATTTTTGAGTTTTTAAATCAATTTTTCTTATATTTTTTTATTATATTTTTAATCTTAACTATTCATTTTTTAAATGAATATTTTAAGTTTTCATTATTATTCTTTTTTGTATTTGTTTTTTCTTTTGTTTTCAATTTAGTTGATTTAAATAAAAAAAATGAAGTAAATAAAATAACTAAGTAAAATCTTGTTACGCTCTCTTTAAATCACGCGCGCTTCTAAAAATGTAGTATTTAAATTTGGTATTTTTTAAAGTATTTTCAAATTCTTTTATGCTAACCGAAAGAGGTCACTCTGAAACTCTGTGACGCAGGTAATCTGCAACAGCTGTAAGTGCTTTGTTGTTTTGTATTTCACGTCTTTCGCTCTATTTATTTGGCTTTAATGAAAATGGAACTTGACAAACTAAATGACGACTGCGTGTGCAAAATAATGGAATACCTGACTTTGGCAGATCAAGTGTCAATGGCGCGAAGTTCACCGCGCTATGAGGAGTTATTGTGCCAAATTGTTTGGAGGAAACGTCGTTATCGTGAAATATCAATATCAGATCTAATGCTGGAGCCACTCAATAAGGATGATTACATGTTCTTTTTTCAACTAGCATCCGACTGTATGGAAAAACTGTACGTATGGAATGTGCACGATAAGGCATTTGATTCATATCTAGGCCGACATTTGATGCGTCCGGAGCTGAACTTCTATGTGCACTTGGAGATGCCAAATCTGCGTGAGCTTTGTATTACCGACGGTTACATGAACAATAGTCTGATTCGAAACATACAAATGAACTGCCCGAATTTGAGCAATCTGAGCGTCTCCAGCCTGTACGTAAGTGGCATGTATATGGCTGACATGCCTAAACTAAATACTCTTGTGGCACGCGAATGCAGCATCGAGGATGAGTTCTTAACAGAGATGTTTTCACGGTTGCAATTGACCACTTTAGACTTAACATCCAACAGGATCAAAGTGGAAGAAACAATCTTGACTACGCCTGTCGCTAACTTGATGAGTATAGAACGTTTGGGCATTTCAAATGCAGAGGATTGTGGATTTCATTTGGGGGAGCTGCTTCCTAATCTTAAAGAACTAGTCGTGAGCTACCATAAAATAAAAGCTGAAGATTTGGAATGGATGTTAGATACAGTACGACTAATGGTTCACGATTCACCTCTGGCATTTCCAAAGCGACTGCAATCAATTTTGTGTAATGTGGTCGATGTGGAGGTTGCGTTGGAGCAGATAACTGGACTGGAAACCCGTCCTCCTCGACAAACAATGAAATACTGTGAGCTTTTGAAGATTATTTACAAATTTAAGGAAAATTAAGACTATTAATTCTCCAACGCTTTACTTAATTCCTTGCTTATGAGATTCTATGCTATACCCTGTACCTATAAAATAGCTACCAAGGGTATAATAAAGTTGACCCTGTTACGAATATATATACTATATATCTTAATCATAACAGCAGCTTCGATCGAATCACTTCTGTATGTCTTCCTGTTCATCTAGTTAACCTCACCACACATCACAAATCACGATCTGCATGTCAATGGAATTCAATAAAGCCATATTCCTTTCAATACTTAATACGCTATAGTTTTAACCTGAATACCGATGCATTGGATGTTTGGTGATTGTCAACGAGACATGGTTAAAACCATGAATCGAATATACTAATATAACAAATATTTCAATCTTGTAACATAACGCTAAGTGTGTAATGACTAACTTGCTATTAACATGTATATTCCTGCTTGTACTAAAATTAAATATAATAAATATTTGTATGTGCTATGATCGTATGATAAAATTTCAGCAAAAGTATTCAGCCTTCGGCACACCGAAGATAAATTGCAAAAAATTCGCTTTGTTTTTTTAAAACGCCTTTAAAACTTTATTTGATCAGGCTAACATTTAGTGGTTAGTTTAATAAAAATTAGTGCGTGTGGCAATATGCCACGAATTTAGAAAATAAAATCAATAAAATTCTTTGTTTTCGTATACAAAATGCTAATACAAATGTTAAATGTTAAAAACGAAACAATATCATTGTGCACAATATAATGAACCAAAACAAATGTTTAAGTTTATGTTGTAAGTGTAAATGTGACAATGATGGGACATAAATATGAGAAGAGAATTCCGGCGAAGATGCCTGAAACCAGCATTGCAGCTGCAAACATGCCGGCGGTTATTTGATATTGAGTCTTAACAGTTTGTGGTGTGTACATCATGCCCAAGGAACTTAAATAGCCGGAGCTATATGACATAACAATGGCAATGGCCCAGTACACCCAGTTGTTCGAAATTAAAACGGGCATAGTTCTAACAGCACCATTAGGTATATAATTGCATATGAGCAATAAGGGTATAAACACGACTCGCGCCACAACTGGTATGACGAGGAACTTAGGTTTGGGCCATTGTACCAAAGAAGTAGTCAAGCTGCCCAACATTGCAAATACATTGAAAGTCAGGAAGCAAGTAACAGCAGTAAAGTACTTTGGTCCCATTATAAAATCACGTGAATCACCTGAAAGCTTTATATCTGAATGCACAGCAGGAAAAACGGACAATGTGACGAAAAACGTGAAAAATACATTGAAAAGCTGAGGTCCTGCCTGTTTCAATATTTGGAAATAAGGTACATTCAGTTGCGTCTTGGAATCTGATTTCTTTTCACTTCCTTTGCTTAACATCTCATAATGTCTGAAGTACTTGTTCAGGGGTAGCGCAAAATATGTGTCAAAGCACGCCAACAAAACCAAAATAGCCGTAACAAAATAGTATATGGCCGATGTCCTCTGCGACTCGAAAAATTTAGCACAGAGCATTGACATTATGGATGTGAAGCAACCGCTGACGTTTGAGCCCAAGACTACTGCACCCGTATATTTAGGTGGTAAGATTGCAGCAAGTCCGTAAATAGTACTTTGATAAATGCCATTACACTGAAAGAAATTAATACTTGACTTATCTTGTATAAAATTGAATTTATATGCAAATTCTACACTTACAATATTTATAATCACAACAGAGACCATTGTAGTCCAAAAGAATAAGCCAGGCCACTTTATTAAATAGGATTAGATAGAAATAGTTAAATATTTATAGTCGGATAAAGTTGAATATATTATTTTGTCTTACCTGAGAGGAATCCAGCATTCCGAGTATAACAGTTAGTATCAGTATAAAAATCTCCACTATAATGCTATAGACAATTCGACTGTTCAAGTCGCCACCCAAATTAATGAAAATATTCATCCAGTTAAACATCACATTCGGAATTTGTGCAGCAAAGCCCATATTTTGCATAAAGTTTTCATTATAATGTCTAGTTGTAGCAATAGTATGGTTGGGGTGGAGTTTGAAGTCCTCAAAGTAAGATTTCGCATTGATAAACATATTCCAAGGCATGAGCGTGCCCAGCCCATGTAGTAAAAAGATAAAGAATATAATTCTATATTTGTCCACTGGCGGCTGCAACGTAGGCAGAATTTTCGACAAATGTGAGCCTTTTCCATTGGTGTCCAATTTCTTTTCAATGGCCAATGATCGGTTTATTGGCACCGACTGTTTGTCGGAAATAAACGGCCGGTCTTCACCTTTTCGATCTCCCATTTTTCCGCTGATTGATTTAAAATGCAACGGCGAAGCTGTAGATATGCGGGCGCGTCGTCAATTAACTGTCAATTAGCGGTTGAATGGCAACAGGTTTCACAAGTTATACTTCAGTTGGGTCAAAATGTGGTCTCCTTAAATGGATTTGCGTAGTCGCAAGGTACGGTGTACAGCTTTTAGGCAAGAAAAGGCACTGATATTATAAACCGAAAAAAAACGCGGCTAGTTATAGAACCAATTTTAGCCCCTGAGGGTTAAGATCAGGCGTGTTGACAACGCGTGGCTCTCCCGATATGTTATCAGCCCCTTATAAATCTTGTATATAAGATAATCGCGTGAGCTAGTTCTTTTTATTGAATTACTGGCTGTACGTTATCTTTTAAACTAATCTCAAACTGATAATTATGTAAATCACAGTACAACAAAACAATTAAATCCTCCTCGCTACCAACTGTTTTAGATAGGCCGCAAATAGAAATGAAGTCTTAAAGTAAGAATAAAGCGATGCAACGTATTTACAGAGCTATAACAGCTAATTAACAGAGCAAATAAATCGATTGTCGCTATCTGAGTTCCGTTGCCAAGCAATTCGCATCTGTCTGCTTATCTTTTGTTTTAGGTAGGTACGGTGCTCATAATGTTAAGCTATTAACCAGTCGTGAGGGAAAATCAATAAAATTTCCTATAAGAGACGCATAAGCTAAACATATGCTTGATTGTTTTGCTGAGGACAGCGTACTATATTCAGAGTGATCGGTTTTATAATCGTAATCGATAGTTCTTGGTGTTGTCGCGCGGTTGCTGCTCTTTTCATATAAACGTGTTTACCTGTTGTATTGCAAATATTGAAGTGATTCGGCGCCATGGGTAGTACACCGAACATCCAGTTGGGCGATTATATTGTTATACAGCGCCAAAAGTATACCAAACTGCAGAAATTCGGCAGCTTGGATGCAACGGCCACTTTGGGTAAGGAACATCTAGAGCTGAAGTCGCTTTTGGATCAACCTTATGGCTCTACATTTAAAATGTGCGTCAAAGAGACGAAGACGGGCAAACGTGGGGCACAGCGCCAACACACACTGGAACTGTGCAGTGAAAATGAGCTACGAAGCATACGTGACGTCCTTAATATATCCAGCAGTGGAGCCGACAATCGTGATATAAGGGACAACGGTGAAGCGCAGGCACTAAAGTCTGAGGTAGGCTAAAGTTCTCCGAGGCGAAATATCTTAAATAATACTTTTTCCCTAAATTGCAGGACATTGAACAGTTGCGAGAAGCGTGCAACGAATCAAGTAAGATTATTGAAAAACTAGTAGAGAATTCGAAAACGTTTCACACACGCACTGAGTACTCACAGGATAAGTACCTGCTTAAAAAAGAAAAGAAGTACTTTGAATTTGTGCAAATCCGACCACCGACCATACGTTTAATGGCTGACATATTCTACCGGCAGGATGCAGAAAAGATAATGGGCATACGTGTGGACACACTTTCCCAAATTATATCCTATTCTGGCATTTCCGGTTTCGGCAGCTATCTTTTGTACGAAAGTGGAACCAATGGCTTACTGCCTGCGGCAATGCTAAACTCTATTGGCGCTGCTACAGAGGCCACTCTCGTGCACATGCATCCAGGCAATGTACCACAAAAGCAGGCTTTACTAGCTCTCAAATTGCCACTGGAACAACAGGAACGTTGCATATCAGTCAATTTGTATTCAGCGCTGCGTGAATTCTACCAAGGTCATAAGGGAGACCAAGAGGCGACAAAAGCTACCGTAGAGACTGAGACAGCGGATCCTACAGATACCAACAATGGTTCCACCGAAGATCTGAGTGATGTCACTGAGCCGAGTACTAAGAAAGTTAAGTTGGATGAGACACCCAGCTGTAAGTATTCGTTTAAACAACTTTATTTGTATACAAATTAATCTATTTTCCACTTGCATTGCAGCTAACAACAAGCCGTTGCGCTGGCAACTGGAGAACAAACGCGCCGTTCCCTTGATGCATGAAAAATTTGATTGCTTGGTAATGGCAGCCAAGGAACATCCATCGAATATATTACAGGCATTGCTGCCATTGATTAAACCCTCGCGTCCAGTAGTTATCTTTAGTACGTGTCGGGAGCTGCTTCAAGAAACGTTTATGGAGCTGAAGACATCCGGCAAAGTGACTAATATGCATTTGACCTCCAATTGGCTGCGTATGTATCAAATACTACCAAATCGCACCCATCCTGAGGTCAACATGAGCGGCAACAGTGGTTACCTATTAACTGGCTACACGTTGAAATAGTCCTCATATATAAAAATATATATTAGTAAGTAGATAGTTTACTAAGACCTGGCTGGAGTCTGGCATACCTCCATTTGTGACTTGTTTTATACCCATAAAAAACACACGGAATACATATTTTTGATAATATCATGCAATGTTTTATGGGTTTTTTTTATATGTTTTGTTTTGTCGAGTGTGTTCTGTGTATTTCAACGATTTGCCCCTTTTTTGTGTTTAGCTTGTGTAGGTACAGCGCTCCTTAAAAATGCTTAAGTTACACGGCCGGAGCCGGCTTAAGAACAAAGTAATGACCGCATTCGCAACGCATGGGAGCACCTTTTGACAGCCACATCCACTTAGGACCACGGTCTCCCAAGCACAGGCAGCCCACTAAGCGAGCATCAAACACGGATGGTATCACAGTCGGATCATTCTCTCGGCCTGCACCTCGCTTTAATGGTTTGGCCATCGCCCAAGGATCTGCACAACCTGCCTGACGGAGCAGTATCTCGCGCTTACATATGCCCGTGACCAGCTCCATATCGTCGGTCATCTCTGTGATGGTCTTAAAAATGCAGTTTTTTAAACTCATTAATCCCCACTCTTCACTCACCCTTCCCAACTACCGGAGTTGTGGAAATAGCACGTTGTCCAATGCCAAATTTGTCAATGGCTGCCCCAAAAGCCCGCTGCAGCCCCAGTTGCCGGAGCAGGGCATTCAGCTTACTCTCACCGCGCTGAGTCAACTGCGAGACGAGACGCTTCGAGACTAACGGATTCTTAAGCAGACGCGAAATATACGACAACATCTTCTGATTGTCTTTAAGCAATTAATAAATATGTATTAACTTGAAAATTTTTAGAATTCAATATATGCGTGAAACCTTATGTCGAATCCGTTTCGTTTACTACGAACGTATGGAATGAATGTTATCCCTGACATTATTAGAAACCAAGATTGTCAAATGCCTACTGAGCAGGTTACTAAAAACATATGATATAATGCAGTACGATATATGGCATGCTCCATCATTCTTACTACTATTAAATCATATGCATTGAAATAGATCTATAAATCTACTGAAAGTATTTCTGTAGCCAATACAACAATCAGATTTCATCTGAGTTCTCGTTTACCGGCAGTAAATCGCCGTAAATATATCCTCGTATATAACTAAACAATTGGAACTATTCTAGTATTAAGCCATTTTATTTTGCTATTGATCTTTACGCTTAGTCTTTATTGTACTATTAATTATTTAGCATCGTTCGTTATTAAATTGATATCTTTGTATGTGTTTCACTCGTTTCTTGATGGCACCGACAAATCTCAAAACTAAAATAGAGGATGACCCGAGACGAGGAGGTGCTTATTGCATTTTCGATTATACAATTTTTGGGTTGATGTTTGTTTATTTGGGCAGCTAATTTGTTGACTTTTAGCTTAATAGTTTTGTGTGTGCTTTTTTTTTTTTGTTATTAATTGGTTTATTTAATTAATTAATAATAACTTTAAACAGCCGCCTTCTCCACCAGTTTGAACCAATGGCCGCACTCACAGCGTTTCTGGTTGCCCTTCTGCAGCCACATCCATTGAACGTAGGTCTGATCCTCTTCGCCTGAGGATAAAGGTATACAGTTATTTTTCGAGTTGATATGACCTTGTGCACTAATGCTATATACGCTACTTACAGATGCAACCCACAATACGGGCTTCGAAGGCCGATGGAATCAAGTTCGGGTTCTCCTTGGTGCCAGCACCGCGCTTGAACACCTTCATGTCGAAGGGATTGTCGTTACCGGCGGCTTTGAGCAGCAGTTCACGTTTCTCAATGCCCGTGGCGTGCTCCATAGGATCGTTCATCACTGCAAAAATAAATGGTGTCGCACATTAATCGATAAGCTGATAAGCGTATGTTCCTTCGCGTCTTTTATGATACACTTCTTGTCAAACCTCTTTGCCAGCCCCCTCCCTCCAGCCAATGCATTTGTTTTCGAATCAGCTGTGAGCCCGTTTGTGGTTACATAAAGGCCACATAAAAACCTCGGTCACTTACACTAATATGTGTGCATTCATAAGCCTCAGGTAAGCTCGAAAGGTGCAAACTATTTAGCGTTGGTTACCAACGGTTGCCTTTGACACATAAAAACACATTTACACTGCGCACAGTTATTACATAACCTCCCTCCAAACTTGCACATCTTTTGGGTGTCATAAATTTGGATGCAACTTAAGGCAATCACTGGTGCCTGTGGGCTTACTACGGGTACTATCTCTATTATGTAATTCGGATGAGGAAAGCGGCTTGGAACGGTTCAAGTGCCACACGCACACGGATTAGGCGGACGTGACGATGAAGTGGTCCACTGGGCGGATTTGTCACTTACTTTTACATGTACGCACGGATTGGTATGTAACATTCTGGCGTGCGGCGGCACGAAGCGCCATGCGTCCACAAATTGAAGCCATAGTTCGTTTTACAATAAATTTGTTGGCCTGGTGTGTGATGAACAGCCGAATTCTTTCGTAATTTTTCACAGCGAGACTCAGGGCAGGTGTTGGTTCATGAGTTGTGTAGTCTAGTTCCGAACTAAATCAATTGAACTGGTCATCCGCTTAAGGTATTGAACGAGATTCTCAAGCACATTGCTATCGATAACTGACACTTCCTATTAATAGAGAATTAACCAATGTTGGTAACTATCGATTTCCAAACGCTGTTAAATACCCGCCATTTATGATTTTATATTACTAAAAATGATATAATTAGCTATCAATTAATAATCATTATGTATGATGTAGATTTCGAAGACTGGGTCTGAAAATGAAAAAATTGTCAAATAATAGTTCTTATGGAGAAACGTAAAGGTTTTGAGGACTCTGTTCTTTCGAGATTACTTCTTAAAGCGTCACTTTCCTTGACCACATATTATTGCATATTTTTGTAGCAGTTTTTATAATAATATATGTAGCCTAGCTATATCGTTGCGGATTTTACAAGGATATGCGTTTGAATATTGAAGACAAGTTCTTTCGATTGACATTTGTGGATATAGAGGTCATCTAAGGATAATCGCATTGATTTCAAACGCAATTTTCACTTTCATTTGTATACTTTTAAAAACAGCCAAATCTGAAGAAAAAATAGGAAAATTGGCAATACTGGTAAACTTTCTTGTGCTATTAATATCCAATGAACTAGTTGAACGATAATGAATAGTTAATTTGAGCTGTTTATTTTTGGCAGGGCTGCATCAGGTACCGATGCCTGTACAGTGTTGCCAGATAGCGTTTCGATAATAGTTGGCGCTAAAATTGAATTAATGGCAGTTCATGTTCATTAATTGTAATATTTGCTTGTACTTATTATAATATATTATAAAATTAAATAAAAACATTCAACTGTTAATTTCATGCACAATTTTGATAACCCTAAATAGTGTGAAGTTTGTTGCTTGTACGAAATTGTTTTGGTTTGGGTTGTCCCGGCAACCAAATTGCGTTCGAAGACATTTTTTGTGGACACAACAAATAAGAGTGAACAAAATGAGCAGAAAGCCGACAATTTGCTTTGATATATCAAAAAATGAACGATTTCAAATTACAGACAACTATAAAATGCTACATCGCAAGCTTAAAGCGAATTGGACTGTGGAGCAGTAAGTATAATAGGAATTTTTAGGATTTTCACTATGATCTCAATATATATAATGTCCAATTTGCAGAAGCGATGAAGAACTGAACAAGGAGCGCTTGGAGCGCACAAAGATCTTTGTAATAGCTGGACCCCAAGATCAATTTACTGAAGATGAGTTTTTGATACTTAAGGACTTCGTGGAGACGGGTGGCAGTTTACTGGTGTTGCTGGGCGAAGGCGGCGAGCAGGAGTTTAATACCAATGTTAACTTCTTTCTGGAGCAGTACGGCATCTTCATTAACAACGACAATGTTGTGCGTCCGCATTACTACAAGAATTTTCATCCCAAGGAGTGCATTGTGGGCGGTGGCGTTGTGTGTGAGTCCATGTGGCGTCATCTGCTTAAGCTGGACATTGAGAAGGTGGACTATGATTTCAGTGATGAAAAGTACAAGATTCACTTTCAGTATCCCTACGGGGCGACCTTGAATGTGTCAGAGCCGGCCAATGTGCTACTTACAACTGGCCCCGTCGTCTATCCCTTCAATCGACCACTGGCCGGTTACTATAGCAATGCAAAGGGTGGCAAGATATTAGCCTTGGGCTCCGGCTACATTTGGCACGACAAATATCTTCAGGACAAGACCAATGATGCTATACTTGAATACATGGTGCAGCTACTAGGCACATCTGATATTACCTATACGCATTTGGATTTCAATGATGTGGAGGTGCATATCGATAGAACCCGAATAATTTCCCATTTAAAATATTCTTTAATCTTTACAGCTAAACGACAATAAACATTTCACGGACCTGGCATTTCTTGCGGATATGCCCAAGGCCTGTTTGATCGACTCCATTGGCACTGACCTGCCGGCGGACTTTAAGGAAATGTTCGACATGACTCTGTGCTCATTGAGCAATCGATTCCTCAAGGATGTCATTGATGCCTATGAGCAGCTGCACGTTAACTACGAGCCGCTAAAGATAATAAAGCCGCAATTTGAGATACCACTACCTCCACTGCAATTGGCCACCTTTCCGCCTATTTTCAGTGAGCCACCAGCGCCGCCACTGGAGCTATACGATCTAGACGAGACATTTAGTCCAGCTCGCTCGCAGCTGGCCCACATTACCGGGCAGTGCCTGCAGGCGCTGCAGTCCAAGGAGCCAGCACGCCGTGCTCCCAACCAACGGGAGCTGGAGAACTACATCAAGGAGTGTGCGCGTATAACAGCTATTGTGAAGGAACAGCAAGATATGCCGGCACGTGAAATACTCAACATTGTGGCCCGACAGATAAGCAGCTATATGCCCTATGCGGAGGACTAGACATCACCAGATCCAATTACCAAGCAGCACAGTGCATCGCAGCGCATTCCTCGAAAGTTTTTGCTCTGCATATTTTCATTTTCTTCTTTTTTCGGTTGAATCAGCAAATTTTGAATATTGTTTGACGTTTTTGAGCAAATTGTAAACCAAGTCCGTTTTATGTAAACATGTTAGCGACTCGTATTCAAACATGGCCGGTTCTCCTTTCCTCCTGTTCTTCTTTCCTCCTCCCGATTCTCGACATTGTTCAAAACTAAGCTTCAATTACACAGAAGGTGCATTTAATTTTGTTCGAAACACAAAACCTGTGGGAAGTCAAGATATATACTTACCATATACATATATATACCCAAAACTTTTCATTTCAAATGCGCTTCACACAATTAATTATTTTATTAATATTTTCCCCAACAAAATATACAGAGAGAATCCCTAGGAATCCCCTAGGGTCCATAGAGATGTTTAGTTTTTAGTTGTCAACAATTTGTTTTCCTTTTTAGTTCCGCTCGCAGGCTGCTAATTATCTGTGGGGTCGTTGGAGGCTGCCGAAGAGGAGGGGTGTTCCTGGTGTGTGAAACCGCTAGTTAATGCTTGTCACAACAAATGCTGTCATCAATCGCATCGCGACACCCTGGGGAGTGTCCTTAAGAAAAAACAAACGATGCACCAACTGCTGCTAGTAAATTTCTTTATTTTATCTCCAGACTAGAAGTTTTTTTTAAAGATAAAAAGAACTCATAAAAGGAACTTCTAAGCTGTATTCTCTGGAGCTCAGCAGCAGCTGCTAGTGAAAGAAGATAGTCAAATATCTTAAAGATCCTTCGCTAACTTCAACAAATGATCGATATACATTATCTGTAATAAAATTCATATAAAATTTTTCTTCATACTACTATTTTTTTTGATATTCACACATTAACAAAATATTTATGTAAACTAATATTACAGTTTAAGTGAATTTGGTTTGTGTTGTCTATTGGTAGAACTCATGACCCCCAGACTATCTGCGGGCCAACTGCTTACGTTGCGGGGCTGGGTTTGAGATTGGGAACGGGAACGGCTGGTCAATCAATCAATATTGAAAGTTCCCATTGCCGCTGCTCTGTTGGCTCCCTGTGCTGGTGGCCATTTTGTTTGCACTGTTGACCGCTAAATGTCGGGTAGGTAGATGGGGGCATTACGAGCTCGAGTACACGATGGCGTATGGCATATGGTAGTGAGAAGGAGGAGGTGGAGGTAATAATCTGCAAGTAAAAAGTAAAAGAGGTTATGTTGAAATCCGATATGAGCCAAGTAGGAAGTTACCTTGAGTGCATTTCTATATACACGTATTGACAGTGACAATGCTGTCCCAAGTCGACGTTGTCGTTCATTCATGGTTTCAGTCAGCCAAACAGGTTCACAGGCTCAACAGAAGCCGCACAAGTTTTTCCTCCTCCTCCTCAACCTCTGCTTCTTCTTTCTCTCTCTACAAACAGAAAAATGTAAAAGCAAAAATCGAAATGCAACTTCATTTGCTCATGTTAAATTCCATTTCTCAGTCAAACTCACAACAGCTGTATTTGCTGGCTTTCCATTTCCGCCCTGGACTATCCTGTCTCGTCCTGGCACTAAACTCTGCCTCTGTCTGTGTCTCTGCTCGCTTGACGCCGTGCAAATATCATCAGAGTCAAGAGGTTTGTTTGACTTTTAGTGGCATCCTTTTAGCAGCTGTGATTGCTTTCTATGAGAGAGTATAGACAAGAACAGCTCCGTCCCGCTGGGGGGGTTCATAAATTATATAGATACTCCCAAGCATTTCTCACCTGTGCTGGAAATTCCGGGAAAACCCTCATGGAAAGCGTGCCGTGGAGGTGGTCGAAGCTGGCCCGTTGATGCGGGTCGGTCGCGACATCATTTTAATTAAATTACACCACCAAAACGTGCGACATCACAATAATTTTCATTGTCAAAAATCGGGCATCATAAAAAACAACACGTCTGCTTCGAACACACAAACAAGAAGCTAGAGAGATAAAGAGAGAGAAGGAAAGAGATAGATAGAGAGAGAGAGGGAGAGAAAAACACATAGATGGAAGAAATGTTACAATCAATTAACAGGTAAAAGGTTTGAAGTTGGAGCCTCCAGCCTAAAGATTTGATTTAACCTTTGTGTGTTTACTGCGACAGATGAGGAAATCTAGGCAAAAGGTGTCGACTTGGCATAGCTGGCAACCAGGTGTTAAGTCTATGATATTTTTATATACGAAAATAACATATTTTCTATATTTAGCTCTAGCTTCTAAGTATTGTTTTATGTTATAGAATCTACTCCTCCAGCCTAAAAATTTGATTTAACCTTTGTGTGTCTATTGCGGAAGATGAAGAAATATAGTCGAAAGACCTCGGCAACCAGGTGTTAAGTATGCCTTGGCTTAAAGTTTTCGTATCGTACCAAAATAACATATTTTCCATATCCAGCTCTAGCTTCTAACTATTGTTTTTTAGTATAGAATCTATTCTACTTCTTGCTTAGTCTCAAAAAAGTCACAGAGCCCACACAAGGGTTAATTTTAAGCTGTGCCTTTCTAGGCACGCTTCGATGTCAACTTTGGTGCTGTTGGTTTTATTTTTAGTTGCTTGTCAATGTTATTGGTTAGATTTTGGGCACCTATTATTGAAATAGAAAGCTTGTCTTTTATGTTTTCTGTTATTGTTATTAATTTGTCATAGGATCGCATTGTAGTACAACAAACTCTAATGAGGCTTGTAAATGCAAAACAAATGGCAGGTCATCAAAAAAAAGCGAAGATCTGGTCACTGTTAAGAGACCAAACCCCCCAAACGAAAATATTTAAAGCGCGTGTACAATTTAAAATGATATAAAATCAGGCTGTGGCAGCTTTCGAAATTTTATGAGCATGTTGCGCTTATTAGCTGCACTACGAGAAATGGCGACAGGCCACAACACCAACAACAACAACAACAACAACAACAACAACAACAACAACAACCAATATAAAAACAACAACAAGCACGACATGCATTTCCACGGCTAATTTTTCACGCACGTTCCATGCCCGCTGCTCCCTCCTGAAATATCAGGGAACGACGGCGAGCGACAGCTCCTGGCCAGGCTTCAGCTTTAATCTACCCTGTAGTCATATGAATACCAAACAGGGTATACTATATGGTATATATATCTGAATATACCATAGATATAGATCATGATGTAATTGCAATCGGATGAAAATGTTTAGTCGTATAGCTTAGAGTCTTTCGAATATATCCAACAGTCGAGAAGTTCAGTTCAATGTGCTAATATCTACCTGTTATACCCTATATATATGTTTGATCCCAGCTATATATACCATACACCTTATGTACATTATTGAAGTGCCAGAATTAGTTTTGTGTTTTGGGAAAAGTATTGTATTTTTCTTATCTCTTTCATATAATCTTTACATAGAGTATCTTTTGATTCGATAATACGCAAATGTTTAGATTAGCGATTGGTGTTGCTTTTGTTTTTGGCACGACGACACGCACAAGAAATTCCAAGAGATAAGCATCGTGTACGACAAGGTGTATTATGGACCCGGTCCCCAGTCAACGTCGCCGTCGAGTGCCATACTGTTGACTCTGTTAAATTGCCAATATTTATGGTTTTGGCCGTCCTGGTTGACTTGTTAAATGGGTGTTCCAGCCTCCAGCCAACGGAGCAGCAGCACCACCACCATCACCAGCAGTTGGAGCAGCAGCAGCAGGAGCAGGAACAGCAACCAGGAGACCCCCTAAAATGGGTAGCTGCGAAACGTTTAAAGACAAAACGTGTTGGTCCGATAAGCACGCAAGCGTGGAGGCAGCCAAGTCGTGCGGTGCCATCAATTTTGACATATGCATGTCAAAGTTTTTACAGTACGACGCCATTTTGAAAGGCCCCCATCGTGCACTGTCTCTTTCACTCGCTGCTGTCTGTCATCTCTTTCGTGCTGTGCAGCAAAGCATTAAAGCAGAAATGCGCAATGTCGTCAACGCTCGTTGCTGAAGCTATAAAAATGTCAAAACATGCAACAAATAAAGAAGAATTATAAAGAAATCTAGCGAGAGCAGAAAAAAATAACAAAAAAAATATATATTAAAACTATATAAAAAAAAGGGAAAAAAAGCTGTGACGCCAGAGAACAGGCCAGACAAGCTGTTGTTGGCCCTACAAAATAACTGGGAGCTATGCATATTCAAAGGTGTTTGCGACCAAGCAATAAAGATCATGGATTAGCTAGCAAACATTATGATGTAAGCTAAAGATTGAAAATAATCATTTATTTAATTTAATTATAATAATTTGTGCCTCCCTCGCCTTAAAGTAAATTCGCCTTTTTCTGCAGTAAGAATGGTTTTACTGTTAAATAAAGCTCATGCTTACACCTATTAACAGCGGTTTAACATAGCTCAAAGAGAACTAACATAACTTGCAGATGTTAAATTGCAATTGTTCTAGCGACAACTGTTAAACGTTACATACTAATGTAAGCAATGATTCTTTAACAGGAGAGAATGCAACTAGTGGAATATGTGATTATCATTTACAAATTATATATAATAATATTTATTATAATTTACTATTTCTTTAATTATCTACTCTTGATTTCCTTTTACATTCTTTAAACTGTTTGTCAAGTCTATTTAACAGAGTATAGGGAGTACAGCGTGCAGTCTTTGAGTCAGTTTCCTTACCTTTAGATATTATACATATTTTCTATATAAATGCTACTTTTTTTTCATCATTTGTTTACTAAGCATCTTTCTGCCATCTTTCCAGGTTGATACGTTGCTGATCTTGCGGTTTTTATGGTTTTCCAGCTACAAACCAAAGGAATAATGAATCTCAGTGTTCCAAAGATACATTTTTTTTTCATAACATTTATTGAAATTGTAGATGTGTGAGAGATGATTATGTGCTAGTCGCAGGTTAAAAAACAAAAGCACAAGAAAAATGGGTTTCTTATCAGGCACAATAGATCGCCATTCAAAATGTCATAAGTCACACCTGATCATTTGTCAGTTGTGTACAGTTTACGAGCGGCCACAGATCAAGTATGGTAGGTATGTGGGTTGGGGGCCAGGGGCCAGTTGCACAGTTGTCCCATAAATCAATGCGCCGCATGTTACATTTGAGCCTCATAAAAATGCAAATCGTATGCATAAAGTATAATTTTTATAACTTAATTAACTGATCGGGGCTCTGGGGCCAGACTCTGAGCGGTGCATGCTGCGTTTTGACTTGTGCCTCATTAAACTGGCGCCAAGACTCAAATTGATTTTGGCTTGCAGTGTGACATTTACATGACAAAGCCTCGGGCGGACTCCAATTGGCCAGGTCTTTGCGATTTGGCTCTGATAAGGTCCGCGTCTGCTTATCAAATGACCAACTGGCCAACTGCGGAGGTAGCTGACACTGCATACGATTACAGTCGGTGCTCAATTCACTTCTTGGAAAGGCAACAACCATCAGAGATAGAAACACTTTTGCTTGATGTCTGGCCGAGCGCCTACGGCAGACATACTCGTATAATAAAATAATCTGCCTCTAATTTGGGTGTCGTTTACACGTGCCAAGACCCTCGACACTCTGATGAACCTCGTCATGATTGGGTTTGAGTTGAAGTCGAGCCAGACAGGGGGAGTATCTCATTATACAAATGTAATCGCTAAATCTAAACGAAGACTTGGTATGCATGGGACATTGGGATGGGACTCGAGATTGGAATTGAAATTGGAATCTGAATTGGGAGTAACATTGGCGTTTTCTGAACAAGCTACTAACGGCATCTGAAAGTCGTAAGGCTTTGCCACTTTTATGTCTTAAAGTCGTGAGGCATTGGCATTTTAATGGCTATAATTTAAGGAATTCCGACAGATGAGTTAGTACTTTCTCTCGCAGCTATATATCACACAAATTACGACTCTTCAGACTTAGTCACAGTTTCGCTTCTTTAGGTCCTAACTTTAAAGCCTTTTCTCTTACCTGATTTCCTGCTAATCTAATACAATCTACACACTTCATTTCCATTTCCATTCCCTAGACGCCTTAACATTTTTATACTAATATTGGACACATGCCATCAATTAAAAGATTCTTCTCTTTTCACTAAACGTCTTGTCCCTTCGATTTGTCATTGTGTTCTTTGTTTTTTCTTTTGACGTCTCAGACATTTATTTATATTCATGTGTGTAATTTGCTATTTTTTCTTGTTATTCTTTTTTTTTTTTTGCTTTCCAACGGACCGACACTTGACCCTATCAAATAATAACGACTTGTGTACATGGCTGGACAGGCACTGAGTTGGTGACTGTCTCGAAATCTGGCGCCGTTTACACTGCCGGAGGCTAAACAACAAAAAAAAACAAAAAAAAAAGAAACATCAGCCAAATATATATACAAAAGTCAATAAACTTAAATGTGATAAGTTGCCAGCGGGCGGTGAGGCTAGGGGCTAAGCGTGGGGTTTCCCTAGGGCAAATCGGACAAATACTTAGTTTTATCAGTTAGTTAACATGTTAAAGCTATGTGTTAAAATATATACATTATCTTGACGTTAAATTTAGATGCTAAAATTGTTATATTCAAATAGTTCCTAATCCTTCAAATAATCCTTGCTTCTGTTTAAGGATCTCTAGATATGGTTCAATCTAAAGTAGTTTTATGTATTATTTGCAGCAATGGCAAGTAAAAGTCTATATAGCATATATTTCTAGGTTATGTATATGTATATATATATATATATATTTAGCATATATAGTTTCCATTGTTTCCATAGTTTCATGATTGAGCACGATTTAAGTATCTATTTCCAATCAAAATCCAGTTTTTAATACTATTTTATTGACCCTTTTTTTTTCTAATTTCGTAGAATTAAGGCAGTTATTTTTATTGTAACCCTTCAAGCCCTTTACTCTATCTTTCCACCAGCAAACATCCTTTAAGCAACCCACCCTTTATTGGTCCTTAGTTGATGTTATCCTTGCAAATCTAATTAGCCCTGATTAACTGGCATAACGAATTTCTTTCACTGCTTTGGTGGTGAAATTACTTCAGTAACTTTCAATTTTCTTATCTCCAATTGGAGATTTCCCTCTTAAGCTACAAATAAT
The DNA here is from genome assembly GCA_035045065.1 of Hirtodrosophila trivittata. Classification (NCBI taxonomy): domain Eukaryota; kingdom Metazoa; phylum Arthropoda; class Insecta; order Diptera; family Drosophilidae; genus Hirtodrosophila; species Hirtodrosophila trivittata. Next base: position 965,849 of record JAWNNK010001445.1, on the reverse strand, counting down.
ATATCTAAGAAGCATTTCAAGGCATTTGTCATCTATAAAGTTTTGAAAAACTAGTGTTAACTATTATTAGTCACCCTCTTATCTCCGCCTGATTCACTGTTTCAATAGTCAATATCTTCTTTAGCTGCGCAAGTAACACCCTTTCTTCCTTGTTCAGTTGAAAGAGAAGCTCCAGTACTTGCACCACTGACTCATTTTCTGTTTTAACTGTGTGTGACCCATCGCCAGCTGGGCTTCGCTTCTTCGCTTCTTCCTTTATTATTTTTATATTCCCCTCTTTGGGTTTGGGTCTGACTTACTGTCAGCTGGCGCTACAGAAACCCGTTGGCATAAATTATAACTGCACGGCGCTCGGCCAATGTAAACAGAGTAGGTTCCGGAGCCTGACCAACTCCAATTGTAGAAGGTCCAGCTGCAGCTCCAGCTCCAGCTCCAGCATCAACTCCAACTCCAGCGATTTTTAACACGCACAGCGGGTGCTCATTGTCCAAAGCAGTTAAACAAGACGCTTTTCAGCTCGTAAAACATGGCACAGACCCCTTGAGTTTTGCCTGGTTTTTGTTTTGGATAATAAAGTTATTGATTTGTGTTTAAGTGGCGTGGGTGAAACGCTGCTCTCAATGCTGTGGGTCTCCGCCTCCACCTCCTCACTCCTAGTACGGAATAAAAAGGTGCGCTGATCCCCCAAATTAATGTCCCACATTTGTGGCAATCTCTTGAAGTTATCAGTTTATTTGTTTTATTAAATGCTGAGCTGTTTAGGCCATAAGCTGACGCCTGTCAATTGCGACATGAGCAAGTCACGTAGCACCCCCCCCTTCCCCCTTCCCACTGTTTGCCTTGCCTCATCCCTGCCACCACTCCACAATTCCATCATTCGGTCATCTGCTGTTACTTGGGGCGTGGGCGGGCGGCGCGTTTAAGTAGCTTAAACAGTCGCGGTGGTCTGAGGCATAACTTTGTCTAATGACTCGGAAATCCGTCACTAATAATAAAAGCCATGGCTATAAAAAGGCAGCGAGCATTTGAGACGTCAGCATTGAGTTTGTCGTCGGTCATTCGACGTACCAAGCTGGACGTCAACTCTCGAATGAATCTCGAATCTCAAACTCTCGACTCTCGACTCTTGAGCTCCACTCCCAGCTCGGCTCTCAAATTGTCAGTTGCAGTTCTGCATGTGAACATACAGAGGGAAGGGGGCTGTCGAGGGGTGCCGTGGCCGGGACCTGACATTCAGCACGTGTGCCTTATAATCCTATTACCTCGAGAGCAGTTGTGGATTGGCGATTGCCGGTTGTCGGTTGTCGCTTTTGTGAATGAACATTTTCCGCCAGGGCATACAGTTTGTTTCATAAATATGAATGAAAATTAAACTAAGAAATAACTGAATCTATTATTACTGAATCTACGTTAACGTTAACATTCATTCATTAACGTTTACATTAAATATCTAGTTATTACCTTGCCTGAATCTAAATCTATGAACATTTCCAATAGAAAAATAACTGATATGCTGCCAGCTTCCAAAATTGCCGTGCCAACTTATTAAACTTATGACGCTGCTGGCAGTAGGTCAATTAAATCCTTATAAAAGTTTTGAAGCGAATCAATTCTCCTGCTCTTGAAAACAATCCCAGGATACGATTTCATCATCGAATCAACTTTAAAACTGAACTTTTTGTAATTGTTTTGCGCCAAATGGTTTTAAAGTGATTTCTGAAATTGAGTTTAAAGTCAATTGTTGCCTAAGGCGTTTGACACGCCCCCAAAACACAGTTTCCACACATTGAGCGCATTTGATACATTTATATACGAATTTGTTTTTGTTTTCTATTCCTTTATTTTTGGGGTGCCCACGCATGCGCCTGGGCTGCGAGGGTTGCAGGAGACGCGATTCAAAATGGCTGCCCAAATATTTGATTATCGTCTGGGGAATTGGCGCTGTTGTTAAGCCTAACTGTTACTGTCGCAATTCATTGAATTTGCAGGGCTAATTAAACACGTTAACAACTGTCGCGATGCGATGAAGCGTGCAGGGATAACTTGCCATTGGGATCGTCGCCAGTTGTCCGTCGATTGTGGACGGACGCCAGTCTACGGTCGACGGTCGACGGTCGCCGGTCGTCAGACGCCAGCCAAAAGATATTGCACAGTCTGTTGCCCTGGTTCCGATTTAGAATCTGGGGTCTCTAGTCTGGGGCTGTGATTTTTGTCGTGGCTAAAGACCAGCGGCTTGGTAGCTGTCCATAAGCTCCTATCCATTCGTACATATGTCCCGGCTATAGGGACCGCTCCAGTCACCGGTCGCATCGTTACCTAATGCGAGTGGACAGTTTGCCTGGCGCCCAATCAAGTGTTTTCAAATTGGGTTAAGCGAGTACTACAGGGGTCCCAAAAATTATCAGCAAGAGCAAGAACAGCCAAACAACAACAACAAGAGAAATGCAATCCCTGTTCGCAGAAACGAAAGCGGTTCCAGGAAGCGTTGAGTGCTGCCCACTTGCTGCACAATTGCAAATGCCGTTAATGTTCTGTAAGCAGCAAAAAGCAAACAGAAAACAGCAAACAACAAGCAGCTGTCCTGGCGCCGCCCTAAAACCAAAATCAACAAAATGCACTCAACTTCCCAACGCAACTCACTCAAATGTTCAGCGCATCCGCTAGGGAGCGAAAGAGAGCGTGCGCATCAAAGGGCAAGCGAGCGAGACAACAATCAATTTGAGTGGAGTAGAGCTTCATGAGGTATTTTTTTTGTCTTTCTTTTTTATATATGGTTTTTCGTTCGTTTCGACGCCGACGCTTTCAATGGGCAAATGGGCAAATTCAGTTGACACTCAGCTTTATGTGACATTCGTCGCGAGAGCGGACAACAGCTAAAATAATAATAAAACGAAAAAGCTTTGCGCCGTCGGCTCAGCCAGCAATATAATTACAATTCACATCGTTTAAAATTAATTTGGCACATATTAATTTGCGTAACGGAACTGCTCAATTAACACAAGAAATATTATTGATGCCAATTCAAACGACGCGCGTGCAATAAAATATAAAACAGAATCATTTACAAAATATAAATTAATATGCCACCTCTGCCTGTCAGCAGTTGCTTCAATCAGTTTCGTTTGTTGCCTCGCTTTTGGTGTGTGTGAAATACTCGTATATGTACATACATAAAACAACAGTAAAAACTGTATATATCTTGTTAATTGATTGTACTGATTGCCACAAGTGATCGCAATGTATGCGCAGACGCAGCTCGTTTCATAATTAATACGCAATTGCGGCAAGGCAACGGCAGCAACAACAACAACAACGCCTGGAATATGTTGTATAATGTACCGTGCTATCAAAACTTTTCAACGCTGGATTACTACAAGGTAAGTGCGAGCTGCCCAGCGTTCACATCATTTATTGTTCTTCTACCTCTTTCCTTTTTACTGTTGCTTCAAGTTAAACTCTTCTCTTTAAGTCCATAAAGAGCATCAGTAAAGCTCACTTCCTCAATTTCTTATCTCAGGCAGAGTAACGTTATTTTAATCTCTTTCCTGTGCAGCAGATGTCTTTAACAAACTAGAATTAATAAAATGCAAACGATTATAACGATACAAGATAAAGATAAGAGAAGGACTTAATTCTGTTTTCTTCCCACTTCAGCGTCAACTTAAGCTCTTCTCTTTATGTGCATTAAGAGAATGAGCAAACGTGTAATGAATGTCACTTCCTGATTTTCTTATCTTAGACATAATATGCTTAATTTACTCTCTTTCACGTGCAGACGGTACCGTCTGCCGTCTAGAGGAAACAAACGATAAAACACAAAGGAAAGAGAAATAAATTAAATTTGAGTAAATATTCTTAAAGTTTCCTGCTAAATATGATGATAAAGTTCATACTATGAGCACAAATATATAAACTATATTAAGTCCATCAGTTTTTGCTTATCATTAGAATCTTACAGAAATATTCTTGTATTATATTTCCTTTGACCACACACACAATATTGCATAATGTACCTAGTTCTAGTGATACACTCTATTTTACCTACCCATCTAGGATCTCTCTTAAGATCTCAACTTTTCAACTTCTACAGCGCTTAAATGTAAAATCCTGACTCTAGACTAAAAACCATTTTTATATTTTCCACATCAACTGAGCGTAATTACAAGCCTTTAATGCGCAGCGTAAGCCCTAGACCCAAGATCTACTCGATCTGGTAAGTAGATGCCAAAGATCTTTGGCAGTGAACTGTAAGAAATCAAAAATGCAAACCGTTGGCTACTGCGCATTTGTTGAATCCCAAGACCCAACTCTGATCCTTTAAACGCTTAAATGCTGGCAGGGCGATTGTCAGACAATGAGGAAAGACAGTAGTCAAAAGGGAATTTTCAGCTTAAAAACCCGCACAAAAAGGGCAAAGAACTGCTTTTGTGCACTATCCTGTCGATCGACTGAATCATTTGACCAGAAATAAAACCACAAAAGGAATCTGAATACAAATGGGTAAAGGAATACCAGAAGGCAGTAGGTCACAAACTATATTCATATATAGATCAGTATAGAAATCTTTTGAGTTGTTGATTCCGTTTTGATTGACAGTTTTTATCTGTGCGAGGGCGCTCTCAATGTTGTCTGTCTCTGTCTCTGTGGCTTGTCTTTCCATTATGCTCCTGTTGCCTGGGCAGCCAGTCTCATTACAGTTACGTCTACCACTCACCCCTTCCAGCGTTCTTCCAGTGGCGTAACTTGAGTGGAATTTGTGAGCAGAGCAATTTGCGCTGTTCGCGTTGTTCGTTGCCAGGCGAACAAATTTTTGGAGCATGCGGTAAAATGCTGCAAAATGGCGCCCATCGATGTGTTTTTTTTTGTTTTTTCGGTTTTTTTGGGGCGATGTTGGCAACGCCAGTGCTGTCGCCATTTTGTTTGTCTATTTGTCAATCTCATAAATGCAAATGGCCCAGCAACGGGACGAGCTAGGGAAACAACTGCGGGCTGAGAACTTATCCAGGCTGCTGTTGAAGCCATTAGCAAATAATTTCAGCGAAATTTTTATTCAGCATTGTTGTGCTCAAACACTCACACAACATACACAGATATACACACACACAGACACATAGCATCAGGATAATTTCATTGAAATTTGAGTCGGCAAAAGGAGCAGCAACGAGGCAAAACGTACAAAAGGACGCCGTGCAGATGCCTTGCGCTTTTCGTTGTTGTGCGCTATGGGCGCGCCATTATAACAACAAACAATGCAGACAGCGGCAGGAGCGGTATCAGGAGCAGAGGCAGGAGCAGCAGTAGGAGCAGGGCACAGTATCAGCAGTAATACATATCAGGACATGGCTGCTATGTTTGCCCCCGCAGGACTTGAACGCTGCGGGTTTTTTAAGTTTAAATTTGAGTGCAGTCCTGCGGTTGCTGCTCATTTTCTGTTTGGACGCAGTCTCTATTACAGCCACGCCCATTTAAATGTTTTTGGGGGCAATTATATATGTAGTAGAAGTACATCCTCTGCTTAATGTCCTGCGACATTTTTACAACATAATCTGCAATCTTTGCACTGTTAATCCGCTTTTTTTGTGTCGCAAGGGTCAACAATGCAGCCCTCGGCTTAAATCCTAAATGTATTTTGTATTTACTGGGCGTGGCACAGGAAGTGTAGCCAGAATAAGGAAAACGAAGATGACATCTGCATCTGGACTGACTACCTGTTCCAAGACAGAATAAGAGAGCGTTAGATAAACCAAACAAGAGGAACTACTAAATGAACTTGTTTGTTTATTTACACAGCTCAAAGTTTTGTTATGTGTTTGTTTTTTTGCACTGGAACTCAGTTTCACAGTAGCAAAAACAAATATCTGCCAGTGGGAATAACTTCTATAAACAAATGATAAAAGGGTAGAGAGGGGGCGGAGAACTTTGGAGCATTGTTTATAAGAAAGCAATAGGCACGGGCTGGAACTGGGAATGCGAACGAAGATCAGTTTCATTTCAATGTCATTTCAGGGATTTGTGACTTGTATGGAAAGTTAACGAAATTATTACTTGGAATATCTGGATTAAGTCATAGAGTTTCAATAGTAAATCAAATGAGAATATTTATATAAGTGTTTTCTTTTAATTAGATTTTCATTTTTATTTTCTCTACACATTTTGTGCTAACAAAATTGTTGCGTGCTGCCCTTTTTATCGCCTTCCCTACGTCTGACATAATTCTGCTTATCAGACATGAGCTGACGTCATTCTTGGCTGAAAACCACAAAATACATGCTGAAATTATGCACGCCACTTCCTGGGCTTACATAATGCAACGAATACCACTCAAATGCCACACCTACTGCCAACGTTGGCCTAGACGGATGCTCCTTTGTTCAGTTTCTGTTGGTTTAGCACATAATCCGCTCAACAGCCGCCGTCTCCGTCGCCGTTGCCTTCGCTGTCGTCTGCAGCATGCTGCTTAGCCCCTTTATCCTGTTTTATGTCGCCTGCCAGACCTACGGAAAAATTAGAGCAACCTGCTTGCTGACATCCTCTCATCCGTGGCTTTGTTTTCGTTGGATTTTACGCCTAATGCCCACTAATGACCCATAATATTTGCCCTCTATTTGTGGCCATTTTGGAGGATTTGCATTGCCACTGACTCATCGATATTCGTCTAAATTTAAATGCCGCACCAGTACCAGAAATAGAAAAAGCCACAGACATAGGCAGGTCTGAGGTCTGCGGACAATCAATTGTCTCATTCGACAGCATATTTTGAGCTATACTCTGGCTATAGATAGCTGCCAGTTAGCTATTTATATTTCCGCTTGCTTTTATTTGTTTTTAAAAGTAAATTATTAAAATCATTTTTAAAGATATACCAAATAAATGGGTTGAAAGTATCTATTGACGTAAAGGCTGGACGTGGCACTAATAGATATAGATTGATATGAGTATCTTTTATATGGAAACCTTTATATTCGTATTTAACTTATTTTTTCTTAAAGAAGTACAAATTTTGTTGAAGCTAGTAGCATTTGTAACATAGAAAGATATTGTTTATCATAAATAAACTTATCAAAATGTAAGCTAGATAGATATTAAAGCTAACCATATGATAATACAGTACAATCTTTATCATCGGTTCTATAATTAAAACATTTCAATGTTATCAACTCTTAAGACCTTTCCAGCTTAGTATAAACCCTAGCATACTTTTCAGTAACTCTCATTGTCCCCAGTCTAGTCTTACATTTCTTGCATTGCACAACTGATGCCTCTAGTTTGTTATATATATGCAAGATCATAAGTATATATAGCACACATGGATATCTTTAGAGGGCAAGTATACCTTTTACACACCGCACGACACACAACCGCAGACAACTGTCACATCAAAAGCACGCACATTTACAACGCACCGATAATTGGAGCTGGACTGAGGAAAAGGGGTGGGGAGGGGTAGGGGGTGCCGCCTCCGTTTACAGTAATTCTCGTTAAGGCGGAACAACGGAATCACAAAAAGAACAGATTGTAAAATGGGAACTAAACAAATGAGCGAAAGTACGACGAAATGAACTTGTCATAATTATTTGACAGTTGAAGTAAGTGTGACGATAATGATGAGGATGAGAATGGAGATGAGGATGAGGATGGGGATGAGGATGAGTACGAGGCTGATGATAATTTCTGTTGCTGTTTTAGTATATTCTTGGAAGCTATGCGCGGCACTTTGCATGGAATTGATGTAAAACATTTTGTTGCCAGAGGCATTTGACATGACATATCATGGCCCCGGGCAAGGGGTTCCCCCATAACAATATGTATTGGTTCGGTGCGCTACGGTTCGGCACTTTGATTTTGCGTGGTGCGAGTAGTGTCTCGGTGCGCGGGTTGCAGGGTCAAGTGGGTGCAGCCTGTGAAAACAAAACGATCTCGGGGTCGCGCCTCATTTCCGGTTCAATCAAGTGGTGGAGCAGCAGCTCCTTGTTGAGTTATCTTAGAGGGTTTACTTAGGTGTGGCTGTTGTCAGTCAAAAGGCGCAGACAGGCAGCCAGCTGCACCCGAGGAGCAACCCTCTCTCCTCTCTCTCCCTCCTCTCTCTCTTCCAATTAAGCGGCTCGCAAGTTTTCGAGACAAATTTGTCGGCAATCAGCGTGCGACCTTTGACTTCTCAGGGATTGCATTGCTCGTTAGCAGTCGTGACAGTTTTTCTTATATGTACGAGTATTTTATTTTGTGTTGTTTTTTTCCTACGTTTTTTTTCATAATTTTTACCACGAAATGGCCGCCTGTCTGTGCCCCGTCTGTCCCGTTTGCGTCGCCTGCACCTCAGTCGCTTTTCCGGACACTCGCAGCATTAAAAATATCAAATTTCGTGCTGCACATTTTCCTAGCCTTTTCGATTTGGATTTGGGCTTGGGAATAGAAAATTGAAAATGGAAAATGCAGCAGCAGCAGCAGCAGCAGCAGCAGCAGCAGCAGCAGCAGCAGCAATGCAAGGCTCGCACACACAATTGGCAGCCAAAATGCCAACAACAAATCATTCACATTTTGCCCATTGATTGGCGAGGCAACTACAGCTACGGCAATGCGAAATTCGATAGTTATTCGAATGGTAAAGTTAGAGACCTGGTTACGTTGCTAGGTACCAATAGGTCTACCAACAGATCCACACCTGTTCCCAGCCAGACCAAGACTTGTCTCTCCCTCTCTCTCTCTCGCTTGAAAGTTGTACACGTACTTAACATCAACAGTTGGTTCATTGGTTTTTGGCATCTGTAATGCGATATTCTATGTTCGGAATGGCCTTGCGATTTTAGTAATTAAGTCTAACGGAAATAATCAACTATTTATATCTTATATATATATATCTATATATGTATATGGACATATGTACATTATATGCATTTGTTGTTCTAGTCTTCTGGCATAATTGTGGCAATCGCTGAAAGAGTACGAGCAGAGGCAGTGCTTAATGTGGCCAAGGTCTGTGCTGAAACCGATCCATCGAACGTAAGGGCTGCCTCAAGTAATTGATAGTGACCATCATGGTATTGGGTTGCCCCGTTCGAGTTACCCAGCGTCGTTGGCACAGTTTGTGCTGCAGTTTCTTCTTATAGGAAAAAAAGCAACAAACTAACAACTTCCAATGAAATGATACATCAAAATGCTGTTTATGTCCATCTTGAATGCAGTTTGCACTGGCAGAACATTAAATTTGTGTCAAATTATGTTTCGACTACAAGACTTAAGGGATTTTATGTAATGTTTTCTATACTGAAGTTGCAGCAAATATACAAAATATACATTTCACTTTCTTTAAGCTTGTTTCATACTTAGATCTTATATCAATACTTTCTAGTCTGTCTTAAGATACATCTTTTATCTCTAAGATACATCTGACTTAATCTTTAGTCTTCTCATCTACAATATTTGCTTACATGTAACAAATTTTCTACATCATTTTCCCATGAGTTTCTTACAAGGGTTAGTTTTGAAAGGGTTAAGATAGACACACATATGCGAAAGAGTTAGTTATGATAGATGGAGTCCCAAGGGTTGTTTTTTCTTGCCAATATATAATTTTTAATTAGCAAACAAAGACTCCGATTTCCTTCTGTAAATTAGGAACAGTTTTTTTAACCCAAAAAGTCTTGAACTTTGACCGTGACATCTTGAGAATAGGTCAACATTGTTTTTTAATTAGAGGACAATAGCTGTCAATAGCTTGTCGCTCGTTGATCAGACAACTACTGAACCTTAAAATTTTAAAGGAGCTCCAGGAGTCAAAGGTTTCCTACTAATTGTGAACGAGATGGGACGCGAAGGGACGTGACGGGACGCGCCGCGACGCGATGGCGAATCACGAGGGGATGAATTGAAATTGGCTTAGGGCAGATATAAAAACCAGCGCCAGCTGTGTGTAGTATCACTATAAAAAAATCTTATCGCACTCAATCTTAATGACTACTCAAAGCGACAAGAGGAGGGACTACTCCATGCCCCCCAGGAGCAGCAGCAGCAGCCCTCACACAACCCACAACACACACACACACACACACAGAGCTGAAGTGCGACTGGCACTTGAGGCAGCTGTTAGCACTTGGAGTTTAATTTAAGCCCAGGGGTGCCATATATAAAACCTCAACATTAATAAGTGTTAATAATTGTGTGTTGTGTTGTGTTTGAGCCTGTTTTGAACTGTCACGCCCAACCGCCCAGCAGCCCAACCGCCCAACCGCCTAGTCGCCCAACCATCAAAAGTTTGTCTAAAATTTCACTTCACTTTCGCAAAAGTCAGTTGAGGGCCAAGTTGGAAAGGCTGGCCAGACGAGCGTAACTTGCATAGAGTCTAGGATTACCACGCAGCATCCGCATCACCATCACCAACATCATCATCATCATCATCGTTCCCCGCGGGATCCGTTATCCGGGCTGGGTATGTGACTCGCTGTGGAAAGGGATGGTGGTCCAATGATTTGTTGTCCTAACAGCGCAAGTTTACAAATTCAATTTGTCAGCGATGCTCGACTCTCTGTCCAGGGGTTGGTTGCTTCTTGACGCCAAATTAAATTTCATAGGCCTGGCAACCATACCATACCATACAACACCATGCCATACCATGCCATATAACATCAGAAAACATATGCTGCATACTTGCGGGCGTTTCTCCGTCTTCTTTTTTTATCCCCCAGTAGAGAGGAAAACCTGTAACGTGTACCTTACGGGGCTGCATTTGATTAGAGCCCACCCAGGCGTGACTATTTAATTTGTTGCTTATCCTGTTGTTTTCCCTGTTGTTGTTGTACTTCTACTCCGTTGAGTTGCTGTTGTTGTTGTGCGTTGTTGACACGCGCAAGTTGAGAGCGCATAATTAAATTAATTAGAGTTGCGTTCCCACAGGTAAAAGCAGACAGAGTCCACTACAAAGTTATTACACTATGGAATACCCTAGGAATTGGCTTATGAAACAAGGCCTCAATCGGAGAGACTATAGAATATCCTGTTTATATTCCTTTTCTAACACTTTTAAGCTTTATTTATATATTTCTAGCCTTAACTGATAAAAGATATACCTAACCTTCTTTTTATAACAACAATTTATCCAAGAAGTTGCTGCAACTTCAACATATGTTCAGATATATCCCATTCCCAGTTCTGTACAGGGTATATCAACCTGTCTAGGCCATCATATATACTCTTCTCCCACCTTAGGCATTATCAACAGGCGTCCACATTGGTTTTTTGATGCTCACGCCAAGTGACAGCTGACACACTTCGCTGCTGGCTCTGGCTACGTGGGTGGCAGGTTGCCCGGGCAATGGGAGACGGGGTAGACACGGGTGTCCGTGCACGAGTCTCAGCTCAGGCGGCTTTTAATAAAAATTCCTGACCAATGTTTGTTTTAGCTGAGGTCACCATGGCAATGCAAAAGAAGCTACTGCTGCCCAACTTCAATCTACTCTCTCCCTTCCCTTCCCGTCCCCTCCCCCTCGTAGTATTTGCAGTTCCATTGGCGCGTGCCTCAAACACAAACACGGGTTCCGCATAATTTTCAGCGGAATGAAAGCATAAACGAGGCGTTCGAACTTCGAAGGCTACCCCGGTGGTCAAGCAGCGACAGAAACTGAGAGACTCAGCAAATCCCCAGCAAGTGCAGACCTCTCCAAAGGAGTCCAGATGCAATTTCTGGCTCGGTTTATTTTCGTATCATCATTGGAGGCGGTTAAAGAACGCCTACATAGTCCAAGTCTTTGTTTCAAATGCATTTGATTCATAAAATCTGTTCTGTCTGTGTGTTTGTGTGTGTGTGTGTGTGTGTGTGGCACATAAAACGCTTACAAATAGTTTTTATAGTTCCAAATCCAACAGCTATTTTCTTTTTGCTTTTTAATAATGAACTCACACAGTAGTGGGTTCAGCATTTAATTTCATTGCATATTACTTTATAAGAGTTTTACGTCTTGTCGTTAAAATGGTTTCTGTTTTTTTTTGTGTCTCAAACTCCCAGCAGGAGCTGACCCATGATATTCATAGAATAATATTAGATTACACTGGCCAACAGCATTTTCAAACCATAAAACCTACTGCATTTATTCCGTTTTGTTTTTCGTTTTATGTATTAAATTAATATAAGCACGAACCTTTAATGGCAGGGCAACTTGAGTTTGGAATATGAGAGCTTCATTCTAGTCAAGTATAATATATAAAGTTTATATATATAGTATAATATATTACATATAATGTAGATATAGTTATGATGGCGAGCGTTTTGCTTGTTTCTTTTACTTATTTATTCAGTTTGAATTAAGTTTTGGTAGGAAAGCTGCAGGGATGTGCATCAGGATCGAATATCCCTTTTCGCATCTTTAAATGAAGCTCAACTTATCTCAGTTTCTTTCAAACTAATATCAAAACTCAACTCTAATTGGGCATAAACCTAGGCACATCTTAAAGTTTAACTAAGTGAAGAAGCTACAAGTAAGAAATATCTTTAGACTATATAATTTCACTCAGTGCAAAGCCTTATTTATTCTCCTGCTTTTAATTTAAATGAAAAGTTTTAATCCCTAATCAGAAACTACCTTCTAACGCACCTAGACCCTGATCCTAACTCTATTTCCTTCTGTATGTAACTTCTATTAGCATTGTTTACCATCTTTTGTTTGTTGTTTATTTATATCTGTGGTTTTTTAGCTTTCCATGTTGATAGAAATCTTGCAGCAAACGTTATGACTTCTTGAATGAACTGTAAGTGTCTGACTGGCATATTTTAATGTAATTTATTCAGTGTTTAAAAACTTTGCACATCGTGCAGACTTGTTGAATAGCTGCACCTCCTCCAACTCATCCAACTCCTCCTTCAGCTGCTGCTCCTTAGCTCGTTATTCTATTTTATTTCTTGTGGTTAGTGCAGTTTGTTATAAAGTGCATGCCTCAGCGGTTTCTTCTCTGAAATTAGCATAGAATACTCGTACTCATCGAGTCTCTGACTGAGTTGAGTTCAAGTAAAATATATATACGTAGTCTGTGGCTCGTGTGGCGATGAATATCATCAGCTTAAAATGCCTTTTTGGACGGCGAATCAGACCCTTGGCATGCGCTGACATCGACAATTACGATTATACTCATAGACCCCAACGAAACTGAGTATCAGCTAAATAAGACTTGACCCAATTGTAGGCCAAGCTACGGGTACCACGAGCTGTTGCATGACGCATCGCATCGCATCGAAGAAGGTTTTGTATTCTCTGTAGAATTCGGCAACGTTGGCCGCTTCCTGAGTGTCGAGCTTACACGACAACTAACAACAGGCGACAAATGACAACAAACAACAACGAAGACAATCAACAACAACAACAACAAGAACAACAACAACGTGAACACCAATTGGTTGTTGTCGTTGCAGAGCTAAAACCTTATCTAGATGTTCTCTTGGCCAGCCAACTTGAGATCAAGTTGTAAAAATGCAGGCGATTATCGTTGAACATGTATGGAGCTGCATGGAACTGCAAGGAAGTGCATTAAACTGCATGGATCTGTATCCCTTTACCTCCCAGCCCGTTCGAATCGAGTGTGGGCAGCTCAGGTGTTGAACCCGGGGGCAGCAAAATGGCGCCCGATCCTGAAGACTCGACTAACTATTTGCTTGAGTTGAGTTAAGTTGACTTGACTTGACTTGGCTTGGCTTCGTTTGGCTTGGCTGTAACCCCAGTTTCTGCACCTCTTTCAGCATAAAATTAATACAGCACTCGGGAGGTCCGCTCCGATCAAAACTGAACGTAAATCTTAAACACTTTGTGCTGCCTTCTTCTTGTGCGCACGATCAGCACGTTCACTGCGGACGAACGGCAAACGGTCGCAATCGGCGACCGGTCCCCAGTTCCTACACCAACACCAACACCATCTCCAACTCCATCTCCTACTCCAACTCCATCTGCAACACCAATAACAACTGCAAAGAGCAACTCCAAACAAATGTGCGAGAGTCAGCAACATGCCAGGCAACCGGCTCCAGCTTCAACAAAAATATCTGCAAATGCAGCAAATTGTGCGCAGATTTGTTTACAGACAGTCGAGCACTTGGAATGGCAAAACAGTTCAACAGAGGATCGGGAGGGACAGAAGATGGGATGATATTGAGAGGATACAAGGGGAGTACTACAAAGATCGAGCACACTGGGCACTGAGCACTGTGACCACTGAGCTGCTGGCTGCTGATCGCGCATAGATATAATTGACGACATGTTGTCTCACGATCGTGCTAAAGCGATTAAGGCATATTTAATGCCCCTTGCCCCCTGCCCCCTGCCCACTGCCCTACCCCACCGCCCGCACAACTTCAACTCAGCGAATCGGCAGCGTCAGCAAAATAGACCCCTTGGGTCATCAGTGGGTTAAAAGTGGGCTTCTAGTAAGTGTGTCATGCACTTCCGCCAAACAAATTGCGGAATTGTTTGCACAATTTCACATGTAATTGACATTTGTTCATTGCAACTGGCCAATGCAATTGGGTAATGGCAAATTGTGTACGTCTTAGCCAAAGACCGAAACAGCTATAAATCGTAGTAGAAGTTGACTTCAAAATACTCTTTCCTTCATAAATGTATACCATAATATTAACTATAGGATAAATTATAATGTAAATTAGGAAAATTATTCCAACAAATCAGATTTTGAAAATAGACGAATCCAAGTAAATATTTTTCCTTTTGTTTTCTATAATTTTTCCTTAATTTAAATAAAAAAGAATATATTTATTGTACATTTTTTAATATAATTTAATCTCAGTAAATAACTAATTCTTCTTTTATTACGTATATTGAATTTGATAACTTTAAAAACTGTCTATATTTTATGTCCAGAATTGCTTTATATTCAGATTTTCATATTGTGCAAATGCCACTACCTGGAGAACTTCTCCTAGCTTTTATTATATCAAATTAAATATAATAGATTTAATTTTTTGATTATTTATTTATTTCTTTTATTATAATTGTTTCTTTCAAATATCTCTCTGCATTTGATATTAATCATGAAAAGGGTTGGAGAGGAACAGAAAATATGAAAATAGACTAGAATTCAACAGGTTATATAGGATTCTACGAAAGGAGTCTACTCAAAGTTTATATTGTCGGCAAATCTTAAGATCTCTAAAAGGGTTCCATCTAAAGAGTAAGAGGAAAGCGGAAGTCAGGCGGACTGTGGATAATGCTTAATTATATGTTTATATTTGTATTTAATAGGGTTGGAAATGCGTCTCAACTTGCAAAACAAAAGTTTATATGCTATTTATAGGAATCGTGCTATAATTGGTTATAGTTGAAGTATAACTATTATATTTCACTGAAAATTAGCAAATTACTTCAAGTATTATGCAACTTTTCACAGTCTCAGTTCTATCTAAATCCAAAGGGTTTGCAGATGTTAAGTCAATAATTAAACAGCAAACATTTATAGTTAGCTCTAATGTGTGTGTGTTTGTGCTGATTGAATTTCCTTATAGGCTTTATATATATATATACATATTATATATGTATATAGCCTCTGTAGCCCGTTTGGTAATCTCTAAATGTGTCTCTGTTTTGTTTTGGCAGGTGGAGCAACTGGCGTCTGAGAGTGCGAGTGCAGTTGTTGAACGATTTTATTATTAAGAATTCCAGTGCATATGAGTCGTTGTTTAGTGTGTGTTCTCCTATTATATTTATTGTCTCCACACACACGCACACACACACACACACATTTTGTGTCTGATGGGCCTGCTTTGTTTACTTGTAATTTCATATGGTTGATAAGACACAGCAAAGACTTGAAAGTTGATTTAGACGTTTTCACAAAATTAAGCGTTAAATAAATAAAATGGTTTACCTAATGGCAACGACTGGATTGGTTCTTTATACGTATTCTACCTGTACATAAATAACTAATTGTGTATATTGAATGCGCTTTTTGTGATTTGTTTCAAACACATTGCAAAGGGAACACTTTTATTTTTATTGGAAACCTGAGGTTACAATTACAACACCTGGACACTTTGCTGGAACTGTAAAATATTGTAAATATTTAGCAGAATTCAACGGGGGAATGTAAGAAACTAATAAATACATTGGATTAGAAAAAAACCCTAGACTATTGACTTAAAAAATATCAAATTTCATTACAATTAAAGCTATATATCGCAATTCTTTGATTACAATAGAATATGGGACTTGTAATTAAGTGGGTTTACTTCAAATGTATAAATAAATATATTTATATAGTATTTATATGATATTTTATATGTATTATATAAATGATTTGCATTTTTACATTTGTTTTTATAGTAATATTTATGTTATATTTATTTTTTCTGGTAATTTACTTGAAAACCAGACAATAATATAGATCTTAATACAGACAACTTAGCTGATTATCATAGCTACTCACAATGATCTAACACTTAATGAAAACATTTTAATATATTAAAATATATCATTTAAATTATTAAAATGAATAGAAATGAATTCACTTTTATTTATATGAAACAGGTCGCATCAAAATGAGGTTTATTAACCTCCATATAAAGCTTTTCAAATCATGTGTTTGATTGTTTGAATTAGCAAAATGTGAATACAAATTTGAAATGTGTAATAAACTTAAGCGCCCGCATATAACAGATATTGTATAATTTATGAAAATTAGTGAAACAATAATTTATATGTTGATTTCTTGAGATATAAAACTTTAAATCTTTTTTGCTGTCAGCGAAAGTGAACCACATTTTCAGATTTCGATTAGCAGATAATTTTCTTTAGTATTAATTGCATTTGACCAAGTTATACATTTTATTATATATATGTATATATAACAGATATTATTTTACCCAAACATAATCCATATGTTACATGCTTGTGTTTTAATTGAAAACTTGCGAAGGTTTTGAATTTCGCCAATTTAATTTCTAAAGTCTTGGGCTAGATAATTGATTGTCGCATTATTTAAAATTCATCTAATTAAATGTTTTCTTTTATTAATCTGTATAATGAGATTACAGCCCCAAACTGCCAGCGATTTGAATTATTAATTAATTTATGCGCATTAATTTTAAGTTTTTTTTTTCAAATGGCGACGTAGGCGGCAAATATTTGTTTGATTGACATTTGCCTTTGTTTTGGGGCGGAACACGCCCGCATCTCAAAAGAAAAAAACAACAAAGAAAAAAACACTAAAAATTAAATGAAATAATAAATAAATAAATGAAAAACGGCGTCGGGTAACGGGCCACAGGCGAACCCACCCTTCAAACCTGGGCGGGGCCAAGGCACACACCATTGCTGCGAGTGAATGAAATGGCAGACACTCAGCGCGCCGCATGCCGCACCGCTCGCACACACGACGGGAAAAGAAACTCGTTTTGAGTGTCGTCCAACTCACCCAATGCCGAGATTTTCACTCAGAATCCACACCCGAATGCGGTTCACTCCAACTGTCCCCGAGATACACATGTCAGTCAACGCGAGCAACTCAAGGCGGTCGCAACAACGCGGAGTCCGTCTGAGCTGAGGCAAATCTGAAATCTGAAAATAATACGCGAAAAATTCTAACTGTGTGTCTGTGTGTTCGTATCGGAGTGTATTGTGTGTAGTTTTACGTTAATCAAATGACAGCGAATTGAATATCAAAACATCTTTATAAAGACTGAACAAGTTACAGAAAAAATAGAAAATAACATCGCAAAATGGTTACCCTAATGCCATACAATTATGCAGCGCCGCGCTGCGGATTAATTGATAAAATGATCGAGCCAAAGGTAATAAAAACAATGACATGTGCATTATTTTCCTTTACTTTTCTTCATTTTCTTTTTATTAACGAGAAGCTTTAAAAGTGTCGCGGCTTTATTGTTAGTCTCTTCAAAGACCGAAGAGAGTGCGTAGACTGCGTAGAAATCTTCAAGTTTTGTGGTGTTTGTGGCTTTTGCCGTCGGTTGTGGTAGTTGTTGTTGTTTATGTGTGGTTTCTGTGTGTTTGTTTGGCTTCTCATAGATAGCGTTGACACTCTCAAGGAGTTGCCTTAGTTATAGATCATCTATTGGAGCAGTTAGATAAAGTTTTAAGTCAGCAAATCGATGAAGGAAATCACAAATCATACTCATATAATACTAAAGTAAGGTATCATATAATATCAACAATAGATCAATAATTAATCAAACTAAAGTTTAGCTTGTCAGCAGTTTCTTATTGTCAAGATATTAACTATGTTTATAGTATTGATAATTAATAGTATTTATATAAAAAGTTGATTTTATTACTTTGATTTCTATAAGCAGTAGAAAGCACGTGTTCAATTTTATGCTCACATTAATTAAATATTAAGTTTCAAGCCACACTTTCAGAAGATTAATCTAACACATTTGAAGAATGTCATTGTCTTATAAAAAGTTAACATTATTTAAATATATGTGATAATTAACAGCTTTTTACTATATTTTATATCAATATAAATTTGTTATTAAGGGAAGTTAAAAACTTTTCAAATAACCCAGAAAATGCTTGTTTGACATTAAAATAAAACTCTAGTTTTCCATGCGATTTCCCAACCTAAGGCTTAAGCAGCCTCATTAAACAGCTGCATATGTGTAAGTGTATGTGTGTGTGTGTGTGTGTGTGTGTGTGTAGGTTCGAGTTGAGGCAGTTAATGGAGCCAGAGGCTGCAACAAACGACAAGTTTTATGGGCCTCTCTGCACTAGGCTAAAACAAAGTCAAGATACCGCTGCGAGACAGTGAGGAATTTTGTAAAACCGTCACGAACGAACACACAGCCCAATAAATGGCGAATGTGTATAGGTGTGTGTGTGTGTGTGTTACACACACGTGTGTATAACAGCAAACGGTTTTTAAGGCGAAATATTAATAGAGCATAAATTACAGCGTTGAGGGAGTCGAACAGTTGACCAGTTGATGCAGTTGAAGCACTTGAAGCAGTTGGAGCAGGTTCCTTTTAAGAGACGGTCAGGTTTATGACAATTTAAGGAGTTTGGCTGGCCCACAAAAGGCCAACTTGGCCATGGCGACATTAATCACATTTTAATTAAGTTTAAGCCGTAATCGTAAAAATTAACACGCCATAATTCAACTGCGACAATGCGCTGCATGTAATTTATGTGCCACTTGGTCAAGAAGGAATCGAACCCATACTTTTACCCCTCCAACCCTTCAACCCTCCAACGCTTCAGCTCCTCCTGCCAACTGATGATGCAGAGCCACTGAGCAAGCAGTCAAAATATTGATTATGGCCACAGCGATTGACACTTGGCGATTGTCGACTCTTGATTCTCGATTGTCGATTGTCCCCACGTAATTAACGTGCCAAAGTGTTAAGGCGCATAGGTTCTGGCCCCCAGCAAGAACACAAAAAAGGGGCAACAAAAAGAACAACAAAAGGAACAACAAAACCAAAACAAACAAATGACAACAACGAGAGGGAGCTACAAATTTTTGTTGTTTATTTCGATGTTTATCGGTACGGGCTTAGGGTCCAGCTCCGAGGTCCGAGCCAAGTTGTACTCCGTACCAGGCGGGCAAGTTAATAAAAAATTTGTCGCCGTCTTCGTTGTCTTTTGTTGTGTGTGTGTTTGCGAGTGTGTGTGGCTTGGCAGGCCTTTTCTTTGGCCAACGTGTGTGTGTGTGTGTGTTTGTCTGTTTTAATCTTCTTCTAAAGCAGCAGAGAGACAAAAGATTACGATCACAGGAATTTCGTTAAAGATGCTCAAAACAGGTCTTTATATGTATATCTCTCTCATGATGAGGAGCCGACATGGCCAGCATCTCCTCCTTGTTGTCTTTGTCTGTGTTAATGTTTACGTTGTCAGCTTGTGCCATAAATTAGTTTAGTAAAAGGTTGCGTTGCATTCGTTTTGCATTCGTGTATCAGATTCAGTTGCTACCCCCAGCTCCCAGTTCCGTGCATCACGCAAGGCTTCAGCTCCAACTTCAGCTCCAACTTTTGCTGCAGCTTTGGCCCCCAACCCCAAATAACCCAAAACTGAAGCTGCCACAACGTCGCGTCACTTAAGGCTACCGTTGAAAGTCCGCTCAAGACAAATTTGCCACAAAAAAAACAAAAAAACAGTATGCAAAAATTATGATGGACACTGCGTGCATGTGTGGCCACTGGCCAGCTGCTGGGCTGCTCCCAAAAAGCCGCTCGCAAATGCCCTGTCATAAAGCTGGACATAAATTCCAGCAGCTTTTGCCTGCTGTAGGTTGCCAATCACAGAAATATTTAAATATATATAATACTATCGCTTTTCTGGCTTCCGTTTTAATGATAAAAGAAAGTACTTTTGGTTAGAAAAGACTTAAACTAATATATAAATATATTCATCTATCACTTACCTAATCCTTAGCTATTCTGTCACATTCCTGTTGAACATTTTCTACCATTGTTTTGTCACTTCCAATCAACGTCTCGGCCTGTCTTCATTAACTGGGCTTTCCTTCATCACCTTGGCTTGACATCTACTCGCTTCTATCGTTAGCTTCTCCCCTCTCTCTCTGTCTGTCTCCACATTGGAGCCCCCATTTCATATAACAGGTCCTATATACCTACTATTATGATGACTGCCAGTTGGACCACCTGCTGTGTGCACCCTCAGCGCTGAGGCAGCGGCAATTTGTTGTCCATTCGTCACATGGCCCCCTAACTGGCCAATGGCGCCGCTATCGGCCCAGCAGACCTGGCAACCCGGCAGCCCGGCAATATGGGAACTCTTCAACTCGGCAACCCAGTAAAATTTTCCCACGCACGTTAAATTCGCTTTGCCAGCGAATGGCGATTGCGAATTATGTAAAATTTGCTGTTTTTGTTTCTGTCTTTATTATTATTATTATGATTATTATTGTTGGACTGCGGCGTCGCATAAAACCTAAATAGAATTTCAGGCAATACTCGTAATTCGGCTTAAAAAAAGTGCCAACCTCAGCGGAACCCAGCGCCAGAGCCGGAGACAGAACCCGCTGAGGTGTTGAGTATATTTGTTTATAAACAAATTCAGAACTTAATAAGTAGGGGTATGCGTCTTTTTGTATATTTATACTAATATTTCTTTCCTTTGCAGGTTAAACGTCCCAAAACAGAGCACACGGATACACATGAACGCAATCGGTAAGTTGTCCCTATATCAAAGAATATATATTAGAATCGTAAGCATACTTATACCAGGCGTAAGTATAGACAATTTGTAACAGTCTACACTCTTCACACTTGTCACTCACACACACACACACACACCCAACAAGTGTTCAGATATTTGACAAATTCTCAATTGCCTTCAGGGCACATTTTGCACTTTTTTGAACCCTCCTCCCAGCGACATGTGCCTCGTTGAGAATCGGGAAAAGAATTCAAGGAATTTCTCGCATGCTTGAGTTGAGAATTATGAAGAGAGAGTGAGCTGTAGAGTGTTAGAGCACTTAACACGTTGCATCCCATTCAGCGAAGAGGAGCGAACCATGCCCAACTACTTAAGGGGCTTAGGGCGGCTTAGCAGGAAGGCCAGGAAGGCCATGCAGGCCATTCCAGACCAAGAGCCAGCAGCTCAGCTGCCTTTATGTCTATTAAATGCTGCTCCTTTTGTATCTTTTTGGTCACATATTTTCATAAATCTTTTAATTCATAATATTTTCAACTAATGTTACCTTGGGCTGACATCATTCCAAACAAAATCAAACTGTACGAAGCATCACATAATGTTTGCCTGCAGCGCACGCGTCGTTTTTCACACACCCTCGAGGAGAGTTGGGTCCAAGTTGGGTTCCCCCCTCTTTGGCTGCTGCTGTTAAGAGAAATGTCTCTAGACGTTTTCGGTGTCAAATTCCTAAGGAAATTGGGCACTTTATTTACCTTCTCAGTTTATTTTTTGATGAAAAATTACTATAAATTTGGCTGGAAAGTAATAAACTTAGAAAACAAGAGACAAGGGACAAAAAAGAGCTGAGAAACTCTTGCCCAAACGGGGGGGAGAAGTATGTAGGAAGTCTTTGAAAGTTTAGTGAAGTTGAAATGCTCTAAAAAATAGAAGTAGAGTATATAATAATGCAGGAAAAAGATTGTTTAAGGAGTTAGATGTATCTATAGGTAATATATAAAGAACAAAGTATAGGATTTGATATATGTAAAGATATGTAATATATGTCAAGATTTATAAGTATCTAATTTATAAAGGAATACCCATATTATACGATATATATCTCATATATAGACCCCTTTATCTTTATGTTATTTCAGTTTTGTCTCAATTGTTGGGGACTGGAAGATCGTTTATTACTTTATATCTCCCTTTAGGACTTAGAAACTTCAGTTCCCACAAATATCAGAGATCATAAACACAAACTGCACCTCAGAACTAAAGTACTCCCCTATGGCTAAGGGTATTCCGTTTGATATATTACACAACCAAATTAGCTGTGCGTAGGCGTAGAAGCAGCTCAGCCACAATTCTATTTAATTGCAGACGAAAAGGATTAAATTTCTGGGCAGCTTCTCTGCCTGCTGAGGGATTTATTTAATGACAGAGCATTATTCATGATTGTTTTGATTTCATTTTGATTTGTATTTTATTTGATTTATTTATTTGTATTGCAAGCCTCTTTAATTAGTCTACTCGGTTTGTGCTTGTTGCAATTGTTTTTAATAGTAAAAAAATAAATATACTTTAAAAGAAAAAAGAATAACAAAATTTGTTGCCGCTTAACAAGAGGCAAACATTTGCTGCACACATGGTCGGGGTACGCAGATGCCGCCAATGGATTGGGATTGGGATTTGGTTTGGGTTTAGGTATGGGTATATGGACCACTTAAGTGGCTCCGAAAAAAAGGAATTTCGAACGATTTCCTTTTTTCTTTTATTTTTTTTTGGTTAATGCGAAGCAAGAAAAGGCCAGCGAGGAGCGCGTAGAAAAATATTTATAACACTTGACAAGATTTTGAGAGCGAATGGGACACACTTGACATTTGGTTCCGAGCAAACCATGACGCTGCTGCTGATCGTTATGATGCTGATCATTATGATCTCGTTGAGGATAATGATGATGGAGAAGACGACAATAACAACGACAACGTGCCGTTAATTTTATGGCTGTTTAAAGATTATTGGAAATTATTTCATGAGTTTGCTTAACGAGCAAAACGTTTATGCTTCTCCATCTCATGCGCCCACTTCAGCTCCTTTTCTCCCTCTCTCTCTCTGTCTATCTCTTTCTTTCTTTTTCTTTTGTGTTCAAATCCTTAGTAGGTTATACTCCCATTAGAGGATTATGCTGTTCTACAGACTGAGATATGTTTTTTGCTATAAACGAAACCTAGTCGAAAATTTTGTTTGAAATACGCAAATTTATAGGGTTAAGTATCTAAAGATTTAAGGTTAGATATATAAAAGATTTATATATAATTTTTGCTGGTTTCTTTAAGGTTAGTTTTAGTAATAAAACATAGCAAATGCTGGTACTCTCATAGAAGATTCCTCTGATATATTTCCATATGAATAAAGATCTTTATTTGAAACTAGATTTGTTTTTGGAGGCGATTTGGTCGTAGAAGAAATAATTTGTCTGCTTTTAGAAGTGAAGAGCTTAGACTATAGAAAGCTATATATATATATATAATGATCTTTATATATATCCGATATATTCTATATTACGCTCACTTGCATTTTCTTTGATACATTTTCTAACTTTCAAACTTCTCATTTCGTTGCAGTCTCTGCCAAAGCCAACAGCCTCAACAACAACAACAGCAACAGCAACAACAACAGCAGCAACAACAACAGCAACAACAGCAACAACAGCAGCAGCAACAACACCAGCAACAACACCAGCAACAGCAACAACAACAACAGCAGCAAACACACTCAAGCGCAGTGTTGGCCACCAGCAATGGGCCCAGCAGTGCCGGTGCCAGCGTTGGTGTTGGTGTTGGCATTGGCGTGGGCGTCGGTGTGGGAGTGGGCGTGGGCGGGCAGTGTAGTCCACTTGGACTGCCGCCACAGATTCAGCCGCTGCAGCCAACAATTGGTTCGCTGAGTGGCCACTACGTGAGCAGCAGCAGCAGCAGCGGCAACAGCAATCCCAACAACAACAACAACAACAATCCAAATCCGAGCAGCTGCAGCCTGGCCGCGGCAGCCAGCAGCTTTGCACAGTCGGCGGGCAGCAGCTTCTCCACATATCAACACACAAGCGGCGCCACAGATGAGGTGGGCGTCGGTGTGGGTGTAGGTGTTGGCCATGCGGCTGGCATGTCCCATTGGACACACGACAACAGCATTAGCGCCGCCGTCAAATCGGAGTCGCGCAGTCCTGGCCAGGTGCATGCGGCACTGGACAATGGAGCAGTGGCTGCTGCCAGCGGCGCCAATCTCTATGGCTGCACGGACAGCGGCGCTGCAGCAGCTGTCAACTCCTCCGCAGTAGCTGCTGCGGCGGCAGCGGTGTACGACAGCAAACACGACTACTACTACTACAACAGCATGCAGCAGTATACGACTCCGCCGTTCTACTCCGGGTATGGCACGCCGTATGCTGCGGCCAGTTCGGCGGCTGCAGCGGCGCGTACGGCCAAGATGGAGCCGGGCGCGGCAGCAGCGGCGGCTGCGTATCTGACGCCCACCTATGCGAGCGGCGGCAACAACAACTCGCAGCTCTATAGCAATCCGTATGCGGGTTACAACAACTTTGCTCAGCAGGATTATGGTGGCTACTACAATGAGCAGTATAGCAATTATTATAATCCGACCAATTATTCGCCGTATGCGGTGAGTTCGCCCAGCTCGAGTGCCAGCCATGGGTTTCATGTGGCGACCGCATCATCGAATCTCTCTGATAGTCCCACGGACACGCACTCGACAACGCCAGTGCATCCGGCCACACACTCGCCGCACTCCCCGCTGCCGATCTCACTGTCACCCAATGCGGGGATAAATGTTGTCACAGCTGCGACAGCATCGGCCACGCTGAACTCCAGCGGTGGCAGCAGCGTTGGCACAGCGGGTTCGGCGTCGGCGCCCAAGTCCACGCCCACGGGCAAGACGGGCAGAGCGCGCGGTCGTCGCCATCAGCAACCGAGTCCCACGCGCAGCACTGCCTCCGAAACGGGCAACAGCGAGGCTGCTAAGCCGCCAGAGCGCGTTTTCATTTGGGACCTGGACGAGACGCTGATCATCTTCCATACGCTGCTCACCGGCAACTATGCCACTCGCTACACCAAAGACCACAGGACGCTGGAGGCCATTGCCTATCGCATAGAGGAAATGGTCTTCAACATGGCCGACACACACTTCTTTTTCAACGAGATCGAAGAATGCGATCAGGTCCACATCGATGATGTTAGCTCCGATGACAATGGTCAGGATTTAAGCACCTACAACTTTGCCACAGACGGTTTCCACACAGGCCCACCACACGGTGCGCCACCCAATCTTTGTCTACCCACTGGCGTCCGTGGCGGTGTCGACTGGATGCGCAAATTAGCCTTTCGCTATCGCAAGATGAAGGAAATCTACAACAACTACAGGGGAAAGTAAGTATTCCAGCTCTTCCTCTCACAGAGATCATCTAATCTAATCTAATTTTCTCTTGTAGCGTTGGCACATTGTTGGGACCCGTAAAGCGCGATGCCTGGCTGCAGATACGCTCAGAGATCGAGGTGGTCACTGATAATTGGGCTACCTTGGCACTCAAATGTCTCAGCATGATTGCCCAGCGCGAGAGCTGCGTCAATGTGCTGGTCACCTCCACGCAGCTGGCTCCAGCGCTGGCCAAGGTCCTCCTCTTCGGCCTGGGCAGCATATTCAACATTGAGAACATATACAGTGCCCACAAGATCGGTAAGTTATCCATCAAACCAGCTTTATCAGCATCATTACTAATACTCTGCCTTCCTTCAACAGGTCAGGAAACCTGCTATGAACGCATTGTGACACGGTTTGGCCGTAAGAGCACCTACGTCGTTATTGGCGATGGTGCCGAGGAGGAGTCTGCTGCCAAGTCCATGAACTTCCCCTTCTGGCGCATCTCCGCACACAGCGATTTACGTGCGCTTTACACTGCCCTCGACATGGGTTTCTTATGAAAGGCTTATGGCGTTCAGAAACGCTACGAAATCGCTAGCGTTTTGCGCGCGTTATTCGTACAGTTTTAAGTACAAACCAGAAAAAAAGAAAACAAAAACAAAATCGAAAGAAAAAAAACATAAGAAAAAGAAAACGTTTAATTTATTAATGTGTGTGTGTGAGACAAAACTGTAAACCAGCGCAAAATAATTTAATTATTTTGTTTATAAACAATTTGTTCTTTAACGGCCAAGACTTTTATTGTATTATATAGTTTTTAAATCAGTTTTTCATCAACGAACATAACAATTTTCGCAAGCAGCAAATTATAAGGAATTGTTTAATTATATATATAAATTAATGTATTGTAAATTAATAATTAACGTTTGTCAACCAAAACTTGACAAAATACCATATAAATAATTATACACTTACTATCTAGAACTCTGGAGTAGAATGATATCTGATTTATTATATATGTGACATGTGGTATATAGCTTATGGCATATGGCATATTGTGAGCTTGAAGTGAGGCAACGGGAAAGTCGATTCAGCCCAGAGCAAACACACAAGAGAAATAAAAATGTAGTTGAAAGGTTTTGTTAGTTTTAAAATCAAAGAAAATATTAATTAAACACTGTAGTATTCAAATTTAAAATAATTATTATAGCTGCATATATTAAACTATATTTAAAATATAAAAAAAGAAACAAAAAACAAATAAAAAAACAACGCACTATTAAAACAAATTTATAACTTTCGAAATATGTTTCTATTCAAGAAGATTTGAATACATTTAAGAGCACACTCGTTGGAAGTTTCGTAAACAGTTTAATACATTAATCTTTTTTATAATAATTTATAATTATTATATTATTTTTATTTATTATCTTTATTCAAATAGATGGCGCAAATCAATCAGCTTTTGTCACTCCACATAGTGAGTACTTAAAGCTGATTGCTATGCTAAAGCGCTGCACACGATTAGTTAGAAAATAAGTTGGCAGTTCTACAATTGCGCAGCCAACTTCATGTCGTTTAAGACAATGGCGCGTAAATTTTGAATTGATATCTTAACGTAAAATAACAATCGTTTTCTTTTTATTAATATTTAAATAGTTTTTAACTTTAAGCAACAAATTAACAGTAATTTTTATTTTCCTTTTTTTATTCAGTTTCCGCGATTGTTGCATACTTTTAGGAGCTAAATATATTCGTAAATTAGCTCTAATTTGACAATGTCCCTGCAGCAACTGCGTTTGGATTCTAATTACAATATCTGTCGATTGAATAATTGTATCAAATAAGCATAAAGTAATGAAAATGAGTAAAAACGATAATCAACTAATTGGTTTCGCTGAAAATGTAAGTAATAATACTAGACATTGCATTGTAGTATGCTTTGTTGAAGTTTCCTTCAGTTGAATGTACACATATATGATAAATATATATACATGTATATTATATTATCTATAATGTAATAGAGTAAACTCAATATACATAAACTAAGTTCATTTATTTATTCTTACAGCTGTATAATTGAATTGGCATGTGTTGTGCTCGTATTACTTAGCTCTGGCCCAGTCCTAATTGAAACTTGACTGCTCAATTAGTTGCCTAACACCAACAACAAGAACAATAACTGGAACTGGAACTAGGACATAAAACAGAACATAGGCAATCATGGTAAGGTGTGAAAACTCACATCGAAGGGTTTAATTGAAAATCGAAACTGCCCCAAAGTCTTAACTTACATTTCAAGGAACACACAGCTCAGATCTTGAATCTTGCATCTTCCATCTCACATCAGCCATGTCTCATATATGATTTGGCATCTTAACGTCGTGTACTCGTATCCAACAGCGTCCAGTCGAAGGAGTCGTTAACCATGATTTGTAATCTGTTCAAGCTGGGCTAAGCCATATACGAGTAAGGTTCTGGCTGCTGCTGCTGCTGCTGCTGATGGTGGGACAAGCTGAGACAAGCTGGGACTAGCTGAGCTGCCCAGCTAGCTGTTGATGAGGATGGATAATGATAATTTCACACGACGTGTTCTGTTGTAAAATTTTATCGCCATCGCCAAAACCTGATGCGCAAATCAATTTTTATTATTTTATCGTCGACGCCTGCTGAACGCCGCTGGGCCAACGGACGTGAGAGTCCCGTCCCTCACAATCCGGTTGAATCTATCTCATAACTAAGCCCACTGACGAGGAGGCGCAATCATAAGGCAGGAGGAGTCACCCAGCCCAATTCTCATAGTGAAATGATTGCAAACCAAAGGGCCTTCCTTCTCTTATAACTTGTAAGCCTGGCCAGAACAATAGATGGCCTATTCCGACGTTAACAATGCACAAATCATTATCAGTAATTATGCATTGTTCGCAAAAGCTCTCTCTCTGGCAACGCAGCTGCTGAATGGGTTTGGAGCCAATCCTTGTCTGGTTCCTGTGCGCTTCTTTGATTGATTGGTTGATTGCATTTGGCCTTGAACTGCCCTCCCTTTATATCTATATATATAAATAGACCCAACCAACACACACACACAACACACACACAATCCTCTTAAGAGCTCTTAATGCACTTTTTGGGTTTACTATAACTCCTCAAGAGACTTACAGCGACTTTGCTGTTTAGTGAACAATTCCCAAATTAGCTGATAGAAACACTAGAACTAGAAGCCACATAAATCACTCGAATGTTGTCGTGCTTCCCCTTGCACCCCACCTGCCCCACTTGCACCACTTGCCGCCTTGCGACAGAGGCAAAGGAAAATAAGAAGGAAGCAAAATCAGACAAGGTTGCTGCAGGAGTTTGCTGGAATGCAATCAAGGAAACAGGACATTGATTTAAATTCCAGTTGACGCTGACAATCATGTTTCAGTGTAAAAGAAAAGTGAGGAAAATTGAAAAACATAAAGAAAATTGCAATTTAATCTGTCGCAACTGTGCGCAAAGCCAAACCATACACAATGTAATATTTCCTTTGATACAAAGCAAAACAAATAGTTGTCGGGTTGTCCCGATTAGGAGACACCCTTAACTTCTGCCCCATCGGATAGGATGCAGTCAAGGAAGGACTCAATGGACCCAGGACTCCACCTTGAATAGCTTTGTTCAGGCAACTCTTTGTGTTTGTCTACACAGTAATCCCACAAACTTTTTGAGTGACCCTCGCTGTAATATGTGAACACTGACTGCTGCCGTCCTCCACATGGTCAGTTGGCGTTGGGTCATAAATTAAACTGCATTTGGCTATTTTTGTGGTCATTAGGCACGGCTGCAGTTTTCTGCTCTTTTCATGGTTGCTTTTTCGATTGGAACCTACGCCTGGCTGTCAGCTTGCCAGACTGCCAGCTTGCCAGACTGCCAGACTGTGTCCTGTTTCCTTTGCTGTCTGAGCCAAGACAAAATGTTGCAAAAGTTTTAATGAAGTCTTGCTTGAGGTTCTATATGGCAGAATTATGGCTAGAGCAGAGACTCTTCTTGGGGAAATGGCATTATGAGTTATGTGACTGTTGCTTCTCTATCTCCCTCTCTCTCTCTCTCTCTCTCTCTCTCTCTTTCTATTTCCCTTTCTGTGCGCCTCAGAATGTGCTACAGTTCAATTAACATAATTAATGTGCGTGTCTTTCTTGGCCAAGAGCTCTTAGCTGCTCCTGCTGCCTTCTGGCCAACTCTGTTCTGGCCTGTCAGCATTGTTACACGTGTATTTTCGCTTTAGTTTTCGCTTTTCAGCATTAAAATTTGTGATGCTTTGTTAAGGTCTCAGTTCCACCTTCACTTAATGAACACTTAACTGGCACTGGTGACCTGTTGACTTGCCAACACATCCCCAACGACTCCATCAACCATCCCAGCTCCAGCTCCAGCCCAGTCTGAGCTGTAACTCTTTAGTGTCTGCTGCAGCTCATTAAACAACGAGTCTAATTGCTTATGTGCCTAATGATTTGCAGTCAATTACAGGCATAAAACTCGACTCGAAGGTTTGTCTTAGCTCTTAGAGATGTGTGTGTGTGTGTATAGATATAGTATATATGTATGTGTATAGTATATATCGAGACACTTTACACATGTTACGCTGTCTGATGACTTCATTTCAGGGCCAACTTGGCAATTACCTAGTTAATAATCTTCCATTGCGCAACTTGGAAAAGTTTTTCCTTACGATTTTCAAATACGAAATGATTCTCATTTTGGCCAAGTTTGTAACTTTATGTACTCAGAGTTACTACAGCACTTACTACTGTATAACTTAGAATGAAAACTTGGCGAAAAACTCTTGCGGAAACTTTTTAATACGAAATGTCAGCTTTACGGGTTCCTATGAAAGACTTATTTCCGTCTAGTTTATACTTAATAATGCACTGAATTTCCGTTTAGTTGTGGCTAAGTATAAACTCAAACTGGATTACACCAATTAATTATATATAGTATATATTCTAGTAAACAACCTTAATCAAGCGCAAAGAGAGATTTTATTCCCAGTTGCAAATATCATAAGCTGCAACCTTGGGAACTAGTCTTAAGCCTCGACAAGAGCTGTGTGAAAGTTAAGCCACAATTTGCTAGGATTTAAAAAGAATTTTCTACAAGCCTTCAAAGGACATTCAGCAATCCTTTGTGTAAACACTCAGTGACAGCTGAAGGAGGAAAGTTTCATAAATATTTGTATAGGAAACATACTCATATCATATGATAGAATGTGGAATACCTAAAGAAGTTGTTCAAGTTTGCAAAGAATGTGCTTGGCTTGTTGAAAAGTTGTAAGGAGACAGTTTAAATTCAATTCATTCGTTTATTCAGTCATTCATTCGTTCATCTGATGACCTGTTGAATGCAATCAAAAACTTTGGCCAACTTCTGTCTGAAGTGTCAGACATAAATATTTCGAGCTGAGAAATGCACTTGAGAACTGTATGAAATTGCACTCGAAAAGTCAGGAAAAGGGCGACAATGGGTGGCAAAGGTGTTGACAGCAGCTTAAGACGACGCAGCACCAGGTGAGGCAGCAGCAGCAGCAGCAGCAGCGCCAGGTGAAGCGTGTGTGAAATACGATACGCTCATTAAGAGCTGTGTCCTTTGGAGATGGAAAGAAGAGCTCGGCTCGGCTCGTCTCGTAACGCCCCAATTGGCCTGGGGGCGCGGCAGGCAAGTCAAGTGCATAAATAAAT
This sequence comes from Hirtodrosophila trivittata, assembly GCA_035045065.1. Taxonomy (NCBI): domain Eukaryota; kingdom Metazoa; phylum Arthropoda; class Insecta; order Diptera; family Drosophilidae; genus Hirtodrosophila; species Hirtodrosophila trivittata. Next base: position 934,603 of record JAWNNK010001445.1, on the reverse strand, counting down.
GGTTGGCGCCCTCTTATGAGCAACATCATAATGATTGCGATGATGATTATGTTGCACATGATTATGGCCATGCAGCGTTAAGCGGCTGAAAAACTGAAAAACTGGCGCACAACTGCGACCCGCCATCTGTCATATATCATCTGAGGACGCAGGTCTTTACCTGCTCAGGCAAGGACACAGATACCAGCCTTAACAAAGTCATGAAAAGAGGGGGGGGGGGAGGGGGTGGTTTACCTCTTTGTCACCTGGTCGCCCACACAGTAGCAATCAAAAGGCCACAAACCGTGCGAGAAATTAAAGCGCTGCGTCAAGTAAAGTAAACCAAAGCGACGACGCATATATTTAACTGGTTTTATATTCAGGCCTAGGCCTTTATATCATATCATTTAATATGCATTATGCTATGGATACCCTATAAATATAAAAGTAAGGGTATATGCCCTATGCGACCTATAAGAAAAGAGTCCAAGATGCAGATTATTAAACGATTTCAAGAAAAATATATAAATTAAGATTGTTTCTTCAACATATAAATATGCTTATAAATATGTTTACTTTACATAAAGAAAGGGTATTTGTGCTTCGTTGTTGTAATATTTGTTGTGTTTATAGTTTGACCGGAACGTTTTTATAGTGCGTGCCCAAACCGGCATAATAAATCACCATAACGCCCACCTCTGCGAACTGAGATCAACGATTAAGTCATCATCATCATCAGCTGCTGCTGCAGTCCAGACAGAGACAGACATACGAAGAAGGAGCGAGACAGGGCGAGACTTGGCCACGAGCCAGTAGTGGAAACAATGCGTCGTTGTCGTTGTCGCTGATGCTATTGATGGCTCAACCAAAGCTACCTCGAGGTCAGACTCAGACACAGACTGAGACTGAGACTTCGACTGGGGTTAAGATTTGGGCTCGGATCTGGCCTGGGGGCAGCTCATTTAAGCTCCAATAGAGATGAGCTATCAGCCAGGTTAAGCAATGAAGTCATTTAGCATGTAAACTATACTTAGGAATGGAATCAACTTGACTTTATATAGACTTCTATATCTCAAACTGTCAGACTCAACACAATATTTGAAATTGTAAATACTAAAAACGTTTTCGCTCTCAATCGACAATGGATGATGAGGACGATGCGGACTTTTTGCCACCGGCGAATACGAATACCTTTGCCATACCCAATGAACCCGATCTATTGGTACAATATGAACTATATAGACCCTCCATGGGCACCAGGCGCCTCTATAGCGAACGCAATCGGGAGATCTATACGGAGGCCTTCATCGAGAACGAGCGGCTGGGCACCTTGGCGGATCTGTGCGTGCGTTCGCTGGCCAAACTGGGCACCAGATACTTGTCGCCATTGGTGGCACGAGATCCCTTGAAGCTGCGCATACACTTCGATTCCCTGGACATAGATTCACCCTTGAAGGATTGCTGGTTCGTGAACGATATGCGCTTCTGGCGCCGCGTGGTGCTCGCCAAGTGCTCGGATAAGTCGCTGCAGATGAAGAAGCTGGAGGAGTACGACTGGAAGGGCAAGGGTATCAGCTTGAAGTATGTGGAACTGGTGGAGGCCTGTCCAGCCAACTACTGGCCAGAGAAGGAAATGGCTGAATTGGGTCACCTCGTCCGGGATTATGTGAGAACGCTGCACATTAAGCACTTGCAGTCTCTGCCGGATCACGCCTTCACACACTTCGTGGAGAGCGATGAGGAGCTGGATGTTACCTCGGAGGAGTCGGAGAAGTCGGAAATATCCAGTGACGAAAGGGATACGTGTGAAGAGGAGGAGGAAGGCGAGGAGGAGGAGGAAGTGATAGTTGTACCAGTAACAACGAAAATGAAGAAAAAGGAGTCCGCTGTGCGCATTTCCGAAAAAAAGGTTGAGATCGAGCTTCAGGACAGTGGCTCGGAGAGTGACAAGGACGCACGTCCATTGGCGCTGTCACTCTCCGCGGCGAATGTGCCGGACGAGGTACTTCAACGACGAGAGGCGCGTCGTGCCCGCAATGAAGCTCGGCAGCAGCTGCGGGATCTGCACCTGGAGAAGAAGGCGGAGCACGAGAGGCGCAAGCGAATTCGCATGGAGCTGAGGAGAGCACCACCACCTGAGCCCAAGAAAAAGAAGAAAAAGCAGAAGAAGGAAATCATCGAAAGTGTCTTCAATTTGGTTGTGGAACCGGAGCCGGACGATGGTGAGGATAAAATAGCGGATGGCCGCAACAAGGACAAGCTCATCCGGCGGATCAAACGCTATGATTATCCGGCCAAGCATTGCCATCACATCGATCTGAGCTTTGTGCGCTACTTCGACAAGTTGGCCTCGCTGACCCTCGAGTTCCTGGGTCCCGAGATGGACCGCAACTATCAGAAGCGCCACCTGAACTTCTCCTACGATGACATGGAGCATCTGTCCAGGGGTCTGCAGACATTGCTGCAGCTCAAGATCTTTCGCCTGCGTCACAGCCGCATGGACAATATGAAGCTGCTGATCCTAGCCCGCGGTCTGAAGTACCTGGACAGCCTGGAGGTGCTAGACTTCGGCTACGATCAGCTGGGCGACAACTGCGGCGTGGCCTTTGAAATGCTGCTGCAGCGCAAGAACACGGTGAAGGCACTGGAACTGGAGTACAACAGACTGGAGAGAAATGCTCTCGCTTACATTGGGCAAGCGATCAAGCATCACGCCACCAAGAATCCGGATGGACCCACTCTAGAGTATCTGGGCCTGGCCCATAATCCCATAGACGAGGTGGCGCTTCACCTGCTGGTGAACAACATCGTTGGCACCAATCATGTGCAGGAGCTGAACATCAACGCCATTGAAGGAGATGCACTCCATATGGCAGCCAATATAAGCTTTCTGCTGCGCAATCATAAGCCACTGCGTCGCCTGGACATGGTGGCCATAAAGCTTAATCCCATAGTTGGACGAGAGCTTATCTGCGGTCTGGAAACGAACCACAAGCTGACACATTTGGATTGTCGCGCCTGCGACCTGGACTCGGACGAGGAACTGGAGGCGGATGTCATAATACGGCGCAACAATTACAGCCTGCAGCATCCATATCTGGGCGATCAGACCCAGACGGAGGCGAGTCTCCTGGAGTATCTGGCTGCCCTTAGGCATCCCATTATCGCTAAGATCGAGTACGACCAGGCGAGACGTGCGGAGTGCCTCAGGAATCGACCTGATACGTCCTCCATTGACTTGTCTCTCGGCGAGGAGGAGCATGTGGAACAGGAAGAGGAGTTCGACATCTGGAAGGAGCTGGGAGTCGATAGAAACACCAGCAAACAGGAATCGGATAAAGCATCGGAGGTTACCTCTCGTCAAAGCATTAAAAATCAATTTGTCTACAATTCCAACGCCTTCGACCTCAATCAGTTCCGTGAGCATCTTTACCTGCCTGGCCCCGAGAATCGCTACTACTATTTCCAGAAGCAAAAGGAGTAGGGGTATTCAGAGAGAATTAATCCTCTCAAGAAGTTACAAATTAGAGATTTGTTGTTTTGGAACAGCTGAAACTAAATTTAATATCTATCTTTGCGTTTTGTGAGATGTTTAAAAGAAATACAAATATATATAATATATGCTATAGCTTGGCAATTTATATATCTGACTAATCCGATTACAATTTCCTTTTCAAAACTATCTAATCCATTTACAATTCAGCTTTCTTTTGATATCGCTAAAAAGTATCTTAAAATTTGCATGCAAATTTGTGTAAAACCTTCAGATACATTTCGACTAAATTTGAGCTGAAGTATCTGCTGGTAACTTCTCATAATATATAGGAATAATCGTTCTTAATACTCCCTAATATATTCCTAGTTCAAAAATATAAAATATGAATTCATATTATAAACTTACTCAGAGAGCTTGTTTGTCGCTATACCCGACTTTGGCCGCAGAGTAAACCAAAATAATCAGAATATTTTTTTCTTTAGACTTGTCAAACCATATCCTGAGGGCTTCCGCTAACGCTGAGCTGAGCTGCGCTGAGCTGGAATGGAGAAGCATTACTCAGTCGCAAATCAATTGGGAATACAAATACTCGAGTAGAATCAACAAAAGAAAAGAGCAAAAATAGAAGTGGTTTAGGTGCAATAAATAATAAAAAGCTTGTTGCATACAGCACCCAAAGCACCGTTAACGACAACAATTGCTGTTGCAGTTGCAGCTACAGCAGTTGCAACAACAACAAACACCCACACAAAAAAATAGTGTAAATTTATTGCTTAATCATGCGCCTTTTTTTGACTGGTCTGTTGAAAATGTAAATAAATGCAAATTTGCAGCCAGAGCTGCAGCTTCGAGTGGTTTCTGGGTTCAGGTCTACGTTGAGGTCCAGGTCCAGGTCCAGGTCCAGGTCCAGGTTCAGGGCTTTAACAAGGCGTATGCTTGTCTAACTGGACACACTCGTGTGGGGCTAAGCCCGAGGTAGGCGTACTCCATCTCATCCAGCGCCAGCTCCGGCTCCGGCTCTATCTGGGCTGTGGCTGTGTCTGTTTGTGGCAAGTGGGTCGCCAACTGATGCAACTTTTGCTGTTTGTTTTATTTGCTGCGTGGGTGAGTTTTACTGGTAAGCACACCAATTAATATGAAGCACATGCAACAGACGCAACGAACAACGTGCCCACCCACACAAGAACCGTAAATCCTCGTACCTTGCCCATAAATAATTCTTATTACAGCGTTCCTCGAAGCCAAACTCATTTTTCTATTTTTATACAATATATATATATATATATATTCTATGTTCAGGATGAATCCGTCTTAATAAGACAATAAAATTATTATTTAATAATTAGCGAGAACAATGATGCGAATCTCTTGTTAGTTGTTAGCACCAAAGCGTCACTCAACAGTCAACAGTCAACAACTCACCAACGCAACATGTTCGATGCAACTTAACAGCGCAACCAAAGCGCCTGTTGCGTTAACAGAGCGCAAAACTGTTAAGCGAGCGCAGCATAAAACTGAGAATGTTTACGCTATGCAAACTGCAATTGTTTTACATCTGAACTTTTATACATAACAATACATCTTTTGATTCAAATTTAATTAATATTTAACACTCTTTTATTGCATACACATTTTCTGTTAACTTCCTTTTGAGTTCAGTTAATAACAGTATTCATTTCAAAACATTATTAACTTCATTTGACTGAGCTCATTTGAATTTAATGTGAAACGGCAGAAACTGGTTTTCAAATGTCAAATGTTTTAGTTAAATAGCGTATAAAAAATAGGTAAAACTTTAGCAAAATATTGTGTTAAGATCTCAAGTGTTCTCTGCACAATTCAAATTTACTTTCAACGCCTGTACGAAAGTTGTACTCCATCCGCACCCGCACCCGCACCTGCACCCGCAAACGCCCCCGCAGCCGCTCCACCACGCGCAACCGCAACTGCCCGCAACCCCGCTCTCTGACCAATCACAATGCTAACTCGTTTTTTTTGCTTTTTCGAACCGTTGCGTTCGGCCAGCTGACTTCGAGCAAGTCGACAGCGTCGACAGCGACAGCGTCGTCAGTCAACAAACGAGTCTCGTCGCGTGCGGTTCAGGCGCAACGTTCGCTCAACCTAACCTCACTCACCTTAGTTAAAACGGCCAACAATCATTTTTGGTGGTTAATTCATTCAAATTTGGCTCTCAACGCACCATTAAACAATTGTGAATTATGTAAAAATTAACAAAAAAAATAATTAAAATATATTCAAGGCAGTTAACTGCCCAAACAAAATATGCACATATACATATAGTAGAAATATCTGTAGCATCAGCGAAGGATCAAAACGCATCTGATTTGTACAAAGTGTTTAATTATTTGATTGCTTTCCGTGTGCGGTATATCTAACTAATTGCATTGATAGAGTGCAGTAAAGTGCAGTTGGGTGCGCTGAGCGCTCTAAATCGTTTATAGAACGTGTGAAACGTTAACAGTTACTTTGGGCAGCGGCAACAGCAACGGCAACGGCAACGGCCTAAGTCATGATGAAGCTATAGCTGCTGAGGCGCATGCTAATGGAGCTGTAAAAAATCAAAGTAAGTGCCAATGATAAGCTACAATATATATATATTATATACTTTTCACTATATCTTTTCTGACTTCACTTTTTAGCCATTATTTGTGTGTGGCCTAAAGCAGCTTAACCAAACATATGCTACTTGAGCTGATTATATAGTACTACACATACTTATAAGTGGGTCAGAAAGTAGCTTACAATTGCTAGTTATGAGGGAAAAAAACTGTTATTTGTTTTTCTTTTGTGAGCTATTACTGTTAGCCATTAAATTTTACACCTGTTCTCTCACCTTCTTACTGGCTTTACAGCCGTTTAAGTACCAAGAGCTAAAAATGTTGAATGCTTTGATTGCTTATGAATTTTTAAAATTCCACTTAAACATCACTTTCCCATGTGCTCGTTAGGTTTAAGTTTCGGTTAAGCTCGATTTAGTTTCAAATATTTGCGCGTATGTCAGCTCTGATTAACTTCTGTTTGTTAATTAGTTTCGGCACTTATCGAGCAGACCTGCCAACACATCGCTGATGGGCTGCCAACTTGTCAATGCGCAGGATAAGCGAAAGTTAACTTTGTTTCAAACTTTACTTCATGCGAGCAGCTCCAAACTTTATCGTGAAAATGCGCATTCGAAACGAATTTCCAACAACTTTTCACGCTAAAAGCAAAGCTACATATATGTATTCTGTATATTAAAGATATTTAACTATTATTTTGGATTTAGTTTTGTTTATAAATTTGAATAGAAGTTTGTTGCTTTTCACTTAAACAATCGCTTTTAATTGATTTGAGATTATATTCTCCAGCTTTGCCTGAAAGTGTATTCAATCTTCGTTGTGCCGCTTAACTGGCTTCCATTTCAAGCTTTTCTTGGAAATCTCGGCTAGCAACTCTTTTGTTCGTTGAACGGGGAGGTTCATGGGGTATGTCCTGTTGACTTTGATATCAGATCTCTGAGCCTTTGTCTATTTGAGAGCATTTCGTGCAAGACCCATTCAGCTGCTGCTTTAAGTGTTAATTGTTTTTCCTATGCTACAAATAAGTTAAACAATGTCTGTGTGTGTGTGTGTGTGTGTGTGTGTGTGTGTGTGTGCAGCACCTGGCTGCTGCTTGGCACAGATTCAAAAACTTTTGTTTATTATTTGAAGCTTGTTTAGGTTAATGTGAATTTTTTGAGCGTTGCAAGTGCCCAAATGCAACAGGCACTTCTGCTAGTTGTTTCTCGCATTAGTCAGCCCATAAAATTTCCTACATTTTGATGCGCAGTTCCTCTGTTGGCAGAGGGGAGTGGGAGGGGGGTGGCTGCTCATTATTCATGCAACAACTGTGCATTTCACACCTCTGACTCTCTAATGCGCTCTGCGGTCGAGTTGTCAACTGTGCAACAGCTCAAATTAGCCATGCAATTTGTACTTAGGTATTTACAACATTGCTGCAAATGGCAACGAGAGCTTCTTGGCAAAGTTTGCAGAGGCGTTAGCTCCGACCGGAGCTAATAATAAAATGGACAAGGACTTAAACCCACAACATGTGGACCCATCAGCAGCAGCAACTTCAACAGCAGCAGCAGCAGACACAGACACAGACGAGGATGACGACAAGCGACAAGTTTATCACTTGTTAAGCCAAAGTTGCAGACACGCATGCAGACCAGACTAAGACCCAGAGCCAGAGCCAGAGCCAGACATAGACTTAGAGTGAAACGAAGTCCAGCACTGGTAAAGAGGGACCAAGTCAGATGCAGTCGACAGCTTGGCAGGCGCAGATGGGTGCGGCAGATAAGAAGGAAGGAAGGAAAAGCCAACGCCAAGTCTGGAGTCTGTTGCAATTTGCATTGGAAGCAGAGTTCAAGCAGCTGCCAGGGCACTGTTAACCCTTTAAGGCCCAGTGGGTTGTTATAAAGAACAGCACAATATACACTACATACTCTTAGTTATCGCCCACACACACACACACACACTCAGACAGCAGTTTGTTGCTGAAAAATGTCTGCAAATTGTTGAGTGACAATAAAAATGAAATTCAGACAAACTCAGCAAAGGCCAGGAAACAAATGTCACACGATTGTCAACACAGAAATTACGTATACGCAGCATGTTGTTCATTGATACACCAAACTTTTGCCTTCGGTTCGATTTTCTTTCTCTTCTTTATATATATGTGTGTGATTTCGTTTCCGCATCGCGGCAAGTCGCTCAATTGTTGTCTTCAGTTTCGTATCGGCGCCATTCAATTTCAATACCTTTCAACTGCCACAGCAGCAGCAGCAGCAGCGGCAGCAGCAGCAGCTGTTGCAGCTTTAAACGTCATTTCATTGGTTTTACATTTTATGACTTTAATGCCTGGCGACAATTTCAATTACATAAGTGACTGCAGACACGCTTCAGCTCTGCCTCGTCTCGGTTCAACTCTAAGCTCTTAGCTCTATTCTCTGTGGTTTTTAGCTTCCCCTTTGCCAATATTTGCTGTTTAGCCGCCGTTAAAGCGATTCAAGCTGTTCAATATTGGCATTCCTGAGGCTGTTGCTGCAGTAAGCAGCACTTAAACTAAATTGATTGAACTCTGGGCTAATGGGAAAATCAACAAGCAGCAATCGGGATTTGTTTGCAACTTAATTGGGATTAAGGTGGCCAATTATAACTAGATATTGGCCCATCAAATTGAATTGATTAAACTAAAACACAAAATGAATATCCAAATATCGATTGCCACCAACTATTGTATCTTTTATACCCTTTGCTTGTTTGCTAAGTAATCAAAGGATGTTCTGAAGGATAGATTTACATAGACAAACAATGGCAGAGATCAACAAATGAACTGCACAAGTCACGTCCCATTCAAAAGATACTTTCCTCAATTAGTTGTCCCAATTAGTAACTGAAACTTGGAACTGAAGAGATGGAAACCTTTCGGCCAAGAAGCAATTAACATTATTAAAGCATAACAAAATGTCTATTCACAGTGGGCTTACCTGGTGGGCCCTTTGATTTGGACAAAGCACAAGTATCTGGCAGATACAAATACAACAACGCAACTTTAATTAGCAAGACAAACAGTTGACCCAACAAATGATTGTCCTTGCGTAATGCGTATTGTGCACACCACAGGACATTTTCCTGGAGTTGACAGCAATTGTGGGGGCGAAAAAGTAACCAAAATTGTTAAAACAAATGCCAGGGCATGGAATTTAATTAAAATTTATATACTAGTCGTGCGGGATGAGATGAGATGAGGTGAGATGAGAGGTTGCTGGCGGCAAGCTCAGAAATCATTTAATAGTCAAAGCGATAAACAAAATATTGAAGTGCCTGTTTAGCATACGCTGCGTATGCGCAATTTTTGCCATAGACAGCAATTAGCTCCAGCCTGTGCACAGGGAATTGTCTATGGTCGGTCTATGGCAAAGGTTCCGGACAGCTGCTAATTGAATCTGCTACGCTTCATGCCCCAAGGCTGTAGATTGTTCATGTGGCGTGGGTCCTGCTGCCGTTTCCCGACGGTCCTTTGGCCTTTTTGCACGTGTCCCGCAAATTGATAAGCCATAAATTTTCGTTATATCTGAAGCAACAGTTGCTCTGCGCCTGAAGCCACATAAAAGGGCTTCAGCCTGTGGTTTACTGGACATTTCGTTATCCTCTTTCGCCTGCGTCCTGCCACATCCCCCCCACCTCCCTCCACCCACTTACTATGTGAAATATCTTTGGTTGTTCAGCTCAATCGCAACTCAAACAGAGGAGCAGCAGCCAGGCTTGTACAATTCCTTGTTATGGTTCATTAATTTAATTTGGTTTTTACTTTGGGTATTTTTCTTCTGTTTATCCTCCTCTCCCTCCCTCTCTCTGTCTCTCTCACTGGACAAACAAAAGAAGTTTCGACACGCTTATGCTAATCCAATCTTTAAGTTTATCATAATTCCTCAGCAGCTTCCTTTAAAGGGAGCCAGAAATTTGCAACTCAAAAAGGAATTGAAGTATTTATTTAGATGAGAGCATATGCAAATACAGCTGATGGACCCTAACCAACCGAACTATACATAGTATGCTCTATATATATCCCTCTTAAATATGAAATTAGTTTCGCTTAAAGCTGGCTGTAATAATGCATTGCTTGGACTGTAGAATAAATGAAATGTGTCGGGTTAAATGACGCTGGCGAAAATAAACACAACAGTGTAAACTTTACACTAAGCTCTTTAAAAATTTATCAAATGTTGGGGGCTGTTTACGTAGTACGTGTGTGTTTGTGTGTGTGAGTGTGAGTGTATTAGGAGCTGGCTTAAACTATCCAAACGAAAATTGTGCTTTATTGGTAGAGGAGGCGTGAGGTCAGACAGAGTTCTCATAGGAAGCGGGAGTCACGCTTTGATTGGCCCGTCTGAATCCTGGGGCTGCCTAGTTGTGTGTGGTGTGTGTGTGTGACTGGTTCAGTGCACATTGAAGATGCTTTTGACTCGCAGACGATCCATCAATTTGGTAACACTGCACCGCCACCTGACAGTTTCAGGCCAAGTGGTAAATACTATGCAAATAACTATCCAACTTTGAGATACACTAACCAGATGCTCTCTAAACAAGTTGAGTATCTCAGTTACTCTCAAGTCAGTTGTAATAGCTAATTTACTCAGTCTCTGGCTGTAGAGTATATTATGAAACTCGTGAGCGAACGCTAACAAAGTTGAGTGCTTGCACTTGCAGTTCATTTGCGATTTCTGCTGCTGCTGGTTGTTGGTTGTTGCTTGTTGCTGGTTGTTGGCAACGTCCAAACAATTACCCAACAACAACAGTCAAAACTCAGGCAACAACAAAACATTGTTGGGCCTCCTTTTTGGCCAAGAACCTTTCTCCCGCAGCCCATTGGCAGATAAAAGTGCAGTCGTGCCCATTGCCGCACACACGTCTCGTCTTTTGGGCTCTGGGACTTCGTCTCTCACTGGGAGGGTACCTGGTGCTGACACTGCGACTGCGACTGGGTCTGGCCCTGGGCCTGGGCCTGGGCACTCTAGCGGAACTTTATGTCGCATTATGCCGTGTTGTTTGGTTGTCGTGGCTACACGGTCTACACATGTTGCCTACAATTGTTTTTGTCCAGCATTTATTTTTCTGGTTTTCTGGTTTTCCTTTTCTGTTTTGTTGTGTCGCTGGCAGTGAATAGATACATGCGCTTGCATAGATACAAATGTATCTAAAACTCAATGTTCTATATGGCACTGGCTCTAATTATGTTTTGTTTGCGCTTCGCTGCAGCTGCTTGCAACCCCTGCTTGCAACAGCCAACCTGCCAACCTGCCGCCCTGCCACACGGCCTACACTGGCCTACTACCAGATAGTTTTTCATTATTTGTTACATTCTCATAAGTTGCATCAATAAATAATAAGTTTTAAGTGCCTTTTACATGATTAAAACTCAATACTCAAAACTCAAAGGAAACACTGGAATTTTCATAGCTTTTCCCTGCTTTGATCATTTATGCAGTTAACTAAGTGCTCTCGAGACTTAGAGACAAGACACTCAAAGCACACAGCTAATGCCACATAATCAACACTTTATTAACGAAACTTGAGTACTACTCAAATAAATACACAAAGTTCTGGCAAGGGTTACAATTCCAACTTCTGAACTGAGAGATACTTTATACTCAGATTGAATTCTATCTGATGAACTATCGCATACTCTGTACTGAAGCTAAATATAACTTGCTTTAAGCTCAGCCTGTTGCAGTCTCTCAGATTGATGTAGTTCCAGTCAGACTTGGACAGTTTGACATGTTTATTGCTGAAACACTCAGAGTTACCTTCTTGAGATACTTTTCTGAGACTTTTCCAACTTTTGTTGTAGTATCAAGAATGAAGCAGGCAAAACTGAGAAGACAAAGTTTCAGAAGGAAATAATAGATTGAACGAGAAACCACTAAACCAAATTAACTATTATATAGTTATTATGCGAGTTTATTATTATTTTGAGCAAGGTTAAAGCTTGGGTAATAAAAAGCCACCATGTAAGGCCTATAAGCCTCAATTTGGCTTATTAATTACAGGCAGAAGCATAATATTTGTATCTTTTACAATAGCAGCAAGTTCAAGGCTGAAGTTGAAGTTGGTAATAAAAGGCAATCCCTTAACTAAAGCGAACTTAAGAGCACTAAAGCTAACGCTTATCGCATTGAATATTATAAACTTTTATCGCATCTTTCGATGGCTCAAATGGAAAAGCCAATAACTTTATATACATATAGAAATATGGCGCAGACACTCATAAAATGATGAATGAAAATGCCATAATGCGATTGGCGTACGTGGTATGTGTGGAACTTGGCAGCAGTAGCTTTTGGGCCATGAAAAGCGGGCCAGCTTATTTGGGTTAATCAAATTTAGTCGCCATCGTCGTCGTCATTGTCAGCGCTATAAAACTCATGTCATGTCCGTGTGGGGCAGCTTCAACGAAAGCGACGACGACGACCCATTAAGCACCTGTGTCTGCCCCCAGCCCCCGAGACATAAGTACGTATAGCGTGTAACTTGTTGTATCTTGTATCTTATGGATACATTTCACATGTGTTGCGCGTAATGCTCATTATCGTTGGACACTACGAGCACCGCACACACACAGGCAGCTGGTAACAGTATCTGTATCTGTAACTGTAACGTATCTGTATCTGTAAATGTAAATGTAAATGTAAATGTATCTGTATCTGTAGCTGCTTTCAGTGTGTATTTTACAGATACGCATTTTATGTTAATTACATGTCGCCGCAATGTCAGCTTTGTAATTATTTTGACAGCGAATTTTCTGTTGTTTCAGTATTCGTAAATCAACAAAGAGACACACACACACACACACGGCAGTTACAGTTACACTCGCCAGATTTACGTTGATACTTTTGCATAATGATGTGACGATACCAGAGGCTTTGCCACCCCCAACTAAAACCCAGCAAAGCTTCAGTCAGTCAGACAGACAGACGCTCAGCCTTAACGTTTTGTTTAATGAGCATTTTACGAGTCGTGCAGCACTGATATGAGCCGTGTGCAACAACTGAGATGTGTCCTCGTCCTCGTCCTCATCCTCGTCCTCGTGCTCACAAAAAACAGTTATCGAGCAAGGCCCGCGGCAGCAGCGTACACAGATACGAGAGTCGTTTCATCAGTTGGTTGGGTTGATCTCTTTTTGAATTCAATAACAAAACCTGTTTTGTTTCTAATATAAAGCACAATTTGTTGCTGGGTAAACTTTGATGTCAACCCTCGCAGGAAACAATTGAGCCCGAAGCGCGTCAGTCAACCAATTGAATTGGTTTTCGAGGTTTCCGTTTCTGTTTTGGCTTTGCTGTTACTCTTGACCGTCGATTCTTGACTTTGAGGTTCATTGAGGCGCATAACACGACAATTCGATATAGAGAGGGATCGAACATATATATATATATATGCACAGAGAGTGCGAATGTTAATAATGTGGTTCATGTTTGCCACATTCGATTGGCTGCATCCGCCTGCTGCATAAATGCATCTCAGCCCATTTTATCCACTTTACATCCAATCCAACCCTTTCCAGCTGCAGCTTTAATATGACCCATCAATAGAGACATTGGCCAGTGCCGAGGTACATCGTCGCATAAATACATAAAACAAGAGTTGCTCGTATATTTGTAAGCGATTTGCATATATGCTGAGTACTCTGTATCTGTAACTGGAAGATGCTTTGTATCTTTGTATCTTTGTATCCGCAGTGGACTATTTTCTGTGTACTTCATACATATGTAAGAGTTTCTCTTAGGTTGTTGCCACTACTTGGGGCTGTTAAGATATCAATGCTATCAAAACCATAAGCAACTGGATACAGATACAGCTAGAGATACAGATACAGATACAGATACAAACGAAAAGATACAAAGATGCAAACAGCTGGATAGACAGCCAGCGGGCAATTGGCAACAATCTGCAGTTGTCAGCCAGCTTGAATTTGGGAGTTCTGTATAGTCTTTATTAGCATATTTCCCAACTGTTAAAGCACACCTCGCAAGCGTTAAACTGAACCTAAAGCGTTTTTTTCAATTTTCACTTCGTACTCACCTCCCGCCCAGGTGAAGCTTCAACTTGTTATTTTGCAGCATTAAATATGAAAAATCAATTTCAGATTCCCTACAACATCTAACCGCAGAATCATCGCAACCTTATACACACACCAACACACACCAACACACACACACACACACACACACACAGAGAGAGAGAAGGGCCATTGCTGGTAGAAGCAGGGCACTTACCAATACAATGGCAACCCTGGCCGGCCACATAACTGTTTATTGTTGGTGGGCGCTGCATACCAGATGCATATGCACGGCTCCAAAGCAATCGCTGCCGGAACGTTGGGGGCGGCGGCACGCCCCCATTTACATGTCTCTATTAACGCTTTGGGCACCGAGTTTTCCTCAGTTTTACACAGCATTTGCATAAAATGTGCAGCGGCTGCGGCTGCGGCTGCTGTTCACTTTTACCCTGCAACACTGTAAACGCCATACTATATAAACATATATATAACTGAGCAGTGTGAAAGCTTAAGTAGATATAGTATTAGTTTTCTATATAAGTCTGTTTATGCTCTTTTAGAGAAGTTTATAGAGGGAAAGTAGATAAGTTCTTCTGTTTATATATAAGTAAAGTTAAGGGTATCTCTTAGTCATGCACTCCCGCCTTAAGCATACTTACTAGTTATTTATGCACTCGCCTCGCTGCATTTCATATTTTTCTGTGCTTTGAGTAAAAGAAATGGCAACTCTTGGCACTAAGAATAAAACGTTGCTGTAATCTGATTCCTTTTACATATATGGAAATTATATTAGACAGTCTCATTTCTTATTTATATGTTTTATTTTAAGCTAGCTTACTCTTTCTTATGTCTCTGTCTCTCTCTTTCTGTGGTTTTATGAATATTTACACACAATATGCTTAAAAATAAGCTGGAAACATGATTTTCATGCTGAAAACTTCACTTTCATCAGTTAAAACTTATCGATAACCGCTTGTTATCGAGTATGTCGTATCGAGTGTCCTGTTGGGCCCACTGTAGCATAGCTTTTCAACCCCCTTTCAGGCATTTCTAATGGCGTTTAGTTGTGCGACGTGGCAAGGTCCGAGTCAAGTGCGGAAAGTGCAAAGTTTGTGGCAAATTAATGAAGTTTTTCCTGGCATATGATTAAAAAGTGGAAAAACTTTTGCACTCAGCTGCATTTCCATGCGTGGGTTTAGGAAATTTCTAAAAGTTACGAAGCAAACTTTTCCCCGTTACATTTTCATTTGAATTTGAATTCGAATTTCTACTGCAGCTGCTGCTGTTGGCCATTACAATAATATCTTTCAGATACATTTTGTGTGTGCTTTCAGCTCCATTCGCCACCTTCCATTCCCTAGCATCATGCACAGATTTGACCCAGTTATAAAGCCCAGATCACGATTTCAAAAGTCTCGCCGGGATTTGTGGGATTTTTTCCTTTTATTTTGAATTTTTTTTATTTAGCATCGCTTAAAGCTTTGTTTTTTTTTGCCTGGTTTTATTTCGTTTGTTCAGTTTGCGTCTTTTTTAATTGTCTTTGAGTTTGCTTTTCCCTCAGCTGCTGCTCTGCTTGGAGACGATGACGATATTTTCTTGGGATAACGTTTGCTCTTGTAACCAACCAGATAAACAGCCAACGGGTTCGTTTATTTAAATTGTTATGCTTCTTAATAAAATATTTAAAGTCATTCAGACTCAGACTCTTTCCTTCTGCTGCTGCTGCTGCTGCTGCCATTGTCCAGCTGCAATGCTCATTTACTTTCTATTGTTGTTCCAAGCTGGAAGATAAGTCTACGATTGAGAGATGAGAACCACCCAAAGCCACACTGAAAGGGGGCTCAACTGATGCTTAAGATATGACTGGGATTGCAATTAGTGTGAGAGCTTAAAAAGAAAGTCTTAACTTAATTAAACTTAAGTTAAGTTTAAAAAAAGGTAATGATAGCTTGAGCAGCAGCTGTTCTGTACATAGTTCGTACATTTCTAATTAAAATCTGGCTCAGAAGGGGAAAGAGACTAGATAGATATATACATATACCTTATCATTCCTCTAGACTTATTCAGGATTCATTTTATAGTTAAAGTTCAACTTAGACATAATATTTTCACCTAGAACTGTCTAATTTGACTTTCGATTTCAAAGGAAACCCTTTTTATATTATATTTTCCGACTATTTAATATGTCAGCTTTGAGTTTGAACGAGTTCAGTTCACACGCAGCTTTCCTCGGAAAAACACCTTTAAGCTAAACTTTTTCTCTTTAGCACTTCCAGAGAAATCTGGCTTTAGGATTTTCCAGGCTTTACACACATGTTAACGCTCTTTTTTCGCTTTGACAGCTTCACTAAGCATAGTTTATTTTTTAGTACCGTTAATTGCAATAGCATTTACAGCTAATTCACTTAATTCGCACTCGAAAGTGGCCCAAAGAGTAAGTAAAAAAAGCAGCTGGCAACAAATCGTGCCGTTCAGGGCCTGGGCCACTCGAAGCGACGGCGTTTTAATTGACAGCCAGCCAACGGTTGAGGCTCAGATCTCTGGCTAAGAGGGCTCTGTGGAAGCGTGGGAGGGCCTTCATCCAATGGGGCGATGGGAACAAAAAAGGTCAGACCAGGTATATACTCGTGAAGGCACAACGGAGAGAGCCTATTGAGACAGCTGCGTTGCATCGATGGAACTGTGGAGCCGTTGCCACTAACAACAACAACAACAGCAACAACAGCAAAAGCAGCGGCGGCACCAGCGGCAGCTGTTGGGGCATTCAGTCAAATCGGGGGGTTCAACCAGGCAGGGTACTGAGGTCAGCGGCAGAGGTATGAAACGGGACGATTGACTTGATTAAAGATTTCACACTTGATTAAACACTGGCCCCGTTATTGTCGTCGTTGTTGTTGCGCCACAGCTCCAATTGCAAGTTTCAAGTTCGTTGCAGCAATTGATGAACGAATTCAGCTTTTTTTTTGCTTTTATTACAATTTTTTATACATTTTTTCCTTGTGTAAATTAATTTTTAGAGTTTGGCAGCTGTGCGAGCTGCTGTCTATAGTCGCCGCTTTTGTTGTAGTTACTTGTGTTTTCCTAGAGGTGCCCAAAAAAGCGGCTACCACAGCAGCAATTAGTTACTTGTAGAGCTAAACATGGTTAAAATTGCCAGCAAAGCAGGCAGCGATTAATGTGCACAGCGAGGCAAATTAATGTGAATCAGCGTTAAGATAGACATAAACAATAGAACATGGATATTGACATGGAAAATAGTTACGATTCGAGACACGGAACGCTAATGGAGGGTATAAATATATCCAGATGTTGTTCAGAATGAAACATGCCTTTACCTTTAAGCTCGACTAACATATAGAATTGTAGTTAGAGTAAGAGCCCACATATCAAGCCTCTCTTCTCTTACTCTTATACTTCCATAGTTCAACGAGTTATTACAGTACTTGATACACATAATAATCTCTTAAGGGTATAAGTATATCAAGATGTTGTTCGGAATGAAACATGCCTTTATCTTTAAGCTCTCTTCTCTTACTTTTATAGTTGCTGAGTTCAACGGGTTATTACAGTTAAATATGTACATAATAATCTCTTAAGCCCGAAGGTTGTTTATCTCTGTCCTTTGCACATATTTATGCTCTTTGTTATCCATTTAATGAGTATCGCATATAATTACATAATTCCCTAGGACCCTATACAAAATACATAATCGTAACCGTAAATGCTCCTAATTGTCCATAATCATAAATACAATCAATTTTTACTGCAAATTAATAATGAGACTTGCGCTCTTTTTTTTGCAGGCGACGCTATTCGTATTCCACACAGAGAGGTAAGTGAAACCGTCAGCAAATGCTCGACCCTGCGTATCCCCTCCTCCCCTCCATTCGCAAAAGGAACATCTCGCATAACGAGCGCTGTTCGGCTATGCTTTCCCTGAGGGGCGCATCGTATCAATCTTAATTTATAACGAATTTAATATGGTTGTTTTCATTAGGAGGCGGGTGGGGCGCCGTTGATTCAGGCTTGGACTGACAACGAAAGAGGGCCGTATTCTCCTAGGATTATGGCCAACGCAAGCAACGTACAACGCCTACACATATGTTGCGCTGTATTTACGCGCTTCTTTCTTTTTATCCCTCTCTCTCCTTCGCAGCTTTACATGCAAATGTGCAATATGCTTGTGGGCGTGCCTGGGAATGGTCACAGACTTTTTCTATTCCCTTTCTATACCCTCACAAAGAGCAATACAATTTTATAATGTAATATGTAATACAATAAAGTATAAAAATTTACACAGTGTTTAGTATTTTATTGTTTTGAAGTATTTATATTTCTAAATTTACTGTTTTTTTTGTATTTTGCTCTTTATGAGCTTTCGTCTTTTTTTCTAACTCAACTCTTTTATACTTAGAACTGTACAAGTATTGCCTTCTCGCTTTCACTCAGGATTACAGCATTTCAACAGTTGCCTTTCTCTTAAGCAGAACTCTCTTTAATTAAACTTCTACGCAACACAGCGCCTTATGCAGGCAGCAGCGAAGCTGCGATAAGCGTAAAGAGAGAAAGAGAACATACAATTGCAAATAGGCACGATCGGAATTTAAGGGAACTATATTATAAGGAAGATATTATAAAACGATTGAAATGTTGCGGAAAAACTCTTTATTGCTTTTAGAAATATCTCTCCAATTGCAAGTTATTTTATTTGTCATCAACTGTTGATGCAGTTTACCAGGAATAATAATACTCTTCTGATTCTTCTACTGTGTAGGGTATACAATTTTCAGCATAGGTTTGTAACGTGTTCTTGATTTTTTTTGGATCTTGCTTCATGTTGCGTAAAGTCCCGTAAATATGCTACGGTAAAAAGTGTACAGCAAAATACACTTAAGTGATTTTATGGCGCCATTTAAATGGTTTTCAAATCTGCCAAACGTAAAAATTTGTGGCCTCGAGGGGCTTAGCTATAAATTTTCAGCAACGCATTGCCACCTAAATGTAAGCCTTGAAAGGTCGGATACGTATGAGACATACATATGTATGTGTGTGTGTGTGTATTCATGTGTGTGGGTCTGTGTGTAAATGCGCTTATCAGCAACAAGTAGATTGAAGCGATTTCTACGGCAAACAGTGAAAAGGGGCTAAGAGCAAGAATGAAAACACAGGAAGTAAAAGTGAAAGCGCAGCCTCGCTCTGGCCTGGACTTCAACATACCCTGGGTGGAGCCTTAAAGTAACTATTAAACAGTAACTATTACCTATTCATCTGTTTATGATACTCAAAAGTTCTTAACCTGCTTCTGTGTTCAGCTAAATAAGCGGAAATGTGGTCTATATTCGTACATTAAATCGATATACCCTTAAGATATTTTACCCACAAAGTTGAATATTTTTTTTGTTGCTTTTTTTTGGGTTTATGGGAGGGGAGGGGTGTTGGCTGTCTGCGGCTTATCCTTGACGCCATGAGCACTGGAGGCCGCCTATCAGCAGCTGTCGATTTGCTTGGACTGGCGGACTGATGGGTGGACTGATTGAATGCTTGACTGACTGACACTGACGGCTCTTGCGGAGTGGCGGATAGAAGGATAAAGGTATTGGGATATTGCGGCGGGAAGGGATACTCGAGGGTTCGCTGGGTCCTGCCCAAAAGCACTTCAAGTTGAAGCATGGCATACTTAAAGGCGCTCTGTGTGTGTGTGTGTGCATTGAAGCAATTTCTGATTGCGCTGCTTTCCATAAATTATTGTGCTGGTTGAATGACTCGCAGATACGCAGGAAATTCGAAAAACCGCTCGCATTGTGATGATAATTTGATTTGATTTTTATGCAATATGCACAGATTGTGCTACGACTGACTCAGCTCTTGGAAGTGTTCCAAAATATTTTAGCTGGAGCTGCTTAAACAGAGTCTTTCACTGAAAATGTTGCAACATATTTTCCAAAGATCCAGAGGTAATCCTATGTCAGACGTAACTTAAGTGATGAGTTGGTAATTATACTTTTTTATTACCTAAGTGCAATGCAATTCATGAAAATATTTCAACATTTTCAACCCTTGCCACTGCCTCTCCGTCTGCCTCTGCCTCATTAACGACAAAACTGGCTTTCAATTATTGTCGGCTTTTTGTCGCACAATGCGTATACGCAACGTATGCCACAAAAATTTTGTTTTGTTTGCTTTGGCGCTTTGACGCTGACTGTTCAGCTGTCAGTAAAGACCGGGTCGTAAAGTCTCTTGCCAATATTTACGCTACCAAAATAATGTATAAATAATTGCATGTCACTCGCTGACGGAGGAAGCAAACAAATAAACAAACAAATAAACAAACAAACAAACAGGCAAACGCACATTTATTATACCTTTTTTGTCCGACTTTTCTATAGGTGTTGACAGCCCAACACATAACCTAATCGGAAGGCTCAGACGTCAGCTCTGACATTAGCATAATGACAGCCAACTGGAGCCACTCAATGCTCAAAAGGCTACCAATAATTATAGCTGTTTACGGCCGTAAATATACTGCGAGAGGTTCTAAATCAAAGTGCTAGAAACAAGCAATAAACTCAATTAATGTCCTATCAGATATACATATCGTGTATATACATATATATATAGCTGATCAATGGAGCACATGACAGATTAATAACCAGCTCATGTGCTGTCCACAGAGCTGTCAACGGAAAGGAACAGCTTCAATTATGCAAAAGTTATAAAATAAAATTCCATCAGCCAATTTTCAGTGATTCTCTTTATTAATTATGTGCCTGGCCAACGAATGACCATAAATTGTTGCCGACTGCCGCCTGTTCGCAGTTGGCAGTTGGCAGTTGCTCGCCCCTTTTCGGCCCAGTTTAAACATTCTGACATGACATTTATTGATATTGACAAAGGTAGCGACAGCTCAAAGGTAAAACTGAAGCGCTGCAGAACTTTTTGTGTTGCTTGTTAAAATCCAATTAAGACATGCAAAAAAACCTAATTGAACTTTAAAACTTCATAAACGTTTATCAAAACTAAGATATATATATATATATACACATATATACATATATATTATTAACTTTAATCGGGGTTTGTTTAAAAAAACTTTTGTCTAAAATCAACTTTTCTTGCTTTAAATTTCTATTGAATTTTTATACTCTAAATTTATCTCTGACAAATTTTGGCTAAGTCGGAATGTTAGAGTGTTTATATAGATACTTTATATTATATATATATAAACTTCATAAACGTTTATCAAAACTAAGATATATATATATATTCTCAAAATAAATCGGGGCTTGCTTTTTGCCTAAAATAAACTTTTCTTAATTTAAATTTCTATTGAATTTGTATACTCTAAGTTTACCTCTGACAAATTTTGGCTAAGTCAGAATGTTAGCGTCTATATGTATACATATTAAATATATATATAAACTTAATAATCGGTTATTAAAAGTAAGATATATATATATATATTCTCAACATAAATCGGGGTTTGCTTTTTGCCTAAAATAAACTTTTCTTTCTTTAAATTTCTATTGAATTTTTATACTCTAAGTTTACCTCTGCATAATTTTGGCTAAGTCAGAATGTTAGAGTGTATATATGTACACACATATGTATATATGTATGCGCAATATATATTTTTTATGTATTACCATAAAATTCGAAAATTTATTTGTACAAAAGAAAAGTCTTAAGGAACGCATTCCTCATATTGGTAAACATTCTTTCAGAAAGTTGGTTTAAGTACATAGTCAAAACAAGGTCTTAACTCAAGTTCACATATTCTATTACCTACCTCCCACCCTCTCCCATTATCTGCCACTCCCCCCACAAAGTGTTTTCCCTATTGACTATGCCAACACGTCCGTTCTGGGCTTGTGTGGCCAACGTGTCTCGTCGGAGTCGACGACAAAATGTCTGCAAAATGCGAGTTTGTCGCCCTGTTTGTTGCTTCTCTTGTTGTTGTTGTTGTTGTTGTTGCTGGTTTTGCGCCTCATAAATCACAAAAAACTTCGCGCGTGCAAAATTAATAAAAGAAATAAAAGAGAGACGAGAGAGAGAGAGAGAGAAACGGAGAGAGAGAAAAGCAAAGACCAATAAAAAGTTTTTGATTTTGAATCTTTTTATATTATTCGCAGCGAGCGGGCGCGCGGGTGGGCAAAGAAGATTACAAAAGCCAGACAAGCTGGCGACCAGCGGGGTGCAGGTAGGGCGGGCTGTGGCTGGGACAGGGCAGAGACAGAGTGACAGCTCTGGGCAGCCAGACAAAGCGGAAACGGAAGTGCGTAATGCCATACGTGACCGTAGCCAAAGCCAAAGCCAAAGCAATGTCGTGGTTTTGCTTCTCTCTCGTCTCTTTTCTGCTGTTGTTAAGCAAGGTGCAAGCAATTTTTTGATTAATTGCAGACACGAAACACCAAAAACCCACAACAACAACAACACACACACAACAACAACAACAAGAACACACACGCTATGTGAGTCAGTGGCTCCGGATTGGATTCTTTTGTTGTGGGGCAGTAAAACAAAAGCCAAAAGGTACACTAAAAATAAATCTAGGCAGCCATAAAAATGCAATAAAAGAAGGAAAACGCAGCTTTTCAGTTATACCAACATATATAACTCTTTACAGCAAACAAACGCAGTTACAAAAGGACTTTATTGTATAATAAAGGGTTACTTTTTACGGACTTTAAATAGTCAACAATTTATTCATCAGCTTTTGAGAAGTTCTAAAAGATATTATACAATTCCTTTACAAGTAACTTTTATAGAGAAAAACTGCTCTTGTTATGCACCAATGTTTACGATATTTAAAAGCTTTACAATCTTAGTGTAGGGTATACAGAAACATAGCAGAATTTGGTGTCGCTCACACAGAATTATCTGAGTTCAAGCAGCGTTTTCTAATCGAAATGTCAGACAGGTTAACTTCGCGGACTTCCCCCTAAATCGTATAAGATTATCATTATTTATATATATTATTTATATATTGAATCTGGCAACTGATAGAATGTGCAGCAGAGTATAAAAAGCTGCTTTGTGCACTAGAATTCTGCAGTCCGTTTGAGCTTTTCTTCAAGGATGCATCGTTTGCTGCTTTTAGGCTTGGCCTTCTTGGTAAGATGTACACTGACTGTAAGAGTCCTGGCAGATTCCTTATTAGCTATTCTTTAGGCCCTTGCAAGTGCCGAACCGGACCCCAACTGGCCACTCATAAACGAGGTCCTTGTGCTGGCTGAAAACGCTTACAACGATATCAAACAGGACGAACTCAACGCCACGATGCACCTGGCCCAGGCGAGTGTCGACTGTAAGATAGGAGAGGAAAAGCAGATTGAAGCTATGCAAGAGCTGATCAATTGGCGTAATAAAAGGAGTGGGATTCTGTCGCTTAGCGAAATAGCATATGCCGGACAACAAATGCAGGATAATCTGCCAGGACCATTCAGATCTGCTTTCGACATGGCAGATACGAGTTCGTTGGATCCTTGCCTCAGGAGTGCTGTGGCTGTGCGTAAAGATTTCTTTAGGAGAATCAACGAACATATCGATAAGTTCAGCCAGGTTGCAGATGCCAAGATGAAGAAGGTCCTGGAGGTTGCTGACGAGCGTGTCCTTGAATACTTTCAGTTCTATACGGATTCCGAGTATCATAGTGCAAGTGATTTCTCCAGCCTTTTGAATTTCTTACAACTAGATAAAGCCAAGTTTATAGTCGACGAACTTAGAGAGTTAAGCGTAGCCTCATACGATTTGATAATAGACTCTAAATGGAATCTCGCTCTCAATGCAGCCGAAGTAATTATTCATTGTGAGGACACCAAACCATCAGATATTGAGGAGTTGACAGCTTGGAACAGAACCACTCGCCGGTGGAGATCAACTCAAGTTCTAGATAGAGAAATACATAGACATAGAAAAAGATCGAGCGGCGGTATTGACTACATTACAATAGGCAAACCCATTGGCTACTGGCAGACGGCAGGTCCTTGTGCCAAAAGGGCTGCTGACATTTGTTCTACAAACTTCATCGACAGATCAGGTGATTGTCTGAGAAGATTCGAACTCATCGCAGGTCCTAAGATCAAGGACTTCTACGAGATCAATCTGAGAAAGGTGCAAGGATATTCGGAGCCAACTTTGTTGGACGACTTCAACTCCTTTGCCAACTCTTCTTATGGCGCAGAAAAGCTGCGCAGCTTCGAACATATTTATAATCGATTGAATTTCTTTAATATACACACGTATTATTATTAATTATTCAATAAAAAGCGTGTCGTAATTTTCATAATTTTAAACAAATATTTTTTGCTTATTTTTTGACTAAATCAAATCGAAAGATTTGTTTGCTATTTTTTGGTATAAATTTCTTATGAAGCCGAAGAGTAAGCTGCTTCGATTGATAAGAAGTCTTCTGTTTCACTTTTTAGCGAGTACATATATATACATATATATTATATATAAATATATATGTTATATTATATATAAATATATTAAATATAAATATATATATATGACTCGATCGATGTACGCGCCTAACGATAATCTTATCATAATTTATGAATAATTAGCTGAAGAACAGAGTTCACGCGACACAACGAAAATATTCAGTTTATAGACAGTAGAGACTATTGATATGGATCAAGCATATATATAATATATTTCTATTATATATATTTATATATATTTATATATAATTTATGCTTCATCGGCTGTAAAATACCTTTTTAAATATATATTATATATGAATTATCAGCTGTTTCCGTATATAATTAAATAAATTATAGTATAAAAATGATGATATATAATTTTGAAAGTTACTCATTTACTCACAAACTTGTCATAAATTATAAATAATTATTAATTATAATTTTAATTAAGACCATAACAAAAATATTCAGCTGAAACTTCTCTGAGGAAATCTCTCATAACAGATAGAAGATATTTGTTGTTGATCAGAAATATATATGAAGCAGTTTACTTCTAACTTTTTTCTTAAATTAATTAAGTAAATGAAATAAATTAAAAAAAAGTAAATAAATAAATGCTTTCTTCTGCCTTTTACAAACATTTTTATGACTTGAAAACATTTTCACAACTTTTCTACCCAATTTTTAATAGGTATTCACACCTTTCGCTCGGCACTTGGCCACAGTTTAATTCCCTTTCGGAGCTCGGAACAAGCCTTTGTATTATATTATATTACCCAATGACCCTTATGGGCAATTAATATCCCTAAAATTAGAACATTATTAAAACAAATACCTAAAAAAGGAAACAAAGTCCTTTGCAATACCTTTTTTATGAATATAAATGATAAAAAGAAAATCAGACTGAGGCAAACATATTCGAATTTGGGTTGCTTCAAAGCTTAGAGAAAGACAGAAAGAGATAGATAGATGGAGAGAGAGACAGAGAGAGCTTTAATTAAAACTAATTAGAGTGTTTAAACATTTTAAAACGGGCCAAAGAGCTCAGCAATCGCCCAGTTAATTAGGCGCTCCAACTAAACTGACGTAATAGTACATGAGCAGGGGGATGATGGGCGGAGGGGTACAGAGGGGGGTAAAAGGGGGTAGTCTAAATTCAGTTAGTTTGTTGTTGGTGTTTGCAAATGTGAAAGCAGCAGTTGGCCAAATGTGCGAAAATTGCCAGCAAATTGCTGCAGAGATTGCCACGGGCCTAGAGATTTGCATAGACAAGCAGAAAGTGAGGCACATTCGAATCAATTATGCCCCCTGCCCCTGCCCCTGCCCCTGCCTACACCTACCCCTCCCCCTCCACGACACACAACATGCAAATCAAGTCAACCAACTCGAGTCGATGCATTGTGTGGCAGTGTGGCAGTCAGTCAGTGAGGGGCAGCTGCAGATTGCATTTCATTCTATGAGTAAGTCAGCAAGTCAATCAGCGGAAGTTTGTCTCGTCATTGTGTCAAGCTACAGTGGTACCTCACTATAATGGATGTAACTGATATCTCTCTATAAAGGATGATTATAGTGAAGTACCTTTGTGTAGTAAAGTCTCAGAAGAGCTGCTCCTCAATCTGCCACATCTATCTCTGATGTAGCTGATAGATGTGGCAGATTGAGAGGCAGCTGAGACAAAGGTTTCCTTCCCTTAGTTTCTTCATATCGAAGCTTCACTGTGCTGCAGCAACAATAGATCTCTTGCCATTATTTTCTCAGGTTCTACTTTTCTGCCAGACTTTTGCCCTGCAGCATCATCGACTGCTTCGCTTTCTAGCCCCGATTCTCCCACTGGCGACGAACTCTGGACGATTTGGCGACTCGTCGACTCTTCGACTCTTCGTTGGCGGCTGCTGCTGCGATTTTGTGGCCAAAGTAACTGTACTTGATATGCTGCAATTTGATTATGCAGATCGACAACAGCTCGAGGCCAGTGAGGCAGCTTTGGGCCACTGTTGGCCCGTGGTCAAAGAGCTGGCAGATGACTCCGTGCTTAATGGATGTGGCCAAAGCCTTTTGCAACTTTTTTTTTCAGCTTTGGGCCTTGTCTTGTTGCCTTTTCATTCAATTGTTTTAGCCAACTTTGGCCATAAAAAACGTCAAGTGCTTTTTGCCTGATGCCAAAGGCAAAGTGCACAAAATGTTGGCAATGAAAAGAAGATGGCTTAAAAAGTGTTAGGTATTAACGTGGCTCAAAGAGTGTGTGTGTGTGTGTGCGCGTGTGTGTGTGTGTGTTCTCTGATCTATCAGCTTACCCTTAACAATTTTTCAACCTGTTTCTGTTTTCGCTTTTCATTACGCGCAAAGTTTATCAAGTGTTTTTCTTTTCTTTTCTTCCCCTTTTCCTCCTCTTCCCCCTCTTCCTCTTTCTGATTGTTTTTGGTTTTTTCGGTTGTTCCAGCAATTAACGTCATTTTTGGTAGCTTGTTTCGTCCTCTTGGCTGAGTGTTGGCCGCCCTTGGCCGTGCTCTTCTATTAATTTGGCCAATTTGCGTGGCGGAAGTGTAATGGCAACAATGGCGAATGGCAAATGGCATGGCAAGAATTAATTAAATTCCAACAACACACACAACACACACAACACACACACACACACACACACTTCACACACAACTGAAAACATGTTTTGTCGTAACCGATAGATGGAGGCCTTTCCCACAGCCCCCAGACACGCACCCACAGCAGCCGCAGCCGCAGTCTCAGTCTCAGTCTCAGCCGCAGCCGCAGACGCAACGGCGACTGTTTCCCACAGTCCATGTCAGAAGTGATTCCATCTTCAGTCTTGGACTCCAGTCCCAGCCTCAGTCTCTCGCTTCTGTCAGCTCTGTGTGTGTCGCCCGTTTGGCTGCGAAATTGTTTACGAGCAAAACCAAAAGCCAAGACAGGAAGCCATCAGAGGCCACCAGGCCAGGCCGGGCCAGATCTGAAAGAGTGCGCCAGTTGTTGTTTTTTTATGGTAGTCGGTTAGGTTTTATTTCCAAAAAAAAATCAAACAAAATATTCATTTTTTTTGCTGGTTTCGGTTGCCTTTGTTTTTCGCTTCATGCCCAAAATGCAAATTGACTTTTAAAAGCTTCGCTCTTTATGCCCTGTACATGGCTAAGGCCAAAGAGTGTCGAACCAGGCTTATAACTGGCATGTAACAGTTAGGAATACATATATATCCCTTATTGAAAGCAAATCTGTTTAGAAAAACTTGTTGAGATACAAAGTTGAAGTAAAAGATACTTTTGTATCTGAGTCGCGTTTCCTTAAGATACTCTAAGTTCAGCTGAGAAACCTACTTACAGGGTATCTTTTAGTCGCCTTTCTGTACGCTTTCATCAGCCTGTTCTGTATTTATTATGACTTTTTCATTGGCATAATCAAGTTGACGGCAGAGAGCGAAAATTATGTGCGAAAATTGAGCATGGCAATTAAATTATTGATTAAATTATTCGTATTTCTTTTTATTTTGAACATTCCACAAGTTCAGGTAAAATAAATCTGTTTGTTTGAAGGGGAAGCTAAGCTTGTTTAATAGTCGAAGCATTGTTCAAGCTTTTAAGCATAAAATTCATTTTATGTTGTATTAAAAAACTTTTCGGGCCAAAACACTTTCCGTTCTCTGTACTTGTCCGTGCTCCTAGCTGAATACTCAGATAAACGCTTTAACTTTTTATAGTTAGTTTATTTTATGGCAGTTTAAACGAAGTTAAATACAAAGCATTGTTCAGGTGACGCTGCCAGTTGCCTTTTGTTATGGTGGCAACAATCGCAGGATTGGATATTGGATACGCAGCTCAAGCTCTGGGCCAGAGTCAAGTGTTTGGCCTAGAGAATTCCATGGGGAAGCGTGGATAGATGCCAATTTATTGGCTTCATCTAATATGCGATTAAATTGAACGTGCCGGCCCACAGAGCGAGTCGTGATGTAGCGGCTTAACCCGCTGACGCCCAGCTAGTTAACCCAAATACCCAGCGAGAACCCAGCACCAGCTCCAGCTCCAGCTCCAGCTTGAGCTCTGGGTTCAGCTCTACTTTTAGCTTTTGCTCTAACCACAGCAGAGGGATCCGTTTTCAAACAAGTTGCAGCAACAGGCGATGCTTGCAGCCACAAAATGGATTATTATGTTAATTACCGTCATGTCACGTACCGCCGCCGTCATGATGCTGCCTCATGTTGCACAGTGCCGTGCCTAGGGCCTGCGGCAGGGTGGCAGGTAGTCTGCCTCCGGGTAGTCTGCTGCTTCTATATTAAGGCCCCATTCAGCTGCAAATTAGACACAAAATATGAGCTGATATGCAGCTGGCAAACAGTTACACCACAGGGGGAAACCCACGCAGCCCGTTCTCAGTGTCAGTCAGCTTGAATGGCGTTCAATGCGGCGTATACGCAATATGCCCGCGTCTCTCCTCTGCTGCTGCCATTATTTGGCTCGCATAATAAATTTAAATTATTTCCATTGGCGCGTGCACATCAAAAACAGAAACAGAAACACAAATTTGCAATCACTTTAAAAAATGTTGCAAAATGTCGCGAGTGAAGCAAAAGCGAGACAAAAGGGCGAATAAATAATAATATTGTTCGAAAATGAATTCCCTCATTGACATTAATGTGAGGTCGTCTCTCATGAACATCGCAATTAACTCGGCTTAAGTTTCAACTGGGATTTCCAATTGAAAGAAACATTATTAAACTTCACCTTTAAAGAGAGAAATCTTTTTAATATTTCTCCCATGTTGTTTTATAATTAAAGTTAAACGTTTACTTTACATTTAAAGTTTCAATTGGCCGCTCGATAACTCGAGAGATACTGAGAGAAAATACAGAAAAAATTCCTGGGAATTCTTTTGTTTTTGTCGAGGGACACAACGCGCTCGACTTTAAAGATTCTTCTCACAGTTGGCAGGTAATCAGCTTTATTTATTGATTACTTTGTGTATCAATTGACAATAATATGGCATAACAAGCAAATAAAATGTATATCTGGCAAATTAACGCATTATTAAATCAGAATTTGTAAAAAGAACAAAGCAGACGCCGAAGCTGAAGCTGAGGCTGAAGCAGAGGCTGAAGTCTGGCTGCGGCGCCCGTCTCTGAGCCAGTTTCGGCATTTGGCAACGTTTCTGGCGCATGGCCAAGAGACACTGGACACAGCCAACGCCGTAGACGTAATTCTTGTAGCCGGTTTTTTTGTGAAGTTGGCGGCAAAGCGAGGTCAAAGTGAGACGTACGCACAAAGCCAAAACAAGACTCAAAATAATAATCATAAAAATAGAAATAAAAATAATCATCATCATACAGAAATAATATAGAAAATTTATGTAAATCGCCGCTACGTAAAAGGTAAAACAAATGAGAAGTTTTTCGTGCTAGTACGTCTGTCTACTGCCTGTTAGCCAAGTTAAGATTTATTTAATTAGCTGCCCAACTGAGCACAAAAACTTGACGCGCACCCGTCTCATAAATCTGCGACCTTTTTCGGGCATTATGAAAAATAATTGTGAATAATTTTTGTGTTCTTCTACCCATCTCACAGCTCGCAGGCTTCTACAGTATTTACATAATTAATTCTTATGCTCTCATGCTGCCAACTAACTGATACTTCGGGCCATGTCCAGCCGCAGCCAGCTGCCAGTGACAACTACTTTGATATGTAATTAGAATTTATGGCAGATTGCGCTCTAAAAATGTCAACGAGAAGTAAACAAAAAACGTTGCTACCAACTTTTGTATAGACTGTTTTAAAGGTTTGGCCAGTTGGCTTAAAGCTGAAAGCTGAAAGCTGACAGCTGACAGCGAGCGAGTGTTTTATCTAAGCAATCGACTAACTCATAGTTTGAGTATCTTTGAGATAGAATATCTTAAATAACTCTCAGCTATCGCTCAACCCTTGGAAGGCAAAAAGCATCGCGTAAAGAATGTGTTTACATCAAATGTTGTCGTGAAAATGTTACGAGTTTTCCTAGAAAATGCTGCCAATCGAAATAAATTTGTTGCTGCTGGGAAAATGTTAAACAAAGTGGAAACAGACTTGTTGAAATTTTTATATGATAAACATTCTGAGTTATCTTAGGGTGCATGTATTATAGTTATGCCAATTGGCAGCTCCGGCAGTTTCCCACGATCTCCTCAAGATAGAAAACTATTTCTGGTCTGCTTTTTTTCCACTCTCTTGGCCTTCTCTCATGCATGCGAGTTGGCTAAGCAAACGCTGAGCTGGGCCCAGATCAGGCCCAGGCCATAGAATAAACAAGCTTCTTTATTGGGTGCACAGAGCGTTATGAGGCTTATGCCGAGTGACAAGCGCAGCGCGAATGAGGCACGACATCTTGATGATGATTACAAAGATGATGATGATGATGATGATGCTGATGTTGCCGTCAAACGGAACTACGCGTCGCAAGCGTTGCAAATAAGCGCGGCAAGCACTTAGACAGCGCCCACGCCGCATAAACAGAGAGAGAGAGAGATAACCACGTCAAGAAGAAGATGAGGAGGAGGAGGAGCAGAAGATTGGGAACAGATGTTGCTGGGGTTTACCGCTTACGTAAAATGCATTATGAATGAATTGCCAAGCCATAAACTGCGAGTATTATCAATTACTTGCGAAGAGGATGGCACATTCATCGACTGTTGCCAACTTTTGATAGCCCATTTGGGCCTATTACCTAATTGCAGCTAAGCGGCTTAAAGCAACCAAAACCCGTTGACAATGATCCACCCACCGAGAGTCAAACGTGTGTGTAATTGTTTATAATATTATATTTTGTTTTTCTTCTTTCGTTGTGGGACAGATACAAAGATAATAACTGCAGGCAAACAAAAGGAAACGAAAACAAAACAAAAGAAAACTTTTTATTTTTATTTGTATTTGAATTTTATTTTTATTCGAGTTTTTCTTATTTTTATTTCTTTTTATGAGAGTTGCGTGCGGTGTCTTAATGAGCCTCAGAAATCAGAAAATATATTTACTCGCGTGCTCACAGAAAGTGTTGAAAGTTATTGTCCCTGCGATGCGTCTGTTTCTCTTATGATTTGTTAACTTATTGTTGGCTGTTTAATAAGCGGAAACATGCCATACACATATGTTACGATATGCTCCAAAGAAAGCGAATCTCTGTGTCAGGCATTTAAAAAGTTACAAACTTACTTTTTTATATTCATTGTCAACGTAATTACCAAGTTTTTGCTTTAGTTGGTTTCCAACTTTGTTTTTTCTGTCAAAAAACTTGAGTACCACATTGCGTATGCTTAATGTGTATCTCCGGTATGTGGCATGTTGTGAAATATGTATGTATTTGTGTGTGTGTGTGTGTGGGGTCAGGCTGGTTCTCGCATGATATTAAAGCAGCGCAGAGCTCTGCCACAATTGAGAGCATTGTTCGGGCCATTACTCTGCAGGCATGAAATGAGTTTTTTGTTCTAATTACCTGGCCAAGATGAGTTTTTCTTGTTTCCTCCGTATTGTATGCGTTAATGAGGCAATTAGGAGCAGGTTGATTGTTCACAGTGACT
The DNA here is from genome assembly GCA_035045065.1 of Hirtodrosophila trivittata. Lineage (NCBI taxonomy): Eukaryota > Metazoa > Arthropoda > Insecta > Diptera > Drosophilidae > Hirtodrosophila > Hirtodrosophila trivittata. The sequence continues at coordinate 902,559 of JAWNNK010001445.1, read as the reverse complement.
GGCCAGCACACAGAATTGTTACATATTTCCAGAAGTATTCCATTTACTTCTTCTATATTAAAGGGCAATCAATTTAATGCTTCAATAACTTTTCTTTACATCAATGCAAATTCACCCGCCCACTTTTGGGTGGGAAATTCACAAGAAAATTGCAAGTACTTTTATTAAAAGAGTTTTCCCCTTTGTCATCGACTGAATAGACAATTTACGACATTTTCTCATTTGAAATGCAAACTACTTCAAAAGAAAACTACTTAAAAATTTACAGAACTTTTCATATAGACTCGTTATTGATGGAATTGGTGTCGACTTTTCATTTGAACAAACGTTTATATTGATTTTTCCATTGGATGCCACTGCCGCAGTTCTGATCTATTATTTACAATGATTGGAGGACACACACACGTATTTTCAATTTGTTCCAATTCACGTTGCACGCAGAAGGACACAGCTCGAGTCCTTTGGAATTGCAGTAGAATAGGATATTGTTTCAGCCACTCGTGGTAAGTATAATTGGACAGCTCTTCTTTCTTGGCCAAGTCTTAATTAAAAGCGCTTTATTGTCCAGCAAGTTCACAAACCACAAAAGTAACTTTTTTCTCTGTGCCAGCTGTTGCTGCAGTTGTACTGACATTTTCATACCCCTTCCGCTCAGCTGCTGCTGCTCAATTTTGCGCCATATAAATCAGAAAACGCACTTAGCACAAATTGTGAAAGTTGCTAAAGCTGTTGTTGCCACAACTGCGGCAGCCCTAGAAATTTCCTACTCAGCTTCCTTCTTCTTCTCATTGCTGCAAAGCAGCAAAGCAAAGCAAATTAAAAGATAAAAAAAACCGCAACCGGCAGTCAGAACATGGCCCGGGGGTTTTCCAGGTCCAGCTACAGATACAGGCTTCAGACTGCCTGATGCCGCTGCTGATTGCGGACGCACGCACTCGCCACACGCTGCGGCAAACACGCAAAAAAGTTGCAGCGTCAAACGAGTTTTTTTTGTTTCTTGCTTTTAGGCAAAGTTTAATGTAACGTGCCGCAAAACGGCGGCACAAGAAACTACAGATTACCCGCGACTCAACGAAACACAACAGAAAACAGTTTTACCATTCCCAAATCGAACTCTCTATACCCTTCCCATATAACAGGACACTTAAGTTAACTTAAATTAGTCTCAGGTGAATATTTGAAACGAAGGTACAAAGTTGTTTATACTTTCGACTACTCTTGAGGTAGCGTTGCCAGCTTCATGACAAAGTCAATGTACCCTCACTTTCGGGAATAGAAATGGCATAATTATTGCACGCTGTCGGGTCGAAGAAACCGAGGGCAGTGGGTTAACGTGCGTGGCGCCCCCTAGCGGCAACGTCTGCGGTTGCATTACAATTGAAGTTGGCGCATTTCGAGTTGTTTTTTGTGGCTCAGTTATAACTTTGATTACTTTTATTTGCTAGCAAGCGAACAGCAAGAAACACACACAACAATAATACGAATCCCAAAACCGGTTACCATTGCCGTTGCTTTTGTGGGTGTATTACTGGACTTATTGTTATTGTTGTCGCTGTGACTCGATTATGCAATGCGTCGTGTCGCCGCCGCTCCAAAAACCAAAAAAATAGTTGTGCAAACTTAGAGACAGAGAGACAAAACGGCAAATCGGCTGCTGCGCTTTGGGTCTTAGCAATGTAATTGTAGAACACCCGCACACCCCGCAACACTACAAAGAAATCGACACACACACATGCACTCACACAGCCACAGACAAAATCTGGCCGCTCTAATCAGCAAACAAATTTGTTGACATGTTAGGTAAGCGACTAGAACAGCAGCACAAAAACAGACAACACAACACAAACACAAGTACACACACAAACACACACACACACAAAGCAAAACCAAAACAGAAACAGAAAGAGAAAGAGAAACAGAAAAGCAGCAAATAAGCTGCTTTGCTTTGCCTTGTTTTGTTTTGTTTTGGTTTTTAGCTGCGCCTACTTAACTGTTGCTCTTGTAGTTGTTGCTCTTTTAAGAGCACGCTTTTTGGCATGCCTACTCGCTGCTAGGCAGAGGGGCTGCAGGGGTGAGCGGCTGGTCAACAAAGTGAAGAGCTAAAGCGCCTCTGAAAAAAGTTTGTTGTTTTTTCCTGCGCCTGACCCTTTTGGTGCCCATTAAAGCGCTGACTATTTGGGAAAGATAGCGCTAAAGAGGGGTAAAGAGTAAGAGAGGCGACAGTGCCAGAGGAATGTAGAGCAAAAAGCTGAAATAAATTGTTGGGTTAGGGACCAGCGCGTGTAAAAAGGGTTGAGTACCGAAAATCGGTCTTCAATGCGACTCTTAGGCAAAAACGTTGACGTATGGTATCGGCTTAACGTGAGTCTCTCTTTATAAATCCTAAAGACTGATACGCAAAAAGATAACAAATAAAGAGCAAGGGAACTGTGTATATTTCTATAGTTAATCGGCTCCCAGCATGGGAAGGGGAACGCAAAAGTAAATAAGCTATGTTACACAAGAGCAAGAGAGAGAGAAAGGTAAGTTTGTATTAAAGAGCTTCCAGTTTTGTTGCGCTCAATTAAATTGATGAAAATGTATCCTAATTTGTCATGCTCTGTTCTAAAAACTTGAACAATAATCGGATAGCAGCGTAGAACAGAAGTTATAACGGAGCAGTCATATACTATTATCTCATTCAGTTCTCTCTGATGATAAATGTGACCCAGTTAGTTTCTCTGCTTAAGTCATTGTCTGAGAAAACCTTTCTTGTGGCATATCTCTAACAAAACACACACGAGAAGACACCACATTTAACCCCCACTTCAGGTTTTATGTTGTGGCCAACTTGATTCCAAGTAAAGTGCACCCGAAACCTTTTTGCGCACGTCAAAGCCGCTTAACTTGAAGTCGGTATAACACACACATAAATACAAAACACACACACACGCACATCCGCTACAGATATAACGAGCCCATTGGCATTACTCAAGAGTCAAAATATGAGCTTACCCTTCCCCTCTTGCTGCCAACACACACACACACACACACACACGCGTGTCTTGGAACTCATCTGCCTGCTGCTGGTGCTTAAGCATCAGGTACAGGTAAACATAATCCCACTGCACTTTTGACTTTGGTTCGTCTGCTGCTCCATTTAGGAGAGAGAACACCAGAAATCATCTTGTTTCCGTTGTCATTGTTGTTGTTGTTGTTGTTGTTGTTGTTGTCTGATAGTTTGTTGCCGGTGTTATCGCTGGCCCGTTGCCCGTTGTCGCTGCCAATGCCGGTTGCCACTGGTAGCCTCATTTCCTCTGGAGTGCATTAGAAGTCAAGTGAATAAACAGCAGCAGCAGCAGCAACAGCTACTCGTGCAAGAAGAAGAAGCAGAAGATAGGAACCACCGTTGTGTTCGCATGTTGCTTGACTTTTTGGTCTTGGCCTTAAAAGCCGAGAGTTAACTTGTTGCGCAACAGCCCCAAACGAGACGCAAAACAGCAACACAGATCCCGATACCAAAACCAACACCAATACCAAGAGCAAGAGGAAGACGCAGATGGGAGCAGCTGAATCAACTAAACTGAAGATGAGTTTCAGAATTGAAGATTGGGACTGTGGCACTTGGTCGACTGCAACGAGTTTAATTCTGCTTCTTCGCTTTTTTATGTTATTTTTCGGTTGTTGTTGTCAAACAGCAGCAGCTGCTGCGGCTCTTACCTGATTGTTGTTGTTGTTGTTGTTGGCCTGTTTCTTTCGAGCCGGCTGCCTGTTGCACTTGTTCTCGTTCTGGTTCGTTGAATGGGTTGGGTTTTGCCTTGGTTTTGGCTGAGTTTTCGGTTCAGCTTAGCTGCTTTTCAGCGCTACACATTGTTTATTTAAATGCAAATTTCAATACCCTACACGCATTCAATATGAATGTAGTCCGACACGCAGCTGAAAGCATCTCCTACACTACAAACTAAGCTTTCAAAATGAACACCAAATTTCGGTCTCTTGTGTGTTGAAGATAACACTATAAAGTTGCTCAGCAAACAAAGTAGAAAGTGCTTGGTATAAGCTGGGGTAGGGTATATACTTAGGGTAGGGTATCTTCAGGTTGAGCACTTGCTTTTTTACTTATTTGTGGAAATTCTCAAATTAAAATGGCATTGAATAACTGTGCGCTAAGCTGGAAGGGAGAATTATGTTAGCATAAAGTACAACTTTGAACAAAAACTAGACTAATCCAACATAACATAGAAACTGTATATAAATATATATATAGTATATATATATATAGTATATATATATATAGTATATATATATATAGTATATACATATATGTTTGTATAATCTGAATATGGAAAGCTAAAAACTTGAGGCTATATTCGTATTTAATTGCAAGATTAGTGCGTCCACTCCCAAGCTCTAGCTGAACCATTATTTTATACCTCTCGAGTGTCAGTTTCATCATCATCATCATTATCATCATCATTATCATTTAGAGCTTGTCCAGCAGCAACAGTTGTAGGTTGAATGAACTGTGCTAAACTTATTAAACACAATTGCAAAGTTCACAGCCCAAAAAAAAAGGTTTGAAGAAATAAACCCGAAGATTACCACAAGCTGTAGAATCTGAGCTGCCTGGGAACCAGCTCGGTGTGAGTGTACACATTCAACAGTTGCAGACACTCGACACGCAACACTCATTTATATTCATTCATATTCATTCATGGATATTCTCTCACACGTCTCTCACTTTAATCAAATTGATGAAAACAAATTTACGGCGTCATGCCACCAATTGTTTTATACGTTTTTTTACCTTTTTTATACCTTTATCTAATGTGTTTAAGTTTTTATGGTAAACTCGCAAAAATTTACCTAATAGCTGCGTATGTTGTTGCCGCTGGTTTGCTTTTAATTATTGTTTTTACCGTCAAAAATATGAAAACAGACAGCAAAAAGTAACGAAAAAAAAAATAAATAAAAACTATTTATTTTATTTTTGGCTGTGGCAAAACTTTTTAATTACATGGCTCCATTGCCGGGGGCTCCCTCTGGTACCCAGTTTATGGCGAAGGCTGAAGGGGGTTGGCTTCGAATTGTTGCAGGATCCATGTGGGTTGCCAGCCAACAACAACAACAACAACAACAACAACAGCCCAAAAAGAGAACGCAAAATAAATAACCAAATAAAAAATACACTTGAAAACGCTTTTTGATAGTAACAAAAAAATACGTTGGGTTGCCAGGGATTTGTTTTTAAAGGCGGCGAATCCTGCAACGCTTTAAACAGGCGACAGTTTATAGCAAAATGTTGAGACTACTCATATATAAAGTTTGAATAATTCACATACAAACAGTTTGAATATTATATAGAAAGCGCTGAAACTGTTTTATAGCAAGATTTTAAAGTATCTTAAGACGAATCTTAACTTTTAACGACACTTTTTACAACTCTGCAGCAAACTTTAGGGAAGTACACTTAAAGAGAGCAGAGACTAGGTTAGATTAGAGCACAAAGCGTATGACAAGCTGGAGATGACTCGAAAAGTCGAAAGGGCATTCGCATAAAACAGGCTCACTAAATGTTTGCTTTGGTACGTGCCAAATGAAAATAAAACTGGTGAGCGCACAAATTTAATAAATATTAAATGAGTTTGTCATAAGCATACATACACGCACACACACACACACACACACAGATAACTAAAAACCCTTGTTCCAATTACAGTATACGTCGAGGTCCTGTTACAGGCCTCAGCCTCAGCCTCTGCTACTTCTGCCTCAACGGCTGCTGCATGGTTTCGATAAGGTGCCACAACGAAAATACCTCTAAGCCATACCCGAAAAGCACTCACAGGCGACGTAGCAAATAAACACGCACTTACAGGCTTACAAGTCCTTACAGTCCCGCCTCGAACTCGGACTCTGACTCTGACTCCTGCCGCATGCTCCTTTCCGGTAAAGCAAAAGCTGCCGCATACCCTAGACGACACATTCCGACATAAATAACATGTGACAAAATAAATGCCACTAAAGTAAAGGGCCCCGAAAGTCAAGTCAAAGAGGTGACACGGGGCGTGGAGGGTAGGGGGGAGGGCGGCTCGGTCTTTGGGGATGTCCTTGTGGCATGCAACAAATGCCAAACAAATCGATGGCACGGCCATCCCAGCCGTGCCTCAACAAATACCGAAAAAAATGTGATTATAAGCGCATAAAACTGCCACTGGAACGCCCTCAGGCAGGTCCTACCTATAAAAGGACCTCGTTCTGGCTCGACTCGACTTGGCTTGGCTCGGCGTGGCGTGCCAAGACGTCGTCTTGAGCGTGCCACAAATTCCTAGTTTGGCCTGGCCGTAACGTAACGGAACTTGTTGAATAAATAAGGAAATGAAAAGCAGTCGTAAGGCGAGCCAAAAACATAGAAAACTGTCACAGTTACACACAGGCTGATTGCTGCACAGGAATTCCTGTATCCTGGCCACTGCTCGGGCACAGGACCCTCCTCCCAAACAGTTTGAAGTAAACTTGTTAGCTCGCCCATTTGTTGGAGCCTTCAAGGCGTGAAATGTCCGAATCGTTAATAATGATGTCGTCCTCGATGATGATGATGATGATGATATCAGGGCTGGCATCTATAATTGGCAGAAATGACAGGAAGCAGGCGACAGCTGCTCTTTGGCTTGTGACATGCATATTAACTGCAAACTAATGCCACAAGATATAATATACATTTATATCTCAAGGATTTGATATACAACAAGGATATCAGCAGATTGCGCTCCATTTATATTGTAAATTAAGTTTAAGACACAATCCCACGCAGATTACCCAATGTTTGTTTTCAGTGTAAGAATGCGATGTGAATATTGTGAATAATCTGCGAGTGTTGTTTGCATTCATTCAGCATTCACACGCCGCACTCAAACAATGCCAAATTGAGGCTCAGGTAAATTTCAAACAATCTAATGACCATTGTGTGTATGTGTGTGTGTGTGTGTGTGTGTACACACCTCAGTAGTTCTTAGATACTGGTCATAATTGGCTGTCAAGCTTCGGGTCTCTCCCAGGCATTGAGAGCTTGTGCCACATTAAAGAGCCAAACAGAGTTTTGCTTTTGGCCAACTTTTGACAAAGTTTCAGTTTTTTTTTTCTACCTGGGGACCTCCTGCTGTGTGTGTGTGTGTGTAGCCTAGGTGTTTGGGTGTGTGTTCCTGTTTACTTTTAATTTGCAGCAAAAATAGGAAAAGTTTCCAGCTCAGGGGGAAACACAGCGCCATTATTATGGCTATTATTATTATTATTCAGCGTGGATATTTTTCTCTCTTTTCATTTACTTTCTGCCTTAATCTTGAAGGAATCACATCACATTGAATGACCTTGCCACAGCCCAGAATCAGAATCAGACTGAGACTCATCCCCCAGCCTCTGGGGCCTGTCTATATCCCCAATGGCTCATTCAGTGCAGTGCAGCAAGGCCTCACACTTGTTGGCAGCCCTGAAAGGATTGCAGGCTTACAGATGTCCTTGCCGGGCAGCCTTTTGTTTCCTCATTGAGTGCGGCTCAACGACCAAGTTGCAAGTATTACGGGCATATAAAAATAAAAGAGTACGTGAAGCAGCAGCAGCATCTCTGAAAAGTGCAAAAACGTAATTGAAATCATTCGCATGCGACGTGTCTCAGCTTTATTCTCAGTCAGAGACTCAGTCTCAGTTTATTCTCACTTTTAGTAGCTTATTGTTTAGCACAGCTCTCGCTCCCTTCCTCTATCATCGACTGGCCTTATCGCTTGTCCCCAAATGCATTTGCATGCTGATTGCTTTTGCACTTGTCAATGCCGCTGGGATACAATAACTTTGGCCCTGCAACCGCCAGCAGCAACAGCAGTTGCCACAAAAGGAAAAACACATAAAACTTTTACCAAGTGCCAAAGCCCTCGATATAGACAAGTTGCCAGCAAAATTGCTTTTGGCCCCCAACAGCAATGGCCAAGCGCTAAAAGCGTACAAATGTTGTGCAATTTGTTAGCCATAAAGCTGGCCAAGTATTGAATAACATAAAGGATACGTTGCCCAGGACTCTGCTGCAACTTTTGTTGACGCTTAACAACGGATTAGTTGCCCTCATAATGATTACATAACTGCTTGCAGAATCTATCTCAACTGAGATAGAGTTCTGGCTGGAGATACATTACGCTCTAGATACATTTATCATAGTTTAATTTATGCAAAAAGTTTAATTAGCTGCAACTAGAGTTTGCTTTGGGCCACTTGATTGGAAACAGTTCTATAAATTAACTAACAGACAAGCTTATCCTGGCCGAGTTAGGACCCTGGAGAGTGGGACTGTGTGTGCGAGGTCCTGGCTCGTAAATTACTTTGGGTTTTTGGCCAGGAAACACACCTTTTAGCCAAGTTGCGAACCATGTTGCCGACAGACTGCGACTCCCAGCAGCAACAGCTCGCAATAAATCACAAAATGTCGCAGCCTGTTGTTGTTTTTGTTTGCAGTTTGTTTGGGTTTCTCTTCCTTTTTTATGGCAACTGGCATTGTTGTGACATTTGTTGTTGGTGTTATGTTATTGCCAGATCCTTGCTAAAGGATGTTGTTGCTGTGGCTGTGGCTTGTGGCCAACGTCCTCCGCAAATGCTGTCATGCAAATTATGTTGAGCCTTTTGTCCAAATGCAATGGCCTGGCACATATTTCTTTTATTGTTGTGCGGGGCCCTCAACGCTTTATTATTATATTATATTTATTTATATTCACAGCAGCTTTTGTTGTGTGTGTTTTCTGCGGCTTCTTTATGTTTCTCTTCGTTTACTTTCGTTCACTTAATATGAAAAATTGTAAGGACTGCAAAAGGGATACACAAGAATCTGTCACAATATTTGGTTAGCCTTTTCAATAAGTTTTAATAAACTTAAAAGGAAGATGAAGTTAGGGCAGATATAAACTGTAAACCTATCGATAGCATATAATATCTTTCCCTCATTGAACTTCCCTTTGTCTTAAGCTCTTTATGAACTGAAACTCCCCACAAATTAAGTCACAAACATTTATGCAAATTCTTTGCTTATTTCATTTGCAGACGTTTCGGCAAGGATCAAGCAACCACTGAGCAGAAGTCAAGGAAATTGAAATTGAAATCGTAAGTGAAGCACTTTGATAAATCCACAATGAATTTAGCTGTCACGAGTGACAAACTCAGACGCAAATGACTCGAGATGATTTTTGCACTTGGCCAACGTTGCGTATGATTGATATGCGCACAGTATAATTAGACTTAATGCCCCTCCGCTTGTATTCGTGTGCAACAATTGTGTTGCAGGCAAACTAACTGGAGGTAAGAAATTTATGTCTGAAGTTACATCTATTGGGCTTCAGCTCATGATTCTTGGTTCTTGCAAATTGAATTAATTTATGTGCTCTGGCCACTGCTCTATTGTCCTGTCGAAGGACATGCAACCAGAGCTGTGGATGCTGCACTCAGCTCCAATTACAACAAATGAGAAGCCAGACAATGGCTCTTCACTAAATTCATAATCCCTCAAACAATTTGAGACAGACCCTCAAGGCCTTAAAGGTCCAAAGATATCGAGACACTGAAAGAAACTAATCAAAACTGAATGAATAGAATAGAAACTGACACTCTCTCGATTGGTTTTCATGACGTCAAGCTGCATTGACGTCACAAGGGAAAAAAAACTATTTTTATATAAAAAAAGAAACGCAAATAATGAGATGTTAATTTGGGAATTCGAATTTGTTTCTGTTTTTCCCTCGACCAATTATTAAATACAACTCGCGCATTGTTTTACAACTTTGTCAGACATTCGCGCAATGCAGTTGCAAATTCAGTGGGGTGTAAGAGTTGTAATTAGGTTATGTTGAGTCGAAAGTCAGTAATAGTTAACAGCTCCATCCGCAGGGAGGAACACGTGCCAATCGCTTCGCAAAGTGGAATAATATGGAGGGGTTCCAATTCGATTGGCAAACGAATAAATTATGCAAGTTGCAGCTACTCGAAGTGTTTCATATGTGTGTAGTGTCATGTGCGATGTGGCATGTGGCATGTGGCAAGTGCCATGTGACTCAAAATTCAATTTTCCATTCAGTGTCAAAGGCAACTCTCGACATTGAATTTATGCGCGAAGCATTTGACACAAGTTGCAGCTGCCAGAATTTTCTGCTCTCTAATTGTAAGAGTCGCTCGATGCTGGCTTAAATATTTAATATATATAACTGCTTGCCAGCAGCTAAATAGACCATTTACTGCATATATCCTGTCCACATCGCTAGCCAGGATAAAATGGCCGCTCTGCCAACTCATTTGATGCCCGACCGGGCAAAACGTGGCCCATTTCCGCAAATGTCTTTTTTGCCAAGCGGAGCGAAACGTGAGAAATAAATTTTAAATGCAAAAGGAGGCCGAGCCATGAAACTGTACTGTGAGTACGTGTGATACCCTATTGAAAGTAGGGTATAAGCATTTCGTCTATCTATTTGTAGTTTCATATGAAAAATCAGAAATAAATCAGAAATAGGTATAAAAAACTTGAAAGTTCTTTTATGCTTATGACTTTCTATTTGGTTAGTTTGTTAGGGCATTTCGTAGTCGTTCAGTTTGTTTCAGTTTATTTCTACTTGTTGAATTTGAAGGTAAAACAACCGAAGGACACGGGCTTGGTTACACGGATACGGACACCCGAAGCACCAACGCCAGCGACGCCGACGACGACGACGCAGCATAAAAATCCATGACAAAATGTTACAGATTGGCTCGCGCCAAGGCGACCAGAGGCAGAGATTGGGGTAGGAACTGAGACTGGGGCAGAGGCGGGAGGTGGGGAGAGACTGAGTCAGAGTCAGAGCTAAGGCCTCATCCGGGGCCGGAGCCGAGCTAGAGCCGGGCAAGGCTGTTAAACGAGCCCCGGGCAAAGCTCGCTAAAAGACCAAACTGAGAATTTTTTTTGTGTGTGTGTGTCTTTGTGTGTGAATGGGGTAGGTGTGTGCCTTAGTGTGTGTGTGCATGCGTGAGTGAGATGGCACGCCTGCATATTTAATCCTGTTGATTTTTATTTGTTTCCGTGTTGCTGCTTCTTGTTGCGACTATTTTTATGGCTTTTTATCCGCCTGATGATTCTGCATGCTCTTTGTTGGCAAACAGTAGCATCACACACACACCCCACACCCCCACACACACACCTAAAGTTATACATTTCGCTGGATGTGAAGGTCGTCCTGCTGGCCGCTTCTTACAATAGTTCCACAGCTGCTTTCCATACATTTTAAATGGCAAACGACAAGGTTGACATCTCTGTACGGGCTGCATTGACTTTGACTCTGACCACCAGCCCAATTGGGGTCGAAGGTCACTGAAAATTGAGCTGCCATTGAAAGCAAACCCGAGCGCAAGAGACAATGGCAGCCACTCAATTAACCTGCACTTTAGGGTATTAATTATTCAGTGGACAGTCGATTGCGATTCGATTCGATTCGATTTGACTGAAATGTTAGGGTATTTTAAAATAGTTCTTAATTGAATTGATACCCTCCACGTGCTCCACGTGCCACGTGTCAAGTTCAGGGCTTATGACGTCAGCCAGCGAACACTAACAATTTTGTATTGGCTTTGCCTGCTAATTGGCAGGACGAGTGTCCTCGGCATTGCACAGGATTATCGACTGTTATGTGATTATATTTCATTTATATTTTGTTTATATATATCTCTCCATATAGTTCGCTGCACTTGAGTGTTTTCATGAGTTATTAGTCGAGCACATTAGAAGATTAGAAGAACGTAACGGTACAAGGCAAATTGCCAACATTCCTCGGTAACTCTGGCAACCGCATGCAAATTTATTTGGCAGCTTTTCCGCAACCTTAAAAACTGCTGAAAATGCAAATCATTTCGAAGGAAAAGTATGAGGGATTCGACTAGGAGGAGGTCAAAGTAGTCAACTCAAGCAGCTTTTACCTATTTTGTATTCAATTTGAGATCCGATATAGTATATACGATATAGCTATCATTTCTGCAACTTTGTTAAGCTCAGCTCTAGGGCATAAAGAGTGATTCATAGTGGGATGACATCAGCTGCAGAGGAAGGTCATATATAATAGTAGAATATTCGGCACAAACAGATAAATAAAAGTGCCAACAATAAGAGAGTTTCTGATTCAATTCAGTGCACTTACCCATACTCAGAAATCAACACCCTGTGGCACAACAACAGAAATACAAGAGAGCTCATTAAAACGAAAACTCTGTAAACACAATTTAAACGATGAACTCGAAACTTACAGCCCAAAGGAGAAGTGTGAGAAGTGGGTGAAGCAGGAGATGGAGTCGAAGTTGGAGCTGAAGCTGAAGCTGAAGTTAAGCTGTGGCTAGCCGCATCTAATTGAAGCACATTGATCAATCAATTCATCCATCAATCAATGCAGCAACGTTTAAAACCGATTGATTTATTTATCAAGTGGATTAGCCTAGGTGAAAGATGTAACTCAATCGAATTGAGTCGCATAAAGTAACTTAATAATAGGCTTAAAGCAATACATAATTGATATAAGCCCAGTTAACATGTTCAACATATTCGTGGCTCTGTTTAAGCCGCAGTTAGCCGCATTGGCAGAGCTGAAAGATGTAACTCAGCCTCAATTGAATAGCATAAAATATCATAGAATATAATTGATATAAGCCCAGTTAACACATGCAACTCTTGCGCGCTTCTGTTTAAGCCTTATTAGCTGAGTTTATGGCCCTATTGCAATGCTGATTGAGTGCACGGCTTAACAGCTTTGCCTGCAATCTAACTTAAATATTGACATTGACCGAATTGAACTTAAATCAGCTAAAAGCCCGCTGATCGGGCAGCTTATGTTGGGCTTATTAAGCTGACAGCTAACCACAGCTCAAGCTGCAGCAGCAACAGGCAACTGTCTCCACATCATCATCATTAACAACATCATCATCATCATCATCATCATCTTCAAGTTAGTTAATCAAAATGCCATTTCCAGTGCCTGCAGCCATATTGCTTTTCAGCTTTTCAGCTGGCTTGGGGCCACATCGAATAGCGAAATTAACTTGGCAGAAATTGTTATAGAATTTTGTGGTTCTTTTTGGCCCTCGTACAAATCGGCTTAAAACTCGCCGAAGAATTCGCTTTCATGTCGGCAACACGCTTTTTCTTTCATTACATTGCACTTGTTTTCTTTCTCTTACTTTCCTTTCTTTCTTTCTTATTTATTTGGTTGAAATTCTAAAATTACTTGACCGCAAAATGTGCCAACACACACACACACACACACAGAGAGAAAGAGAGAGAGAGATGTACTTAATCAGCTGAAAGCGTACGAAATTTCGGCTACTTGCGGATCACGTATACGCCCTGTATGACTGGCAAAATTGATTTGAATTGCCAAATGCGGAATAGCTAAAATATATTTTAAGCTATTCTCAAGGAAGTTCAATGTAATCCGAAACATTCGTAAAGCAATTGAAACTAATCAAACGAGTTGTGAATAATGAGGGCTAATCAGACAAACTTCTGGCTGCAGATTAGCATGGAAAACATGTCGAAGGGAAATCAAATTCAATAAAATGTGAAGTCATCTGCGACGGGAAATGAATGAAAATTTGAAAAAGGGGGGAGAAAACTTAAGCTCTTGAATAAACGGATTACATTTTCAGTTGAAAGAAGATTAGGCAAGAGCTTAGTCCACAGATAAACCTAGAATTTTACTAGCAGCATACGACTGCTCGTTTTATTGAGTTTACGAAGAGAAAAAGAGAAAGAGCGAAAGAGAAAAGTAAAAGTAAAAGCATATATTATTCTGTGGCAAACAGGATGAGACCTTCTTGATACTCTAATGCAGAAGTTGCAAAAGTTTTCTGTTAATTGAACCTCGCCTCGAGAGCTTTTCTCTCCTCTCTGCGTTATTCGACGACTTCATCAGCCGCATAAGCCACAAACTAAATTCAAATTTACAACAGCCACCAGAAGCTGCGGCAGCATTTCGACAACTTTGCAACAAATTTTCCTTCGCTTTTTTTGCTGCTGCCATTCCTTTCCATTCCTTTTATTTTTTGCTGAAATATTTACGTTTGCTTTCCAGCGATTGTTTTTGGCTTTACTTTTTTTTTCCCCATTTTCGCTTAAACAATGGCAATGCAGTTGGCTGAGAGCCCTGGCCGGGCCATATATCAGGTAAGTTGGCTTTTGGACGCTTAAATTTGTTGCCGTTTAGCGGGAATTGCAGCCGTTTTAAAGTTAAGCGTGTGTGGGCGTGTCAAGGAGTGGTCCCCCACTGCGAACGTCCAGCTGCTCCACATCGCCAATTTATTTCGCCGTCAAGCTGTGCCTTTTGTGCTCTCGGCCCATTCCAAGCGATTGGCCTTTCCTTCGGACGAGTGGGAGTATTATTGGCTTCTGGCTGCCTCGTTGCCACGTACATTTGACATTACATCGATTGACATTTGATGTCCAGTGGCTAACTAGATTAAAGCTAGTAGCTGCAGCTGTTGCCCGTCGATTGTGGCATCAAAACGTTACGCATACGCCACGTTGCAGCTATTTTGTAAATCTCTCACGTAAATACTTTGATCACTTTTGTAATTGTATTGTTATGGGCGCAGCCATCAAATATTTATGCTCAATTAGTTGGGAAACTCACTAAAACTTAACATACTTTCCTTTCCCCTTTTGGTAGTCTCTCTTGAGTCCTAGATCCTTGCTGTGGCTGCTACTTGCAGCTTATGAGATTCTGATTAGGTTTACAAGGTCCAAGTGTAATTTGATAGCTGAGTCTGAGTCTGTCCCATTGTTATGACAACAGGCGACCTATTTAATTTGCTCTTTTGTATTTTTAGAGATTTACTGAGAATTAATGCAATTCAATTGTGGCACAAACGAAATGAAAGTAACTGGCAGCAGGTGGACTTAGTCGGAGCTCTAGCCATGACCCACTTCTAAAGGCTTATTACAATTGCAGGCAGGAAAAACAACAGCAATATTTCCAAGTCAAAGGACACTTGTGGCATTTTGTGCTGCCAATGGGCTCTAATTTTCTTAAGCCCCACTCGCAGGCCACGTTTACAGTCTTCCGATTGAGCTGCTCGTCACGTAATAGCAGCAGCAGGTAACATGACGCTCAATCAGCCGTCGGATGACGTCTTAGCCAAAGGAAATCATTTTCTATAGCCATGTTTGTGTTTCTGTTTGAGTTGTTGTTGTTATTGTTGCACGTGCAACCAGCTGTGGCAAGCAGCAGGCTTGGCTTCCCACAGCTTGCCTTGGTTTACTCTTCTTTCGCCTGTTGTTCACATTGTTGTCTTGATAAGCTTTCTGTTTGGCACTCAGCTCAGCAAACTGCTCGAATGTGCACGGTGAGTTCAGGGAATTTGTTGTCATAGCCACCTCAAAGGATGCAGGAGAAGGATGTAGACTAGAATTCCAAGGAAAATATGATTTAGTTTCGTTGCACAACAAATACGATGTTCCAACTTTGTGGCGTACATTGCACAGATGTAAATATCAAGTATACGTCTTTTAGTTAAGTTACTGCATAGAATTTGATTGCCAGATGGATGGAAGCCCCAAGTTTCCACTACTCCAAGAAAATATATCAGAAATCTTTCTCTAAATATAAAAAATGGAGCTAACATATTGTTGAAGTTTCAGTTGAAGCTAGAAGATATAGAAGTGTATGCCGAGAGGCTTCTATTTATGAGCCTCGTAGCAACAGTGCTGCTCAAACTGTAATTCAGCTTAATTAATGGCGTGTGCTTGTTTTCCTTTCATTCTTCTGTTTAACCGTCTGTGCGTAGTCTGCTTTTAGGCGCGGAATCGTAGCAACTGCGTTTCGCATTGGGATTTATGCGTTAAACGTGATTTTTACACAGTTTTTGCTCGACCGCAAACCAACAGAAAAGGGCAGACAAATGCAAGCCAAGTGCCACATCCAACACTTTGTCTCTCCCTCTCTCTCGATCTCTCTCCCCCTCACTCTCTCACTCTCTCTCTTTAACCCTTTGCCTGCTTTGCACAGCTGGAAAAATACGAAAACTGACACGGCCCAGGGACATTTCGTTACGAGCATTTGACTCTCTGTATGTGTGTGTGTGTGTGTGTGTGTGTGTTTGTTTACCTTGACCACCAAAAACATGAAAGGACACGTTTAAATGCTGTTAAACGTCATTTTTCCCTTTGAATCATACATCATGGTCAAAACGTTGGCTCAAGCTCATGAATCATATATGAGATACCCTGCAGTTTCAGCAATTCAGTTTCAAGGTGTTGTTTGCACAATATAAACATGATTTCCATTTGAAAAACTTCTAATGCATAAATGATATTACTTTGTGAGCTAAGTTTTAGTTCTCTGCTACCTGTGGTTACTGCAGCTTTAAGCCACGTTTCGAGAGGGGAGAATAAAAAAGTTTTCTTCTTCGTGGCAAATGAAAATGTTTTTGCTTTGTGACGCGGAAACTGAGTCTACATAATTTTCCAGGCAATTGTCCGGTGAAATTTGAGCAGCTCTTCTCAGCCATTTTTTCTATTATTACCTGCCCAGGTGCTCCGTTTCCACGCCGAAAGCCTCCCAAGGGGCCAGCTTCATGCAAAACGCGGCGCGCTCTTAACTTTTATTGGCGGAACGTGACCGTAATAATCCCTTTCACACGCAACATATACATGTATATACTATAGTATATATATACATATACATAATGTATAGCAGTGTATGTGTGTGTGTGTGTGTGGGGGGGAGGGAGAGCCAATACAGAAGTGCATTAAATATTTACTCAATCAATAGCACATATATTATATATATTACCCTTGAACTTGTGTGTCTGCACTTGTCAAGCGCTTCAATTATCTATGCCAGGATTCGGCTCACATCCTCCAAATCGCATACATATTAACATATATATATGTATGTATACAAACAAGATAGTCCCTTGAATGACTCAACACTAAAGCGGCTCTTTGAGCCAAGCCGAGCTCTGAATTATTTATAAGACCTCAGGCAAACATTTTTCATCTCAATTATGACTTGGCATAGAGAACGCGCAGTGTATAATATAATATCTGCTCCTTTCTAGCTTTTTATTGCCTGAAATATGCGTGAGTAGCTAAATTTGATTTGATTTACTTTGCCCTTCCCCCAATTGAATCCCCTACCAACAAAAACCGCACACTTTGCCAGCCAATCTCTTAAGTTCTTGGAAATCTGTTCAAGACTCCGAGCTCTTGAAACTTAATAGCTTAGACAAGTTTCAACGAGCAAAAGGATCAAATCAAGTGAATGCCACTCAAGAAGTGTTAAATCGTATTGGAAAGTAGGCAAATAGAAGAAGTTGCTAAGAAGTTTATGGCCAACTTAAACTTAACTAACAGATATGTCAATAGAAGTCGTAGGATGTGCCTAAAAATAACTTCGAAAGAAACAGCAAGTTTTTATAGCATAATTTTATATTGGATTGTATGTCATATCTATAATCTGATTGTTCAGTTATATCAGATAATAGCAACTGAATAGCACTCAAGAAGTGTTAAATCTTATTGGGAAGAAACTATTGGCAAACTTAAACTTGGCTAAGAAAACTGTCAATAGAAATCAAAGGATGCATCCAAAAAGAACTTTTATAGCAACAGCAGCGCTTTATAGTATAGTTTTCTATTATATATCATACATATCATATTATCAGATATCTAATTGAAAAGCAGGCAAATAGAAAAAGTTGCTAAGAAGTTTATGGCCAACTTAAACTTAACTAACACATATGTCAATAGAAGTCGAAGGATGTACCTAAAAAGAACTTTTATAGCAACAGCAAGATTTTATAGTATACTTCTCTATTACATATCATTTATATCATATCTATTATCAGATTATTCAGTTATATCAGATAATAGCTAGTAAAGTCAAGAAGTGTTAAACCTTATTCGAAATAGAAGAAGTTTATGGCCAACTTAAACTTGGCTAACAAAAAATAGAAGTCGAAGGATATACCTAAAGTAGAACTTGGAAAATAGAAAAGCCACAGCAGAGTTTGATATTATAATACTCCATTATATATATCATAAATATCATATCTATTAGTCAGTTATATCAGAGGAATATAACTCAAGAAGTGTTAAACCTTATTGGAAATGGAAAGTAGGCAAATAGAAAAAGTTGCTAAGAAGTTTATGGCCAACTTATAGTTGTCAAAGAAGAAAAATGTATCTAAAGTTGAGCTTAGAAAGTAAGAAAGAAACAGCAGCCTTTATGTTATTATACTCCATTATATATCATAATTATCCTATCTATATATACAATCTGATTAGTCAGTTATATCAGATATAGTTGTTATGCCTCAAGCATTGTCTTCTAATGGCCCCAATTACAATAGAGATTACTTTAAGCTGCACATAAGCGTCTGAATGGGTCGATTAGGTTTGAGTGTTTTGAATGCCGAGTGTGTCCTTCGACTCAGACTCACTTTATTCACATGCTGGAGCACAGGCTGGATCCAAAGTAAATCCCAATTGGGAGCAGCAGCAGCAGCAGTTGCAAAACTGAGCGATAACAATGCACATTACTGTTATTATTTTATGAACACCGAAATGGCCAGGCCACAGGAGATCCTTCCGAGGGAAACGAAGGGAAAGGAAACGTTGGCCACATACAAGCGGCAGGGGAGGGGAAGGAGGAAGTGGTGTAAAAGTGCTGCTCATTTTATGCTCATTGAGCGGTGACTCTGAAGCGACATAGTTGTTGGTGTTTCTGTTGGTGTTTCTGTTGGTGTTGGTGTTGTTGTTAGTGTTACTGTTGTTAGTGTTGTTACTGTTGTTGGTGTTGTTCCTTCTATTTTGTTGGGCCGTGGAGTCTGTTGTTATGCAACAAAACAGCATCCAGCAAGGTGTTAAATTATATCATTAGGCCCGGTGTGCATAATTTAATTAAAAAGGCCAGCGGCTCGCTCTTATGGAATGTTGTTGTTGTTGTCGTTGGTGTTGTTGATGTTTTAGTTGTCGTTGTTGCTGTTGTTGTTGTCGCTGAGTGTTGGCATTGTTATTAAAATTTAATTAAAATGCTATCAAAAGCAACAGCTTGCCGCCGCTCGGTCTGCCAAACTGTTAACGCCAAATTGATTGCTCAGCCACTTGGCAACCGACGACTTAATTTAACTCACACACAACAACACACAGCCACACACACACATACAAACACCCGTTTGAGTCGCATTTATAGATAGTCAACGGTCAACGAGATAGTATCGCAAAGTGCAGAGTCATTTGACTTTTATATCCTTGCGCTTCATTAAATGCACACACACACACTCACACACTATGACACACCCACACTTATGCACGCACACGCACACACACATTAAATCAGCATTTATCCTCTGCTTAAAACCTCAAGCAGTCCATACAGTCCCAACCATTTAATTAATGTCAAGCATTAAGCGTAATTACAACCCGAACTACATGAGCTCCTGTCAGGTTACAGTTTTGCAATTACAGTTTGACGGCCACTGGACTGCAATGCACTGAAGCACTGAGCCCTGGCTCTATCAGTTGGGCATTAAACAATTGGACAGATTAACAAATAAGAATGTAGAAAGCAATATGTGTGAAATAACAAGCTACAAGTGATGCCAATCTAGCTATATTCTAGTCAGATCTGGCTTTTTTTATACTCTATTTGAATTTAGATGAAGTTGAGCAATTTTTCTATAGAAAAGCTGAGCAGAAAAGATTAAAAATTGGGAAATTGACTCAACTTGAGCACAATTTGGCTGTAATTTTGTATAAGGCTAATCATTCTTACTGTTCAGCATTTGCTCTCCGAAGGACGCAGTTCCTTTTCCTGATAATGACTACTTCCAGCCAGATTCCTTTGACTCCTGCCAAGTCTTGCCTCAAGCGATGCGTCACAATAAACACTTCAATCGACAATTGTACAGCTTTCAGTCGAATTAATTAATTATCACATTTATTTAGCAAAAAGCGTTTCTAAGAAATTGTAGAAAAGTATTATTGTTATATAAGAGGGATTGTTTGTCCTTGGAGATTTGTTTACTTTGTTGACATGAAACCCTGAAATGAAAGCAAGTAAAGAGAAGTGATATAGTTAGATATATAAATAATATAATGCTTGATCATTCCAGTCGAATCTTGGTTGGTATTTTCTTATAACTTAATCCAGAGAGTTGCATTAGAGCCAAAATAAAGTGCAGCAGAGGTTGAGCGTATAAAAGTATCTTATCTATTTACCTGCAGTCTAAGCCAAGTTAAATGTAATTATGTGGAACTTGTCTCTTGTTGGCACAAAAGAATTGCAAACAATTCGAGAAATGGACAGACGAAGGAAGAACAGGCAATAAGAGAAGAGAAAACATTTGGAAAATGTTCATTTAAAATATCTTTCAGCTTTAAATTGTGCAATTCATCAGCGAAAGAAAGCAAAAGGCGGATACAGAGACACAGAACTTGGCCAAGTTAACACAGTGATAGAGGAAGAACGGGTTAAGAACTTCCGCTTCCAGTGGAAAAAAATAATGACTGCAAAATATGTGAAGCAAACTGTGGAATGCACTCGAGGCGGGGAAAAGGCAATTGAAAACAATTAACAAATATGTTAGCCAAGGCCAGAAGCACGCAAAGACTGCGGCTGTCTGGCCAATGCAATTGCTACTTGTCTCTGTCTGACAGTCTGTCTGTCTCATCGAATGATCATCGTCTGCTTCAATTCGCAACTCATTCATCATTCTTAATTATGAGAGGAGACGCTGCACACGCATGGGAAATGCTTCGCTTGTTTCTTAAGAGAAAAGCTTGGGAAAATAATGCAGCTCACGTGCCTATTAGCTGTTAATGGCTATAACTATTGGCCGGGCTGAAAAGGATTGCTGAAAGTGCCTGTCACGTTGTTCGACTGCTGACTTAATAACTTTTCATGTCTTGCCAGCCACTGGCATTGGTCAAGTTCTTGTCAAAGTCTTTGGCCTTAGCTACATGCTCTGCATACAGTTTCATGTTGTGGTCAAAGTTTGGGGCTATTTGCATAAAGTATTTCATATATTGATTGAATTCCTCTTTAAAGCAACATACAAGCATTACCTGGATGGGATTACATCAGCTTGGGCTAATCTCTTTATCATTAGGACACAAAAGTAATAAACTAATAAGTGCGTGAGGCTTAGCCGAAAGTGAAGGCTCATTAAATTATAATGAGGATTCTTATCGGGCCTAAGCCGAGACAAGGCATCGCCAGGCGTGCTACCAATTACACGATTATGCGGGTAAACAGCCTCGTGACTCGTGAGTGGCGAGTGGCGACAACGAAGCTAATTAAATCAAAATGCATATTAATTAATAATTATAATTATAATTATAATTGTTAAAAGCGGCGCAGTGAAAGGCAACACACATAACATTAAACATCAACAAATGGCATTTTAATGCGAATTTAATGCAAGTGCAAATAATTTCACTTGTTTCTCCATTTTTGCATAATGTCAAATTGTGTTGCAATATAATTTGCATGACAGCGCGGCGTATGCGTAATTTTTCGCTCTCCTCTTGTTCATTTTTAATGCGCATTACCCCCCGACTCCTGCCTTCCACCTTAATTATTCCATCATGCCCAAAATTACGAATATTACCATGGCTATTTACATCCCTGTCCTGCGCTTAGGCGTGGCTCCTACTCCATATAAATTGCTACCGTGTTTCGTGCCACTGCCGACCCATGTCCTTGGCAACCTTGACAAATGTGCAGGCTCGCACCCAGAGCACGTATGCAAACATGCGACCAGGCCATCTGTCAGGGTCCAGGGTGAAGGGATTTGCACACACACAGACTGTGATTCCACAACTCTCGCACTGCATCGCTCTGAACTACGTGTCCTTTCATACAGAATAACAAAAATAAGGATTATAATAAAGACTCCTTTGACTCTACAGAAGGGGTATTGGTAGTATCTATACTACCAGAAATTCCCTTCTCCCTGATGAAGAGATGAAGTACTCTTGGCAAAGCTTAATTACAAGCTGGAACGATAAACTTCTTATCCGCATCCTGTGCCGAAGAATGGCAAAGTGTAGCTGGATACTGAAGTAGTTTGACAGGGAGCAGCCTTAATAAAGACTCTCTAGAATCTTTAGATGAGAAGGCAGTGGTACTACGATTGATCTGATCCATTCTACCAGGAGTTCCTTTCTATTTTCCCAAGGAAGAGGAGTAGAACTCCTAACTATAAGCTGGATAGACAAGCCACATCCTGACCCTAGAAATGGGAAACTGTAGATGGATACCGAAGTCCTTTGGCAGGGAATCGCTTAAAGCTTGGCATCGAGTGCCTCTACTAAAAACTCTCTAGAATCTTAAGATGAGAAGAGAGTGGTACGATTGATATATCCTTTCTCTTTTTCTCAAAGAACAGGAGAAGTACTCCTAACTATAAGCTGGATAGGCAAGCCACATCCTGATCCTAGAAATGGGAACCTGTAGATGAACACTGAAGTAGCTTGGAAGGGAATCGTTTGCTACGATGACATAGAGTACGTTTAATGAAGACGCCGTTGAGAACACAGAAGAGAAGGTTATGTTAAGCTGACCACGAAAGGGGAAACTGTAGATGGCTATTGAAGTACTTTGGCAGGGAATCGTTTACCAGGATGACATCTAGAAGCTTTTAGGATTATTGCCTACTCCCGAAGGATATATACCAAATGGCACTCACCGTTTTAGTGCAGCTTAAACTGCTGTTCCACACCTGTTGCCTGGACGCCCATGGGGGGTACCTCTGCCGAGCGTGGGTAAAGGTAACATCAGTTGGTGGAAGCTTTTGCTTGTTGCTACTTGAGTCCGGGAGCAGTCGTGATCCATTGGATTTAACAGGCGCACTGCTGCAGGACACTAAATCCTTCGGATTGCTGGGTTGATTTCCTGCAGGTTTAGCGGCCGAGCTGATGGGGTATGGGGTGATCTCTAGTTTCAAAGGCTTCTCCGTGTCGTTGGAGGATTCGAGGACGAGTCTGGTCTTGCCAAAGAGGTACCAGATATTACCGTCGCACTTGGTGAGGCACCTGCTCGATGCACTGTCCACCAGCATGGTTAACATGGTCAGGTCCTCCTTGGCGCTGCGGTCGATGACCTTCCACTGAGCAGTTCGAATGGGGTTTTGGCCACTGATCTGCGCCAGAATCCGGTTGGTGGTCAGATCAACGCTGTGGGGGAAGTAGCCCTTTACGAGGCTCGCCTTTGGGAACTGGCTCTCTTCCAGGAGCACCACATCCAGTCGACTTCTGACCTTGATGTGGTCAAAGTGAGTGCGCACCCAGGTGGCCGCATCCTCGTCTGCGCAGAGCAGCAGAAGGTACTCCGATCTGCGCAGGCAGCCATTGAACCGAGGCCATTTTCCAGGAGTAATCTGGCTGACAGATGCGTCCAGGATCGCCGTCTTCAGCGATTCCACTTGCTCAGCCGAAAGAGGCGACTCATCAGCCAAGCCGATGCCCAGTTTGACCCCGCTATCCTGTTGGCAGCTGTTGGATGAGGCAGTCGACTGGGAGTCAGCATCCTTGGGCTTCTTGGCCGTCGAGTTGGCCAGCGGCTTGTCCCCACTGCAAGCCCGCTTGACCTTCTCATCACCGGGAGATGGCTTGGCTGCAGCCTTGTTAAGGGCTTTCCCTTTTAGAGGCTTCTTCTCCCGATCTGGTTTTGCTCTGCTCTCGGAATCAGAACCAGAGGAAAACACTTCTACGATTTGTTCCGGAGGTGAATTGATGGTAGACTCAACCCGGCAGGTTGGAGTCTGGGTTGACGCTTTAGGAGCAGCGTCGAGCTCATATTTGGTTGTTAAAGAGTTGTTCATATTTGGAGTCCCACGAGTAGACGGGACGGGGAGGTCACCCGCGGCATAGCCCGTGTGCCGCGGGAAGTCTAAATTGAAACTGGAGGGCGACAGGTATCCAGAGTTCGCAGAATAAAGATCGAGCAGACCCCTCGACCACGCATCCATCGGCTTATGCTGTTCCACCTTGGATTGGGGTAATTTGTTATTATCATAGAGTGTTCTTCTCTACGCCCGACTACATTTGGTCAGCGCTCCGGGCAGAGACATGACCTTGCCCGGAGCCTGCTTCCAGCCGCCCTCACGTGGAGAGAGTAGTCGCACTTCCAGGCGGTGTGCACAGTTACGGCGCGTAGAGGTTTAACCCAGTTACACGTGTCTCCCCCTGTGCACCCGCTGGCTGACGGCCACGTCGTAGGGGATCCTGGTTGGTGGACATAATTAACCAGTTCCCAAACCGACATAGAAAAGCTTTCAATGCAGCGAAAACTCTTCTATATAAAGTATAAAGCTGCAATTGAATCACAGCACATCAATCAATATTGTCAATATAGTTGAATACTAGTTGAATCCCTGCCCCAGACTAATCTCTGGCCAGGTCTGGTTCACAGTGTCATCCATAATTGAAAAGCTGTGACGTGCGTGGACAAGTAAATATTTGCCATCAATAAAATATTTGCTATTCTTTTGTTTCTCCTTTTTGTGCAGGAATACTGCGGGCACGTAGGGCCAGTGGACAGAGGACATCAATCAGGCTGTAGCTGACGCGCATGTTGGTTATCTAGCAGATTGCAGAGGCCCACAGTCAGCCGCTCCTCCTCCCCCCATCCCCGGCCAAATGTATGCCGGACGTGCAACACAGTTCGCCAAGACCATCAGCAGCATGGCATGCAGCATACAGAAGCATCCCTCCCAGACAGCATCCACGACAACAACATCCACGACGAGCACATCAGGCATGGGCATGGTGGTGACTGCAGCGGGCATCGGTGGCAGCAGTGGAGCCGGCACAGTGCCCTCCACGCCGAAGGCTGCGAAGACGGCGCAGCCGCGTTGCTCGTTGCCCACAGATGTGCACCAGCCGCCTCTGGAATTCCAATGGCCACCGCCGCTGCCTGTGTCCAGTCACACAAGCAATTTGCGTTTGAACATGATGAACCAGGACCCGAAGGATCTGCACACAGCTCGCGCCATCATCGAGGAGCTGCGCTCCAAGGTGCGCTTCCAGACGGAGCACATCATGAAGTGGCGCAAGGCATACGCTCTGCAGGTGAGTCAAGACATAGACAACTTATAATCCTCTACCTAATCCCTTTGAATCTCTCCTGGCACAGGTGCAGCAGCATTATCGCTATCAGAAGGAGAAGTCGGATCAGATGAACTCGCTCACGTCGCAGCTGCTGCTGCTGGAGGCGCGCCTCAAGCGCAAACAGAAGCAGATTGCGAGCCTCCTGAACCACCGGGAGCTGACCATACAGCGCCAGCAGAAGATCATCGACACGCTCTCCACACGGCTGGTGGATCACGGCCTGGAGACCATTGAGGCGAGCTATGCCAACGAGCTGGACTCGCTGAACGACTCCGACTCGGCGGTGGTCCTGGAGGACATCGACTCGGACAGTAACATGACGCTGGGCACACGCCGCAAGAGCAGTGGAGGATTGGGTGGGGTCCTGGGCAGCGATGGCATCACCATAGTGCGCTCCATA
This sequence comes from Hirtodrosophila trivittata, assembly GCA_035045065.1. Classification (NCBI taxonomy): domain Eukaryota; kingdom Metazoa; phylum Arthropoda; class Insecta; order Diptera; family Drosophilidae; genus Hirtodrosophila; species Hirtodrosophila trivittata. The sequence continues at coordinate 877,030 of JAWNNK010001445.1, read as the reverse complement.
TCGGATGCCATTGAGACGAATCTCAACAAATATGGCGCTGCTAGGCGCAACAATTGTTTTCTGCGTCGTCCGGACATCTTGGAGACTGTTTACTCGGTGGAGGAGGATCCGGAGCCCACTCCGGACGTGGCAGAGAAGCGCGACAAGTTCAAGAATCGCTCGGACAAGGCACTCAGCTCGAGCTCCACTGAGGGACAGATTGATGGAGCAGCCACCGCGACGGCTACGTCGGGCGCGCCGGAGAAGGCCAAAGATTCACCGATGGCTGCGGCCATGCCCGTGCCACGTCGCCAGCTGGGCGCACTGAAGCGTTCGCCCAGCCATGATGCGCCCTGCACCACACTCAGCGTCAAGGTGCCACAGCTGCAGCCACCAGCAGCCACTGCGGAGCAGCAGCACAACGGTAAATCGCAGGTGACCACCTACAATCGCGTCATGTCCAACCACCGATCCGTGACTAAGCCCAAGGACGTCAAGTACAAGCGCATCAACAAGGCCAAATCCAAGAGCCTCGAGGAGCTGCGTGGCCGTCTCAAGAACCTAGTGGAGCGCCCTGGACTCGATGCTGGCTACACCGCCGGCATGATGCCCCACACGGCCCAATCGTATGCGTGACACACGCCACCTTCAGCGGCCGCTCTGGAGCAGCTGCCTGCTCCGGGTCTAGCTCCAGGTCCAGCGCCAGCTCCAGCTCCAGCTCCAGCAGCTGCCAAGACAACTCTGTCCGCTGGCCATACTCCGGAGACGACGACACCGCAGCGGCACAGCTTTCCCAAGCGCTCGCTGACCTTGCCTCGCATCCTTGTGCCGCAGTCAGCGATGGGCGCTGGGGAGGCCTCTGCCCCAGGAACTAGCTCTGGGCGTGGCAGTTTCTAGCAATTAAAGAAATTTTTCATACGCAATTGTGATAAAAAGTAAAATTGTTCTCTTGCATCTCTCATCCTATCCCTTATCCTTTATCCTTTATCGTTTATCCTTTGCTTTTGTAACATTTGTTTCCTTAGCTCTTGGCTCTTAACTTAATTTAGTTGTAATTATATTTTAATGAAAGGAACTGCATTTTGATTTAACCTTTAATTAATATTAATTTCACATAATTAAATAAACAAAAGAAAAACTTACACAATTTTTATGATTTTTCCTATGATTTCCATCCAACATTTTCATTTGCTGCTTCACAACAAAAGCGTATGAAAAATTTCAACAACTTCGAAGAACAAAAAAGTATCTTCTAGATAGAAGATATAATATTTTGTAGTAAGTATCTAAAGGTCAAGGCCAAGCACTGTGGATCGGATCGGGGGTATATACTGCCTATATATAGGTTATGTCTGGGTGAAATTATTGGATAGGCTAGGAAATTTACAACTATACAAGTATAAATATATATGTATATAAAAGTATCTCTTTTTTTCTAGGCTTAAACTTAAAAATTATATTTAAGGATTAAGAAAAAAAACTGTTTCGGCTTTGGGATTTCTAAAATGCACTTGCTGTTTCTGTATCGAATCATCTTTCCTAGTCTTCAGTTTAGCTATTCCATTCTATACTTTCTAGCTTCTTTTGTATATATTTCGATTGTTTCTTACCTACATTGAACCTAGTTATAAGCTCTACTCCATGGACTGTCTTCTAGATAACAGAATTTAAGTGCAAGAAATCTGAAATTAGATTTTGAAGAAACTTGTTAAGTAAATTATAATAGATTATGATCATATATTTTCTTACTTAAATTTGCAGCTAACTATTTTACAAGCTTATGTAACTGGTAATTAAATACAAAACTAACTAATTTGATTACGATTAGTACTTAATTAATTAGCTTAAGCTAAACTAAGAGATTATTTTCGTTGAGATTTTAAAGTTATTTTTGAAATTGTTATGAACTTTGGAGCCTCGAGCTCCTATAAAGTGAAAATGTCAAATGTACCTTGAACAGATTATAAGTATTGTTGAAATACACATACACATATATATCTATATACATACATATACTGTATTAAGCTAAAGTTAGAGTATGCATAGGTCTACTATTAGGTAAATTGTAAGAGCTCTAAGTACTCGGACCTATTTTACAATGACTGCATCAATTCTCAACTACAACTACAAACTCAAAGTACAAGTGTCGTAAATATAACAATACCTATACCAGAACAGATATATATATATATATATATTCATATACTGTATGTTATCCAAGTTTCACAAGTAATAATCAAACACTAAAAGTACCTTACGATACAATTGCTGTTAATGTTCTACCAAAAAGGACAACAAATTCCGAGCTACCTTCATCAACCCAACAATAAACAGTTTAACTTTGGATTTTCTATATCTATATATAATATATATATACGAAATAGTTTAAATCTTATATACGTAATATGAATCCAGCTTAAAATCGGATGAAGCAACAGATCAATTTTCTTGTCAATTTAAAGGAAAAATTCTGTTTAGATGAGTTGAAGACGAATACATTTTGAATGTATTTGAAATACTCATAAGTACAGCGTATTATTCTAAGTATAAACCTAGTATGTACTTACATAAAACATATATTAAAATTAAGAAGAGATTAAAACTTAATATAAGAAGAACTTCTATGATAAATACCCAAGTAGCGTATCAAAAATTTAACTCTTACCTCTCATGCCAAAGAAACAGAAGCTCATATTGAAAGAGTTAATTCCTGTTACCATCTTTTAATGTGGTTTCTGAAAAAGTTATCTATTTGAATTCCAGATAACCGACTTGAACAGCATTCAATATCCAACCCAAAGATTATTCAATTATTCACATATTTTGTAAACCCACCAAAAAAAACCCAAATTCGATTCAAAAATATTGTAAATAAAATCTGTTGGTACAAATAATTCTCCTCTTCGTGTGCTAACTGACAAATACGATTAGGAATATAATATATAATACTATAAAAATATATATATATGTGTGTGCATATGTAACTTTGAAATAACCCTTCCCCCTCAGTGTGCAATTTATTAACTAACATATTTTATAGGTGATTTTATTTATTCAAAAATCACGTCTACTTCTATGTAAAAATAATATCCTAAAAAACTGTGCTAAGCTCTAACTAACTTATTAAATACATATATATATAATATATATACAAAATATATATGCATGATATGTATATTAAGAAAACTGATAGAAAATACTCTTAAGATTTTGCTCATTTAACAAAATTTCAAATTTCAAATAATATGTAATATTGCTTTGATTTCTGGCCTTGCTGAAATGCTTAATAAAAGCTTAACTTTACTTACTTACACTACAACTACAACTTGAGTATTTCTAATAAAAAAACTTGGACTCAATAGAGGTATACGTCTAGCACTTAATCACATTGCCAAACAGTTTCCATTCGTCTGCGATCGAGATCATGTCGAGCCACAAAGCAAGAGTATTCCCCTGGCTGGAGCTGCTAATCGGCTGTGGGCTTATCTCTGTGGTAAGTCAGGTCAAGCTCAAGGGGGAATACGTAAGACGTAATAGATTGGAATACATTTTCAGGGTCTAGCTGAAACCAGAGCCATCTCCATAGTAGCACAGACTGTGCAGAGCATCGAGAGAAATTACAATCAAGTGCTGCAGTACAGCATCGACAATTGTCGAGAGCGAAGGGAACTCTTGAATGGGACGAGTGGCGATGTCATCGATAAGCAATACTTTAGTGAGCTGGACACTATTGTGGACACTGAGGAGTACTATAGTACGGCATACCTAATCTTTGCCCTGGTCCATGCTCATCTGTTCAGCCAGGAGAGGCCAGACGGGCTGCTGCTCCAAGTGCTGCCAAACGAGAAACAATCCATACGCAACTTTTTCTCGAAAGTGAAAATCGAATTGGAAAAATATTTCACAGCCACTCATCAGGTCAAGACAGATCTGATGCGGAACATGACCAGATTACAGAATGAAACCGAGGATAGTCTGGTTAAGGCCTACTATGCGTTCCCACAGAGCCTCAAGGCCCAAGCGCCAGAGCTCCAGCTAATGGACTATGAGCGGCAGATGAAGAGAATAACCGAAGGCATGACCAAGTTCTTCAATTAAAATGTTGTATATATCCCTATATATATATATCTTACTTTAATATATACTATATAGTCCTTAATCAAAGCTACTACGCAATGGGAATCAGTTATACCTGTCTACCTGGAGACCTTTTCCAGACTAAGCGCTGATGCATTCTCTCCATATAAACCGCCAACTAACGTTATCTTCCACCTGTTACTGATGACATGCGAATTATATATATATATATAGTATATATGTTATATATATTTACAGTTAGCGTGATCGAAACGTTTAATTCTGCTGTTGCAAAAACGAACGTTTACAGTTTCTATTGATCCACTAATTTATAGGCTTCTGCACTGACCCGCCGGAGCATGGCATCGTACTCCAACAATACTGCCCTTACAGCTCGGAGTGTGGGCGTCAATAGCTCCTCCTCGTTTATTTTATCCACGTACCTAATCTCTAGGTTCTCCAGCTGACCACGTAACTCGCTGAAGCTGCGTCGTAGAGATCGCAGTTGACGCTGCACGAATCGCTGTCCGCAGCGGGTGCCCAGTGGACGACACTTGTCCACGAATGACAAAAAGGTCAAGCCGATTTGCTCCAAGGATTCCATCCACAAACGGATATCTTCATGGAACTGCTGCGACTGTAGCTCCATTTCCTCCTGCCTCTGCTGTCTCAATAGCTTATGTAACTCCCTGAAGCTCTCCCGGCTCTGCACGCCAGCTAATGTCTAGAATTGTAAATAATATAATAGCTCGTCCGATCCTATAACTGTTCCGAGTTATATTATAACTTACGCCCAGTAGCAAAAATATGATGAGTGTTCGAGCAAAATGCATTTTAATTGAATGTTTTTTACTCTCTAAACGAATTGTATACTCGCTGCCTGATTATATAGTCGCGAGTCTAACTAATCCCACGATTATTACAACCACGAAGCCAAAGCTATACTTTGTTGCCTTTTGTTCCCAGAGGTCGAACATGCACCGAGAGCTTATAAGAGGCAGTTGCCATTGGCTAGACCCGGCACAGTTTTCCATTGATCTCTCGACTAGCATGTGGCGTTTCGTAATACTTTTTGCTGCCCTCCCATCAGCGGTAAGGACCCTAATGAAACACTTTACCCCTATATATCATCTTGGATTCCCACAGTACACCAGCCCCATCCCGGCATGCGAGCAGTTTGCCAATTATATTATGTTAGAGTTTAACACACTTGCCAGGGATTCCCTGACCGAAGCTGCAAGTCTTCTCCAGCTGCTTGTGGACGAAGCTGGAGCCTTAGAGCCGAATGAGGCCGATAAGCATGAGCTGGCAAAGTTAGCCAAGTTTGTAGAAGACATTAAGCAGGTTGATGAATCTCACGAAGTACTTAGCTTACTGGAGGAGCTAGAGGAGTTCCTACAGCTAGACGATAGTCTCGAGATGCAGGAGTTAACTTCGGATTCACTTCTCGGAAAGCTACTGCGTCAACACGGCTACGAGGCCTTCGAGAAGAATATGGAGAAGAAGATACTTGGCGCTATGGAGAGAATCCAATTTCATGTCGAGTCCTTCATAAAACGAGTGAGATTCTCCAATCCTGAGGACTCCAAGGTGTCCGTGTGGTTCAATAAGTTCAAAAACGAGGACGACATTGAAAACAAATTAATGCTGCTGATGGAGCTCTTCGAAAACATTGTAGAATGTTAGCTAAAAATTAAAAAATAAAAAAACATATTTAAATATTTATTTTATTCTTTTAAATAAATATTTAAATATGTTTTTTTATTATAAGATTTCTTACACAAACTGTTCAAATATTATACACAACCTATTCCTGGACTACCCAAGGTAACAACAACTGAGTCTATCGCACTTGAAATCTACAAATCTTATCACTATTTATTATTATAATTCATAAATAAAGACACCCTGTATCGACTGGCACTTCCTCATTCAAACCAAAACAAATCTAATAACAAACCTCAACTAAATAATAGTTAGTATAAAATAGTTTCGTCTCATCTGCTCTGGAAACATGTGGCTACGTTTTTATTTCTTGGTAAGGAACACAAAGGAGGATCTTAGCCGTAACTAGTTGATTCTTATGTTTTACCCGCAGCTCTCGCTCTTGGCCTACCTCTGCCAGCTATCCCCGTCGTCTGGAATCAAGATGTATAAGGTGGAAAGAACCAAGAGAGGCTAATCTAAAACAGATCCAAATCTATTTACAATGCCTCTTAATAGATTATACGAGCATCTCACATATATAATAAATAATAATATATGATGTATATGTATATATTTAATTCTTGGTAGAAGGTACAACAGAACTGACGTGAGTTGACCTCGAAGTAGACGAACAAAGTTACACTTTTTGGGTTCTACCTTGCAAATAGGTGGAAATCCAATATAATATGCAATCAATAAAGGAAAAGATCGAGGCTGACTGAGTCAAATGCTTTAATAAGGAAGAATTGTTTATTTACAGAAAGAACCTTTTCAAACAATTAAGGAATTGCAGATAACTTTGCAATGCCTCTGGAGTTTGATATGAAGTGGGATTAGGTATGAATGAAGTGGGATTAGGTACGAATCTTTCCAACTAAATGGGAATATAGCAGATTCAACAGATAGAGCACATATCAGCTGTGCTATGGAACTTATAATCTATGAATCTTATCAATATTTTCCATTATAAATAAGTACACCCTGTATTCATTGCCAGCAGCGTGCACTTCCTCATTTGATGCTTCAGATCAAAACAAATCTAATAAGTAACCGGAACCAAGAGGTTGTTATATAAAAGTTACTATATATAAGGATTTCGCATCTATAGTTTCGTTTCATTAGCTCTTGGAAAATGTTTCTGCGTGGCTATTTCTTGGTAAGGAACAGTTAAGAAGGAGGATTTTAACCGCAATTGATTCTCATTCCCATATTTTACTCGCAGGTGTTACTCTTGGCGTATCTCTGCCAGCTTTCATGGTCCCAAGATGTTATAGCAATGAGAAGGAGGATAGGCAGGGGATAGGGCATAGGCAGGGGATCTCATTCGAGCTTTCTACTGCACAGTCTACGATATATTATATAAAAGAAAATCTGTTTACAATGCGTGTTAAAAGGTTTTACGAGTGAAAAAATATATATATAATATATATTGTATGCCTAGTAGAAGAATCAATATTGCTGCTAATCAATTTATATAAACAAAAACAACAACAAACTTGTTTACTATTGATATACGTTGCAATGGAATAACGTCAATCGTATAAAAGGCTAAGTAGGGCCTAGACCATAGACCATGTCATAAACAGTTAAGAAGGAACTGATTGGCCAATCGGGGTATGAACAAATAAGCTTTACATAGGGATGAGAATAAGATTGGTGGGTAAATCATTAAAAAAGAGAGTGAAGAGTCCCAAATAGCTACCAGGAGGTACACCAGAAGTAAGTTACTTTAAGTAGAAACGGGAAGTTAGCAGATTCAAGAGATACTGTACATATCGGGTTCTTCCTCTTAAAGTCGTTTGGATTGCCGTTTGAGGTACAAAGAACCCAGAAAGGGAAACCTACTTAATCTACGATCTATTATAGAAGCGGCTTGAAGAGTATAAAGAAACTGTTTACAATACCTGTTAATAGGTTTTACGAGTACATCTTACACTTTGTATGATAAATATGAATTATGATTGAATAATTTTGAATTTTCTCATTCGGTTGAATAGGAAATGAATATTAAATTGTGGCTTGGTTGTAATATAAAGATACAGGCAGTATACTCTTACTTATGTTATAGATTATTTATGGTTATTAGACCTTAAAGGTTCGATTAAGACGTATTTGGACCATAAATTGGCATTGCTAATGGGAAACATAATGCGTATATATATTTATAAGCAGGCAATATATTTGCACATACATAAATCTAAACTTTTATAGATTCTGATCCTATTAAAGTCAGTTGATGGTTAAGAGATATTTCTATCCATCGGCTTTGCCATTGACATAGAAAACTTATCAGAACTTTTCAGCTATAAACGTTTCAATTATAATGAGCTTACAATTAGGTTCCGGGGATTTCTGTTTCAAAAGTTTCTACTGGATATGCCATGGCCCAGACGAGAGTCATAGACATTCTGTTCATACTGAGGGGGTCCATTGCCGTCTGAGCTATAGCTATATGATTCTGAGCGATAGAAATTGTTGGAGGATCCACCACCGAATTCCGAAATAGGGTTCACAGGAAAGTTACTCGAGATGCGTCCAGTTCCAACACTCATTAGGGGTACCTACAGGAATATATCACAATATCAGTTAGAGATTATGGAAATTAATCTCAGATACAAACCGTTTGACTTCTTATTCCCTGAATAATGTCATTATGCGATTGATACGCGGGATCAAAGCTGGGCTGCAGATTAGAAGTATATAGATATAAGTTTTATATATTTTTATGGATGATATACATACCCTGGGAAAGTCATTGTTGAATGGGATACGTGAAGGGCCGCTAAAACGACTTTGTATGGGAAATTTCGGAATATTAAAACGTGTCGGAAAACTGGAGTCTTCCTCCTCATCCTCCTGCTGAATAAATTTTCTACCAGTCGGCAAGTTGTTGCCCATTGGACGTGCCTCAGCCGCAGATTGCTGTTGATTATATAGATTAGAAATATGAATAATAAAATAGTAATATATATAGTGAAAACGCACCTCAGAGAAGATCTCGCCAGTATTTGAATTCTTGGGTTCTGTTACCTGCGTCGCCTTGGCAGTTGAACTGCTTTCAAGAGGCTTGAACATATTCGAGGGAATGTTACGCGTATCTCGCTCGACTCGCAGCTAACGAACAATGGAGATTACTTCCTATAGAAAGTTACTTAATGATTACACAGAATCGCTTACCCTTTCCACAGAGGCGCAATTAGAGAGCTGTAAAGATGGGAATTAGCTTTGAAAGTTAGTCAAGTAGCTGGCGACTCACCCCAATTCCAATGAAAAGGCAGCACAAAAGGGCTCTGAAGTGGCACAATTGCGGCGACATTTCCGAGATTGCTATATGGAGGCACAACTCAATCTCTCGACAGCTTCCAGCTCTATGACGAGCTCGACTGGCATGCAGCTTGTATAAAACTGACGACGAGCGTCTAACACGTTTGACGGGAAATGCGCAAGGTGAGAGAATCATTGCTCGGGGTTATCAGCAATGCAGGCGGGAAGAGCTAACAGCATGACTGGGAAATCATCAAGTACTATGTAATGCGCACGTATATTTTATTTTATTATCATCTTCTCCATTCATCGATTATATGCAACTTTTTAATTTGGAAATTAATTTTTAATAACTATTCATGGGTCAGCCTCCATAGCCGTAGGGGAAGCCGTAGCCGCGTGCTGGGCCGCCTGGGTATGGATAATTGGCCAACAGAGGACGACGTGGGAGAGCATAAACTGGTGGATAACCAAAGCTGGGCGGTGGTGGAATCGCTGGCTCCTCCTCAGGCAGCTTGTCCGTGCTCTTCACAAGCTTTTTGTCCTCCTCAGACGGCTTCGTCTTACTACTATCGAGTTCATTCAACTTGGTCTTCTCATCGCCCTCGACGGGACCGATGACGCGATATCCGGGATAGCCAGGCAGTGCACCAAAGCCAGGTGCAAAGCCTGGATACTGGGGTGGTGCTTGGCGCTGACGAAAGAGAGGAGATCCATAGGGGTAGTACGGTGACCGCAAGACCGCATATTCTGGGTAGGCACCTCCAGGATAACCAGGGTAACCAGCTTCAGTTGACTTGGGCGTGGGTGCACCCTCCACGCTGGCTTCAGGTCCTAGCGGACCGAAGCGAAGAGTAGGCCGTGGATAAGGTGCATATGCTCCATATGGAAAAGGTAGTGGCTGTGCCTGAGGCAACTCCGCTGCCTTGTGTAGTCTTCCTGTTGTCGGGATAGTTGTAGAAGGTTTGTCCTCTGAGCTTTCTGTCGGGTTAATGGTCGTTTCCGGCAGCGGCGTTCCAGCATTGCCTGCATCCAGAGGTACGATTCCATCAACAGGCTCTGCTGCAGCTGTACTCTCGGTCAGAGATTCAGGTTGAACAGTTGTTGGGGGTGCCTCTGTTGTGGGTACCTCGGTGTGTATATCATCATTTGGCTCTGGCAGACCTTGGACACAGCCCAGCACCAGCAGCTACAGAGATTACATTAATTCAGTAAGCGAGCGGAATCCAAGGAATTGACCTTACTTACTTGAGAGAGTAGCAAAAGCTTGATGAACATGTTTAATTATTATGAGATTTGAATCTGAACTGCAACTTGTAAAAGTTCATTCTGAACTGCAGCTTGGATATGAGCAGGCGCTGATTTATATAGTCGCTGGCATCACCCACCGATGCGATTAATATGCCAGCCGACAATTAGCGAATTATTCTAGTAATTATTCGACACCTACACAGACACACACAACACACACACACACACTTGAGATCGCATTACAACGTAAAACCCGGCTAAAGGCATCGACTCAGCTCGTGCATAAATTTCTTGGAGTTACCCAAGCTGCGTTCAGAACTGTGTCACATCGTAAGTAACCTCGTCGTCGTCGTCGTCGTCAGCATTGGCTCTGGTCATAAAACCCTCCATATAATAATCAATTAAGGCTGGAACTGGTATTGATTGATCGCTATAAAGGTGGCATTACCCAGCTGCAGTAAAAGCAATCTTCAGCGTTGTCATGTCAAGAACAAACCTGGTGAGGTGCTCCTCAGCTCTGGGATCTACACCCAAAGGACACACATTAACATATCCTTCAATTCTCTAGCTCACTCTGCTCTGCGTGCTAATTGGATATGTGTTGGCTGTAACTGCACAAGACGTCAACATTAATGCTCCAGACCCTACAACGACATCTGTTGCACCAGATGGAGTTGAGGACGACACTACAACGACATCTGTTGCACCAGATGGAGTTGAAGGCGACAGCTCGACGGTGACTCCAGTCACAGAGGTATCGGACTTGATGACTTACACGTCGCCTGACGAAGATGTGACTGAAAAAGAGCACCATGAAGGACACAGGCCGGGTGCAAGACATGTGAAAGCACACGATGGATTCCATAACATACGCAAGGAGCCACTGTGGGCAAAGTGGAATGATGCATTCACCACAACAACCCCAATGCCCAAATAAAGACACCCTGTATTCATTGACAGCGGCGTGCACTTATTGATTAAAAGCTCCAGGCCAAAACCAAAGCAATTAGTAACCCGCCTCTGCTCTGTGGGCACTTATAGTTGGGTTAAAACAATCTGTGGGAACATGCCACGACGTTGCTTTTACTTGGTGAGGATCAGGTTTGAGGATGGGGGCGTTCCTAACCGGAAATGGTTGATTCTTTTTCTTTGATTTGCAGTTGTTGGTCTTGGTGCCTCTATCGTGGGTAATGGTAACGAGTGATTCGCATAAAATGCCAAGCACACTGGAGGAAACCATCAGTCACATGCCACAGAAACAACTCTTTAGGAAGTGGCCAAAATTAATGTCTGAACGCACTGAGGAACATAGAAGCCATCGAGCTTAGTCGCTCTCTATTGATATATTATATAAACAATCGGAAGAATCTGAAGGGAATCTGCGCACAATAGTTGCTTCTCACATTTTATATAATAAATAATGGAATAATTTTCGATTCAATTATTAATAAATAGGAAGTGAATATTATGAATAGCGATTAATATTTAAACCTTTTACCTCTGTGAATTATACAGAGATACCCTCTCCGGTTACACTGATCAAGAATATATAGTCGATTGCTTAAGAGTAACGAATGTACGGAAAAGGGAGTATGCTTGACCTAGAGGCTAAGTCGATACTCGAGTTGGGCATATATACCGAACTTATCATACATATATATATATATATATATATATATATACCTACATAAGGGATATATATAGTATAAGGTGTTGCCTCGTAGTACACATTAAACCGAGAAGAACCGCTTTAGTTATGACAAATAGATTATAAGTTAATCACTAAAGATATAGATATAGTCAGGAAGTTCATTCGTGGTGGATCTCTAGACTTACCTACATGGTGCACTATTTGTTGCTGCTAGCATGCCTGAGCTTCGTGCATATAGGTGTGGTCTTCTCTAGATTCAGTAACAAAAACCACAGTCCTGGAGATCGGCCGTGGCACATGCGTTCGCATAACATACACCGACCTCCATATGACGGTTACGATTGGTACACGGAGAAAACAGATGTGAGATAGATACAAGATGAAGATGGAGAAGGATGGCGAAGAAAGGTGATATATGAGCGCTGTCTTAAATGATATATCGATAGTTTGATTAAATATGAATTGAATGAGACCCGATCATGACTAAATATATATATGATGTATACAAAAACTTCCGTGTCTTCCGTTTGGCAGCGGCCATAACTTTAATTTCAACTATTGTTTCTTAGCGCTTGGTGTCGCAACTTAACTACAGACGTCGCCCAACTTTTTACTTAAATATTGATCACACGCAACAACAGCGTCGACTTGGAATAGCTATTTATGTAGTGTTTAGTTCTTCCATTTCTTGTTCTCGTAGTCCCAGTGGGAGGTCAAGCCGGTGACGGGGTTCATCTCTAGGTCGATGATACGCTTCAGCTGCGCCTTCTGGTGCTCATCGTCGAAGGTAATGGGCAGATCATCGTACACTGTAAAGGGATGTGAGTTTAAACTCACCAAACTACTGACAGCCACTTACCGAACAAGTTCATCAGGACTGCAATCCAGATGGCACCAGCGATGAACATCAGACTGATACCAGTGTGCATCTTCCATTCGCCTGTGCCGGCTTGCACCTCGGCAATGGTCTGGCAGAAACTGGCACGGTAGAGGGCCTTGATCTCTTGTGGGCTCAGCTTCTTCCAGTCGCCCTGCTCCTTGGTGCGCAGAGCGTTGATTTCATTGTTAGCTTCACGGAAGCGAACTGGTGGCATGGGGTAGTCAGTACGATCAGCGTAGCTGGCGGTACCGTTCCAGCCATAGCCTACAATCTCGCGCTTGCCAATCTTGTCCAGGGTGTGGACGGAGGCAACGCTACCGACCTGAGCATTGCGCACCAACTGAGCAAGCAGCTGACGGCGCACGGCGTTGTTGATAACTCGCAGGGCCATTATTTCCAATCTACAAGGAAAATAAACGTTTTATTAGTCTTAGTTCTTAGTTATGTATAGTACATATGTATATATCGATTGTCGGGGGAGGTGAAGATGGTGTTAGCATACAACTGCAGGTGACAGTGACGCACAAGGTTATGTAACACTCGATCAGACTACGTGCATCGTAAAATCACCAGAACAATAAACATGTAGCCTCTTCAGAGGCTACAGCTACTTATTAACTATTATTTATGGCTTTATGTGCCTGCCCCCAGCGCATAATTTTGCCATAATTCTTTTCTCGCGTGCGGCTTGTGCAGCTGTTGTGTAATCGAAGACTTTTTTCAGCCATTTCATTAACACTGTGATTTTTAATAGGCGGTGGCTGCCATAGAAAACTTGCATATCGTAAATTAATTCAAAGCGAATTTAGGCAAGAAGCCACTGAAAACACAATAATTAACCTTTAATTTAATACTCTTACTACAATTACCAAAACTAATGTCGTCCACGGTTTGCTTTGGTAGAGTTGTATGGAATCGATAGAAAAAGGTTCATGCGAACGAACCACTAAGCGGAATGCAGGTACTGAGTCCCTGGCTGCTATTTAACCAGTTCGTTCATCTAACCATATGTTCATGTTATTCAAATTTGTTGCGCTCACTTTTGATAACTTTTTTGTGATGTTCACATTTGTTTAACTTAATGGCAAATATAAAAAGTAACATAAGAACACATATAAAAGAGATATATATATTTGCAAGTTAGAAAAGCAACAAATGTGCATTTGCGCGAGTAATACCAGTGCCACTTTGAGTAAACAGAGACGATATGCGCTAACAGAGCAATAACAGAACACAGCTGAGACTTAACATTATCGATGATCAAATGTTATACTAGACAACTATCGATAATAAAAAGTAGCTAAATCGACTATTGAAAATAGCTAAAAATAGCTAATACAAATAGTCGTTTGATTTTGAAACCCAATTCAAGTTTTTTAAGGAAATTTGAGCTCGACACAGTTTACAAAAGCCCAAAATCCAACCCGGAGAGGTGGATCTCTAAGCCTCCAGCACAAGTAGGTGGAGGCTGGGCAACAGAACCATAACATTGCACAGATTATTAATAAAATTATCAAATATTACTATTTGAAAGATAATTTAAATCGAATTTTAATTCAGAAGTTGTTTAAATCATATGCACGTTTTTCGTAAATGGAAACCTTTTGAATTTTCCTTGCAAGCAAGTTTAATTAGGTCCCGTTCCATAACATACACTATAAAACCGGTTAGGTATTTTGATTTATATATTTATTTTGATTTGATTTCATATTCCATAAATGTACACATTTAAATTAGACAGACATGACATATATAATTGAATATCTTGTGTATTTAATATTTTAGCTGTTAGATTTGAAATTGTTCTTTCGGATTTTATTTAAATTTGATATTAGGTTAGGAATTGTTGTGCTTGGTAATTTTACTATTTGTTTTAGGGCTGTCCATTTCATCCATTTAGGATTCAGGATTTAGGATGTAGGGTATTGGATTTACGTATATTATTTTGCTTTATATGCTGCTGTGGTAAGCGCTGTATGGCATAATAAATTGTTTAAATAGTTTTTTCATTTATAAATATGCAATATGTTTGTAACAATATTTAATAATAATTATGCAAATAATTAAACTAAAGTGAAAGCTTTTTCCTTTAAATGTACATCTTGTAAATTGGTAGTAGCAAAAACTTATAGCTACATTTACAATAAATTTTTATTCTTTTATTAATTTATTATGTATTCTCCGATTAGTTTTAGGTTTTCATCTGGGCTATGGTATAAAAAGTGGATACCGCCGAGTTTGATTTTATTTGATACTTAAATATAATTTGGGGGAGTTTTTGGTTTTTATATACAAAAAGAGTTTTAGCAATTGTTTAACATTAAATGTTAGGGGTTTTCCTTTCTTTAGAATTTTCTTTTTTCTTTTTTTTTATTTTTGTTCGGGCTGCGTTGACCTCACGCAAATGGTCACCAAGAAGTGTGTGTTTTGTGTGGATTCAGTGCATCATTGTGAGGAGAAGGAGGTTCTCTAATGTGTTTTGGGCAATTTGCATTTTTAACAAGTGCGCTAAAAAGTGCGGATCTTTGTGAGTTGGAGCTGACGAGTTCGAGTAGTAAGAGGATTGATTGATAGGTTGATAGATTGATAGGTTGGTGCAAATGGAAACCTCTTGGAACTGCTTTTGAACTTGTACGCGAAAGTAGTGCAAGAAATTTCATTTGTGTGACAGGTGTGTGTGTGTTGTGTGTGTGTGGCAGGTGCCCAAATACGATCGGTTGCAACGCATAAATTTGGCATGTAAGAAGTTCTTGAGTTAGACTTATAGATGAACGCATTACTCAGCGCCCGCAGAGCTGTCTGGGGTCACATTGGAGTCCAGACTTGCGCAGTCCGACTCCTGATCCTGTGCTTCCGAGTAGTTGGCTGCCTCCTGTAGGCGCATCAACATGTTTAGCTGTAAGCAGATAGGAAAGGTTAGCCATGTCGCGAGAATGGAGTATGTTTAGTTGAGACACTTACCAAAGGATCCTGTTGCTCGCCATTGCTGAGAGCAACGCCTTCCAGGCCCACATCCTCGGCATTGATTTGACGCAGCGGCGGTACGGAGTCAGGGCCGTACGGCCAGGGATATGAGTTCCGTATAAAGGCCGAGGGATCGTTCCAGGCGCCTCCCCGTCGTCCATAGAGCTGGACGCCTTCGCGCACCGCCTCGACTAGGTAGGGCGACAAGTGATAGTTCCAGATATCCGTGAACCAAACCTGCGAGTCTTTCAGGTCCAGCGGACAAGAGAGAAACAGTCGTGGCCCAATGGTCACGTCACTGGAGCTGTGCACCTCAAGGAATCGATTGATGTGCTGCCACACAGAGGGCAACCAGGCCAGCACCGCGGCCAGCTCTGGCTGGGAATGCTGTGTCTGCAGTTCCAGCTGGAACAAGCGGCGACGCAAGAAGCGACCCAGAAATCCTTTGACCGGTTCCATGTGGTTCGCCGTGAGCACCTGGCAATGAAGAGCGGTAAATTAGAATGGATAAGAGTAAGATTGGAGCTGGGTTGGTGACTTACCCAGCGGAAATTATGATGCAGCTGCAGATTGGTGGTGTTGCAGGTAGCCTGCGACATGGTGCCAATAATACAGGGCAGCTTGGTGGCCGGCCCAGCGCTGAGCAGACAGGAGAAGACATCGCCAAGCGCAGAGGCATGATGCAAGTTGTCTAATATGATCACAGATGGCAGCTCCGAGGCGCCATTGGCTATGGCTGCCTGTTCGGCGATGTGGCCCAGATATTGTCGCAGATCCTTCGAGGTTTTATGGTCCACGCTGCAAGACAAGGAAACAGTTAGGACAGAGAACACAAGGACAAATCTTTGTGGCACTTACTTGAACGTGGCGATGGCCTCTGAGGGATTGCCGCGACCGGCGCGTGCTACCAGAAACTCGGCCAGGCGGCGTGCCAAATAGGATTTACCCGTGCCGCTGGGACCGCAGAGGATCAGGCGACGATGCTCTGTGAGCAGACTTATATAGCGATGCACAATGCTGCGTGGAATGAGACTGTCAAAGGCCAGACTGCCCACGCCCTGAAGACAGATGTACAGCGTCTTCACGTTGCCCACAATGTAGCCGCAGGGCAGCAGCTCCGGGAAGCCCATTTCGGGACCGCGCTTGGCCTCACCCAGATGATACGACGTAATGGAGTCAGTGTTTAGGCCCAGATTGGTGCCGGGATCAATGCGTGCCACGTAATCCTTGAATGTTTTACGCACAATGTAGTCCAGATTCTGCCAGGTCGTCTTGCCCGAGATGTAGGTGCAGGCGATGATGAACTCGTTGGAGTTGACCGAGGTGAAGGCAGGTGCCTGACGCTCGCCCTGCTGTGCCTGACTCTGAGCCTCATGGCTGGCTATGATGGCACCGTTTGCATAGAAATCATCCAGTTCCAGCAGCTCCTCGCAGTACTTGGCAAAGGATTCGGGCTGTCCCAAGTAGCAGGCGATGGCGATCTTCTTGCCATCGCACAGATCGGTCATCTCCTCGACGGCACTGGGCATGTGCACGGGGCTGCTCAATTGAGACGCCTCCAGAGCCGGAGGCGGCGGTGTCAGATCAATGTGTGTATTGGGACTGAGCGGCACTCCGGGCGCTGCACTGGGCGCCGGTGGTGGCGGTGGCTCCGGTGCAGGTGCCGGGGGCATGCATTCCTCTTCCAGTTCCTCCGTCAGACGTGGAGGCAGCTCCATGGGCGGCCGTGTATTGCCATCGGCCAGCGAGTACCGCCGCGAAGCATCCGAACCTCCAGCTCCACCTCCCAGCGAACCGTTCGGACTGATGGCTTGGCCTAGGCTTGCCTCGGAGCCGGCCAGGGAACGCGTGGTGACCAGTTTCTGGAGACGCTCATTGTTCTGCTTGAGCGACATCATCTCGGAGCGCATTTTGTTCATCATGTCCTTGAGGCTCTCCAGCTGCGAGGCGGAGCTGAGCGCCTCCAGGCGTATGTCTGTCAGCACCAGATCCTTCTCACGCAGCTGCTTCTTCAGCTCCTCCACCATCTGCTGATCATCCTGATCAATGGCATCAATTGGCTTGGCATTGTCTATGAGAGTCACCGTCTTGGCCGGGCTGCTCTGCTTGCTGGAAGCATTCGCAACGGGCAACGGGGGCGGCGGTTGTGTGGCCAAAGCGGCCAGCCCCAAGGGCTCATGTCCATGTCCGTGTCCGTGTCCATTGTGTTGCGGCGTCTTGTTGGCGGAGCTCTGCTCCTGGTGATGGTGTCCCACATGGCGACTAGTCTTGGAGATCTTGGCATTGCGCGAAAATGCCTTGGTGAAGCTGCTGCGCAGCCAGCCCTTCTTCTTGTTGGCCTTGTTCTTGTCCTGTGCCGCCGAGCAGCCCGAGCTAATGGAGTTCAGGGAGCACATGGAGTCCGTGCTGTGCTGCCGCTGCATGCCCAGACCGAGACCCAGACCCACACCATTGCCATTGGGAGCATTCGGTCCATTGGTATTGGGATTTGCTGAACGCATATTGCCATTTGGTCCTGGTGGCGGCTTCTGCTGCAGCATCAGCTCGTTCTGGCTCTGACCCTGGGTCTGGACGCCCATGCTCTGCATGTGGGCAGTGGTTAGACCCGCCTGGATCGACTGCTTGCGTAGGAGCTCAATGGTCTGCCGCATATCCGTCAGTTCGCCATCCTTGCGCTCCGCCGTCGCCGTCAGCTGCTGCAGGCGATTGGTCATGTTGGACAGCGATTGCTCAAATGCGGATACGACATGTGCCTGCAAAATAGTCGGATGATAGAGATGGATTCTTGGTTAAGTAACTTGGTAACTGAGTAAGTTGTAGGCCGGCCCAGGGCATCGAGTACTTCTTCTCTCTGACTTGATAATTTATCATCACAATGGTTTCTTCCCTTCCCTTTCCTTCCCTTCCCTTTCCTTGCCGCATGTCGCATTCGTGCATGGCATTTTAAGCCCTGTTTTATATGCAGGCGGCTCCTCAACAACAACAGCTACTAAAAGAAGAAGCAGAGACAGTCTGGAGGGGCACAGCACAGATGACTCATGGCTTATGAGTGAGCCTCTAAGCGTAGCTTTAAAAACTTTTTATAAACTTGCTTTATAACTCCCTCAATCCTGCGCTCGTCTCGCCAGACACCTGTGCCATAAACAAGCATTAGAACCTCTGCTCCAGGCAGCTCCTTCACTTCTCTCCTCTTCTCCTGTCACCTGGCAGAGGTTTGTTGAATATTTTTTTATGATGCGACGTGACCAACGCAGCCACTTGCCCCGCGACATTGCCATAAGGAAAACGCATTTTGTCATCAGTTTGCGCAAGTTAACAACAGCAAGTGAAAGATTGAGAGAGCGAGAGTCGAGCAAGTGCCTCCACCTAATGAGTTTGCCATTAGAGTGGAAATAAAGTGATTCAGCGCGGAAGTTGTAATTGCAGACAAGAGGGCAAGGACTGAAGCTGACCCACCGGATGCAGAGCAGCAGCATCAATGGCCACTGCCCAGAGACCAGAAGAGGCTGCATAATGCAATCAACTGATTCACATAGATTCATTCGTATTCGTATTTGTGTAGTTAATTGACTTAGGCGAACGTTGAATGGTTGCATTCATTCAGCGTTCTCAATTGTTGTCTGTATATTTATATATAGAATATATATAATAACTTGAAGGGTTGCTTATCAGAGGCTATTAAAGATACTTAAAAGCAGCTTTAAAGTAACTTTTATAGCAAGTTTAGGTATAAAAATGCGGGAAGTCAACTTTAATGGGAAAGAAAATCAGTTTCAAACTGGGTTTGGGTAGTAAATTTTGTGGCAACTTTTGACTGCTAAGCAATAAATTAGTTAACTTAAGTTAGCAACTAACTAAAATAGTTGAATATCTATTTAATAAATGAATGAATTGTAAATTTTGTTCAATCAAAAGCAGCTTTGACAATTTCTATGACTTTTCATTGAAACATTCCATAAAACAGAATTCCATAAATTACACAAAACTTCACCTTTAATTGAATTAATTAATTGATTTTCCCAATAATAGGGAAATTCCTCGAATTATTCATTTAAATTCAGTTTAGTATCTGAAATCAACATTAGCATTCGACTGAGTTTAGTTCATTTTCATTGAATGAGTTCCAGAATAATTGCTATAAATAATTATTGGATGATATCATAAAGCATTAGTTGGCTATCGATAATTGCTTTCAAATAATTTATAAGCAAGTCTTTCTAGAATTAAAAGCTGTCTAAGCACTGCTACTTACTTAGTTATTACGTATATTACCCCGTACTCATAGTTTGCTCTACGACGTGCCTATGTTTCGTTTATTGATAAACATCTAACACGTTTCACATTTTAATTTGCGTGTCGCTTATGCAAATGAACTCAGCTCTGGACACGCTCAATACCAAAAGCAATCAACAAGAACAACAACAACAACTAACAACAATTTGTGGCCAACAAAATGTAAAAATAAGTCAACAAAATGAAACTGTTGACCAGTTTTTAGAGCCTAGAACGTTGACAGAGTTCAAGGACGTCGCTTTAATTGCCCACAGCGAGTTGAGTTAACTTAAGCTCTGGCTGGCTCTCAGCCAGTTGATTGGCAATGTTTGCCATTAGTCCCCTACCCTCTCCTGCCCCTCTTCACTCTTCAACCCCCACTCACTGTCATTCATCAACCTGAAATTGCTTGATAATTCAGTTTAATTGCTGCACCCAAATTTGGCGAGAGGCCAATAAAAACTTCTATATAATTTTGGCGTAGAGTTCTCAACTTGCTTTATATGAATCTTTTGTGGATTACGTGTATCCTGCATCCTGTATCCTGTATATGCAGAGCTCTTATTGTGTGGCATTGTTCTCCTGTTGTGTCACGTTACTCATACGCAGCGTAATCAATTTTTATGTTTGCCTCAATACGTGAGCCAAATGCACAAATGATGCGCAAAAAGTTCCACAGGAGAGATTTGGCCTTAAGTACGAACCCAAAAGGGTTCCCCCTACATCCTAACATCCAACTCCTGTGCCCTGTGCCACTGTACGTGGTTTTTAATTTAAAACTGTTGATTGTAATGCGCTCTGTGGTTGGTATTCAAAAACGGGGGCAGAGGGCAGTGGATGGGGTGGAAAGCTTGTTTGAGGCACGTTTGGAACGCGCAAAATATAATTTAATTTGTCTGCCAATGTCAAGCCGAGGGGCTAGTCAAAATTCCAGACATGTTGCCTAATTTAAAGATAATGGGAATGTAGACTAGGAGTGGGAAAAGGGTTTCCAACATAAACTTGAAAGGGTGTTAAAGTCTCCTTTAAAGAGAAGTTGATGAATAAACAGAAAGAAGCGGGAATCTAATATAAAGCAGATTCTTTTGAGTTAGGTCTAAGAAGTACTGAAAGGATATACTGAAAGGTTTCATATACCCTTAAGCTTCTATTTGAGAGACTCGTAAGGATTATCTCTCTTCCTTATAGCTTTGATATGGAAGTGCCTTTCTATATAAGAGACAACCATAACATTATCCATAACTTTTCATAAGGAGACCCGGCTTAATATAACTGCCAGTCTATTCATTTTCCTGGCTTCCTGCAAGTCGAACGGAAACCAAGAACGGAAACAGCAGCAAGGAAAACTTAAATAAGCAACAATCTGTCAATACGAAAAACAAACCTTAAAAGAAAACTGAGAAAAGGACAAAAAGTAGAAAAAGTCGCAAAAAAAATGAATAAATCAATGAAAAGCGGTTAGAGGTAAAAGAATAATAAAAGAGAGAAGAACAAACGGAAGTGCAGTCAAATCAACAAAAGGCAAACAACAGCAGCAACTTGTCAAAGTTGCAAAGGGAGATAGAGAGGGAAAGATACTTGCAACAGTGCAACTGTTGCACACTTTGAGCCCACAAAACTTTATTATTGCTCTCAAACTGCGCTTTTTTGCCTTTGGCTGGTTGCTTGCAATTGTTGTTGCAGTTGTTATTTGCTGTTGCTGTTGTTGTTGCTGCACTTCATTAGCAGAACGTTGGCAACGAAGCGTAAACAGACACGTTACGCCTCGGTGGGTAAACGCAGAAAGAAAGAGGGAGAAGGGCAGAGAGAGAGGGAGGGAATGCAGCTAAATGGTAGATGGAAAAAAAGTTACTTTTTCAGGGCCCCATATGCTAAACAACTCCGACTCTCCAGCAGCAGCAACAACAACAAGATTCGCAAACTTTAATTTCACAGTCAATGTTACTGGCGTGAGGGTTGTTGCTGTTGTTGCTGCTGCTGCTGGTGTTGTGTTTGCTGGCAAAGTTGAATTTATTGCTTGCAATTTTGCAGACGGCACGAAACAAAGTTCAAGTTCAATGGCAGCAAGAGAACAGAAGCAGCAACTTGGTTTTTGGTCAGCAACTTGCAAGAACTAACTGTAACAGCTACTTAAAATAGTTGCTGATACGAGCGCTTATCAGCTGCTGATAACAGTTAAACATAGATAAGGCAACGGCTTTCGCTTAGCTTATTTGGTTAGCTCTTAAGTAGGTCGTCGCCAGAGAGTTGGCCGCAGCATATTGTTGGCGCGCATAAATCATGTTGCAAGAGCAACCAACACTTGACAATTGTTGCAGACATCAGGCGGCCATGTGTTGCCATTGTCTGTGGCTCTGGCAGCAACATGCTACGTAGGCGTGTGCACTCTGACCTATTCGAATGATTTATGCCACAGCAACAATTGCATGTGCAACTGCAACAACACTTGACGTTTGTTTGGTTTACATGAAACTAAGATGAAACCGAAGAACTGTAACAATTGTCACTGAAACCTCATTTATTATGTGTGGGCGTTGGGGCAATGGGGTGTGGCAGCTGCAACCTTGCAACTTGCATTTTAAATTTGTTACGAGTGAAAGTTTGACAGCAACTGACAGGCAGCAGCTGGCGGGGGAGTCCCAGCGGCTTTACTACGAGCAACTGTGTAATTAATGATTAATGAAGGTCAAAAGTTCAAGCAAGTTGCAACATTTTTTATAATCTTGCCACATTTATTTTTAGCTTCCTGCTTGCAGTCGTTAAAATGTATAGAGATTTGATGACTTTGACCCAATGTCAAACCGCAAACCAACATCTCTTCAGCTGATGGATAGATATTTTCTGCTCTCTGACAATGTATGAAAATGCAAGAAGTGGCTAATTTTCATTAGGAAAACATAATGAAAATGTATAAAAAAGGGAAATTACTTGGATAAGAGCTTAATATATCTTAAGAAGATTTCCAACTAGCAACAAATAAAAACTGTTCTCATTTTTCATAGTTAAGACTAGAACCCACTGCAGATAGCCGCTGGAATATAATCTTTATAGTATATATATAGTTTATATACGGTATATATATAGTTTATATATACGTAAGCAGTCGTTGCATTAGATTAGATAATATATTTGCTACGTTTCCAGGGAACTTTGCAGCTCGTATGATCTTTATCGCAACGACGTCAATAAAAGATAATTTAAGTGTAAAACTTAAAGTAGAGTTCAAGAAATATTTATTAATATATATTTCTCTAGATTCTCAACAGACTTTTGCTTATCTTCAGAGCAGATCACGAAATGCACAGGATTCAGATATCCCCTATATAATTCTTATATCTTTATTTCATTCATTGATTGCCTTTTGTCTTTTTCTGTGCTTTTAATTTATATTCGAAACGAAAAGTAACGCCCAAAAATATTTGCTCTTAGCTCAGTTATCCTGGTCAATTCCGCAGACAGACCCGAGTCGAAAGTCTGATCATAACATAGGTGCCGCCACATAATAAACTGATTAACAAACTAATCCGAGTCGATTGTTTATGACAGAAATGAATGTATCTGTATCTGTGTCTGAGCAGAGCTAAAGAAGATGCGACATGCGCATCTTGTTGCCACTTGGCTGAGTTTGGGTTCTCTTCAAGTTTGTCGAAGGAGCAGCCAAAGCCGCGGGCGAGGCGCAAAAATAGCAAATCATCATTAAGATCTTGGTGTAGATCGCATAATGGTCCAGGGGCTGAAGAGGAAACAAAACGAAATAAAAACCTGATAGAGCTTTGGACAGAAGTGAGAGAAACAGACACCAAAGCGACACAGACACTGTGGATCCACAGAGTCTTTGATCTTAAACCGCCTGCAAAGACCAAACAGAGATATCGATACTGGAGTCTGCCGCCTGGTGGCCATTGGCGATTGGCGGAAGACAAAGATTTCGAGCTTCCATTATTTACACAACGATTCTTCTTAGCTCTCATCTCTCATATTGTTTGTGCAATTTTCATGACACTGAAAATTTGTGGGCCAATTTGTGCATTGCCTGGCTTTATTTGCAATTTGGCTAATGGCCAACTTACGATACCCCCAAAGGTGGCCTAAACTGATGTGTGTTCGTGTGTGTGCGACTTACCTGTAAAGAAAAAAGAGTAGAAAAAAAGAGATTGTAAATTTCGAGCTGCAGTTTTTAACGGCTTAGACATAAAGTGCAAATTGCATATGCTTATTTAAGGATTGGTCTTACACAATAGATTTGATAAGATAATTGCCACTAGCTGTGATATGCGAACACCTTTATGGTAATGGATGCAGGTAATTACAGTCGAAACTAACATCTAAGCTAATGGATTAAAGTAATTTGCTGGAGAGTTGAAGAAAGTGTTACAATAAACAGGAAATAGCCTGAGGACTAAAGAAAGATTGTAACTTAGACTCAATTCTAGCTATAATTATACATAAATAAATAAAGAAATCTATGAATAATTTGTATATGCTCCCAGCTGAATTCTTAATACTTGTTTTCTTCCTGAATAACATTAATTTATTTCCCATTCATATCTTCCCTTGACTCTTCAAGTCACATTTGAGTTTCCCCCAAAGAAACACATTATTTTATTATTTCCACTTACAGAGGCTTCACTCTAGCTTCAACTCCTGCTACTCTGTACAGTTTCTTTACTTCCCACAATGACATGATCAATGTCCATTGAAGTGCCTCTTCCCTCTGTTTGGTTTTCATATTGATTATTAGAGTTTCAAGACCGGAAGCCGCAAGACACAAAACAAAGAAGAAATCTGTTGTCTGTGTTAAAAATAAAACTCATGGAGTTGCAGCAGAAGACACCAGAAGACTGAGAGCTCAGCTCGTTGCAGCAACCAGTTTTCGATGCGATGACTTTACCTTAAAATTTAAATCGACAGAGCAGCACTTAAGTTTATTTCCCGAATACCCAGTCAAAATCATGTATACAAAAAGGTAGATAAAAGATAAAAGTTGTCAGGCAGAGACATTGCTTCAGCCTGTTTGCAGGGTATCTTGTTGTCTCTTCAGTTTAAAGAAGACTCAGAGAGGAAATCGCAGACTTTGTAGTTTTCATTGTTTGCTTTTTGTTTTGATTCTTGTTTTTTTCCCTTTGTTTGAGTTTGTTTTCACTGGCGCTGATTTCCTTTGGGACGCGACTGACAAA
This sequence comes from Hirtodrosophila trivittata, assembly GCA_035045065.1. Classification (NCBI taxonomy): domain Eukaryota; kingdom Metazoa; phylum Arthropoda; class Insecta; order Diptera; family Drosophilidae; genus Hirtodrosophila; species Hirtodrosophila trivittata. The sequence continues at coordinate 851,808 of JAWNNK010001445.1, read as the reverse complement.
CAGCAGCGTTCGTCCTGTGCCACCGCAACAGCAGCAGGTCCTCCAATCAATTCAAGTCTTTGTCTCTATTAAAAAAAGTGTACTCAAACGGGTTTGAGAGGAACCAAAGAACAAACGGGTTTCTGGTTTTGTTTTTTGGCTGAAACACCTGTGACTCTATGAACCGAGCACACGTGCCCCTCGATCGCTTGCACCCTATGCATACCTCTGCCCCGATACTCACATAAATATTTATGAATTGAGTAGAAACAAATTGCATTTGTCATAAATTATAAGCCAAGCGCCCCCCGGCGGTAAGCTGTACTCACACAGAAAAAAAAGAGGAGAATTTATAAACCATGTTAAAATACCGAAAGCCAAAAAAACTGCGCATAGATCACAGGTGTTGCTGTCATGTTGCTATTGACAAAAAAAGCGAGCCGCCAATAAAGTGGAGTTCAACTATAGAGAGTGAGAGAGAGAGAGAGAGTCAAGCAGTAAGTCACTCAGTCAGTCAGTCACTCAGTCAGTCAGTCAGTCAGGCATTCATTTAGCGCTCAGTGGGTTGCTTTGTGGCAGCCGCTGGCCTGGCAATTATTAAGGTATCTATAAGATACAAATATGTTGCATGTGCAGACAGGCAGCTAACCAAGAGGTTGCTTGTTGCTTGTCGCCTGTCAGCAATCGCCACATCTCGTTTATTATACAAAAATAGTTTTAATAAGCGATGCCAAGAGATAAAACTAACGAGTTACTTTAAGGCCCCAGTAGATCTTTGCAACTGCAACTACAACTGCCACACATGCCCCGTGACAGGCCAATTTGTTGGCATTTTGTTAGCTTTTTTCTCTCTCTCTATAAACAACATATTAATTATGCATGAATTTATGAATCTATGAATCTACTTAAAAGATCTGCGCAGATAGAAAAAACTGGAGCAGTGCTTCTCAAACTGTACTTAGAACCCAAGAAGAGTTTCAAACATGACATAATTTACTACAATAAACTTGCAGCTTTGAGGTTAACGAGCTAAACAAATATAGTTAGATATGAAACAACCAGGTTTATGTGCAAAACATCACCTGTCTCACCTTTCAATGATGTCTGCCATAACAAAAACAAAAACAGCCTTCAAGTTTCAAGAGATTTGCCAATTTGTTGACTCTTTGCCACAGTTCATGTTAAAGTTCATTTTAGTTAACATTAACTTAAGGTTTTAGTTTCAGTTAAAATTGTGTAAAATTTCACTAATCAATCAGGTAAAGCTGCCAAGTTTGATTGAATCAATTGAATCATTTAGCGAATTTATTGACTACGGCCATGTTACATGAATTCTATTCATTGAGCAATCAAAATCACATCAATCATCACTGTAAAATTTCCCCATAAAAATGGTGATGATGATGTTGTTGACGGTGATGATGATGACGTGTTGCTGTCAATTGCCAAATATGTAAATTGCGTCTGAAATAAAATCAATTAAATATAATCAGCATTTGACATTCAACTTGTTGAACTTTCTGAACCGCTGAAATCAACTAAATGGAGCACACAATGCCCCTCAAACTGTTATCATTGATCAAGTTGTTGTTGCAAGTATTTGTGGCTGTTTCACACGCCCGCCAATTGACCAAAAGCCAAAAATGAACTACCAATTTCACTTTTCAGCTTTTTAGCCATGCGACGCTGTGTCTCGGGTTACCCACAGAGGTGACAGCTGTTGAGCTCCAGAGCTCCAGAGCTCCTCAGCTCCTCAGTTTCTCATAAATAAACATGAAAAACGCTTAAAAAGTCGACGGCGTCGACTAAGCCTAAAAACAGCTTAAAAAACGCACCAAATTACAAAAATCCAAAAAAAAAGAGACTTTTATATTAAATATACTCGACAAGCGGCAAGTGGCAACTGACAAGAGGCAAGAGGCAACTGGCAAGCGGCATTAATGGCAACTTTATTTGTTTTGAAAGTTGACATTGATTGGACCCGCAATTGGCGACAAACTTTGTTGCTGAAGTTGCACAGTGAGTGTCACTTGACTAGCCATAGGGCATTATGGATACCCTACAGAGATGCAAAAGGAATCGAATCAATCGAAAAACTTCTTTGTATCTTTCAATAATATATCGATAGCTTTGTTACAGACAAGAAGGGTTATGACTTATAGCAACTATCATTAACTAAAAAACAATTTATATATAAGTTTAAGTAACTGATAATATAGAGAGAGTCTAACTAATCGATACCAATCAATATCTTACGTATAAAGCTTAAGTTGATTGTTAACCTTAAATGTTATCTACTACCTACCAATTATTATCAGTTTAAGCCACAGGTTGGATATCCAATGACGACCTTCCCTTGGTAATCGATAAATTAGCTCGCATACAACTATAAAATCGATCATAACGAAGTCATGGGAGAATGTGAGACGGCAACTGTACTGAGTTGTAGGGCATTTGCCAGTTGCAATTCAAGCGAAAATTATAGCTGATTTCTTCGTGGACAACATATCAATTACATGTTCTGCGAATCAGGTCATCAGTTTTGGACATGGCCAACAGATGTTGCTGCTGCTGCTGCTGCTGGTTGGTTGGTTGCACATGTAGAGAGTCAACTGAAGCCAAAGGCGGACATGGGTTGGCAGTTGTACTGACGGACAAACGGATGCAGGATTAAGGTGAACAACACCCAGTGCTCCTCAAACTGTAATCTGCAGTACGTGAGCCGAAGACATTTGCTCATTTATTTAATATGCCAGAGTGCTGCTCAGTGTGGCCCAAAGGCAGCAGAGCTCATGCAACTTTTATTAAATCAATCAGTGGCCAATGCGTCTAACGGCAAATGACAAGCCTGAGCAGCCAAGCAAGTGGAAGACTGAGCAGCAACCGAGCTGGACAACAACCAAGTGGCAACAAGCCACCAACTGGACGCTGCTGGTCGCTCGCATAGCTTTACCTTATGCGCCTGCTTGCATTTGTAATGCCAAAGCCGGATGAGGAATGTCAGGCCAGCTACACACACACACACAGAGTCACACACACAGGTACACACACACACACACACATGTAAGACAAAGAACAAGGAACATGCCATACAGCATAACTGTATGTTAAACAGCTACTGCATTTTCTCCCATTTGAGTTATTTCTTATTTACGAGTACAGTTGGCAGCTGGTATCGATACTTTTGATACCTGGACATAGAATTCGTATCGTTGAATTGTAAATTAACATTTGCATCAATAAATTGCTGATGCATAGCTTGTTACTAGTTCTAAGACAGCACAAGAATCGATGTGAAAAGTTATCAATACATTAAACAATATCACAATGTTTCACGATTAATGTAATTGTAATCGATAACTTTAATATGTATGTCAATCCTTATCAATTGTTGATTATTTCAGCTATTGTTTTATACTGTAGAAGTTTAATTAAAGATTCTAGTACTATTTTTATGATTCGATATCAGTCGATTATCGTTAACCATACGAATATATTGTGAATAATCGTTATGAAAAGGTATCAATGTTTTAAATAGTTAACTACTATAGGAGTATATTATGATGTACATTAAACGATATCAGAATTAATCAGGGTTAATGTAATTATAATCGATAACTAACATATCTACGATATGTGTGTGATATCGTTATCAATTTGGACAGTTGATTAATGCATCTACTATTATTATACCTCTAGAAAAGTTCACTTATAGATTCCATTAGTATTTCTTTCGATTCGATAAAGATCAAGCTATCGATAACTATTTGATATATGTATATATTCTTCACCTGTTCATGCTGCGGTGATGTTGCCAAGGTCAGGGTTGCCTCTGCCATGCCACCGCTAATGGGCGGACACGACTGGCGCTTGAAGTCACGTCTTATGGCCAACTCGTACCAGGGAATTAGAGGCTTGCTCCTTAGTGTCGTCTGGCAGCCGATCTTAAAGTCCAATGGATCCATATACTCTGGAGCCATGCGATTCAAGTCGCTGACCGCCGCATCGGCAGAGGCATAGATGTTGCTGGCTGACCTGTGATTACCCTGGTGCGGCCAGTGGGCGGTCATGTCCAGCATGGAGCCCATGGGCACATCGAGACTGCGATGGAGGCCAGCGCCCATGCTCTTGACACGCATGTGGCCGAGGGTGTGGTAGCGTCTGTCGACGGCGGCTGGCAGCATGGGCATGGCACTGGGCACCACCAGGAGCTCGTCCTGGTCAATGGTGGCGAGACTGTGGCTGGTGTAGGAGCGCTCGAGGAGCTCGTTGCTGTTGCTGCGCTGCGTCACAATGGGCAGCTCGTACAGATTAAGCCGTGTTGCTGTTGGTGGCCGCGTGGGCGTGGCATAGATCTTTGGTTTGGCATAGAGACTCTCGCGGCGCACAGGCGCCGGTGGTGGAAGTCCGGTGGGTGAACGTGGCGTCTCAGTCAGCGAGAGGGTCATGGGTCGCCTGCTGCCCGTGGAGCTAACGGAACTGTGACGCAGTGTGGCACGTCGAGCGTCGCGTTCCTGCATGTCGAAGTTGAGCTTGGGCAGCGGTGAGTAACAGACACGCTCCGAGCTGTCGTAGGAGCTACGCAGACCGCTGTCCAGTCGCCGCTTGGGACTGTCCGGTGCGGTATAGAGGAAGATGTGCTCCTCCTCGCCAGCCGTGTTGTAGTCCGGCGTCTTTGGCGTGGCGCTGCTCTGCAGCGAGTCCAGCGAGAAGCGTGAGTTCTTCTTGACGCTCTGATAGTCACAGGGCATGGAACCGCCACCCGATGAGCTCGAGGCGTCCGACAAGGGTCGAAAACCAACGCCCGATGCTGTGGACGCAGTCGTCGAGGCACTGGCATAGATCGGTTCCAGATCCCCCACAGTGGGCGTGCGCACGGGCTTGGCTCGGGCATAAATCTCCTCCGGATTGCCACCACCCAGCGACGAGTTCTGGCTGCAGTTGCTCCTCAGCGAAACGGTCCGCTTACGCTGACTGGGCTGACCTGCACCCACGCGCCAGCCAATCACTGGCAGCTCATTAGGTTGGCTGGACGCTGCCGCCTCGGTGACCTCAGCGGCACGTATCGAACGGGAACGGGTCAGACCACGGGCTCGGATCGTCGCATACCCATCATAGACGGGCGTCGAGAGCGGCGACGGCGGCGGTCGACTGCTCGCCCGGGCAGCAGACATCGATTGGACTTCTTCTGGCGTGGAGTGGGAGTTGGATTCGAGTTTGGGTTACTTCGTTTGGTTAACTACTCTTCGTTGATTGTTAACTTTGGTTTTTCATAAGATTTTCATGCTGCCATCCGTTGGGTCTTTCCATTGATTAATTGCTGCTGCATTCAAATTGAGGTTTATCATTTGTAAACAACGCTGGGGGTCTGCCCCACAGCCACCAGATCCGTGCTCAATGCTGGGTTCCTTACTTAAAACTAAAACTGCATCAATCATGCTTAATTGAAGCAGTTCTCTTGCAACTTACAAATTGAAGTTGTACATTGAACTTGCCACATGCCCCGCCCGTCTGTTCAGCCTAAACCTGAATCTATCTTTAATATCAAAGCGTAAAAGTCGAATTATCGCCTAATTAGCGTCCATTTCATATGATTACAATAATAGAGACTGATATCTAATCTATCAAATGGATTCGATAATGAATGCCATGTTGAGAGTATTTTGTTAAGGGTTGTTCCAAGGTTGCCGGAAGGTTTCTTAAGGTGTTTAATTAAGATCAAAAGCACTTAGATTGATATTTGGCGATCCAAAAGCGAAAGGTGAAACGTTTCTATGGAAAACCCGCAGCGCCTTAACAAATGGTTCAATAATTGTATCAAAGTTCAGGGCACAAGTTCAAGCAATCAGACCTATAAACAGATCGTGATATAACTATAACTATACTATAGCTAAACGATAGAAGCTTCAAGCAGATCGAATGATGACTTCATTGACAGCTTCAACTTCTTTTTGTTAAGTTGGAGCTAAAGTACAGTGAACACTTCATTGGGTGACCACACAGTCAGCTTCAATATGTGGGTTCGTTATGTCTGGCTTCACTGTACCCCCCATCGATTGAGTGCGATTTCAACATTGGCAAAGTTGAAACTTTTTATAGCACCAACAATTAAAATTGTCGTTTATTAGAACTCGAACAGAGTTGCTGCTGCTCTTGAGAGTGGGATAGAGATAGAGCTGAGGAGTGTGAAAGAGACAGAAATGTGTGAAGTCCACGTCATAAACTGCAATCAAAACAATTACAGTCAATTCACGGAGTGCCATAAAACAACAACACGAACAACAACGAGAAGACAGCGGAGAATCGAATGTTCAGGGGGAAGAACAGAGCTCAGATCGGAGATCTCTCAGTCTATGGGACAGGCACAACAAGTTGCCTTGAGGCAGCAGCAGCTGCAGCAGCGGTGGCAACAGAAACAAGGAAGAGCAGCAACATATGTATTCATTGGCTGGCAGAGGCGTAGGCAAATGGGGTTTACCCCCTGGAAAAGCGATTCTGCATACGCTGCTGCCTGTTGACATTAGAGAATTGTTATTTATTATATTTCCCAGTTATCTTTTTTTGAATTTTCTGTTTTGTTTTTTCGCTGTTAGCCAATTGCATGAGTCAAGCCGTCGTTTGACAGAGTCAGCAGAAGTTTCGCAATGGTTCTACAATACTATTGCTAGAACCGAGCTGAAGCCCGCTTTCAAGTGTCAACGACTGCAGTAAAACTAACAAACCAATTGACAGCGTGACCAGCACAACAACAAGGAGCACACAACACACACACACACACACACACACATAGAAAGAGTGACAAGTGGCTAGCATGTGGCATGAACTGTGCTGCAGTCGCAGTTGCCACATGGCATCAACATAGTCTCACTTATAGATATGTTTTAAGTGCCAGTCCAAGTGTCAAACAGTTGATAAAAACTAAAACTCATAAAGACAGACAGACAGACAGACAGACAGACGAACAGACAGTCAGACAGACGGACGGACAGGCACGTTATACGGGTTTATAAACCAGGAAGCGATTTAAGTACGGAATATGTCGGAGAGCTTGTAATTATAGAAAGTAAAACAAATGAAATGGATAAACTGCTTTAACAAGATCTAATTTGTTGAGGTACTTTTTATAAAGAGTAAAAATTTATTACTATATATAAAGAGAAGATAGATATCTTTGAAATGTATCTAGATACTTTGCCAGGACAATGAAAACGAAGTTAAGAACGTAGAAGCAATCAATCAACTTTCAGTGACTCAGTTTAGTTGCAACTGTGCAGCATTATGTGGCAGCTGGGCTCTATGTGACACAAAGGTTGAGCTATGGCAATGCGGCACTTGGTCAGAATTTATGGCCTAAATGCGAAAATGTTGCAAAAAGAAGTGCAAACGACGCAGTGTGAGTCACGTAGAGTTCGCAACTTCACGGATACAGTTTGAGCAGCGCTGCATGCAAAACTGTGCATTGATTGAATAAATCCCGAATTAATCAAATTAAATCTCTGCACCAACGCCTGCCTGTCAATAATTTGCAACCAACTCAAGGCCTGCCAAAAAAATAGTCGTAATAAATAAAAATTGCCCCAATCCGAGTTCGACATTTCAAACTGACTTTTCATGTGGCACGTAGGCGTCTAATTGTTTTGCATTTTGCAGTTTGAGATTTTGAGTTCTGTTTATTGTTTATTGTATAATATGTTGTGGCATTTGATTGTTGCATTGGAATTCCCATTGTTTTTAGTGGCAAATGTCAGGCAATCGAACTCTCCCTAGGTTGCAGTTGCAGCACCATTTCCTGTGCGGCATGAGTCTCTATCGGTTTGTGAGAGGCGCTGTCAACTTTCGCTAACGACTCGCAGTTTGACAGCCACTGGCCTTTGGCGCCCACGGGATAAGGACAGCAGCAGGAGCGGAGGTTGGACCGGAGCAGGCCCGCAGGCTTATCGCAGACGTCTGTCTAGGTTTGTTTTTGTATTTTTTGTGCTTTTTCCTGTGGGCTGCTGCAGAGGGTCTCTTAAGTCTAGACGACTGTGGATGCTTATCAGCGAAGAGAAATCTCACTAGGAAATTGCCATAATTTTTGGCCAAAAACCAAATAAAATACTATAAAAATAGTTGGAGAAATAAGAAATAAGATCGACCAACGCATAAAATGCCAAATTAAACGCCAGACAGACATCTCAGGGTGCACATTTGATTAATGCTTTCAGGAAATTGAATGAATTATGTGTTAAGACACAAACTGTAGACGATTAAATCGTGAATACTTAAGACACAAACACACACAGCATCAGCCAAGAAGGCACAACATCTGTTCTGAGCTCATTTGGGGAATTACTTAGACACCCTGTAACACTTTGGTATAGCCAAAACGGGTAGATTGTTACATATAATGAAAATTACTCTATGCTCAAGGATAAAGGATAAAGTTAAGATTGGACAGCGAATTACTTTAGGTAACTCTTTGAGATGGCCAAAAGGGGTATCCTTTTACATATATCTTTAGGCTAAAGGATAAAGGATTAGGCCAAGATTGGACAGGGAATTACTTAAGATACCCTGTAACTCATTGAGATGGCCAAAAGGGGTATACGATATTATTACGTTTTATGAAAATATCTTTATACTCCAAGATAAAGGATTAGGTCGAGCGTAGAGGCCCCTATCACATAGACCATCTTTACATATTACTGAATATTCAGCTTAGGGTATCTCTTAGTCGTTGACATTGCGATTTAATCAGTCTCTTAACATGTTGTGTCGATCAGCTCAAGTAACAGGCCAAAGCAGCGGCTTTTGCTCATAATCCCAGCCTGTCAAATTGTTGACAAAGTGCACAATAAAAGCTAAAAATACTATTTTTTTGTGTCAGCAGCCAAAATAAACAAAAACAAAAAACAACAACAAAAAGTCACAAAAATTCTAAATATTCAATGTCAAAACTGGTTGAAAAACAAGACAGAAAATACGCAAAAATAATCAAACTGAGGCTGTCAACTGCATTTGTAAGTAGCTTCGACTCAGAAGTTGGACAGGGACAGGGGAATTATATTAAAGCTATTCCCAAGGTGGATTCTATAATTGAACGTGGTATTTTTAGTATATTTTGCTTAGTATTTTCTCCAGAGAAATATAAATATAATCTAAATTTCAGTTTGAATTAGTGGGAAGTTTAATTAAAGTCAAGTTTAGATCTGAAAACTGTTGCTAAACATAAATTTGCACTGCTTTTGCTTTAGGCCACTGTTATAGTCTCTTCTAACTTGGCCAAATTGGGTATTCTGCAACTACTTCAATTGCTTTGTATAGACCTAATGATACTTAACTCTTATGAAGTCATTGGTAGCAAGATTTCACAGCCAAAAAAATATACAAAATATATATAAAAACCACTTGTAAATAGCAAAACAACACGCAACTTGCCAGTGTGTGTGTGTTGTGTGTGTTTGTTGTGTGTGTTTGTCTGGCTTTTAGTCATTAGAGGCAACGCTCTTGTAGGCTTTTAATTGGGTCGAGTTGTTATTTCAATTTGCCCCCGTTGCTGCTGCTGAAGAAGTGTCTCTATAATTATTGAGGTGTGTTTCAAGTTTAGCCAAAGAAAAATATATATAGAAAAAAATTGATTACTTTAGAGAAAAAATAGCGTATAAACCAGATGACATCATGGGAGGAACAGTAAACATTTCATGCGCGTCATAAAATCATTTTCATTGTTTGTTTTTAGTTTCAATTTGAAAACAACTAAATATTGGGGGTATTTTTTCTATAAAATTCGACTACTATTTGTGGTTTATCGGAGAGCGCTTATCGCTCGTAGAATTCATAATTGAAATCATGTTTTATGTATTTATGCAAAAATTTTTCAAAATGAGAGCCGAAAGGGCGCGACAGCGACCCAAAATAAAATTCAGTTTTTATAACAGATTTTCGACTGCGACTTTTGGTTATTTTTTTTCTTATTTTTTCTTATTTTTATCGAACTGCATTAATTAGACACGAAACCTGCTGTGAGGAGCCCCACTCAGCTCTTAAGACTGTTCATAATTCTCTGAATTTAGCGGGTGGAGGTTTCGTTTCTTCTTTTTTAGCAACAAAATGCTTTGAGGCAGCGGCAACCAGTTTCTTAATAAGCCCAAAAGGCAGCTATAAACATCCAAGATACAAATCGAGATCGAGATGGGAGAGCTGCAAGTTGCAGATGAAGGCTGGGCACGGCACTTCCTCAAGTGGACGACGACGAAGCACTTGACAGTCGGCTTGACATGCCACTGGATACTCGTACTGAAAAAATTATAAACAATTGAGTCTAATTTAAGTTTTTAGAGCTCTTTCTGCTGCTTGTAACTTGAGTCCAACCATAGCCATAAAGTGAATGGATCCACATTTGTTTTCCTAGTCGTAACTCGTACGTCTGTCCATTACATCTGACATATATAGTACTTCTATATATATAGATATAACATGCACATTTAATAACCCAACCCATTGTGGCAATTGAATTGCGTTGCATCTTCAAATGGACGTAATAAAAACAGATGCAGGAAATATTTGATGCCGTGCCCAAGGTTGCAAATAATAAACTTAAATTGTTATGCAACTTTTAAGGCAGACAATAAAGTCGTTTAAGCTACTTCCAATAGTTCCTATAGAAACCGATTCGTAAGCGAAACGCTCATCAAAACTCATTTTCTAAATGAAAATCATGAGCTGAAATTGAACCAGTTTTTAGGCTCAACTTATTAGCTTTCCTTCACTTGGTAATTGATGAGGTCTGTTGCGATAGAAACGCAGTTGGCAATGAAAATCGGCAAAAAGGAAGTCAGACGAGATATATATGTTAGATATAGTGGTAAAGACACGCATATATCAATCTGTCAGACAGTGTTAATCGTGTAGAAAGCATCTGTCGAGGTGCCAAATCAACATGTGAAAATCGTCGGCTCCAATAAAAATAAAATTACACACACAAAAAAAAAACTGCTTTCATTTGCGGCAAACATAAATTTGCATACTTAGAGCCGGACAGAGAGATAGACGGACGGACAGTTGCCATTGGGAGCAATCGCTGGTCAATTGGGTTTTGGTTGAAGTACAAAAATAAATAAAACAAAAACGGAGGCTAGAAATCTAATCAAATCGATGGCCAGGCTAAATCGTATCGAATCGAATGGAATCGTCTGCACACAAATCACGTCAGCAGACAATTTATCAAGCGGATGATTGAAGGGGGGAGGGAAGAGCTCGGGGGTCTAACCAGACACTGAAGGTGCAACCCGGGGGCAGTAGCAGTCGTGTTGCGCTGCCTGAATATTAAGAGATAATGAATGCAACTTGATATCGATGGGTGTGCATGCTGATAAGGCCAGCCGCATATGGTAAATCGGGCGAGCAGCTCCTAAAAAGAATGGACAGCAGCGAGATGAAAGGGGGGCAACTGGATGGGGGCACGTTGCAGTTTGGGGCTTGCCACTCGAGTTGCAGTAATTACAACTGCCAGGCAGACGCTACACCCGCATGCCACATCGGATGCAACATACTGTCTGTGCGTCGAGAGTCCACTTGATGGACAACAGGGAAAATTATTATACTATGCACTCGGATGATGTTTGTTTGCCCCCCTCGAGTTCCTCTCCCCCGCACTGCGCTTAGTTGTGGGCCCTGGCTCAAAACTCAAAACTCTCAACGGGCTGTCAGGCAACAATCACTCGAATCTTGTGCATGTTGCATGCAACATTGCCTCGCTGCCTGCGCTCTTCTACCTCGCAGCCCTGTTCAGCGCTTTTGTTGATTATGCTGATGAGTTTTTGGGTCTCGTCTCGGCACTGGGGCGCGCTCTGTCATATCAGCAGCCCCATCTTGCAACGTGGCCAATAATAATAATGAAAAACTTTTTCTCCTTTATTTTTGTTGAGGGTTTTTTATTCTTTTTTGTATTCGTATTTCGGCTATGCATTTCGGGTAAGTGCTTGGACCTGGCATGGGGTTAAGGGGTCGCCGTCTCTCTCTCTGTTTATGCCCCTTTAACATGCGCATTGCATTGCCCAGCGCCATTGCTAATAACAAACAATAACAACAACAACAACAGTAATAATAATAATAGGAATAGCAGCTGGTGTTGCCACTAAAGTGCTTGAGATGCCATTGTAGGCGAAATTGGCAGCAAGTAGAAAAGGGTTGTCGCACAGCATAAAGAGAAAAAATAACAAAGGATGCAGCTAAAGAATTTCAAAAGGGCGCTCTAAAAGTTTTTCCCTAAAAAGAAAAGTAATAATAAAGTTTTGCTTAGATAAAGTCGAAACTATAATCTGTATTTTAGAAAATTCAGCTTATCATACATTGTCGTTAAACCAGAAGAGGAGGGGTAGAAATTGTATCTGTGGCATAATGATAATTAAATTTCGGGGCAAGTCTATGTGTAAGAGCGTCTTCTCGAGAAATGGAGACACACGTCGCCGATAAGCAAAGGTCTGACAATTCCCAGAACTAAATCAACTCATGAAATGGAGCATTCAGCCGATGCTTCTACATTGTTCCCCTTTCTGTGTGTGTGTGTATCTTGTTTGTCAAAATCAAAGGCTGCAGCTAGGCACAAGAATACTCATTAGAGGGAAAGCATGGGGAGAGGGAGGAGGAGCAGCAGCAGAAGCAATCAATGCAGCTGCATCTGAAAGTGCAACCAGTTGAAGTAATTGTAACAGCAGCAACATTAACAACATGAGAATGAGATAGATGAGAGTATACGACTAGCAGATACTCTGTGTTTAGATACATGACAAACTTAAAGATACTTTTCATACTTTACAACTATCTTTCCTTGGCATATCTTTACCTGACCCTAACTCAATCTTCACTCTTTGTATTTGATAAAAGATTCTAGGCTAGCATCTGCTATAATATACCCTTTGTTTACAGGGTATACGAACCAGCATATTAGTTGCAGCTGATTAATGATTTGTTGCCAGGGGGCGAACTTTTTTTAAGGCATCTGCAATCAGCTCTGTCAATTTTTTAAACGTCGAGCGCCTTGCCCTTTTTAAAGGTGCGACTTCTGTTAAGAGTCCGGGGTACGAGTACGGGTTTATTCTATAAAGTGGACAAAGCCGCAGATAATAGCTGTTTGTTGAGTGCCAAAGTGCGTTGACGGCTGCAACAGGCGCATAGATACGTGGCAGTGGCAGCTGCCGCAGTGACAGTGGCAACATGTTGCCAAGGGTAGCAAAAGGTAAGAGGCCAATTAGTCAACCTCAAAAGGTGCAACGCAGATATATACTTGTAGTAAGGAAATAATGTTAACCTTGAGTTGCAACGTGTACGGTTAATTAGTCAACATGCAACAGGGGAGTGTCCCCAAAGGGTTGCAACTTTAATGTAATTATATTTATCAATTAAGCTTATTCCTGACCAGCCCCCAGCTCCAGGGGATAGCACATAAATCAAGCTGCTTTGCATGTCTCTAGTTGAAAGTGAACTCAACTTAAGATACAAAAATATTACGTGTATCTTTAAGATTGTTTTTCCTTCTAACATTCTCCCATACCAAATGTATCTCAATTATAATTTCCATTTCCTTTGGAAGCATCTTCTTTTGCCAATTAACAACTCATTTCCCTGTCGCCACAATTTTCCTCTCAATTAAACACAGACCAAGACATTTAGTTCTCTACAGATTTTCCCAAGCTACCCAAAAAATATGAATACCTTCGACAAACCCTTTTATGGCCAACAGGTATTCAGAGTCAGGTATTCGTATAGGGACCACTAAAATCCGATCTCTCAATACCTAAGCATGCCAGCCATGCGCCAGGGATTTGTCGCTGCTCACGGGTCATTAGCCTCGTCGCTGCACAGTAGCAACAGCCATGACAACTCGGAGTGAGGGTTCGGGTTCGGGTTCGGGTTCTGTTGCGATGGCTTCGGTATGGGTTTGGGTCGCAGAGAAAAACAATTGAGTCTCATGAAATTTGCCTATTAATTAAGTGCCGCCAGTCGCACAGCATTTATTCAAAGTGTTGTTTACAGCGCCGCTATGTATGGGCGTTGTGTACGGCTACGGCTACGGGTATGGGTACGGAACGGGTACGGGTATTGAGTCTGGCTCAATATTTGAATAGTATTTACGGACAAACAGAGAAACGCACAGCCCACAGCCCACAGCTGGCGGGGCAGACACTACGGCGGCTTCCATCAATTGGCTCAGTTGCAAGCAGATATGCATTTTCTTTATATCTTTATATCAATAGCAAACAATCAGCTTAAAGAGTGTGCGACTCTAAGATACCCTGTAGAGAGTTCTAGAGTAGCTTACAACACTCTCAAAGACAAACACAGGAAGCTGCCTCGATGCAGTTCAACTCCTCCTATCTTATACCTCCTCCCCCTTATCTACCCATATCTACAGGGTACACCAACATGATGTCAGACAAGCTCGTCGAATCTGAGATACCCTCTACACAGTTCTGGAGTACCTTCTAAACACAGTCAAAGTCAGCTGCCTTCCTGCATTTCTCCTCTTTTTGACTCCTATCTCTTACCTCTAGTCACAGTATTATATACCCCTCTCTTATGTCTACAGGGTACAACAACATGCTGTCAGAAAAGCTGTTCGACACTGACCCACCCTATAGACAGAGTACCTTCTAAACACAGTCAAAGACAGCTGCTTCGCTGCATTTCTCCTCCTCCATTTCAACTCCTTTCTCTTACCTTAAGTAATCAGCCTTATATACCCCTTTATTTTTTATATAGGGTACAACAACATGCTGTCAGACAAGGCATCAAACAAGAGTTGACAGTCGTTTTTGTAAAAAGTCAATCAATGAAAATGCTTGTTTTTTCGTCGGAAAATTTTAAGTCTCTGACTGTGGGTTGCTTTAAAGGAAAATCACAATTTTCTTTTGAGAGAGCAATTGATTTAAATTTGAGTGTTTCGGGTTTGTTTAGCTATGGATAGTATTGGGTCTATAAGGAAGTTGGCTGTTAGCTAATTTACACGGCCAATAAACTGTTAGGCAGTTTGTCAGCGACGCACGAGATGAGGAAATTGCACGTGAAATCCATTTGCCGATAGTTCAAAAGAAAATTATAAGAAAATTTCCAACTTCAAAGCTAACGCCTGAACATTAAAAGTCAATTTTCGCCGGCAAAACGACAATTTTCATTAGCTGCGCCTTGAAAATGCAAAAATTGCCATGCGGCAAGCGGCTTGCAGCAGCGTGTGGCATGTAGCATGCGGCATGTGGAAAAACTTTAAGTGAAAATCAATCTTCATCAGGGCGCGACGCAAATTGCTCAAAAATGGATAACGCTTCACAAATTAATTGCAATATTTTTTCAATTAAAATACTTGAGAAAAACTTATTGGAATTGCGTCGCTCCTCTCGCTCCGCACCTTCCCCCCAGTCCACAAAGATTATTTATAATCTGAAGACAATAAGAAGAAAGAAAAAAGTGACTCGAAGGCTCATAAATCTGCCTTGGAGTCCCCCAGAGGACATTCCAGACAGTCGCCGAGCTGAAGCGCCAAACTCTAATAAGAATTTATGACAAAAAAAAAAAGAAAAGATATTTGAGAGTTGGGCCTCACACAGGATATATACAAAGGAGTATGGGGAGGGTACGACTAGAGGACAAAAGTAAAGCTGAGAACTTCCCAAAATTTCGTTTAATTGATCGCACGCAATGCGCGGGGTGAGGGAACATTGTGGATGAGAGATGAAAGCGAGCGGTTCCGGGGAGGGTGACACCTCCTTTAGGTACAGGAACTCTCACACACGCACGCACACTCACAGCTGTCGATGTGTGCGAGTGAGGGTGCTGGGAACTTCGCTTGGATTGGATTGGATTCGATGGGACTCGATTGAATGCTGCCTAACATTGCCATATGTAGCCGGTACAGTCAGACCTAATTTGATTATTTTTCTTCGTTTTTTCTTTATTTATTTGGGTTTTCCATCCGTTTGCTGTGATATATGGACCTGTCACGGGACTCGCATTGCCATTAGCCAAAAAATCCAGAACACACACAAATAGAACCACAAACTGCGAGCAGGTAGCCATAAAAAAACTGAACGAAACTAAACGAAACTGCGAAGTGTACAACTTTCCATTGAGGCACATAAAACTTTACAATATGAACACAATGCCACAGACAATTTCCTTTATTTCGGTGCCCCACGAACTGCTGCAATATGTTCATGCAATTTTGTGTGTGCCACTGTGCAGCGCCCGAGCAGGGACAGAGTCGTTGTCCAGTGAGTGGGCTGATGGTCATAAAGATACGAGACAACAAGAGGGTTAGATGGACTGACATAATGACATATAAAACAGAAGTTAGGTAGAAGTAGGGTAACTGCTATAAGAAGGGTTCAAAGATACGATCTTTATTTGGAATTGTTTGAAATTAACGGCTATTTCTTTGATACAATATTAACACCCTGTTCTTTCTTTCGTTCACACTCTGTAGAATCCCCTTTTGTGAGCCTCTGGTCTCAACATATGATGCACCCCTTTCGGGCCTATATGAACAATTTGCCCTGCTCATTTCGACATGCTCCATTAAACAATTTGCCATTGTTGCACTTCTTTTATAATTTGCCATTTGCAATATGTTTCTCTGTCTCGCTCAGCTAGTCTTTCTCCTTCTCTTTCTTTTCCTGTAGCTTCGTCTCCCGCTAAGTCTGCTTAATTTGTTGCCATTTGCTGAAAAACAATAACTGCGTTTCATTATGACAGCCACAGGCGTAGTCTTCGCCCCAGTCTAACTCCCCCTCCCCTTTGCCTAGGTTTTCAGCTGATGTTGCAGATTTTCCCCTGCCATTATATGGTACTACATATTGTAGCATTGTTGTCTGCTGATTGTGCAACACTTGCGACAACCTCTACACATGTATGTAACTTTAGTCGAGTCAATGTAGCACTCCCAGACAAATAGACGTTATTGGATACCCTCGCATTGAGCACGTGTTGAAGGGGCTGCTGGGGATGTTACACTTAATATTGTCAACACTGAAGCCCTTTTATTGGGTTGGCACACTTTTTATTATGGAGCTCTGCAGCTTCCGCATGGCAATTTGTTTGTTTTTTTGTATCTTAAATTTGTTTATTTAAAACTGTTTTAACTTTTTTGGTTATCTTTTTGTGTCAGCGTCTTCAGATAATTATGAATTATATGTTTTTGTTATGCTTTTTGGTTTGTTTCTTCATTGTTAACTGACCAGCTGAACTTTACACCGCGTAGAGAACTCACAGAACTCAGAGACCGGTTTTGGCAATAAAAAAAATAATATATATATATATTTTTTTGTTTTGCTTATCGCAATTTAATACAAAACACGTTTAAGAGCTCAGACTTTTATTTATTTATAGGCTTAAGCTCTAGGAAAATATGCTCAATGAACCTTTCTTTAAATCACAATTCACGCAACACTTGGCCACACACTTCACTAATCAGTTAAGTAAATATAAACAACAACAAGCACGATCACGTTTGACGCGACGAGTTTAGCAGATTCTTTACTACAGATACGCGTATCAATACGCAGCGACGTGCACGTCCGCTTCAATGGGAACTCTACGCGGTACTAACAACATGTTGAGAAAGATCAGTTTGTGGGCACACTTAGAGAGAGAGAGTGTCAGAGAGAGAGCGAAAAAAACTAGTGATGGCAGTGAGACAGTACGATTTACGTTGAGCTTAACACGACACGCGTTACACACATCTCTAGTACAGCAAGAGAGTTGCAGAAAGAGAGAGCGCGGGTGAGAGCAGCTGGCGCTCAGTTAACAAAGCGATCAGCAACATGTCAAGTGCGTTAGCAACATGTTGCCAAGCCAATTTGTTGCCAAACTCTTGTATTGAATGGCAGCGTTCACTGACCGTTGGCGCTGCTGCTGCTGTGGCTACTGCTGTGCGTATGGACCGACGTCTGCCGCATCAAATGCGGAACTGAATATGACACACTCGAATCCAAATCCTTTGGCACCAACCAGCAGCAGCAGCAGCAGCAGCGAGTCAAGCGGCCCGCTGCGACGCAGCCGCTTGCTGCGGTGGCGACGACGCCAGCGTCGGCGGCTTGGCGGCGGCGACAAAACAAATAACAGCTTCGCAACGAAAAAACAGAAACAGAAGGGAGGAAATAGAGACAATGTGTGGCAGGATTACGCAGCACCAAGGATGCTCTATAAATTTCGATCACAATGTGTTGTATGATGGCAGGCGAAAAAGGAAAATTATATTTGAATATATTATAAGTCATAGTATATACTGTATATAGTTTTCCTTTGTTCAGTTTCTCTGTCAAAGGCAGATAACCCAATGCCCTACAGGGCATTCTACAGCAAACGTAGCCCAGACCAGGACACTGTTGCCACAGGAGCTGAGCCAAAGAGACAGAGACAGCTGGCGCCAAAGCGGCGACACTGGCGACGCGTCGTCGTCTGCCCCAACGGCTCGTTTTTATTTAGATGTTGGCAAAACTATTCAGCAGCTTCCTGTGTGGTGGAAAGGACGACGACGCTGGCATTGAAGTTGCGCAGTAGAAAAAAAATTGCAAATTTGTGTTTTGTAGTTAGTCAAGGAGCGACCAAAGGGGAGCAGTGAGTGGTGGAGCAGGTCCCTGCAGCGCAGCCAGGACACACTTTATGTCCTGGCGTCATTTATAGTTAGTGCGAGAGACGCTGCGGCGCCAACGTCAACCGAAAAGCGCGATTAAGGATACGCTAGGGGAAGGTTGAGCAAAGATTGGGAGGAAGGTCCAAAGGCATCTCCATAATAAAGTTGTAAAAACTTTGGCATTTGTTTAACCAGTCGAGTGGGAGGATGGAGGGAGAACGGAGCAAGGGGGAATGTAACTAAAAAATGATTGATTATCTTAAATTGAGACGCAGTTGGCCATTGGCTTCAGGGGGGAGTTGCCAACTTGCTCTTAGCCTGGTCCTCAACATTTGCCAAAGAGCCACCCATTTGGCTAGCCAATTTTTATTTCCCTCCATTCGATGGTTCGCTGCTCTTTGGCTCCGTTCGAATGCCAAAAGGTCTTTTGGTTTATGGATCCATTTTTGCCGACTCATGTGAAACGCGTGGGCTGGGATGGCATCCAGAGGAGTCGGAGGAGTCATTGACTGGCATAAGTTGAGGGTTTTAGTCGACTTATTGGCATAGATATATAAACGATATGGGTTATTAGCAACTGGCAGCATATCAATTGATTTGTGATGCGACAGAGCTTTAAGGGATTAGGATGTAACACGGGTTCAAGTTGGATCAACCGAAACGGAAATGTTTGCAAAAGTGCTTAAATATTTACTCAGAGATAAAAGTTCTTAAGTTCAACAATGGAAAAGGTCAAAGACTTGGCAAGAATAATAAATAGTTTGGATCTAGATTACCCTTTAATATATATATTATATATAGTACATACCCATCCTCAGGTATAAGAAATTTTAATAAACATCGTAGAAAACACTTACCTAAAAGTAGAAGAAAAGAGAAAATAGTTTTTATTAGTAAAAACAATCAAATACTTAAGTTTTATTAATTTACGGCTTCTAAACAACAGTTCCTGCCCAACTGTGTAGCAACTATCCATTTAAGAGCCATTAAACTATTTGTATAATTCGGACGTTTCCCAAATTTACTTCCCACAAATAGAATCATTGCCCAGATCTCGGCCAGAGTCGGCGCTGAGCTCTGCCTTTTGTTGGGTCGCGTCTCTTAAGCGCCGCACAAATATTGACGGTGGAATTAACTTTAATCCCAAATCAATTTAATTTAACAATGAAAAAAGACAGTTACTCACACACACACTCACACACACCCATTAGTTGTGTTCTGTTTGCGAATCATCTGCGGCTTTGTGGTTGCTTCAAGCGGATTTGTCGCCTAAGGCGATCGTCTCAGAGTTATGATTCTTGTGTCTTATCGGAGCACTGGCACTGCCGGTGGAGGAGGGAGACTTATGCTCTGCCTTTGGCACCCAAAAGTGTCTGTGTGTCTGTGTGTGTGTGTGTGTGCGTGTTGTGTGTTTATGTGTGACCATCGGTCACTTGGGTCAATTTGCAGTGCGTGATAAATGGGCACGTTGCGTGGCTCGAGACGCGCCACTCGCCAGTTTTGTGGTCGGGCTCGGCCTGTGGTGGCCCTTTATGTGTTGTTGTTGTTGTTTCTATATATATTCATGTATATATATATATAGCTGTGCCTTAATGTTTATGGCCAGTGATAAGATTTCTCAATTGATGTTTGTTGTTGCAGCAGCAGCAGCCGAAAGCTGTTTAAAGTTGATGTAGGTTGGAAGTTTCATAAGCTTCTTTATGCCACAGATTTGCTTTATATATAAGTTTTATTTTCTGCTTTTTAGCGAGAGTTCATTATGAGCTACCCATAAAGCTTAGCCTGATAGCATTTCGAGGAGCAGCACAACTTGTGGCTTAAGAGTTATGAGCTTGTGGTGTAAACACATTGAAAACTGACAGATTTGGGTGCAGAAGTTTAAGACTCAAACTATTTATAAGTAGAATGGGAAATGAAATCGAAAAGCGATGCTTAAAGCTATAGACTGAGTCTTTATAAGCAATAACTATTTCTGTTGTTGTGGCATAAAGCCTTTAAATTTAGGAACTTAATTGAGATCTGAAGGGATCACAAGTTTAAGAGAAAAGGCAGATCTGGGGGAAATTTTATGTTTTAACTTTACTATTAGAATATTTAATTTTTAATATTTTTATGCATTTATTAATTATAAAATTCCCTTTCCTTTTTTAATCTATTCTGACATAATGGACTCTAAACTGAATTCATGTTTTACTCCTCATATTTCCCTTTTCATATATGGAAAGCCCTTGAAAATGGTTTAACAACTTCCACTTCAGCCATAGAATAGTCTCCCAATGCGACTTGGGACTGAGGATTGACACTGGGCTGGTTTTCAACGACCGCAAAGTGAAATTGCACGACGTCTGTCAATAAAAAAGGAAAAAAAAACCCAATAGCAAATAATATGCCGCAAAACTGCTGACAGAGTATGAGATGATAGAAGCAGGCTGGGGGTGTGGGGGATAGGGGACAGGGTGCAGAGTGCAGGGGCAAGCAGGGACTGTGAGGAAGATGGATTGGCATTTATGAGGTTATTACTCATGGCAGAAATTAATTAAGCGCCACACACACAATCGATGCTCAGTTTGATGTGGGGGAGGGGTTTGGCGGGAACTTTGTCAGGGAAAGCGTCGAATTGGCAATTAAAAAGTTTTTCAAACGCAACGTTAGTTGGAAAAGTGGGCGTGGCACTGTGATTGCATTAAAACAATTAACTTTAAGCCATTGTCTGCCCCAAGTGCCAGAGCACTGCAAGAATTTGTAAAGTCGTAGAAAAGTTTAAATTGTTGCAACATTTTTAGTTTTTAATGCTGCAAAGTCAACGCGTCCTGATTTGCCCAAGTTGCTTAAACTTGGCTAACAGCTTGCCACGCCCAACAAGTTGTATTTGATGGCTAAATTAAATCGAGCCAAAAGCAGTTACTTAAGCTCTAGCAGAAGAGGCACTTTAATGTCTCTTGAACTTTTGCTGTCAAACGAACACAAAAACTCTTCACCTTAGGCTGGAAGCGAGTTAAATGAGTTATGAGTGAATAGTTCAGGAATCGTAGCTTTATCTCTAATAAAGCAATTATAATTTATAATAGGAAAACTCAAATTTCATTACATTAAATCTTATCAGAACATGAAACTATCTTTTCTCTTTCCACTCCTCTCCTTCACCAATTTGCTTCTAGGCAAATAAAATAATCTGATCGTCTAAGAGTAAATCAGAAGCTGAAAGAATTCCATTTGAAGAAGAGCTAAGCAACTACCAGTTGGAAGTGCAATAGTTAATCAGTGGCAACTTTTGTAAGTCTTCAAATAACTTGCATCAGTTGGTTGCATGTAACAGCTTTTGAGGCTGCCACAGTAGACGACCCATTTGGAGCTGCTACCTACATAAATTCTCAGTAACATTAGAGACAGATACCCACCCGTTATACCCCCCAAACCCCCCTCTCCTGTTGTGCCAAATGAGAACTCACTCAATGCCATAACACAAGCACAGAGGCCAGACATAACTTCATTGCAATTATTCTCTCTTACGAGTACGAGTATTCCTGACTTTTGTCTAAGACACAACCGAACGGGCAAATGCATTTTATAGCCATATTTATTTTTCTTCTTTTTTTTCTGCTGCACTTTTATGGCAGCTGCTATGGAACAGAGGGGTGGCAGGGGGGAGGGGAAGGTGGAGAGGTCTTACCAAAGTTTATTATTGTTCGTTTGGTTGGATGGCAAAGTCGACTAAGCGCACAGAAATGACATTTTTCACGCTTGGCCAAACGATGACGAGTCTTGCTACAAATTGGTAAAAGTTTCGAGTGGAAAAACTTTCAAGTCGCTTAAAGCCCACAAGAAACAGGAAGGCAACGCATGGAATGAGACCAAATCGAAACGAATCCATCAAATGCCATCCACCGAGCCATTTACACGTACATTTTGACCTTGAGACAGACCCCACACCTTGAGAGGCTAGTCGCAACAGATTTATGTCCGTCTGGAGGAATGTCTGTCTGGCTGGCCTCGATAAATTTGATAGCCCGACCCACTCCATGGCTAAACAGGAGGTGAAAGGTATGTGAGAAGGCCATAAAATACTTGACGTACTATTCGTGGTATAATAAAGGATATTGCCTTCGCCTCCCTTCCTCCCCTGCTGAGGAAATGCAATTTAAAGTTTATCTTTATTTTGGGATTCGCATGATGAAAATTGTTGAGGAGTTATTTGTTATACGAGTATGCACATCCAACATGTTCACATGCAGACAATTTTCATTCTCCCAGTTGAAAAGCTGCGTCACCCTCATCCCAGTGGCTTCAGCTTGAAAGTAGGCGAAACTTTATAATGCCCCTGCCTGCCAGCCAGATGGGAAGTACATTTGTCTGACTGCCACGGAAGTTTATCAGACTTTTGCGTGACTTTTGTTGACAACTTGAGCTACACACAGAGGAGAGACAGTGAGAGAGAGAGAGAGAGAGAGAGAGAGAGAGAGAGAGAGAGAGAGAGAGACAATGAGGAGACAAGACAGGACATCGGCTCTAAGGAATATGACACAAGGCAACTTAGCGTAAAAGTTCTTCCTTGCCACCGATAAGCGAATCGAATGAATTCTGAAGTGCGCCGACAGTTACAGCATCCGATAAGGTACACAGACAGGGGGGTTGGTATTTTGTAAGAGGCAGGGGGTAGGCCTTGAGTTATGCTGCGGCAATTTAAAGTACATTTCAACAGAGACCAGCCGCAACATTGTTACCGCCGCTTCTCTCACGCTGGCACTTACATTTTTAAGCAGCGCCCCAAAGTAGGCAACAAAAATGCGCAAAATGCTGCGACAGCTGTCGACGCTGAAGTGTTGCAGCCTTTTGGGCAGCAAATGAACGAGGCCCATTGGCAGTTGGCCAACTTTAGCCACAGTGTTGGAAAGTCTTCGAGTTGGGAATTGAATTAAGTTTTAAATTTAATTTAATTGATACAAATATTATTGAAAGCGATGCCAATTGAGTTAAACAAAGGAAATCTGATATCTTTATAAAGAATTATTACTGGAATCAAAGTTATTGAATTCAATTTTCTCTCAATTTAAAGACACAGCAGCACTCTATAAATCTCAGCTGCTGCTTCCTTTCATTTGAGTTTGAAATACCATTCGGCATAACCACAAACTCACTCACACACCCAGACACACCTTCTATATCATCCACTCGCATAACTTATGCACAGATTAGAGCTAAAGGAATGCAGTCAAGTGTATTCGGTGCTCGAATTTGAGCTAAGTTTTTGGCATTGGTTTTACTTACATTGGTTGACAACTGGCTGCTCAGGCTGAGCACCTGCTCCCGTGCATCCTGGAGTTCGCGCTTCAATCTGCGTATCTCATGCGCCTGTCGCTCCTCAGCCGAGCCGTACAAGGAGCTGCCGCCCGACAGCAGCGAGGCGGCACTGCCGTGCACTGTGGGAAAGAGGATATACGGATATGTTAGGTTGTATGGGAAATAGTTTAGCATAGGTAAAACATTTATCTTTGAATGGCAGCACTTCGCACTCGGCACTCGGCATTCGGTACTCACCTTCATCATTCTTCTTGGGATATGTTAGACGATGCGAGGCTGTGACACTGCTGCCACCGTGTCCAGCTGCAGCTGCAACCGCTGCCAGTGCTGCCGCAGCTGTGCCATGTGTAGGCGACAGGGTGGAGCCTGCAGAAGCGAAGGGACCCCTGTTGAGGGGTGTGGGCGAGGTGGGCTGACTCCAGGCCACCGCCGCTGCATTGTTCGCCTGGGCTGCCTGGGCAGCCTGTGCCTGAGCCTGGGCCACAGCTGCCGCCATTTGGGCACTTAGCACTCCATTTGTGCCCACGGGCAGGCAGTAGTAGGGTTCAATTTCCACGTCGCCGCCACGGCTCAGCATCGATGGATACATCTTCTCCGACTTTGTGGATCTGTGAATAATGATTGGATAAACAGAACGAATTGTCTGATTAGTTGGAGTTTTGAAATGGAGTTTAAGCTGTGACTGTGACAGAGATTTTATGAAAAGCTGCAATGTCACTACATTATCACTATTGGTGTACAAATAAAGCTTAGAAACTCTACTGAAATTGTTAGTTTAAAGGCGAATTAAGATCAGAGAGAAGCAGCTAAAAAGCTTGGAACATAAACATAAAAGCTTATATATATTAATGGCAATCGGAATAACCATTTGTGTATAAACATAACAGGAAGGAGGAGAATAAATGTAAGGCTATTCGATATGGATTTATATGCAAATCGGGAACCAACTTGGACCTAAATATATAGTATATAAAGGCAGTCACACTCCATAAATAAATGTTTTATATATGATAACTATAACTATAAATACATTAAGATAATGTATGAGTTATTTATGAGAAGAAGTCAGTTCTTATTAGCAGCTCAACTGAACAGCAAATGTGACAAGAGACTGAGAGAATGTTTGAAGGAAAGTTCTTGGAAATATTTATAGTCCTGCTTTATTGGTTAAAGTTTACTCCAAAGTTCTATAACTATTGTTCAGATAAAGAAAGAAAATGATTGGCTTTAGATTTTGGTGACTGAAGTGACACAATTTATCCAGTTTTGATCGTTATCATTATCAGTGTATTAAGATATATAGCATTCTATCGATTTAAGATGTATTTGTATAAACAGATCAAGATATTTAATGAGACATTTGCGTAAAGAAAAAAAGATTTCAAAAAAGTCAAGACCTCAGCAAAATAATAATTAGTTAAGAAATTGGAAACATTGTTTGTTTCAAATAAAAGATAAGAAATTACTATAAATTTCGCTTATATACGAGTATTTTAAATATAAATAAAAAGAAATAGGCTAAAACTTATAACTAAAAAGGAATTTTGTGATTAAAACTTTCTATAAATATATTTTATATAAAATTTAAATGTGAAATCAGTTTTTCGTTTTGTTTTAGTTTCTCAATATATTAAAATATCATTAAAAAAGCACAATTATCGTTAACATGAAGTGAAATAAGTTTTAATGAATTGTTTTTTATATTTATTTATAATTTATATTTATCGTTTTTTGTATCCAATATTTTATGCAAGTTTAAAATGAATAATAATAAATTATTATAGCATTAAAAATACATTAATTTAATGACTTTTGCTATACTTTTATTAATTTATTGGGAAATGTAAAAAATTGCAGCTGTCAGCTGGTCGTTAACTGCGAAATTTGTACTGAAACTGACCACAGAAACTGACGTCAACACTCTCCCTGGTCCTTGTGAAGGAAGGAAGGATCACAGTTTATATCACATAGTTGAGCCCTAGTGTGAGTTATTTTGCCAGACGGTTGCAAATTTCCGTTGTGGTTCTGTTTATTGGCCCAATATGCGAAAGAGCGCAAATTTCCGTTTAATTTTGTCAGCGGCAGCGGCAGCGGCAGCGCAGCTAATTTGACATGGGCCTCAATTGAGGGCTTTGCGTAAATATGTGTGTGCGGTGTGTGTGTGTGTGTGAGTGTGTGGGCTACTGATATGAGCCAAGAGATGTTTCCACATGAAATCCCCAGGCAAATTGTCATAAAATACTAAACTTACGAGGGGGCTTAGACAATAACCACAGGGTACACAACACAGAAAAGACAAGAGAGAGAGAGAGAGAGAGAGGGGAAGTGGGGGGAAAGGGATGATGAAATGGGATAAGTGAAGGGCTGTCCAGTGACCAGAGGAATCTCTGCTTGTCAGTTGTCCAGTTGCTGCTGTGTTCTGTCTGATAACTCTGACATTAATGTCATTTCGCATGCAAATCTAATATTAAGTATACGTCATGTGTGCGCCTGTTCTGTTAGTTGCGTCTTCTGCACAAGTTCTACATGTGTGCATCTGCGGTCTGTGTGTGTGTGTTTGTTACGGTTTTAGTACGCTTCAGGGCATTCACTTTATGCTCTAGAGCATTTTCCCAGCAACTCTCTCTCTGTGTGTACTCTGTTTTGGTCTAGTCTGGTGTAAAATTTGATAACAAGCCACGGAAACTGGTCTCTAGTGCTGCCACCCTTCAACACCCCCCGAGTACATACCACTTGCCACCTCCTGCTGCATAATTGATGCATTGAAAGCAAGAGTGTGGCCCTAAACAGCCAGCATGTTATTTGGCAAGCAAACAGCGTCGTTTCGAGTGTGGCAAAACCAAAAGGGGAGCGCACAGTGTATCCTTGGCAGGGTGCAAATATATGTAGGGGGTGGTAGCTGTAAATACCAGTAGAAGGCGTAGCTATAGTTAGACTGAGAGATCAACTATCTGTCGGAATTTCTGCTCAATTATTTTGAACTGCTTTTGTTCTCAGGATTTAATGCAAAATGGAATTCTCAATGATTTCTGCACATTAAATATCAAATTTATGTTCGACTTTAAAGAGTAATCTGTCTATATAACTATCTTTATGTATATTATGGCAATAACTTCTTTTACTGCCACAATTTATGACTCTTTAATAACTATTCGGTATCATAATATATATTTTTGTATCTTTGTAGCATGAACTTTATTGAAGTTTGTTACTGCTGAAATTTTTAATGAAGCACTTGAGAGTCAACACTCGTCTGTAGACCAACTGCGAGCTGCCAACTGCCAACTGCCAACTTTCGACTGCTGACGTGGCCAAAATACAGTAAAAACAACAACAGTAAAACCGAAAAGAAAATAGCTGGAGCGATGGCAGCCCAGAGGCAAACTTCATTTCAGCCAAGTCAAAGGTTCACAAACCTATTGACATGTCAAATAATAATCTGGCCAGCTCCCCCCTTACTCTCCCCACCTCTTCCCCCTCCTCTCGCTGTTATTTACACTCACGTCGAGCCGCAAGCAACCAGCTCAATTCTCAACACTTCTGCCTCTGCCCCCAAAAAGTTTTCTTCTTTTTATTTTTGTTTTCCATTTCGTTTTCATTCGCTTTTTTTTGCACACTTTGCTGTTTTACACAACTTTCTGGCATTGTCTGTTGTTTTCCACCCCTCCCGCCACCTGCGGAGTTGCAATTTGGGCGTGTTTTAGGGGCTTTGCTGGAAAAGGCTTTAAAAAATGCACGAGACAGGGCTAAAACAAACAAACATATGAGGACACCCGCTTCACTCCATGCGAAACGTCTCCAACAAACTATATAAAAAATAAACTATTACAAATTGTTTGCATACTTTCAGGCGCGCATGTGAAAAATAAGTTTCCACTGGCTGGGAAAGCCTGAAAAGCGTCGGAAAACACGTAGAAATTGGATCTAATGGGTGACGACATTTTCTTCGCTCTGAAGTGAAGTTACAAGCTTCTTGTTAAGAGTAAAAAGTATAAAGTTTCCAACAGCAGTTCATAATTTATTCAATTTATGGAAAATATGTTGACAGCTCAAGAAAAATCATCTCTCTGTGTGTGTGAGTTAATGGAGCAGAAATGAGAGATAAATTTAAGCATATCTTCTTGCAAAGTTAACTACAAAGTTATAGCAACTATCTGTGAACTCTTTGTATATATTCTTGGTCTGTTAAAAGTATCTCACTGGGAAGTCGAGTTGGGATAAAAACAGATGAAAGATATAAGAAAGTAACTGAGAATTAAAGTTAAGATATAAACAGATAGAAAGTATTAAAAACTAACGTAGAAATAAAGTTGGGTTATATATAGATACAAGACATAACAAACTAACTGAAAACTTAGAAGATACTATCTAATAATAAGACACTAGCTCAGAGGTAAAGTTGGTAAACAAAACTGCTTTTCTTTGGCTCTACACAAAACTCTATTAACAAATTAATATAGGAAACATATCTCAAGATAGTTATTTTGCTTAAAAACCCGTTAAACATAACCTCAATCTGCATATAGTTTTCATATTTACCACAGACATTTTGGGGTCTTTAGTCAGTGAGTAAAAATAGTCCTGCAGAAGCGAGACTATGTTATATGTTAACGTAATGAACACTACTTCAAATGTCAGACGTCTGGTAAAAACACACGCACACCCACACTCACACACACACACACACAGTCACACACACTTGTAAACACACGAAGCATATCTGCATTTTGGCTACATGTAAATGGAAATTGCAGGCGACAAACACTTTGCGAGCGGCGCGACAAGTGCAAAATGAGCGTCTGCAGCTTGATTGTTTTTGGAGTGCGACGTTTAAAATGGGCGTGGCAGGGGCGGGAATACAAGGCGAAAAGAAACTTAAAGGGAAACTAAAAGGAAAAAGCACAGCAATTTGTGGAAAAGTCACCTTGGATATGTCCGTTCTCTCAAGTAGCTTTTGAAAGATAAACGCAAAAAAATAAGAATCAAAATGGAAGTTGGGAGAGAGAGAGATAGAAAGAGAAATAGAGATAGATAGATTGTGATAAGGATTAAAACATCCGCATGAACTCACCTGATGCTATTGCTGCGATTCATGCGTGGACTCTGCACATATGGCGATTCATTGCCTTGCATGGGCATTTGAGCCGCGGCTCCGGCTGAGCGATTGTGCAGCATCTTGTGGCCATGTCGCGTCATGGCCGGTGAGCCAATCTGCATGTGCTCTATGGCATCGCCATCGGATAGGCGACTGCCCGCCGTATTGCTGTGCTTCAGCCACATGGCATACGAGCTGTACTCCGGCTTAACCTCGGCATATGTCTGTGTGTCCGATAGGGATCCATCGTGACGTGTGCCACCCGCACGAGTAGAGATTCTGTGAAGGGAGTAGAGATTTTAGCAGCTGGTTGAGTTGACCCTAAGCTTGGCTATTACCTATGCTGGAACACATGCATATCGCTGCCTGGCTTGGGCAGACTGTGTGAACCCGTGGCCAGACGTTCGCGTATCGATTGACTCAGCTGCGTCGCTGTGGGTCCTGTCAGCGAGAAGCTGCGATGCTGTGTGTTGGGTGGCAGCTCTGTGGAATTGTATGGATTAATAAATGGGTAACCAGTATATCGGTTGCTCAACTCACTGTTCATATCATTGGGGAGCGTTTGGGTGCCACCGGTCACTTTACGACCATTAGCGGTGCGCGGCACTGCCGAAACGTGAGCCGTGCGTCCGCAGGGCAAGCCATTGACCATGCCCGCTCCACCAGCTCCGGCAGCCATCAGCATGGCGATATTCTGTTGTTCCGCTGTGGATGTTATGCTGCCATTGGCACGTTTCACATAACCAAAACTGGGTGGCACGCCCTTGGTGCGCGACGAGGAGGAAGGTGAGCCCTGCTTGGAGGAGCCACCACTGCCCCCACCACCACCACCAGCAGTTCCGCCCATGCTGCGACGCGATGGTGATGACTTCTCAGATTTATCCACTTTGTGGCCGTTGAGTGGTTCCGGCATTTTGGTCCAGTTATCGCGACCATTCCTCGAACCAGGTCGATGATGCGGACTCCCATCCATTTTGCTATTCCCGTTGTTGTTATTATTATTGTTGTTAATGTTGTTGCTAGTGGAGCCGCCACTGGAGCTGGCCTGGCTTGCCGCCGAGCTGCCGTTCGCAGCGGTTCCAATGCTATCAAGTGACCCGCGACTACTGCGTATGCTGCAAACATTATAATAAAGATGTTCACTAGGGGTTTACTTACTGTAAGAGTAGGTATAACAAGTTACTAAAAGGAAGTATATCCTTTCTTATCCTTTAACTAAATAAGCAAGAAAGTGATTCCCATAACAGACAATAAAGATTCGTTTTCCTCGGCTTATATTAGCCATATTGGTAACTATGTTAACTTATGTTCTACTTAATATAAAAGTAGGGATAGTAGGTTACTAAAAGACAAACTAACTCCTTTCGGAGTGCAGTTCAATTGGAGGAGTAAGAAAGTAATTCCTATAATTATCTCTGCACTTAGTTAGAAGACCTGATTTAACCCACATTAAGAACTTATTGTCGACTTTACTTAATATAAAAGTAAACTTCTTAACATTTAGTTATTAGACAATAAAGATTCGATTTCTTGACCTGATTTTAACCACAATAAGAACTATGTTAACAAAGGTTCTACCAAAAGGAAGCTTTACGAAATTTAGTTTAACTGGATAAGCAATTCCTATATCATCTTTACATTTAGCTAACAGACCTTAAGAATTCAATTTCCAGACCTGATTGGACCTTATTGTGAACTAATTAACTATGGTTTTACTTAATGTTAGAGTAGGGATAATAAGTTACTAATAGGGAAGCTAATCCTTTCAGAACTAGATAAGAGAGTAGTTCCTATAACTAATGTTAGTTAACAGACAATAAAGATTTGATTTCCAGACCTGATTTTAGCTACATTGGGAACTATCTTAACTAAGGTTTTACTTAATATAAATGAAGGGATTACAGGTTACTGAAAGGAAGTAAATCCTTTCGGAATGTATTTTAACTAGAGATGTAACTAGAGAAATAAGAAAGTGGTTCCTATAAGCATCTCTACGCTTAGTTAACAGGGAATAAAGATTCAATTCCTTGAGCTGATTTAACCCTTACTGGGAACTACTCTTATGTTACATACATAGTTAATCAGTTTCTATGAGAAAGATAATCCTTTTGTACTGCTCTGGAAACTGGATCCTATAATCATATAACAAACAACAAAGATTCGATATGCTGACCTGATTTAACCCATATTGTAACCTGTGTTTACTTTACGAATATATAAAGAATATTTCAATTATTTCCAAGAAAAGCTGCTGATAAAGTAAATATTTTGCATTTTGCATAGAGTTGAATAACTTTTAAGGCAGACTGTTTATTGGCCTGTCGAGATGACAGCGTTAACAGCAACAATGATGATGCATTGCTGGGATGACTCTGTCTCTGGTCAGTTGGGCGCCAATTACAGCTCATTATGCACAACAACAACAACAACAACAGCAGCTGATGCATTGGCATATTGTGTATACGCCACGTGCGTCAACTTAATTTTTATTTTCCGTTAATTGCATGAATAATTTATGCAAGTCGCCCATTACGGGGTAGCGCGGCTCCTCCAGTTGACATAATGTGGGTAAATGCGAGTAAATGTTATGTAATTTGCATAGACGAAGCCGCCACACAGAAGGCCAACCAAGTGGAAAGCGAAAGCGTCAGAGTTGAGGCTCAGCGTGAAAGCAGCTGCCAAACAATTGAAAATCAGCGTGAAAACAGGCGTGCAGCAATTGAGATGCTCGTAAAAAACGATAGAATACGACGGATTCAATAGACAGACAGAAAGATAGAAAGATACTTCTGACAGTCTGCACAATGGACGCACCTACTGATGGACCGTTGGGCAAATACGAGTAGCTTTTCGAGTGCGACTACAATTGCAGCTCGGAGCAGCTCAGACAAAGGCGACAAAGCGCACTGAGAGCCTGTCCAAAAGTGGATGGGCAACATTTTCAATTAAAATGACAAAAGACGAGCTCAGAATTGAATGGATGTTGCCATGATAGAGGATACTAACTGAAAGTGCTTTAAACTGGTAACGATTTTCGTTATTGGCCAAAAGGATTATTGTTCAGTATTGTGCACAGAAGCCTTTTGGCCAAGAGTCAACAGTGAAATATCATTTCTAAGCCGCTTACGAGTACGATATGTCCGGAGCCAACAATATTTGGCCATATATCAAGACTAATTGGGCGTGTCCGCGCGCCATAAGTATTAATGATATTTATTTGAGTTTCTCTTCTATTATAGAAAACGGCAAATGGTGCATAAATTATGAGAACCTCATCAAAATATCAGGCAACAAACGGGCGCGGCAAATTATCTAAGCCATAAATTCCGCCATAAACATCGATTCGATTCAAATTTATGATCTTATCTCAGGACATAGGAATAGATATTGAAACACTTTCAAGCTTTTTAGTGTTTTATTTATTGAAATGTTTATGAATTTCACTTTTGGAAACATTTCTTCTGCTGTCTAGTTTCTACTTTCTACTTTGATGTATGAATAGAACAAGTTAGGTGTCAGTCTTGGACTTAGACTTTAGCTCAAAAGGAATCTTGAGAGGACTCTTTACTTTACTATAGATCGATAGATAGAGAGACAGATAGAGAGATAGATAGATAGATAAATAGATAGATAGATAGATAGATAGATAGATAGATAGATGATAGATAGATAAAGAGACAGATAGATAGACAGATAGATAGACAGATAAAGAGATAGATAGATAGAGAGATGGATAGATAGATAGATAGATACACTACTGATACTTTCTATACCCAACTTACCAGCCTGTTTGGCTTCTAGTCCCATTTATATCCTAGTTTAAGCCATATTCATGCATTCCACGCTTATATTTCTTATCATTTTCCTCTCTCACAGTTTCTGCACTTACTTTACAAGTAAACTTTCAAATATTATACATAATTTACTCACATTTAATTCAATTTGCAAACCTCACAAATACACTTTACCTATGCTCATTTGGCTACTAGAATTTCATTGGCCAAACACGCAAAATGCAAAATCAGAAAGAACAGAAAGACCAACAAAAAAGTGTGCAAAATTGCAGACCATTTGCAGGTTTCTTTTTGCTGCTCGTTGTTGGTTTTCCACCATAAAATTTAATAACATCAATTTGGGCGGATTTCATTTAAGATTGGATCTACGAGCTTTTGATTCAATCGAGGCAAAAAAGAAAGGAAAAAACGATTAACTAATTGCGCTGTAGCTTTAAGAGCAATGCAATTTCCTACTGAAAAGTATGCTATGATTTAAGAACTTGCCACAATAGAAGAGGATTATGCTGGGGGGAAGGAGGGGAGGAAAAAACAGCTGTCTGGGCCATAAAACTCAACTACACCCTGGCAAGCAATTACCGTTTAGATATGCCTAGCCGATAAGGGGGAGTGCAAGAAGCAAGAGGCAAGCGGCAAGAGGCAAGCGGCAAGAAGCAAGTGGCAACAACAAACTGAAACGGAGACGTCCACTAGGCTGAGGCCGAGGGTTGAGCAGCTGCCCCTCAGCGTATGCGTGACTGTCTGTCTTAATGTATGGGTGTATGTATAGGTGTATGTGTGTGTGTGTGTGTTGTTGTCTGTGAGTGAAAGTGAGCGTCTGAAATGACACATAAAACTCATAAATTGTCGCACACTCGATATGCATAGGACAGATACGAGGACAGAGGGCGCCTCCGTTTGTGGCCAAGTCGGTAAAATCAATAACGATTCCCACGTCAGACGACTGAACGGTGGCATTTGACCCACACGTGGGTGGGTGGTAATCGATGACAGCGAAACTATTTAATAAACAATGCTTACTATAGTTACAATATAAATATATATATATACAATTTATATCGCGGCAAATAATACAGGCTATAGCTTGTATTCTGTGTGGGTGCCATAAACTGCAATTCAATTGCAAATGCAGCGAAAAACTGGCAACTGAACCGCAATTGGAACACGTGCAACAACAGCAACTGAAAAAAAAATGAAGGAAATTTCGCATAAATTTTCAAAAGCTGTCGAAAAAACAGCAGCAGCAGACGTCATCCGCAGGAGCGTCGCATAAAGAAGGGGGTCGCTGAGCTGGAAAGGGCTTGCTATAAATTGCTTTTTTTCTTCTATAAAAAGAAGGGAGAACAAATTGAAAGGCATTGAAAAGCGCTTCAGATTTAAAATGTGCGTCATTAGATGAAATTACGTTTCGTTCTGTGACCTTTGGAAAATGAAAAGAAAAGCTCAACTGGAGGTCAGTTTCTAAGGGAGAGTTTCATTTTTCAATATTATTTATAAGTATTTTCCAAGAAATTGCAAACTTTGTTCGAATTTTGCTGCAGTTGAACTGAAGTATGCGATGGTTTCGTCAGAAGTTTAGCCACATTGTTAATACTTGCTATGAGCTTAGTTCCACAGCGTTGCCACCTTGCACAACCCATCTGGCAACCTCTTGGCAATATATACTGTTGCTTAAGAAAACGTTTTATATATTTAATATATGAAAACTATTGAATTTAGTTTAACTTTTCACTTTAGTTTTAGGTTTACTTTACTCACAGTTTGTGTCTTTTTTTATTATTATTATTTATAAATTCTCATTTATATTTCTCATAAAATGTTGACCATGTTTAACTGCTATCGAGTAATAACTGTATCCTTGACGTAATCAGTGTCAAAACTGTGTTTCTTAGAATGTAATTTAATTCTGATCTTCTTCATTTCTTGTTACATCGACCCGAGGCGCGTCGTGTTGCTGCGTATCATTAAAATTAATGACTATGAAATAGAATCCTTTAATCAGTAATAATCATACAACAAGTGAAAGGACCTTCATTAACTTTTGATACAAGAATTCTCACCCACTCCTCTCCCCCATAAAACGAACTCAATTCCTTAATAAAGTCCTCCGAAATATTCGTATATATATTTCAGTGTTCGTTTGTCTCTGACAAACTCTGTTTCATCCTTGTATTATCCTGGGCCGGAGTCACACATTCGAAATATATTTAGTGGCCTGTGCGGCAAACAAATTCCATGCATGTCTGGGCTCCAATCGGTTTTTCCGTTTGCTGCTTTTGGCCATTTCGTTTGCAGGCAGCAGCTTTAGTCTCTCTTTTTTGGCCAGGACGCAAAACGAACGAAAACTAATTTCGTGCATAAAATGTAAATTGCATGGGGAGTCAAAAACAAAAGGCAATAAACAAAACGTGGCTCGAACTGCGCTTTAGTGCTTTTGGCCCGCTTCCGACTGTTTCGGCGGTTTCGATGCTTTCGTGTTGAGCTATTTAAATTTCTCGCTGTGTAATTTTTAATTCAGTCGCTAATTTATGCAACGCCCCGCACAGCACGTATTCAGTTTATATTTGGAGGGGCCTAAAAGGACTATACAGCAGGATCTATGGAGGTCATTTAGTTTAGACAGGGGGCACAACATATTCATGTAATTGCCTCTTGTAATTGACAACGAGACTTGGGGGTTGCTTTTAGCCAGACAATTAGGCATTCAGTTGAGAGTCCTTTGGAATTTACTGACCTTAATTCAAGCTGCCATTAGGAGGGCAGTAAGTGAGGTTCTTACCATGAAACCACCAGGTAAATGCAACTGGTTTCTCTTATGATAAGTCGAAAGTCCGAAACTAATTTCCTAATTGCTTTTACAGCTCTTTTCAAACTTTTAACCTTCATATTTCCAACTATAATTTCCTCTAACCAAACGGATACTGTAACAAGTCCAACTCTAATTTCAAATTCAATGAAAAGTTAAGTCCTCAAAGGGAATACATAATATGCAAGTGCAGTTCCAGTTTTAGTTTCATTACCCACTCTGGGCTTGCTCTTGGTCTAGAAACCTTTCAGATGTCGGTCACACATTGCGTATACTCAATGTGGGAAAGGGAATATCATCGCCTCTTCATTTATTAAAACTGTCAACACGCATTAAAGTAGGTTGCAAACTAGCACAGGAAACACACACACACACACACACACACAGTTACAATACACCCACACACTTTGCATTCTCTACGCTGGCAGTTACTTTTTGTATCACTTTCTGTTCTGTGAATGCCTTTTTCTACGGCTGATAAAATTTTATGAATGGAATTCCGACAGGCGTTACAAGAACATTAATAAAAGTGTCGAACATGCAAAGTGCTAGGCGACACAACGGGGGGTGGTGGGTGGTAGATTAGAGTGGCTGTTGAGCGGGGGCAGAGGATCGCACGCACGCAACCTTCAGCCAGCGAGGAGGGGCAGGCGGGGGATTGTTGTGTCATGTTTGGCTTTGGCCTTGTTGCAATGCCGCCTGAAAGCGTGCAACACTCGAGCAACGACAACAGCTTGTAGCCTTTCGGCAACATACTTGTGCTTGTACGCGGTATTTGCCAGGGACTGTGTCAAGGATGTGGCGGGAGAGGGAGGGGATGTTGGAGCCAGCATAAGATGTCCAAAATAAGAATAAGCAGAAAGCAAAAGCTTTGTATACATTGTAGGCGCACATCAATTATACAAATGGCAGCCAGCCGCTTCCGAGCCACCATTGTTTGGCCTTTTACGACTTCCGTTCCATTGACGGTCACAATAAATTATGGTTTGGGTCATGACAAACATTCTTTCTTTGCACTCGTACGTACATCTTGGCTAAGAGAAGCACGTCAACATCATCAGTAAGTGGCCATAAGGCAGAGAAGGTCGTCAAAAGCGAGTCAGCACTCAAAAGCTTGAGCTTTAAGCTGGCTTAAAGTGCAACCCAAGCCGATCCACTTGCTGTTCAAGCGGTTAGCCAACAACTCTTCTTTTTGCCAATGAAAATTCCTGAAAAGACGCTGCCACTTGACGGAAATAAGAGAGTAGGAGAAATAGCAGAAAACGCTCTAAAAGTGGCGTTAAGCGAACAACAAATGCAAATTAAATTAAACACCAAACTTTGCTAATATGCTAAACAAAAGTTGGCAGCAACCGACAATTTCACTCCCTTCCTTCCCTGAAACCTCTTCAAACCGACTAGAGTTTCTTTTGGCACATTTAATTAAAGAAGCTACAAATTATAACATGAAAAGGAGCAAGTTTCCAACTGCAACTTGACGTTCTCCAGGTCTAATGGGACTGAAGTCTGTTTCCTTGTTTGCAATCGCAAGATACCCTCAAGGAGTATTCCCACGTGTTAAGTCAAAGCCAAGGATACGCGAAAGTGGTTGGAACAGACAAAAAGGGAGTTCTTGGATTGAAGCCTAGGGCACTTAACAGAGGAGTTCTTCTCTAGGTCCCAAGCTAGCATTTAAGTACAGAGAAAAGGGGAGTTCTTCTCTGGTACCTTCCTTCCAGAAGAGTTATAAGTCCTTCGATTGGAAAAAAACCATCCTCGAAGCTTTTCTGGAACCAAAGTCATCTCCTTCTCTGGTACCCTATGAGCCCTCTATAAAATAACACGATGCATGCCAAGAAGAGTTCAATTAGATCGTGTACTCCCGTTCTGGCCATAATTATAGGTTAGTTTCCGTACTGAAAGGAGACATCACGGCACGCTAAGCTCCAAGCAGCTGTCGCTGTTCGTGAAGTCTCATTTCCTAGGAAAAACCTGGTTAAGTTGAAAGCGAACTGTTTATAGATGGTACAGAATTGTTTATACAAGACAGAAACGTCTCCCGTTGCCATTCCAAAGCAAAACCTTATCGGAACTTTCAAAGCTGCATCAAGTCATAAACAAGACACAGATTGCATATACTATACTGGTATATAAATCGTCGTATTGGAGTTCATTAAAGTGCAATGAACTTGTTACGTGAGAGGAAACATCGAAAAGGGGGTGAATCCAACGGGGGTCGGTCTGTTTGCAACCCTCGTGGAAGGTAAATGACACTTAATTTAATGTTAAATTTATGTTAGACTGTCCGAGGCTAATAAAAACGCCTTAACTGCCAGTCGACTGACATATTTAAAAACTTTTATATCGACTGCCAGAAAGATTCACACTATCACACAGAAGGAGGAGCAGACCATACAGGACAACAGGGAAACATACACAAACAGAAACAATAGTAGTTTGCTTGGTTGAAGGGGAATGGCCAACAGAAATGGGTTAACCGAGTTGGCCTAAAAACGTTAAAGTTTGCCGCAGTAGAAACTGCCAAGCAAAGCCGCAACGTAAATACTTTGCATGATTTAAGGCCATAGGAGGATTCCAATAGACCATATCATACTATACACGAGTCTGGAGAGAGCTCACCGTGGAATACTTACAGCCAGCTGGTAGGTGACTCACATATTTATAAACTCCATTATGCATGACTTCCTCTGGGGGTGGGGTGTTGGGGCTGAGATGAGGTGCGGCTACAACGAAACAACAAGGAAACACTCGTCGCACTCAACGAGACTTGTGAATCGATAGTAAAATGTGATTAGCTGGCAAAACTGTAGCATACCACAAGGCGTTTCAGGCTGTTGCGTGCCATCTTCAGCATGTGAATCCTTCGGTACAGGCAAATCAACTTAACAAATGAGTTTATTAATGAGTAAACAGTTTTACCCTCAATGGAAAACACTGAGAACAGAGTTTGCTTTGAGTGGAAAACCAGGTGATGTTAATATAAAAGGCGGTAGGAGGTCGCCTACTTCCTGTTCATGTTTGTCCTTTCGGGGCAGGCATTGATACTTAAGTGAAGTTTATACTGAGGACATGTTAATTATAAGTGCAGATTAAGTAAACCAGAAAAGCAATTACTTAGAGTAGAAGATTGACTTAGCCTCTGTGGAATAAGATTGAGCTGTACGTTGAAAGGGAAAAGGAAAGAATTGAATTGGTCCCCGAGGAATTGTGATATGTTTTCCAATCTTCTGAATGGTCAAACCGAAAAGGAAGTTTGTGTTTGAATTAAGTTGAAAATCCTTTTTCCTTATCTTAACCTAACAAAGTTCTTTATACCAGTTAACAATATCACTTACTAATTACTTAAAAGTAACGTTTTTTATGCACTTCATTAGCTATTTAAAGGAATCTTTTTCCATTCCTTGAGTGAACAATTGTTGGCCTACTTAAGGTCTAAGCCGTAATTACCAAGCTTAGATAGCTTGAGTAACATCCGAGGCATGTTGTATTATGGCCGTCTACCTGCACCACATGTTGCCTCAGTTGTCGTTTGTGGTGCCACAAATGCTTAAAGCTAAGCATTGTGCCCCTTTGGCTCCACTCCACACGCTTTGTCAGCTAGGCGTGTGCTTAAAGCCGCTTAGCTCTTTCTGAATTCAACTAAAGCCGAGCACACACAAACAATTTAGATAAACCCCTCACACTCTGCCACTGGGGAGGGTTCAAAGGGGGAGAGTTCCAAGGGGGTTTCGTATGAGTCAGCCTGGTCTATAAACTGCTCCAAAATATGCACACAATGTTGCCTCCAGTCGCTGCCTGTTGCTGTTTTTATGGCGAATATATTCGTATTCTCGATGCTTTACCCTCTTTATATTCGTACTCGTGTACCTTCTGGCCACAGGACCTGACAGTCAGGTCTGGGAAGATTTATAGCCAGTGTGCCGAGAGTTGAATGAAAGGTCTGACATTTGAAGTAATTGCCAAAAATTGAGAGACAAACAGCAGACGAGTGACTGGCAAATTGATTTGCTTAGTACAAGTTGATATGGATAGTTCTGACTAAATGACTATTCATGCAAGGATATCTCGCATAACTCTGACTTGTCTGTAAGTCTCCGACCAGGACAGGACAGCACAGAGTGTTTGTGTTTACCCAGGCCAACCCTTTGGCACTGAGCCTCCATGTAAATAGTAGTCAGTCGCCGGCAAAACAAATAGTTGCAGAGTAAACAAAAGCCGGTTGGGGTTTAATGGCCTGCAGCAGTCATTGACTTTGCTCCATTTGCTGTCCATTTTGTCCACTAAGGACTAACCCGAATGCTACACATATTCATACAAGTTAATTATTGTCCAAGCCGAGGAATCATCAAAAGAAATTGGATATACTTGATTGACTTTTTGTAATTTACCTTTACATGTTCTGCAGCTATCGTAGCACTCAGCACACACACACCACAAAGTAGGCAACGCACAAGAACAATTTATAGATTGATCACAAAAAGATTGAATTGATTTGAAATTGAATTCAAACTAGCAAAAAAACAATTAGTTTATGTTTAACACTTGACTACAGAACTTGGCTTAAATTTAGGCATATATAATATTTATCGAATTTACTTTAAGTAATTTATTGCACAATTCTCAAATCATTTTCGAATATTTTTTGAATATTTTTGAAATATTTATTTAAACGATTTCAACGCGTCCGTCAACATTTCCCACTGACAACCTTAGCGCCCGAGTGTCTGAAGGCGTTTCTGGGGTTGCTTCGCCGTTGGTTTGCCGCGAACTAAACAAAATTTCAGTTCGAAACTGTTCGAAACAGTTCGAAGAGAGCGAACTTCGAAAAGCACACGCGAAGAGCGCCGCAGCGTCAAAGAGAGCGCGAGCGTAAGAGACAAGAGCGAACGCACATGGTAAAGTTTTGTGCTGAAAGTAAAAGGCTGCCGGTTCCTTTGATGGGCAAGCGGTAAGAAGAGGTGAATCGGTGTGTAAACAACGGAAACACTGACACGACATAGACAACACCTGCCCACCTGCACACCTACCTAGCTGTGTGTGTGAGCTCGTATTGAATGTAGTTGATGGCTTTGGGCGTTTTCGGCTTGTTCGCAGTGCCCCGCCAAGTAGTTGCTTAAGTAGTGCTCATATGCAGCGAGCAGCTGCCTCCAGCATGTCAAAATTATATAGAGATCGGAACAGGAAAGTGCACTTAGACCTGTCTGCAGTGTCTGCAATTTATGAGAGGGGAACTAGAGGGAAGTCTCCAAGGATAAAGGATAAAATAAACAAATCAACACTCAAATAAAAAATAAATTGAAACTTAAATCAAATTGACCAAATGACAGCTTAATTAGCCTGAATAAAACAGGTAAGACACAACACGAAACACAAGTCATTTATAATTCTCAATTGGTTTAGCGGCAAACAAATCTTTTAAGTGGATTAACACTCTTTATTTGCTCATAAAGTTCTTTATTTAACCTCTTTCATCAATCTTATACCCCCCATCGCGATTCCACCCACAGGACAGGCTATTGTCTCTTCCTTTTGGGTGGGAAGAGTTTTCGCTGTCAGTCAAAAGCAACAAATGGCTTTTCGACCAGCGACAGAGAGGGGGGACAGAAGAAGAGAGAGATAGACGACAGCTGTGCATTCGAACTAAGTTAAGAGAGCCGCGCTGAAAACTCTCTTAAGCGTCAGTTGGTCATGCAATCAATGTTCAAACTTGTTTCATGTGCGACAAGCTGCCCGGTTTCAATTGAACACTACCAAAAATTGAGCCAAGGGCGGGCTTGTTCTTGTCTGTGCTGCAATTTTCAAAAAAGAAAAATTACAAAAAAATATTGCATGCAAGAAAATCTTCAACGAGTGTTCAATGAAAATCGAAACTAGCCGTTAACAAGTTTTTGTTGCAGTTTCGAGTTGTTATTTGCTGTTGATTGGCTGAAACGTTGCTGCCACGAATGGCAAGCCTTTGTGTGGCAACAGAACTCTAATTGGAACCGCTTGCCAGCCATCGAGCTGAACTGGCCAAATGTACCCCAGAAGTGTCTGCTACTTGGCTTTCAAATGCTCATTAATCTTCCAGGCGTGGAGCACTCAATCAACAAGCCATCGAATCGCACCAACAAATAATAAAACGAGCCACAGATGTTGCAAACTACAGGGAAAATATATCATCGGAAAATCTCTGACTTTTAGATCTAACGAACTTTGCGTATATTTTTCGAGTAAATATTGGAAGACTACTATAAATCCTGGCATGATCTTTCAGAGAGTTTATTTAAAAATAAAATAAAGATTTACTGAAGAAAAAGATATGCGTAAACTTGGCTAAAATAAGTTAAAGGTGGGGCTATAAGATATTGGGAATATTGAGGCTCAAAGTTTTTTCTTTCTGGAAAATAGAAAAATTGGGACAGAAATTGAATCTAAATAAAATCGATGCAAAACTCAATAAATATCTAAGCTGAGTTTTATTATCTTAAGCAAAACCCACAGCAAATTATAGTTAATCACATCAGTTATTATAGATGCCTGTCAAGCTTAAAGACTTAAAAAACTGTGCAACTTCTGTTTACAGGGTATTATAATCAAA
This sequence comes from Hirtodrosophila trivittata, assembly GCA_035045065.1. Lineage (NCBI taxonomy): Eukaryota > Metazoa > Arthropoda > Insecta > Diptera > Drosophilidae > Hirtodrosophila > Hirtodrosophila trivittata. Next base: position 809,652 of record JAWNNK010001445.1, on the reverse strand, counting down.
AGATTTCAAGCGCATTAATAACAATCACAAAAAATATCTGGCGGCTGTGTCAAAGTTATTGAAAAACGATTAAGCAAAACTCCAGATAAAGACACTCGTCATGTTCAATTGTGTGTGTAAAATTGTCTGTGTGTGTGTGTGAGCTTGTGGGCGTAGAGGCATGTCAGTACAAATACGGGCACTGTTTGTGGCATGTGCAAAGGTCAGTTACAGGCTTAAAGGCTTAAGCACGCCTGCCACATGCTTGCCAACTCTTTTAGCCACACTCGCAATGTGGGTGAATACTCGTACTAAGAGCATGAGAGGGGGGAGCGGGGTGTTGAATTAAACAATTACAATTGCAATTAAACAAGTCCATTGAGATAAAAGTAAACTGCAACTGGTTTTCTATAGTTGAGCCTCAGCTTTGGGCAACTGTTGCAATTTTCTGGCATTTGACTAAATGCATTTTTCCATTTGCCCAAAATCTTTTGGGATTAAGAAATTTACTTGGAATAATTGAACATCTGTTGAAGAAATTTAATTGATTTGTTTCAATTCAATAGTTGAATCTAAATTTGTTAGTATCAAGAGTCAAAGATGAAGTCTCAAACTGAAGATGAAGCTCAAGTTGAAAGTTGCTATAAAAGTGCACGTCTAGGCGGGTGTATGTCTTGGCTAAGTGTGTCTGTGCTTTGCTATAAAATTGAAGCTTTCTGTGTGCAGCAAAGCTTGCAAGAGGTTAAAGTTAACAGAAAAGGATAACGTTTGAAAATGTTAAAGCATTAACATTATGTTAATAACATTTATAGTAAATAACATAAGAGATTTTAACAGAGAAACTTGCTACTAGCTTTGAGCTGCAACTAAAATGAAATTCACTAAGTTTCCTCTTGAAATCAAAATATATTTTCCTTCTTTAGAAACCAATCAATTACTTTCTACACTTTTCTACTACTTTTTATGTTTCTATAGATCACGTTTATTCCCCACTTAATTCTCATATGTAACTAAAAGGCAACAAGGCTAAAAGGTTGGCTAACAATTGCTGAGAATATGTTTTTAATGTGACAAACGCATCAGAATCAATGAATCAATGTTTAGCCCCGAAAAAAGGCTTTTGCGAAAAGCGGCAAACAAAAATTTCCACTTCATTTAACGTCTGTCGGCACTTCACTAGCAAAGGCGACCCAGGGGGAGGGGGTTGGCTGACAAGCTGGTACGGTATCAAAACGAGTACAGAAAATTGGGGGCTGATGAGTGTTCTGGCCTCGAGGGTCACGTCATTGAACACTCGAGTGGCCAGCTCCTTGAAAAGGTATTCGTCAGGCTATCAGGTGGACAGACCAAACATATGTACAGACTATATATATATATATAGATATATATATGTATTTTTGGGCCTAGAGGTTCAGTGAGTTTGATGAAATTAATAAAAACAATTTGTATTTATTATGTCGGGGCTGTTGGGTGCGAAATTTATTTTCAATTTGCCGTCGTGTTGCGGTCAGCAAAATTTACGAAATGTGGAAAATTCGGAAATGTTCTAGAGTAAGGGGAAGAGATAATGTGGCAGGATAATGTTGCATGGGGCATTATTAAAGAGATACCTTTAAAACGAGTTGCATTGGCAATGGCAATCTGGCTTAAATGGCTGTGTCTCACGCCTGGGCCATAAATCAAATGAATTGAAAAATGCGTTATTAAATAAAAGGAGCAAAAGGAACAAGGAAATCACTAGACAGACATGTGTGTGTGAGTATCTCTGTGTGTGTGTGTGTGTGTGAGTGCAATAAGAACTCGCTGCTAGCTGTCTGCACGCCTGGCTGCTTGCTGAAATATGCGACCTGCTGCATTTTGATTTACTTTTATGGCTAGACTACAACTGGAACCCCCAAACCCAAAGGAAACTAGACAGAGGAAGCATGGAATGCCAGGACATGGCACAGGACTCAGACGGAACGGGCACTTGTTGGGCTTCAAAATGATGTCCTGCAGGTGTCAGCGCCACAACTGATTAGCTTCAGCTTGACACTAATGCCACAAGGGGGTGTTGCGGTGTGGCATGCGGCTTGTGGCATGTTGACTGCCAACGTGCATTAAAATTCAATTACTACAAACATATTTCGCAGCTGCAAATACGTGACGATGGTTCAAAAGTCAGCTGAGGGTCAGTTCGATGTTCTGTACTTAGAACCAGTTGAAGGCCCCCACAAGTCTCAACCGACGACATCTGTTTCTATTTATAGAGAACTATAGGCAAAGAGAGAAAGAGAAAGATACAGATGGAGGGAGTTCCCATTTCTCAACGCCCCATGGCATTGCATTAATTTCACAGATCAAACGCGTTGATGGAGCGAAGCTAATGAAAATGTAGACCGTTTTTTTCCAGCTCCTTCGCTTTCAGGTTCATAAGCGCTTTTTAATGAAATGCGTGGAGAAATGCCTTACAAGGGGAGAAGGGAGAGAGGGGAGTTTGTATGTGGGCGTGTAGTCTGGCAAGTGTTTAATAAAAAATAGAAAATTATGATGTAGCAGACTCCGTTGTGGCAGCCACCACCAAAACTGAGTATTAAAGCTAATGCTAAACAAATGACTAACAAATAGAGTGGAAAGTGGAATTAGAAGCCTAACAATAGACACAAAGAGCGCCCACTTTTGGTGCATGCAACAAAGAAGTGCAACCGAATGTGTTGCACAACAGCTGCTGCTGGTTTTCTAAAGATTTTCGTATACAAATTTCAGTAAAGAAAGTTTTCACTTCCTAAGTTTTTCGACTCTTACTTCAAACTTTCTTTCTACAATTTGTCGCCCCACTTTGGGCCGCTTAACTGGCCTCAAGCCGCTCCTGTGTGGCACATCAAATTCGCTTGTTAACAGCAACTTCTCTCATAGATACCTTTGTTAACTGAAGTGCCAAAGTGGCAAGTGGCACGCCAGCTCGCCAGGCTGTGCCCTGGCAACTGCGTGAATGTATCTCAATATCTGTGCACAGTGTCAGCCGCATCCACATGCTCATCCTCGTGCGTATCCGCTGTGTTTCGGGAACTGTTTGACAGGTGAGCACTGTCAATTGTCAAGTCGTCTGTTGTTGACAATTTGCAAATGACATTTGACAAGCAACCAGAGAACAGAGCCTGGACTCTGACTCTGACTTCAGGCAGGAGTCAAACTCGAGTGGATTTTATGCAAATTGGCAATTTGAACGATGATTTTGGTTTTAGCTTTGTTTGAAGTGGCTGCCCCTGTTTGGCCGGAAGTTGTAAAGGTGTCCCTCAAGTGGCAGATGAGTGCCGCTGCGCCTGACACCAAAAGTGTGGCCAAATTGTGGCAATCAACTGCAACTCACGCTTCAACTACCAACAAGAAACGAAGCTTGTTTCCATTTAAGTGCCACAACATTTAAGCAGACGCCTTCACAACGGGTGACAAACTTCTCGGAAGCGAAACGATACGATACAATGGCAATTCCTGGTTGACTCATTGGTGTCAGCTGAGCACTTGGACAGAACTTGGACAGAAATGAGTCATATTATAACTGGAACTGGAAACGAAACGAAACGAAGCTATGCCAAATATTTATTACACGCAATTGAAACTAAATAAATCCTCAACAGATGTTGCTTGGCTCTCACTTGGTTTCTGCTGCTCTGGAATACTTCTACTTATCCTCAACTTTAACATAATCTTATTGGAATCTCTTTCTTATCAAATTGTACTTACCGCTCCTCGATGGTTGTTGGCAGCTGAGTGCGAGCTCGCATCATGCTGAGGAAGTGCTTGCCATGGGCGACGCCACCTGCTGATCCGCCGCTGCTGCCCTCGGACAGATATCCATTGTCAATGTCATGGTAGCGACCGGCTGAGGGTGAGCTGCCCACGCGCAGTGCATCGCCATCGCTGCAGTAGCCCTGGCCGATGTCCGACTCGCAGAAGTCCAAGTAGGATTGATGCGGATGATGATGCTGCTGTCCTCCACGTGCTCCACGTGTGGGCAGGGTAACGTGCGAGTTGTAGCCGCGCAGCAGTGGCCGCATGGGCAGCACTGGCGAGGCAGAGGCGGCGGCTGCTGCGGAGACTTGTGCTGTAGCTGGCGGCTGCAGCTGCAGCTGTTCCTCCTTGGACTCGTAGATGGTGCCGACTATTTTCGATGGGATCGTATGGAATTTGCTGGGCGACGCGGTGGGCGTGCTCGGCGCCGAGTTGTGCGTTGGACGCTGCAGCGGCGAACGCGGCGGTGGCGAGGACAAGATATGCGGACCCGCATTGTACTCCAGTTTGCGTGGTGCGCTCATCGTGGATTTGGGTGGCGGCAGGCGGCTGCTGCCGTAGATGCCGCTATGCTGTGGCGTGCTCGGCTCGCTTAGGTAGCCCGATCCGTTGCCAGAGTAGCCTGCTCCATGTGATATGTGTGTGGCTGGCGGCGGTGGAGGCGGAGCATTGGCGTAGTAGGGAGGTGGTGGGATCGAGGGCAATGTCTTGAGGATATGTGCTGCTTGGTTGCCAGCTGATTGCATCTGCTGCTGCTGCTGCAGTTGCTCCTGGGATATGTTAGCTTGTGTGCTCTGGCTGGAGGATATGTCGCTCGTCTCGCGCTTTAGGAGCTCTCCGGATCCAGCGGGCATGCCCAGCTGGGGCAGCTTGCTGGTACCTTTGATAGCCGCTATGGGCTTGGGCAGGCCTGTGCCGCTGGGACTATGCAGCAGCTGCTGGCTCTGGCTCTTGGGCGAGCACTTGGCGTCGGACTTGGAGTTCAGTGAGGATTTGGAAGACGTCTTGGCAGTGTTCTTCTCGGCGGGTCCGCGTGCCAATGAGTTCTTGCCGGGTCGTCCCATGGTGGAGCTGCGCGACTCATTGCCAGAATGCTGCTCCTCCTTGTGGAGGGAGCGTGCCGGACTCTTCTCCTTCTTGTCCAGCTTGCCAGTCTTTGTCTGATCCTTCTTCTGCTGCGCCGCCAGCAGCTTCGATTGCTTCGTATTGTGCTTCTGTTGAGTCTTCTGTGCGCTGACGCTGATGCTCGGCGGCTTCAGCTGCGAGTTATGGCCATCATTCAGGCTCAGACTGGAGTCAGAGCGCTCCGAGCGTGCCGAACTAAACCCCGAGGAGGAGGATGTACGCTTTGATTGAATTTGTGTTTTATTGGAAGCAGCTGCTGCTGCTGCATTCGCCGCATTCTGTTGCTTCTCCTTGTTGAAGAGCTTCAGCTTGTCCAGCATCGAGTGCTTCTGTGGCGCCGTGGGCGCATTTAGGCTACTCGGCGAGGGTATCCCACTCTGATGGCTGCTCTTCACAATAGGCGGACGCAGGCTGCAATGAATGGAGCATTGTTAGGGGACGTGGGCAACCAGTTCTGGCAGGAACTTACCTGTTGTTATTGCCACTCTTCAGGCTCTGTATGGTGTGATTGCTGGTGGGCGGACTGTTTGGACGGCTCGTATTAAAGTCGCTGCCGCTCTTGCCCAGGCCAGGTATAGCTAAAGAGAAAGAGAGAGGGAGAGAGCGTGTCAGTTCATTAATTTCATTGTCTCTGGAAACAGCGCCCACTTCAATATATGTCGACAGGCTGTCAACTAAGCGGACGCGAGCTGCAGCCAATAAATCATTGCGGACGCTAAGCTTAATTAATTGCCCCGTGCTAAGTCGCTGACTGCCAGAAGATCGAGTATATAGTATAGGGACAGGCAGCCAGATTTATCTATATGAAGGTCTCAAGTTGCTCAAACATAAATCAAAAGTTCAAGAGAAGCTAAATGCGAAGATCGTGATTACGTTTGATGGTAAAAGAGAGTTGCAGTTGGGATAAATCTTTATCGAAAAGAGATTTAGATACTCAAATTTAGCAGTTTGATTTAAGTTATAAAGGGTATTCCTGTAACTAATTACTTTGTTGGTAGAAGAGAGTTTGAGTTGAGATAAGTCCTTAACGAAAAGATATTTAGATAGTCAAAGTTAGCAGTTGCTTCTGCTTTAAAGGGTATTGCTGAAACTAATTACTTTAGTAGTAAGAGAGATTTAAAGTTGGGATAAATCCTTATCGAAAAGGTATTCAGAACTAACATTTGCTTCAGTTATAAAGGGTATTCCTGAAACTAATCACTTTGGTGGTAGAAGCGAGTTGCAGTTGGGATAAATCTTTATGGAAAACAGAAAAGATAAGTTTCTTCAGCTAGAAAGGGTATTCCCGAACTCTTTGGCTTTGCTTACTAAAATTCTGTTCCCTGGACAATAATCTTGAGGTTTACCTAATACCTTTTCAGTTCTTAGTTCCTGCCACATTCCAGCAATTCCAATTTGTGTAACAGAGACCTCCTTATGTGGAGTCATAAGCATTAATTACACAGATTGTTTGCAACTGCAACGAAATATGAGCAATGAGGCGGTTTATGAATGGCACTTGCCCCATGAAATGAATACCCAGGAGTGCTTTGATGATGTGCCACACGCGGCAAGTCTAGTGTGTTCTGTTGGTACCCCTTTTCCATTTGGGAACAAATCACAGCCAGAATGTTGGACTAAGTGCAGTGGCATCTACCGCTGGGGGTTGTTTGGACCAACAAATTTGTTTATTCCCAGCAAACAAGAGGAGAAGCCTCCATTAAGGGTGGCTTTAAAGCATTTTTTAATAAAAAAGGAAACAGAAAACAAAAAAAGAGAGAGGAAAATATTCACTTACATGGCGCATGGTTTGGGGTCGGCGGCAGCGGTCGCACCTTGTCCGGCGGACAGCGACGTTGGACCATAACAGTCGCCGGCAGCGGTATGGAAGTGCCGCCATTGACCTTCCCATAGGCAGGCGCTATTTGTCTGTAATGAGCAGAGAGAGAGAGAGAGATAATATATGGTTCTTAGTCTCAGTTTAAAGTACTTAAAGAGTGCATAAAAATAAACAATATGGAATTATATATACTATAATTTTTATGGTTCCGTTTCCATATTTTATGGTTAGCCGCCCACACGGCGTGATTTGCATGAGAAGAGAAAAAAGTATCTGTCAGATACTTTTATGCATTTGCTTGCCACTTATCTTGACATTTTATACAAACTGCGACATAAAAATTATTTTTACATAGCTCTGAACGTTGATAAATTAATAAAGTTGCTGCCAAGCCCCTTTTTCCTTTCCATTTCCAGCGAAGGAATGAAAAAAAAGCGAAAACCTGACAATTGCAGTAAATATTTTTACAACGTTTTTACGATGCGATTTCACGAAATGAAATGAAAGACAAGCGTGCCCATAAATTCACAATATCATTGGGCACTCAGCGCGAAAGATACTTTTGTATCTTTTGCCGTTTCAAAGCCGTAAAGAAGCGTAGCTAAGTAGCTCCCAGAGCAACTACGCTTGATTAGCCGTAAACGTCATTTCAATGCAAAATTCTAGCAAATAAATCAAATTGAAGCCAATTAAATTTGATTCGTAATTTCAATTGGCCTTTTCAACCTATTGAAAATTAAAGACCAACTGCATATTATAAAACCCTCCTTAAGGGAAATTGAATTTGTTTTCCATTTTCCTAGCTACTTAATCACATTTAAATAAGTTTCTCATTTGCAATGTAAGGAGTCAAATCCTCCTTACATAAACTAAATACAAAGGGCTATGGAACCGGCAATGTAGAATTATTATTTTTTACATAGTAGTATAGTTAGCTTAAAACAAGCTACGCGCTTCAGGGCAAGCAGCGGGAAACCCGCTATCGGGGCCAACACTCGGCCGCTTCGAACAGAGATAAGCAACGGCAGCCCACGAATACAGAAGAGCTCATCTCAAAAGTTGAACCAATGGAATGCAAGATAAGCTTTTGCATACGCGCTCACTGTCCAACAGTGGGAGAGCGAGATTAAATGCAAGACAAGCTTTTGCATACGCGCTCACTGTCCAACAGTGGGAGAGCGAGATTAAATGCAAGACAAGCTTTTGCATACGCCTCACTGTCCAACAGTGGGAGAGCGAGATTAAATGCAAGATAAGCTTTTGCATACGCGCTCACTGTCCAACAGTGGGAGAGCGAGATTAAATGCAAGACAAGCTTTTGCATACGCGCTCACTGTCCAACAGTGGGAGAGCGAGATCAAATGCAGATAAGCTTATGCATACGCGCTCACTGTTCAACAAGAACAACAACAAGTGAGAGAGCGAGATTATATGCAAGATAAGCTTATGCATGCGCGCTTGCCGTTGTGACTTACACACAGACATTACGAACGAAAAGGGCAGCTTACACATGCGCGCAACAACAACAAAGAGAGCATGCGCTTTTATCTTTGGGTCCAGCAATAAGACGAGCGGCAGAATCGTATTAGCATGAGGTCGCGATGCTAATTAGAAAAAGGGCAAATGGGAGTGGAGCTAGAGCATCGAAACGGAACGGACGTGATCGGCGAGTAACATGGAGAGTTACTCATGGACTGGGACCACGGGCAGGAGATTAAAACGCACTAAATAAAACTAAATCAAATACTACAAATTAACATTACACAATAACTTGAAATAATAAATGATAAATAATAAAACAACAACAATAGCAACAACCAGAGTCCGTCCCAACCACGAATACCCACACACGCACACTCACACCCGGTGCACAACAACAGCCGCGCACACACAAACACACACACGAGGCACAACCAGCCGCGAATACACACACACGCACACTCACACCCGGTGTACAACAGCAGCGGACGTCACAGCCACACACACACACACACACGCACACACGCATACGTACCGGAAGAATAAGACGAACGGGGTAAGCAGGGGGTATATAACCTAGCTTGGTGGGGATAGGGTATCGTGGGGTAGGAATAAAGTAGTGCTTAAGTAATAAACGAAAATGAAGTAGAAAGATCGTTCTCTTTTAATGCAAGGAACAGTCCGGTAGTTAGAACCCTTTTCCCCTTTCCCTCCTTCAATACCCATCTGTCACGATTTATGGGACGGGTGGATCAAAGTGGATGTGCAGAGATGTACCCAACCCGGCATCCATTGAGATTCACCCAATCCCGAAATCTGACCACATTTTCCCCTTCCTCTCCTCTCCCCCGGTACGATTCAGGGACAGGAGAGAACCAACGTGGATGTGCAGAGATGTACCCAACCCGGCATCCATGGAGGTTCTCCACTCCCACAGATCGGACCACACTTCCCCTCCTCCCTTGGCTGTCCCATTGCCGGGCAACGTGGTTGGTGATGACCCGAGCAGCGTGCAGAGAGGTGCCTCCCTCGGCGCTCTTCGGCTATTTATCAACCCGGAGCCCGATGATGGGCCGGCCTTCTTTCCCTTGGTGACACTCCGGATCGCTCTCTCATCCCTGGTGTCCAGGAGATAGAGAGGGAGACCCGGACCACCATAGTGGAGTGGGTTGCGGAGTTAGACTCCAGGTAATCCCAGTGTACACCCCACCCGAGTCTCAGCATCCCCCTTATTTCTGGTAGGAGTTCCCTGGACGCGACTGAGCTTGCCCCGGAAAACTACCTTACAGATGGCGCCCGAGCAGGGACTTCTGAGATTCGGATGTGGAGGTGGACAAGGGCGGCCGTAGTCCGATTTTCACACCACCCCACTAACCACCCATTCCCCTTCATACTTTTCTGACCCTAAAACGGCACGGGTAGACAAATAGGTATATAGCATTTAGGCATACTGGGGCGTGGCACGTCCTGCTCCTCCTTTACTAAACGCTCTATAACTCGTAGCAAGACAGTTACCTGTATGTTGGATACCAGCTTCATACCACTGTCAACCTACAAACTTAGAATGGCGTTTCCATCTAAGTTGAAGAGTAGAGAGCTTGGGGAATGGGAGTAGGCAGGGATACAGAGGTACCCCCTTCGGAGGCGTTTACTCCAAGGTGCCTATATACCCAGGAACGCTTATGATACCAGCGAATTTGTGAGAGCGACCAATTTTCTTTGTTCCTGCCGCTTCGAGCACCTTAACAATAGAATGCTTAAGCCAAAAGTAGTGCAACCGAGAGGGGAAATACTCAGCGGGAAAACTAAATCAAGCGTAGAGCATTCTTCCGAGCCACCTTCTAGGGTTATGTCAGGAGAAAACCCACTCCTCCATTAGGCAGGAGTGGCCGACAGGGAGCATGAGGACCAAGGGGGAAACGCCGCGTAACCACCGGTTAAGAGGACGACACTGGACCGAAAAGAAAAATAAAATAAACTCGGACAAACGGCAGCACTGTTGCGGCGCTATCGCAACGCTACCGAAACCATGACACCAGGGCCCTATATTAGATAAACGTCAGCCGCGGAAGAAAACAGTGATGATCAGACGAGCCAAGGGGACAGTCATGACCAGACGAGCCAAGGGAACAGTCATGACCAGACGAGCAAGGAAGACAACGCCGGATCCTCCAGGATAGCAACAAACACAGTCAAGCTCCCGCCAGCGATCACGAACGATCGACCAACAGCAAGGAACAAAGATCAACAAAGGCGACGACAAGGATACAAGGATAACCAACAGCAGTGAACCAAACCAACGGCAGTGAACCAAACCAACAGCAGCGAACAAAACAAACAAAGACGACAACAAGGATAACAAGCAACAGAGAACAACGCGACGACAACAAGGATAACAAGCAACAGAGAACAACGGAAGACGACAACAAGGAACAAGGATAACCACAAGGAACCAGAGATGGACAAGCCAGGAAGACAACGCCGGATCCTCCAGGATAGCAACAAACACAGTCAAGCTCCCGCAGGGATCACGAACAATCGACCAACAGCAGGGAACAAAGACCAACGAAGGCGACGACAAGGATACAAGGAAAACCAACAGCAGTGAACCAAACCAACGGCAGTGAACCAAACCAACAGCAGTGAACCAAACCAACAGCAGTGAACCAAACCACCGGCAGTGAACCAAACCAACAGCAGCGAACAAAACAAACAAAGACGACAACAAGGATAACAAGCAACAGAGAACAACGCGACGACAACAAGGATAACAAGCAACAGAGAACAACGGAAGACGACAACAAGGAACAAGGATAACCACAAGGAACCAGAGATGGACAAGCAAGGAAGATAACTAGAGCCACCCAAGCCACGCAGATAACCAGAGCCAGTCCAGTAACTAAGGAGTCAGAGGTAGCCCAGCAAACAGTGTACAGCCAAACGCCGAATGCACAATCGACAAACAAACGGCATCAACGAACAGGCCGTTCAGCCATCAAAATTCGAACAGTGACAATGAATTAACACCCTTAAGAATACCAACCGTTGTTGTCGCAGTGAATAAAATGAAAACCCAGGGAGACAACAGGATCCAAGGATAAGCAACAGCAGTGAATAAGATAAAAACCAAGGAAGAAAACGATGACCAACCGCAGTATACGAGACCGACGAAGATGACGAACAGATCAACTCAACAAGGATACAAGGATACGAGGATAACAAGAAACAGGGAACAACGCAAACCGACAAACGACCAGGATAACTCAGCAAGGATAACAAGGAGCAAAGGATAACAAAAGACAAACCGATCTAGGAATGGTTAAAACAAAAAGTTCGAAGAGTGACAATGAATTAACACCGTTACGAATACCAAACGTGGTTGAACATGAGCAAATGGACACTGAAAAATGCGTCTCAGCCGAGGGAGAGTGTCTTGGACTTACCAGACAATTATTTTGATGAACTCTTGGCTGATTCGTTTGAGCCAGTACCTGATTAAAAAGTTAAGAAGAAAAGATGGCCAATAAGTCGTTGGACTAGCGATGACGAATCGGGAATCACAAGGAGTACCACGAACGCATCCCAGATAGCAACTTGTTATTCACTTGACAAGAAGAGGCCAACCCCAACCCCAAATAAAACAACGACAGGACGAGGATCAGACGAAGCCAGCAGCACCTCCAATAATAAATAGCAGCAGTGAACGAACCAACAAAGATGACAATAACGACACAATCTACAGGGCTACAAGGACAACAAGCAACAGGGAACAATCAGCGAACACGGCAACAAGCATTCTTCCTCTGTCCGGCGTTTAAATATTAATATGGAAGATATAGTAATAATAAAAAACGAAATTCTAGCGGAGCCAGAAACATTTGATAATCGAGGTGTTACAAATGAGGACGAAGACGATGGAAATGAGTGCACCCTTTTGCGTGATGAACCACCCGTCTTGTCACCCGAGCACCCAGCTCCTGGGGCTTGCGGCGCTGCTTGGGGAAGCGACACAGAAGAGCAGCTTGAAGTAACGCCTACATCTCCGCAAATCGATCTAGGAATGGTTAAGACACAAAATCCGAATAGTGACAATGAATTAACACCGTTACGAATACCAAACGTTGTTGAACATGAACAAACGGATACTGAAAATGCGTCTCAAAATACCATGTCCCAGGTATATCCACTTGACGAGGATAACTAATCAGATGAACATGGGGATGTTCAGCTACCAGAGGAGTCAAAGGGTCAGCAATGCCACCGCCAGAAACACCTCTATTAACTGATGCCATTACTTCGGCCCATGATTGGGATGCCAACGGCGTTGCAGGTACCGTAAGAGGGATGACCAGACGAATCTAAAGACACTAACGTCCCACCCCGAAAGGGGAACCCAAGTAAGCTACACCACTGACGCCAATGTCTCGGGGGACATCTAACCGTAAGAATTAGCATCATAAGTTAGAGTTTAAGACGAAGTAGAACATTTGTAACTCCACCAAGCACGATAGGTAACGGATAGAGGAATACTAATCGGGGAAAAGTTATCACGGGGAAGGTAACGGTCTTGTCACGTACCCGCAGGTGGGAAGGAGATGTAAGGAGTCAAATCCTCCTTACATAAACTAAATACAAAGGGCATGGAACCGGCAATGTAGAATTATTATTTTTTACATAGTAGTATAGTTAGCTTAAAACAAGCTACGCGCTTCAGGGCAAGCAGCGGGAAACCCGCTATCGGGGCCAACACTCGGCCGCTTCGAACAGAGATAAGCAACGGCAGCCCACGAATACAGAAGAGCTCATCTCAAAAGTTGAACCAATGGAATGCAAGATAAGCTTTTGCATACGCGCTCACTGTCCAACAGTGGGAGAGCGAGATTAAATGCAAGACAAGCTTTTGCATACGCGCTCACTGTCCAACAGTGGGAGAGCGAGATTAAATGCAAGACAAGCTTTTGCATACGCGCTCACTGTCCAACAGTGGGAGAGCGAGATTAAATGCAAGATAAGCTTTTGCATACGCGCTCACTGTCCAACAGTGGGAGAGCGAGATTAAATGCAAGACAAGCTTTTGCATACGCGCTCACTGTCCAACAGTGGGAGAGCGAGATCAAATGCAGATAAGCTTATGCATACGCGCTCACTGTTCAACAAGAACAACAACAAGTGAGAGAGCGAGATTATATGCAAGATAAGCTTATGCATGCGCGCTTGCCGTTGTGACTTACACACAGACATTACGAACGAAAAGGGCAGCTTACACATGCGCGCAACAACAACAAAGAGAGCATGCGCTTTTATCTTTGGGTCCAGCAATAAGACGAGCGGCAGAATCGTATTAGCATGAGGTCGCGATGCTAATTAGAAAAAGGGCAAATGGGAGTGGAGCTAGAGCATCGAAACGGAACGGACGTGATCGGCGAGTAACATGGAGAGTTACTCATGGACTGGGACCACGGGCAGGAGATTAAAACGCACTAAATAAAACTAAATCAAATACTACAAATTAACATTACACAATAACTTGAAATAATAAATGATAAATAATAAAACAACAACAATAGCAACAACCAGAGTCCGTCCCAACCACGAATACCCACACACGCACACTCACACCCGGTGCACAACAACAGCCGCGCACACACAAACACACACACGAGGCACAACCAGCCGCGAATACACACACACGCACACTCACACCCGGTGTACAACAGCAGCGGACGTCACAGCCACACACACACACACACACGCACACACGCATACGTACCGGAAGAATAAGACGAACGGGGTAAGCAGGGGGTATATAACCTAGCTTGGTGGGGATAGGGTATCGTGGGGTAGGAATAAAGTAGTGCTTAAGTAATAAACGAAAATGAAGTAGAAAGATCGTTCTCTTTTAATGCAAGGAACAGTCCGGTAGTTAGAACCCTTTTCCCCTTTCCCTCCTTCAATACCCATCTGTCACGATTTAGGGACGGGTGGATCAAAGTGGATGTGCAGAGATGTACCCAACCCGGCATCCATTGAGATTCACCCAATCCCGAAATCTGACCACATTTTCCCCTTCCTCTCCTCTCCCCCGGTACGATTCAGGGACAGGAGAGAACCAACGTGGATGTGCAGAGATGTACCCAACCCGGCATCCATGGAGGTTCTCCACTCCCACAGATCGGACCACACTTCCCCTCCTCCCTTGGCTGTCCCATTGCCGGGCAACGTGGTTGGTGATGACCCGAGCAGCGTGCAGAGAGGTGCCTCCCTCGGCGCTCTTCGGCTATTTATCAACCCGGAGCCCGATGATGGGCCGGCCTTCTTTCCCTTGGTGACACTCCGGATCGCTCTCTCATCCCTGGTGTCCAGGAGATAGAGAGGGAGACCCGGACCACCATAGTGGAGTGGGTTGCGGAGTTAGACTCCAGGTAATCCCAGTGTACACCCCACCCGAGTCTCAGCATCCCCCTTATTTCTGGTAGGAGTTCCCTGGACGCGACTGAGCTTGCCCCGGAAAACTACCTTACAGCAAATACTCAAAATGCTGATTAAAAACGCAAATAAAGTAATAAAAGAGACTGGCACTAACTTTTAATAACTGTCCCTTGGCAGGGGTTCCGCAGACAATGCTAAAAGATACATTTGTATCTTATGGCTGTCTTCTTGACTTGCCAGCTTCCATTGTTGTTGGCCATTAATAAGGAAAACGTAAAGAAAAATACGTAACAATTGTATTAAATGAAGACTTAAGCGCAGACCCTAAAAAACGGTCTACACTCTGGTTTCAGACTAAAAGATACCCTGGAAACTTTCGTTATATTTTTATTTATATTATGTTAAAATTGAAAGTATTTCTTTCTAATTGTTGTTAGTATTTCTAGGCTCTAACTTGGTTTAGATTCTTTGTTTATTTCCACATTTTTATGGCTAGTTTTTCCTATAAATAAACATTTTATTGCAACAGAGAAACGAGCGTAATTTAAGCTTAGGGAAAGTCTAGAATTCTCAGCTGTTGATCGGTGTATGCTCTACTCTATATATACTCTACTCTATATATACTCTACTCTATATATACTCTACTCTAGATATACTCTACTCTATATACTCTATATGCCGTCTTCTATTTACTTTTCTACTACTTCAATATACCCTTTTCTATTTCCTTTTAATGAGCAGAGGGTATTGCAACAGACTGTGGCAGACAAATGAAGCTGGCAGCTGCGTTGGCGTTGCCGTTGACGTTAAGTTTGCTGCTGCAAATTAAATATGGAAAAGCGAAACTGAAAACGCAGTTTGCTGCTGCTCTTCGCGGTTTTCATCAAGTGTCTGTCACGCCATTTTTCTTTGCCATAAAGCACGGAGCCAGACAAGTTGCCGAAAAAAAGGCAGCCAAACAGTATCCAAATTACTTTTCATATAATTTCATTTGCATTTTATTGTTGCAACTTGTTTTTCCGGCAACACATCTTTTTGGTCATGTTTTTCTTATTTTACAAAGCTGTCTGCAGAGTTTTGTTAGCAGAAGGCAAAAGGATGTCGATTGTCTGGATATGTTAAAAGATACTCATACCACAAGTCGTTGCAGACGTACAACTTGTGCACAAGATGTATCTGTGGCATGCAACAACACACAGTTGTAGTAGTCTCTGCAGCAGCTTGTTAAGTCTGTTTTATCTGCAGCTTGGCATCTTTTCAGGTGTCACATGTCAAATGTGATGCGCTCTTCTCTCGTTGCTTGCAAATTGAATTTGTGTCTTTATTACGCATTTTTGATTTGTTGCTCTGCCAGCTGTCAGAGATCGTTGACCTTTGCCGTCTCTGCCATACATATAATGCCATATAATAGCTGGCTGGATGGCTGGCTGGCTGGCTGGGTGCCTGACTCTGCTCTTCCTGGTGGCATTCACCTGTGCGCGCACAGCCCACGCAGTTGCAGTTGCAGTCCAGACCTGTCGCCGCATGGCATGGGGCAAGCTGCAGGATGAGGTAGGAGCCAACTATGAAATGCGTCGCTTGCTTGTATATATATAAATATAGCTTCCCTTTTGCCACTTTGCCCCTTGCAGTGGGCTGGCCATTAGTTGCATTTGCGTTGCATGTTTGTTACTTTTGTTGCCTTTTTTGCTTTTGTTGCCGCACAATGTGTCACTTGAGTTGCATTTGTCATGGTGTTCAGCCAGCTTCTAAAAGCCTGGCTCTTTGCTATGCCCGCTCCAGCGCCACTGGCTGAGAGGATCCAAGGAACGATGCCACAACAGCTCCAGCGATTGCCTGCCCTGACCATTTTGGGAACTTGCCAGTTGCCTTATACGATCTGTGGCGTTGCAGCAACTCTTTCGCTTTTTAACATGGCTTACACATATTACGATTTGTTGCCATCTCCGTTTATGGTTAGAAATGTTTTGGGTTGGTCCTGGCCCTTCGACAAAAGATACATATATATATATATATATATTGGAGCTGAAATGCGGAAACAACTCAACTTTGATTTGATTTCTGGTTAAACTAATGAAAATCTTTACTTTCACTCGCATCTATTAAAGATTTTCTTGTGTCAGATAGCACCTCGAGCTACTGGCCAAGCCAATTTTCCAGATTATCTTAACCCAAAAACCTTTTGAACCCGGCCACATTTATTGTTGTTGCTGCTGGGGCCACAGCTTATGCCGTTAAGCGCAGAAAATATTCATAAATTTGCCACAGCAATTCGGCGAGCTACTGCGAGAAGAGCGTCAACGGTGTCTGTGTGCCACAGCCATCAAGTTTTATCAACAACAACTTGCGGCAAGTTGTGGCAAGCAGGCGGCACATCAAATTTATGTGCGCCTGTCTGGCAAAGAAGCCACTTGGCAAAAAGTTGGCCAACTCAAGAGACGGGTCTGAGGTCGGACGATGTTGCTGCCGCGGCTTGCTGCAAGCATTTTGAGTAGGTGTTGAATGGCTGATAATAAGCGTAATTATGTGCCATTGATATGCTTCGCAGGAGTGGCAAACTGTGAGAGATAACTCCTGCTGCAGAGAAGACAGCTGAAGATCACTTAAACTAACAACGAGACAAAAAACAGGACTGGATGCAAAGAGTGAGACATTTGCGAGAGACAGCAGCAAAAACCTGTTGAGTTTTCTGCAAGTAGAACACAAAAAAGAAGAGAAAGCGGGAAAATGTAGAACAGAAGCTTTATTAGCATCCAGCAAATGGGTTTTTATTAAGAATATTACAGGCAGATTGATGGGAAATCTTAGTTAAACAAGGCAAATCGATTCAATATCCCGATGGATTCAATATCCTGACATACGTAGGGGATATTCTTTAAGTAGAACGCTTGAAAGGAAGCTAAGATATATTTTAATCAAGCAAAACTATTACTGGAGACCTTCAGCAAAGACAATTAATGAGATTGAGCCAAGCTCAGCAATACTCCAGGGATGATAGGGTGATTGTTACGATGTCTATTAGGAAATTCTTCAATGGGAGTCTTAACCAATCATCATCCTAGCACCTATTCAGGTCGATGGCTAATGGTCTGTCTAGGCAGAAATTGGGGGCACCAAGGAATGGATTGGTTGATATACTCGAAAGCTGAAGAGTTCTTCCAAATGCTGCACCCAGAAAGATTGGAAAAGTAGTTTATACTAATTGGAGAATACTTTGAATAAATGTTAGCGAACTCTAATTTGTACACCCAATAATAAAGTTATATTAAAACATGAAGATTTTTGCATATTTTTACCTTTTGCTTAAAAAGAATTTTCCATCTGTGGGAGAGAAAGCATTTGATGGCTTTGTTGCCGACTGACAGTCATTGCAAATGACTCACATTAGAAATTGTAATGGGAGACGCTGAAAAACGTGTTCATCTCAAAAGTCGTGTGCCCTTTGGTGTGCCTGCCCCTCTACTCCCCCTCTCCACCTGACCCCCTCCAGACATAGGTACAACTACATCGTGGATAATGTGTAGACACTGGGCGAAGACGCACTCAGTCGAAAGATACACAATATGAGTCGAGCTGCCATACTCATACTCCAGCTAGAGCTATTGTAGTCGAAGGTATATCTTATTCGTAGCTGCTGTTGCAGCTTTCAAGTGCGACATAAAGTCACGATTTTCAGTTATTAGACGGCAAAAACTTCTGCTTGAACTTGTCTTCAGCTTTGGCTGCTAAGAACAGTTGTTTGCCTGACTTTAGGGACGCATTTTCTCAGCTGCTGCAAGAAACAATTAATAGCGTCTGCTAACACACACACACACACACACGCCTTCCCCCCTTTACACACACGTACTCTGTGCAGACAGTAGACCCAAAGACATTCTATGGTGTTTGCTGCGACTAATGGTAGACGTCATCGTCGCCTTCCTCGGGTTGCCACCTTTGTTGACTGAGGCAACAACATGTCGACGACATCTTTAAATATGCAGCAGGTTGCTCCATAGCTCTACGTAGTAGTATGGCCCAAGTACCAGAGTTGTAAACAAGCCGCAGCTTCAGCCGCAAATGGAGAGTAGCCAAACAAACAGTAGGCAAAACAAAAACAAAAACAAAACAACAGCAAAACACAAAGTACAAGAAGCTACATCAAGTGGGCAGCCCTGCAGCTGGCAGCTCGAGTAACAACTTCCACTTTTTGGCTGTTTTTTTCTCTAGGTTTAAGTTTCCACATGAAACTTTCAGCGATGTGTGCGTGAAAACTAGCCGATAGTTGGCATATATCGTCAAGTAAGTTGTACGAAATAAAAGCTATTGTTATCAAAAGGAGTTTCAAGACTGTCGTAAAAGTTGTCTAAGCTTAAAAGTTGTAAAAGCTATGCGATAGTTGAAAGATATAAATAAGATTTATCATATAACATAAGAGAATATAAACGATAGTTAGATCATATACTTATATATTATATCTTTCTCTACTCTCTGCTTAAAATGTGGCTTTACATTCTAGAGTTAAGCCCTCCATCTGATTCCAAACGAACACATGAAACAAAAGCACGAAAACTATCGTAACGAAATGTAAAGTATCTCAAGTAATTTCTATTGTTTATTTAACCTTTGATGTGACTTTAACCTTTATCATTGAAAGGGTACACAATATCCTCTTTCCTTTTCTCACAAATGTCCTTTATCCCTTTCTCACGCTGCCATCTCTAGTCTATATACATATATGACAGCTTAGCTTAGATCACAGGGACATCCACACACTTTTCGCTTCTTTTTTTCACACCCAGCAAATGCAGCTGACAACATTTTGTGTGTGTGTTTGTCAGGGTGTGTGTGTGTGTGGTTGTGTGTGGGCTCTGCGGGGGTTGGACAAATGCTCGTAAATAAACCAGGCTGCATTTCGGTAGCCTTCTATTGAACAAACAAAGTTTGTGGGCCGCCCAGCGAGGGTTGCCTGATAAGTACCAGCTCTGGAGGCCTGTGAATGGATTTTCAATTATGCAACTTGGCAAATGTTTTATTTATTGACTTTGTTAGCGCGTTTCCATCATCATTTTTAGATACGGTGGTTGATTTTCATCTGCGGGACACATTACGAATTTTCCAGGGGTTGTTCTGCCCACAAAAACCAAATCAAAAATGCACTTTGAACACATCTTTTTGGAGTTATAGAAATATGATTGAAATATGAATATGTTTTCAGCTGTTGATTATGCAATGCGAGAGAGAGGGCAATAAACTGCTTGGGTTTCCCGACAGAACTCCAGTTGGCCTTTAGTCTGGCTGGCAGCCAACTGAAGAACTAGAGAAATGGCCTAGGAGCGAGGCCAAGACGGAAGTTGATCGAGAGACGCCTCGCCAGTTGCGTGTCTTCTGGATGTGTCGCTTTTGGCACCTCCGACTCGAATTGAGACAGAGAGACAGGCGCATTAATTATGAATCGCTTTCCACGCTTAATTTACTGGGAAAACTACAAGATTTGCACTTGCTAGCATATATCTTAAGTCTTAAGGAAAACCAGCCACAAAATGTCATTTCCATTAGCCTCCAACTTGTTGTTTCTATTTCTTTTCTTTCGTTTTCCATCCAAAAATAGCCTAAGACCCACCACTGGAGAGTGGGCCGTTGCTCTGATCTTTGATTCTATATAAATAGAAATAAACTTCTTGGGAAAATATCGTAAATCTCATCAAATTTGGCTATGAAACATTTTCGGGCTCTGATTTATTGTGCTGACATTTGGCTTTATTCAAGCGTTTTCTTTGTATAAAATATGTCTAATGAGTCTCATTAGTGGCCTCAAACTGCCTGGTGACATTTTACCAAGAAAATCCCACAGCAAAAACCTAAACCTAAAAGCTTTTCAATGTATTGGTTACATATGTGTGTGTGTGTGTTTGTGTGTGGGTTACGTTACCTTCTGACATCCGGAGAGTTGGGCAAACTGCGACATTTACGGGCATTTTTGCCGCCCCCATTGCCATGGGATGAAGAGGATGAGGCATTACCCATTTTATATAACAGTTACACTCGTTAGGTTGTAGATTATTGTAAGGATAATTATAATTGATTATAAAACTAAAATTAATTTGGCATTTCGATGCAACTTTGGCACTTTTTAGCTGCTGTTTCGCATAGATTTTGATTCACATTTGTCGCCGTTTTGAGCAGTTTATAAAATTCCTTTTTTTTATATTATTTATTAAATTATTTCAAACATTTTCGAGACTTTATTTGGCACACTTTAAATTGTAATAAAAATTTAATGATAAAGACTCAACTGTTGCATAATTTGACTAAGGATTAAAGACTAAAGATTAATGAACAGAATAGATTCCAGGGAAATATTCTTCTTTGAAGTCTTGAGCCAAATCTAACAGCTCAGAAAGCTTCTTAAATTCAAAGTTCTCTAAGATTTACTCATTTCTGTGTATTCAGTATTCATTTGGAATCTGATTTAATTACATGAGACCCATTAGCTGCTGAAGAGCGTGTCAATTGCATACCTTCAGCTCTCTGTGCTGTTTGTTCTATGTAATTACTTTGTAATTAAGTAAACTGGACTTGGGTATTGCCGTGACAGAAGTAAAAATTGCTGCTAATCAAACAAATGTCTGCTGGAAAACGCCCCAAAAAAAAGGGAAAATCTATAGAAAAAAAGGCCATTTGTTGGCTGTTGGACTCTCGTTGGGGATGGCCAAAAATGTTTGCACAGCACTTTGATCTAAGCCAGAGAGATGAATGCAGGAGGGTTGCTACAGAAACAGAAACAGAAACTTAATGCAATTAAGTCAACATATTTGCAACTTCCTGGATGGAAAATATATTGTGGTACGAGCAGAACCAGACATTTTTGATGTATGGCTGCTGATGCGGCTAATCGAAAGTGAAACAACACAGGGTGACTCGGGTTAAAGAAAAACAAAGGGTATCTTCTTCTCTTGGGCCAAATCAATAACTTCAATTACAAAGATGCAAAGCCTAGGGAAACAAGCAGGAAAATTCGAAAAATATGGCGTGTAAATAATACGCACGTGTGCGTGACACGTGAGTGGGACTGGGACCAGGACACGATTCCTTTCTAGCAGTAAACTGGGTGTTTTTTGGTAGATTTGGTGGATTTGAAGTGCCTGCTAAATGCTCTCAAAGTGGTCATATTTTTGAACACCCAACTCTGAACTTAAAGTTAAGGGTGCGAAATTTATGCTTAATCAATTTGTCGTAAAAATTAATGCCTTGTACTTGGGTTTCTGCACTACAAGTCGAGGGTTGTTGCAGACTTTCGACAACAACTGATGCTGCAGCTATTACGATAAATGTTGCAATTGGTTAAGGATATCTCAGAAATTCGACACGTGTCACGCAACGGGTGGCCTAAGGAGCAAAAGAAAGAAAGAAATGAAGAGTTGGAAACGGGAATCTATACCGAGAACTCACTGTGCGTGTGTGGCGTCAGTTGCGTAATCAAACTGTCATAGCAGCAATTACCACAATCAACAGAGCACAACAAAGCACCAAAAACCACTCGACTCTAACTTCAACACTGACTCTGATTCTGTATCTGTATCTGTATCTGACACTGTTTCTATATATATGTGACTTTTGTCTCGTCTGACTGCATAATTTCCATAAATTGTTGCAAATTGTTCTTGTCACTTGTCACTCTGCTGCCTTGATGCAGCTGCCAAAGATGTGGAGCACTGGAGCTGCAGCATTCTATATAAATGCGTCAAAGGCCCAACAAATCGTTAACAAAAGAGCTAAAGTTAAACGACTTGACAGGTTGTAGAACTCGAGATGTATAGAAAAGGCTTTAGAGGAAGTGTGACTAAACGGCAAAATCATTGAATAATTGAATCAAATGAACCAGGAAGAGACATAAAAGCGAGCCATTATCTGGTTCAATGGGATGTAAAAGGAAATTTAGAGTTATATTTAAAAATAGAAAGGGTAAAGAATGGGTTTAGCACAAAAAGGAAGTTCAGTTTATAAAGAGAGAGTTGTTTAAGTGAACTGAAAGAGATCTGATCTAAGTTGAAACATTGAATCAGTTTATGGTAACTAAGTTAGCAGCAGCTTGAAATAGGCTAAGCAGATATACTTCAAATTGTATCTAGCTTCAATTGTAGCTACTACCCATTATAATATCTTGAGATACTTAAACTTAAGCTTCAGAGATCTAGCTCGTAGCTGACTGATTGAATCAGTTTATGGTAAATAAGTTGACAGCAGATTGAAATAGGCTAAGCAGATATATATACAATTGTATCTAGCTTCAATTGTATCTATATCTTAAGATACTCAAACTTTAGCTTCACTTTGCATATTAAATACAAGCTTTAAGAGTTGCAATTTGACTTTCTGATTTGCAGAGACTTTTGGAGTGTATCTTAAGATCAAGCTTAAGATGATATTGCGAAATTCGAATGCAAATTTGAAATATATGCAAATTGCCTGAGAAAATTACAGAAAATTGTTGCATTTTTTATGGTTTATTAAAACTGTTCTCTATACCCAAATACACTAACTATGCTGGAAGGCCACACAGCTGGAAGGCGTCTTAAGTATTTTTTAATAAAAATTAATTATGTATCTCGATGCGTGTGTCATTTCAATTGTCGCTACTTCAAAGCTGTCGGTGCGATTATGAAATATTTATGATTTATGCGTGACTTGGCCGCACCTAACAGATATTTGTTGAAGACAAATGCATTTTCTTTAATTGGCCGCCGCTTCGGAAAAGTGGAAAAAGTCCAAACAAATGTACAACTTGAATAGGGCAAAGTAAATGTCAGTTTGAGATTGAGATACGACTATTGTATCTTTTATTTTGTTTTGTAGTTTGTTTCTTTCCTGCGCTAAAATGGCGTGACAAATTGCAGATTTGCTTTGACATATTCGTATATATATTTATATATTTATATATATATATGTATGTCAGAGCTTTGTCTAAAGTTTGTCGAATTGTCTGCTTGTTTTTTATCCACTTATTTTTTATGTTTCGTTGTTTTCTAAGCGGAAGCTAAAAAAAGCGTCTTTCAAGTTGATTTCTGCTCCATAAACTTGTCTATTTTTGTATCGTTTTATGCCCGCTGTGCTCGCTGGAGCACAACGATGTCCGGACCCGGGAGAACCCTTCTCCGTAGTCCCATGTGCTCCACTCTCTCTCTGTTTCGCTCAAATTTGGAGCAGCACGTGCATTTGCATGGTTATGCGAGGAGTACGAGTATCTTTTTCTGGGTCTGCTTTGTTTTTATGCCTCGTCTCGTTTGTTTATATTTAGATGGAAAAACGACTCTGAGTACAAGTACGAATATTTTCTTTATGTCAGTTTTACGGCGCATTAAAATCCAACTTAAAACCGGCTAAGATAGGGCTAAGATAGGGATAAGAAGAGGTAGGGGAAAGCGGCGCTTACTTGGAACAGACTTGCCATAAATCGCATCAAAATTTATTTCCAAGTCGAACTTAAAGTTATTGTTTTCTGCTTCTTAGTTTTCAACCATTTGATATGCGTTGCACATGCCCCGGCGCCAAGTGGAGTTTGGCTTGGGGCGTGCCAAGTGGTCAGACATTCTGTGATTGAACGGCTGCAATGTTAGATTTATGAACTCTCACAAAACTGGCCAAGACAATGGCCAACAACAGCAAGCGGCCCGAAGCACCAGATCGAACCCGCACCGAGCAGGCCCATTAATTTTCTGTGTACTTCCTGTCAAAAATTGCATTTTGACATCCTTAAAAGAGTCTGAGCCCTGTCTGGATAAGTTACCAACAACACACACACCACAAACACCCCTTATCCCCTCTCTTTCTGCTGGTTACTTCCTCCGTCTCTCCGGCTATTATCAGCATATTCAACTCGTCAGGCTTTAAACAACTTTTTGCCACTTTTGCGCCTCCACGGCTGCATATTAAATAATTTTCCTTTTGGCCATCGTACGTGACTAAACGTCAATTTCCAGCTAACATTCGGTCCCTTCTACTCTCCTCTCCCCCTTTCACACTTCCTCCCTCTGTGTCTCCCTATGTAAAATGCATTCTAGAAACGAATTTAATAAATTTTCAAAACGCCTTTGGGGCTTCTGCGGCAGCGTAGATAAGGCCTGGCCAAAGTTTCCTTCGCCTTTGCATTGGCCAAAAAGTGCAACGTTCTGATAAGAAGGCAAACTCTTAAATGAACAAAACCAACCTGAACTGAACTGAACTGAATTGTGCAAAAGAGCCAGCGGCAGTTTTTGTATGTCAAAAAGTTCGCTTGAAACGATGTACGTGATATTCCATGAATTGAACGATTAGTCACAGACAAAGGTAGGGGAAACAGAAGCAGAAGTAAGTCTTTTGTGCTGAGATAAATGACATTAGTATGTGATTGTATTATATTAGTATTATATAATGTATAATGAAGTATTTATAGTTCTCAGTTTGTGGATAGCTCTGTGAACTGCTTCAGAAGTAAAAAGTGGTTCCCCCTATGTTGTTCCTTCTAACTGTAACTTAGCGAACAAAACTCTCCTTTCCGATTTCTCTACCTACTACTCCAAATAACATCTGGTTCCGCGTGCTAGTTCTAGTTCATATGCATGTAACCCTCAACTTAATGCCATCTATCATGATTACATACCGATATTTACATGAAAAAACCATAACCATAGCCGAAACTAACGATTATCGTAGCACCCATTGAACTTGGGGTCTAGTTTTGAAGTGAATGCGTATAACTGAACCCTAGGGCTATATCATCATTATCATAATTAAATCATTAGGGTAACGCGTCAAGAAGCATAATCTGCACTCCCTCCCTGACAACACTCGATCGAATAGAGAGGGGGCCCCTATCATTAGTCAAAGTTTGTTGCGGCTAATACCTACAGTAAGTACTCCCTACAGAAAGTACTCAAAGTACATCATGCTGTCTCGTTCTCTCTCTGTCCAATTGATATTTCAGTTTGCCCGTCGCTTGTTTCCTATTTTGACAGCTCGATTTTTGATATCTCGAATTTCTGTTGGGTTTCGGCTTTGATTTGCAGCCGGTGATTTCAGAGGCGGAGACAGGAGCTAGGGCAGGGGCAGGAACAGGGGCAGGGAGCAGTGGCAGGGGCAGGGGCAGGGGTTAAATGCTTGCAGTTCAATGCACCCTCAGAAGAAGATTTGACAGCTTCTGTTTAGAGCCGCCTTGTCAGTCTGTCAGATGTCACTGGCAGGCTTACGAGTTACAATAGGATATGCTTTAAACTTTGTAAATATTGAAGGACGCAGTCAACTTCAATCTCAACTCTATTCAATTATGTTTGCTCAACTCTTGGCAGTCATAATTAGCTAGACTTCAAGTGTGGCAGCTTCAACTTTGCACTCGAGTGGAAATCATTTGAAACTCCACACAGCACTCGATAAGCCCTTCAAGAAGCTTCCTTTGATTAAAACTGAATAAAATTAAATAACAAGCAGAAAATCCAACGGACACAACTCAAAAGCCGATGATTAATTAAAGACACGCGCCGTTCCACGATGACTGAGAAACCGGTTAACATAGATTGGTTATACGTCAACGATTATGGCCTGATTTGCACTTTTGCTGCCAGATGAGCCCCGTGATGAGCCATGTTGACAATTAGAAGATTAGCGTCTTGGTTGAACTATGTGCAGGGTGTTCTCGCTGTGGAAGTCTTCATTCTTGACTGCGCCTAATTAACTTCTGATTCTTATTAAAGATGTCTGTAAACGGTTTGTCACAATTAACAAGTGGAAAAGTATTCAAAATCAGTCAAATGGAACGTGAAAATAAGCAGAAAAGCAGGAAAATACTTTGAAAGGGTGGAAAATGTATCACATCTGTCCATTTCTTTCAATATAAAGATCAAAAATGCATCTTTAGCTTAAGATAAAAGACATTTTTTCACTAATTGGAAAACTAAATAGAAATCGAAATGAGTAACCGCATTTACTATAAATCAAATTAAAATTTAACTAATAAATGAATTTTAAAAACTTTTTTAGCTAATTCAATTTTTATTGTTGTAAGAATAAGCAGAAAAGGACTTCTTAGACAACTCTTGACAAATTTATAGGTACATTTTCCACATTGTAATCAAAACTTTTGCTGAAGACAAACTCTATTTCAGCTTTAGAACATTTTCAGCAGACTGAAAATTTCGAAAATTCCAAAACTTTTCAATTTACTGTGTTTTTTAGTTAAAGTTTGAATCCCCAAAAGTACCGCAAACATTTCAGCTGGAGAGTATAAATAAAATACGAGCTTATCTAAAATGGAATTTCGTCTGGGTCCAAGGTCCAGGTCCATTGAGGACGTCTGGACTGGAAACCAAAGAGTTGGATCAGCCCTTTGTCTGTCTGCGTTAAACCCCCTTAATTTGTGTGCAATGAGATAAGGCGTTAATTATGCGGCAAGCCAAAGAACTTTTAATGTAAAGGAGAGAGAGGGAGCATATGTGGGAGAGAGAGAGGGATACAACGCCATAAAGTATGCAACAGTCGAAAAGAACTTAAAATATATTGAACGAAAAACTTTATTTAAATAAATATATTTTGATTTATTTAGGCACTTTACACATTCGATTATTGGCACATTTGTGTTAAGTGAATCGTTTTGATGCACTTTGAATCATTATAAAACTTATTCAAACACTTTATTCACACTCGCAGATTTGCCGCCCTTTTGCCGCAAAACATAAACAAAATCAACTGAAAAATTTGCCGGCAAACCAAATGCGCGCTTCTACGTTCTGCACTCGACGCGTAGCGTTCACATACTGAACGAACGTTGAACGAACCGCAACATACTTGTTGCAATCGAACCGATCGAACATGTTCGAGCGCGCACAGCTGTCCCAGTCAGACGGAGCATGGGGGTGGTTGCAAATGAATCTCGTGTGTCTGTTCGTTCGAATCGGGCATTTATGACGCCTAAAAATAGTTGCACTTGCAACCACATGGGCGGGGGCAACCCCCTTCTCTCCTCTCCCTACCCACCCTCTATTAAATGAAGTTCAATGCACAAGGGGTCAACAGCGAGCAGAGCAATTTGATCAAAGTTATTGCGAGGCAGGCTGCAAAACAAGCGAACAGCGTACTAATCACAGCAATTTAGCAAAATAAGCAATTATCGCAAATACTTTTGTTATTTTCTTTTGTGCCACATAAAATGTCGCCCGATTGTTGAAAGCTTCTCCTCTTCCTCCAACAACAACAACAAGTGGAAAATTGTCTAATCATTGAGCTTAATTTTGAATGTGGCGACTTTGGTCAATTGGCTTAAAACTCGTTTAAGCCGCTTTACTAGACGCGCGTAGACGCTCGCACTTGCTCGATTTTCAAGTTTATAGCGTAGTTTCCAATACCCTGTAACTACTACAAAGGGTATATCAAAATGGGGAATATTAATGAAAGAGGTAAGCACGAGTTGATTACCTCTAGAACTCCATTCGATGTATTTATGTATCAGATTCTATCAGGCAATCTAAGAAGAACATATTTACAGGGCATCTCTAAGTCAGGCTTGATAATAGACTAATCTGTCTCCTTTTAGGATTATGTCAAATTCAGATTGTAGCTTTATGACTATTAGTTTATATGTTAAACACATTTACAGGGCATCTCCTAGTCATCCACTTATCTGCTTCAAGTTGCTTTTAATTTTTTTCCAAGTTTATTGCCGTCTGTCGAAATATGAGTGCAATTTACGTGATATGGCAAATTGGAATGGACAAACTAGTTGAGAGTGTAATCTGTGTGGTGTGGTGTGAGTTTTAATTGAAGGCGTGGCAGCTCGGGTGGGTGGCAACAGAAGTTCCAAGCGGCTTAGCTAACAATCAATCTAAACTGAATGCAGTTCATCTCTAACAGAACGGAGAATCCTGAAGCAAGGCTCTACTCTCTGTTGCCAGTTCAATTGAATCCTGTAATGGACTACGTTTTTTACGAGTACTCAGAAAAATCGTTAGGATAACTTTGAAGTGTTATAAAAGAAGCAATTTAACTGGAAATGTTGAAGCTTTTTCGAAAGGTAAAGTTGCATCTTCCTGTAGAAAGCGTCCAATGACGGGCGACAATAATTCTAACAAATTTAGCTAATATTTACATTAATATTTAAGTACATGTTGATTTATTTCCTTTACATAAAACGCACATAAATAAATCAACCAAAAATTTAAAACAGCAGCAAAAATTTGATTAACGAAAACATTTGAATTTATTTGAATATTGTTGGAGGATTTTCAGATTTGTTTTTCTCCCCCGCACCAAAAAAAAGTTTGTGAAACCCTCGCAACAACTTTCCCCAAATATTAAAACTAACCAATTTTGACGCTTTAAACGGAGCTGCACCCCACCAAAAAAACTAAACTAGACCCAATAAATCTTTGTTTATACAAATCCAAAAAGCATGAAAGGCTTTCGCTTGGTCGATTCACATGCCACAGACGGACAAAAAACAAAAGAAACCCAAAAGGCAGACTCATATGTAACTTGGACTGGACTGTAGCACATTGGTTGAAGTTCAACCTGGCTTCAACTACTATTCGTAATGCCATTAAGCCCTAACATCAAGGGGGAACCCCTCTCGGAAACACTAAGCATGCATTTTATTGCCTTTTGTCGTACTGGAAGCCAGGCGCAGTTTATCATTTCAATGGCAGCGGATGCTCCAATGTTTACTTTTCATTTTCCACAACCTCCCACCGCAACACCCACCCACTCAGCGACTGCTCACTTGGCCGTTAGTCTAGTCCGATTGTCCAACGGTTTGTCTATGTCTATGCAAATATTTTTATTTGCCTCTGATGTTACGCTATGGAACGAGAACTATATATATATATATACAGAAAAAACGATGAAGTTGACATTGCTGACAACAGCTCGTTTTTCCGAGCGGATATTGAATACAGGTGGGGGAGGAGGAGGAGTTGTGCACATGTTGCCAATTTGTCAGGTTGAAGTTTTGTTGCCGCCCTCTTTAATAGGGAAATGACTTAAATTTTATAAGCCCCGTCATCAGGATAATCAAGTGCTTAGAGTCCTTGCCCAGGGGAGTTAATTACTAGAGTATTTAGCATATAATTATGAACTTGCTTCACCTGGTTTCTGTCTTTGGCTTATACTTATTCGGCCTAAGCCAAATGCTCCCCTGGGCAGTAGAAGCCGCAGAAGAAACTTCCGAACCACCCACTGGCAATTCAATTTTCCTTTATGGCCATTTTCCCCAGCAACAACAACAACAACAACAGGAAGAGGAGAGCAGCAGTTGTGGATCTAGGAAAAAGTAATCATCGTTGCAATTGTTTCACATTTTTCACGTTACTGAAGATGAATGGTCGCTTTGATGATGCTGAGGTGAGGCATACGACTATGTCGAGCTACCCCCTGGAATGCCTGTAGACGACATTTCCTTTCCATCCCCTCCAACCCACAAAACTTAGCCACAACTGTTCTTTGTTTGCCACTAGAAATATGACTAACTGCTGGCGGTTCAAATCGAATTTGAAGCTGTGAACGTTGATTGAGCGTCTGTTTTACTCTTGGAGCCAGGCCACAGCCT
The DNA here is from genome assembly GCA_035045065.1 of Hirtodrosophila trivittata. NCBI lineage: Eukaryota > Metazoa > Arthropoda > Insecta > Diptera > Drosophilidae > Hirtodrosophila > Hirtodrosophila trivittata. Next base: position 779,503 of record JAWNNK010001445.1, on the reverse strand, counting down.
AAAGAGTTCGAGTTGGTTAACAAGTGCTTGGCAACAACCCCTAGGAATCCAACCCTGTTCAAGACAAAAAAAAGCCCTTGAAAATTTTTAATAATAGACAAAAACGCAGTCACTTCAAATACGCTGCACGCACGTGGGCCACGATGGGCCACTTCAGATGGAAACGGACAACAAAATATTAAAGCTTCAACATGAAAGTTAACCGGGAAACCGAAGAGATGGAGCAGGAGAAACAAGGCAACTGTCCACATGAAACAAAAGACAAAAATGTCAAACAGCAAACGGTAAAGACAAAAAAAAAACGTGGGTAAATGGGCAGAGGCTTGTCAACAAAATTTGCAACACTCCACGGACTTCGTTGGACAATGGAAATCCTGCTGATGGTAGATGAACCTTTAAAAGGGGGAAAATGCTTTATTACAGATATCATCTGAGGTTTAATCGAGCAGCCAAGCAGGCGATCAGTTCTGTCAAACTGAACAAAGCAAAGAGGAATTACTCAGTGAATTATCAAGCCAGATACAATCCATAAATTGAAGGGAACATTATGAAGTTCGGCAAGACCTTTGAGAGTCATCTGACCACAGAATGGCGTCAACAATATATGAACTATAATGTAAATCTGTCAAAATAACTAATAATCAGATGTATATATTAAAAGTAATCATACTTTCAGATGCTTAGGGAGAAGATACATAGAGCCAAAATGTATGTACCAGCGGAACACGTTGCGACGACTCAACAAATCCACGAATATTATCAAAATTTCGAGCACGTTTTCTTCGAGCTCTGTTTGCAGGAACTGAGCCGCGTCGAGAATTTCTTTGCCCAGAAAATGGCCGAGGCTAATCGGAAGCTTAATACCATACAGCTGCAGCTAACAAAGATGTCCGCAGACAGTCGTCGGTCAAGTAAAACCCGCCAAATGGGTCTGGCCTGTAGCGAGTTCTACTTGAGTCTGATAATGTTGCAGAACTTTCAGAGTCTGAACTTTACGGGTTTTCGCAAGATATGCAAGAAATATGATAAGAATATGAAATCCGTCAAGGGCTTTCTCTGGTTTCAGAAGTTCGTCAGCGAATCCCCCTTTACCTATGACAAGGAACTGCGAGGCCTGATCTTCACCATGGAACAACTCTATACGATTCATCTGGCCAATGGGGATCGTTCCAAGGCAATGGCCAAGCTAAGAGTTCCTCCCCTGGGCAGACAGACACCATCATCGCATGTCTTCTGTTCAGGACTGCTCTTTGGTCTGTTCATTGTCAGCGCCATCATAGTACTGCTCTCACGTGAGTTAATCCATAACTAGCTAAGCCCTAAGCCTAAGTAACTGCTCCACAGTTTACTACTTGTATGCGAACTCCCGATTTGATCTTCTTTTCCTGTTCGCCCGTTTGTACCGGGGACCAGTCATCTTGATGGTCTGCTGGTTCTTTATAACCATCAATGTCTACATCTGGCAGAGCGTCGGTGTCAACCATGTGCTCATCTTCGAAGCAGATCTACGCGCCAGCATACAACCAGCTGTCTTCCTGGGACTGGCCAGTGCCTTTGGCTATTTATGCATGATAACAATGTTGTTATTCATTCATCACAATGAATTTGGTGTAGATAATCCGGTTCACTTTCCGCTGGCTGCCATTGTGATACCCGTGGCTTTCCTGATCAATCCCATCCCCATAATGAGGTTTAAGGCCCGCCTCTGGATCTTGAAGAGTTTTGGAAAGGTTTTAGCTTCACCGATCTTCAAAGTGAAATTCGTCGACTTTTGGCTCGCCGAACAACTGAACTCCCTGGTCCTCTGCTTCGTGGACCACTATCACATAATCCGCTTCTATACGCGCTACTACAAGGATAGCGATAGTTCCTTCGATTTCGAGCATGATGTTGTAGTAATTGTCCTACGGTGTTTACCTGCCTGGTTCCGTTTCGCCCAGTGCATGCGACGCTACTGGAACTGCAGATTCAAGTATAAATTGATATTGGTGAATGCCGGCAAATATGGAAGCACCATTCTTGAGGTTGTATTCTCAACCATGTTAATGGAATCAAATGGTAAGCAGGGAGACCTTCTATTAACTCCCTTTTGATTCTCATAACTTGCAGATAACTATGATAATATGTTCGATAACCCTTGGATATGGGGTTACCTAATCAGCGCCTCCGTAGCGGCAATCTACTGTATTTCTTGGGATCTGATCAAGGACTTTGGTCTCTTCCGTGTTTGGTCAGGTGAAAATATATTTCTGCGCGATCAACTCGTTTACCCAAGGGTTTGTATATATAATATATAATATTGATTAATATATTCCTATTTTATACTATTTTAGTGGTTCTACTTCTTTGCCATAATTTCGAATATTTTGATACGCTTTGTCTGGGTGCTGGAGTTCTTTTTGGTTTACAACAACTATTTGGTACCCTACAATTGCAAGACTATCTCAGGTCTGTGCGAAATCACCCGAAGATTCATGTGGAACTTTCTGCGCTTGGAACACGAACATCTATATAATTGCGGCAACTATAGAGCTACTCGTGATATTGCCCTGGCGCCGTTGGATGAGGACATGGACGACCTAAAGCGGACAAAGTGATATGGAAGCATATAGAGTACATTTAAATAAATTGTAGAAACTAGAAAGTACTTGAATTTGCTGTCAATTTTTATACATATTCTTTCTGTTCTGGAAAAACACTTTACAATGAAATTTGGTAAGACTTTTGAGAGCCGATTAACAATTGAATGGCGCCAACAATATATGAGATATACGGTTAGTGCATGCCATAATTAATTATGAGGAAGATCCCCTTCTGAGAGTATGAACTATATTGTAGTTACTGAAGGAAATGATACGTAATGCTGTGCATAACGGGCCACCGGGCAGGGACAAAGAACAAATTGAAAACTTCTACAGGGAGTTCGAGGATGAGTTCTTTCGCTTCCTAATGGAGGATCTGCGACGAGTGAACGATTTCTTTGACCAAAAGCTGGCCGAGGCACGTCGAAAACATGCCACATTCAAAGTGAAGCTCTTATATATGTTTCGCCATACTGGAGGACAAGTCGAAAACCATCGTATTCCCTCTATGCCTCCCCTGGCCGATCAGCCAAGAAATGTACGGAAACTGAGCAGGGCTTACAGCGAGTTCTACTTCAGCCTCATATTACTGAACAACTATCAGCAGCTGAACCTTGTGGGATTCCAGAAGATATGCAAAAAGTATGATAAGTATATTAAGTCAGAGAAAGGTTATAAATGGCTGGAGATGCATATGGATAATGCGGCGATCAGCAAAGACAAGGAACTGAGGAACATGATCGTCGAGGTTGAGAATCTTTATACGGAATTCCTGACGAAGGGAGACCGGTCCAAAGCCATGGCACAGCTGAGAGTTCCTCCTTTGGGTAGACCCCTGTCCACTGGCCTCGTCTTCTCAGCGGGTGTCATTTTGGGTCTCTTTTTAGTCTCTTCAATTATGTGCATCATTTCATGTAGGTGGAGGATCGAACTGTATCGAACCATATTCTCATTATCCTTCTATATAGACTTTACCATGCTTGACAAACTGGATCTGCTCTCAGCCTTCGTTAGGCTGTATCGTGGACCATTTGCTTTTATGCTTTACTGTTTATTTATTGCCATCAATGTTTATGCCTGGCAGAATGTGGGCATAAACCATGTGCTGATCTTCGAGCTGAATCCACGCAATGATATAGAACCTCTGAGGATATTAGGTATTGCAGCTTTCTTCGGCTATATCTGTACATTGTCCATGTTAATGTTTATCCATCACAAGGAGTTTGGTATCTCGGATCCATTATACTTTCCGTTAGTTTGTTTGCTGCTTCCCCTGCTAATGCTCCTCAATCCCATACACATTATGAACTATCCGGCCAGGATGTGGCTCCTCAACATCTTTGGACGCATCCTTACGGCACCCTTTCACAACGTAAGCTTCGCCGACTTCTGGGTAGCCGATCAACTGAACTCCGTAGTCCTCTGCCTGGTGGATCATTACCTGCTCATCCGTTTCCATATACGCTACTGCACGGACAACGTCAAGACCTTTGACTTCGATCAGGACTATTTTGTGCCCGTGCTACGCTGTCTGCCCGCCTGGATACGCCTGGCTCAGTGCCTCCGACGGTACTGGGAATGCAGCTTCAAGCATTTCTCGTATCTGGTCAATGCAGTCACATATGGCTCCACATTGATCGTGGTCATAATCTCTACCATGGAAATGGAAACGAGTTGTAAGTAAGATTTTCCGTCTCCTCTTTCCTTCCAATATATACTCCATATATATCTCCGATAGATAAGTATGAGTTTATGCTTGATAATCCTTGGATATGGAGCTATCTGGCGTTTTCCTTTATATCCTCAGTTTACTGTTCGGCCTGGGATGTGATTCAGGACTTTGGACTCTTTCAAGTCTGGAAGGGCGAAAACATATTTCTCCGCGAGAACCTGGTATACCCGAAGGTAAGCGACTCTTCAAAGGAAAACTTCTGCTTTCTATTGATTTTCCTTCTAGTGGTTTTATTACTTCGCGATTGTCTCGAATGTTTTGATACGTTTTGTCTGGGCTTTTGAATTCATTTCCATTTACTACGACTGGTTGTTGCCCTACAACTCGAAAACATTGTCCAGTCTGTGCGAATTGATGCGAAGATTCATCTGGAATTTCCTACGCTTGGAGAATGAGCACTTGTATAATTGTGGACACTTTCGAGCCACACGTGATATTTATATCTCAGCTCTGAACTCACAGGAGGATATGCTAATGTTGTCCATAATGGATAGTGCCCAGGAAGACACAGCTCAAAGTTAAGGGAATTATGTCTCCCCCCACTCGGTTGAGTTGAACGTTTAGCACTTTGAAGGCAATTTTCTCAGTTAGAGTGTGGCAACAATTGAGAGTCAATGAAGCGTTAGCCAAACCCCCCACCCAAGCCAGGAGTCTGAATCGAAATAAACAAAAATGGTTTACAATGCTTCGAATGCATACAACAAATTGAATAAAATTAATTTCACATTTACGAAATTAAAACCACAAATGGAATTATAAATTCAACACACACAAGGGACAACAGCTCTTTCTCTCTCTTTGGGCAGACGGAGTGGAATAACAAGCCCGCAGGACAACAAAAGTTAAGCCAGACAACGGGACGATGCTGACAACGACAACCACAAGGACGCAGCTTTTTGGCAAAGGACCTGACAACTTGTCAATGTGTTGTGGCCCCTGCGGCATCGAGAGTAGCCAAAATACGAGAGCATTGCCTGGTCGCCAGGACAACTGCATTGGGTGGGTGGGTTCTGGGGGTGCTGTGTCCTGTGTCCTGGTGCGTGGTCACGCATAAATGCATGCGAATTAGTAAGGACACGCACGTGGGGAAAAATCCTATCCAGCCTCCACCTCTTTCCCCCTGCAAAGGGTTTGTACTTCGCCTAAGACTTAGCCTGGCTTTTACACACATGCATTGGAATTTCCGCCCTCAATTATGTGGGTGTATAAGGAAGGGTGTGGGTGTGTGTGTGTGTGGGATAACTTCATAGCCATTAAGTGCCCACCCTCCCGCTCCAAGTCGTAGAGCTGCGGAAGCTCCGTTACAAATGCTATAAATACATTTTGGAGCACATATTGTTGCAATGTCTGGAGCACAATTTGCAGTTATAAATGGTAATGGCTTTGGCATATCGGACGTGTATATCCAGCATTAGGGTTGAAATGTCATCAGCTGTTGCTGAAGTCTTGAGCAGCTTTTGGTGTCTTTGGACTGGGTCTTACTCCACGACTGCTTCCTGACAGTTTTTAATTATATGCGTGGGGGCGCAATCGTGGCAACAGGAGGTTACCAACTGTTAAGCAGCCTTGGCAAATCACTGTCAGGTACTAAAAACTTGTGAATTGTCCCAGGCACATCCCTGATCCACAACTGCGCACCAGCTGCTGCACAGTTCCATCGTTAAAATGCTTCTGAATTTTGCATGTAGCTTCCTCCCACCAGAATTCGCGATTGTCGCGCAACATTTGGGGTTGTTTGGGGATTGGCCAGGCCGGACTGCTTTCAGTGTCGAGGTCGCCAGACCGCAGACATTATAAACAACAATACACAGTGCCCAAAGGCACACACAAACTACACACACACACACACACACACACACGCACGCAGTGGGGACTCTAGTCTGATCGCAGTGAAAGTTTTATGACGTTGCAACTTTAAATGAACTTGCCGCATTTGTTTGTCGTCTGCGTTGCCTACCACAAACTAGGCGCAAGGACGGCCATAAAAATCCACTGTAATTTATATGTCTGCCAGTCGTCGTCCCAAACAAAATAAACGAAAAAAAAAAGAGGGAAATACGCAAACATTTCCGTTACGCATTTAAATTTCATAGTCAGTGAAAGTCATCAACACATTGCCGAAAAGCGGGGAAAAGGGGATCCAAACGAGAGTTAAATGCCGGTTGCTTGGGTAAGGGGACCACGCCCACACACACACTGAGAGTTCTTGTCGGTGGGATGGTAAGCGCAACACAAAAGCTTCCGTTTCCTGTCTACGGCTGGGACTATTCCCCCCGAGGGTTGCAAACACACAGAGAAGAAAACCCCAAAAACCCACCCGGACGACAAGCGCATTCAGCTTGCTCGACCAAATAAAGTTTTCTAATTTTCCATCTTCATGTTTTGAATTTTTCAGCTGCCTTTCAAGAGCTTCACACACAAACACACACCGAAGCAGCCCCAAAAGCAGCTAACGCTGATTTTCCATTCTATTCTGTAGTATGCCAATTTTGTTTGCTTAGTGCCCCGCTTTGGGAGTAGTGTCCTCCTCCTCTCGCTCTATTTTTTTTACGACTTCTGTAGCAAACAGATGTCTTGGGTGTGAGCCGTGCGACCCCCCAGACGAACCGCCTGTAATTTCCGGCAAACAAACCAATAAATCATATTAAACTTCCTAGGAATTTGGTAGCGTAAGACAAAAAAAAACTCGTAGATGAAAAAAGCTGCGTACCGGATGTCTTATGACGGTGTAAGCCAAATGCACAGGAAATCTTTGACATTGACTCTGATATGAGCTGCAGATGAACTGAGGATGAAGGGGGCGTAGAACAAGGTAGAGGCGTGTCGATACTACGAGCAAAGGTAAAGTGAAGGCTGGACTTTAAGAGAATGAGTAAAAGGTTTTAAGTTGTGTATTTAGCAGAAGAAAAAGCTGTCCTAAGAGATTGATTAATGTTACAAGTAGAGTATACAAGCTGAAACCTGTTAAAATCACTTGAGTTGGCGTTGAAGTAAACAAATTTAGCCAGAAACGTAGAGTTTAATATTGAATTCTTACGATTTTATGTGAAGAAAGTAATAATAGAGAGATTTCAATCAATGATATAGAGAAGTGATACGGAAGTATGATCTCTATATCTCAGCCTGCATATTAACAGAGAAACAGACTGGAAAATATGAAATATATAAATTCCAATTTCAACTACAAACTTACAATATTTAGACTGAATTATAGTTTCCTATGTTATTAACATTTCTTAACATAAAATGTTAGTTAACATAATGTACCTCCAACAACAGCTCCAAACTAACTATGCTAAGCATACTAAAACTTAACATTTCTATATTGCCTTTGCCCCTAACAGCTCTGTTGAAATGAGTCTTCGATTTCGTCAAGCATTTAGCACAGACACAAACCTGTGCATAGCTCTGTCTGCTATGTAATTTTAAGCTTCGTCAAATCAGTTTAGCTAAGACACAGGTCCTTCTAGCAAAGACGCAGTGTAAAAGCACGCTTACCGAAGCTGACTGCTATGTCAGCCAGTGCAATCACTTTCGTAGTTTAAAAGTCATATTAAAACAGAACCGATATAGCAGGAATATAGTATTTGGATGGATATATAATATATAACTTTACTCACCGATTCACCATCTCATTGCCGTTTTCTAGGGACTGAGCCAATTGCTGTGGTGTTTGCTGCTGTTGTTGTTGTTGCTGCTGTTGCTGCTGCTGTTGTTGTTGCTGCTGCTGCTGTTGCTCCTGCTGATTCTTGTCCACCAACAAATTGTTGGCTGCAGATGCTCTGAGGCTGCCGCCTAGACCAATGCCCAGTACGGAACCACCTCCAGCACCAACTGCACTGGCAGCACCACAGCCCACGCCAATGGACTTTGTTTGCTTTGCCTGCTGCTTGAAGCGGCTCAGGGCAAAGAACAGGGCCAGCACCGCCTTCAGGCGACCAGCACAGATGTCATTTGTGGTGATGTTGTCAAGGCCGCCAACCGATTGACTCCGTAGGACATGCAGGCACGAGTTGACGTTGTCGTACTGCAAGAGACAGAGCACAAATGAGAATCGAAATCTGGTTAAGTGCAGTATTTAAAGCTAAAGCCCTCTGTTACAGTTACTCCCGCTCGATCAGTAAGCCGGATGATTCAGTTGATGACTCAGCTTAGTAAAGAAAAGGCCCTAATATAAATGTAAATGCAAATCCTAGCGCCACTTTATCTTGCGACTTACCTTTAAGCGCCATTAACAAAACGACGTCGTGATTTTGACAACTTCAAATGTGCTACAAACGTGGCCCGAACTTGAATTACAAATGGCCCTTTTATAGTTAATTTGCTTCAACGTTTTTAACTGCTTCACGCACACGCAACAAACGGACCGCCCCGGCCCTGACCCTAACCCTGCCCCGCCTCTAGTACCCTGAAGCTAAGGAGAAGTCAACAGAAAAAGAATTGACATTAAGATAAAGTGCTCAGGCGTCAACTGCTGTAAAAATGTAGCACAGTTTGTGTGTCAAACAAAATATATATATATATATATTATATAGATGCGATAACTGAGAGAATGTTGCACTCAAAGATGCCCTATAAAATGTAAACGTGGCTTAAAGAAAGTTAAAATATAAGAAGGGGAAAGTTAAATAGTTAGAAGCTAGAATTGAATTGCCATAAATCTGAACAAATTATAACTTCTAATATGAGAACTGTCTAGAAAGATAGTTACTGTTGGTAAGTTGATATAATTTATGGTAAGAAACTGGCCTGATTAGCACATACCCTTTACCTGCAACTGCCTCAAGCTGCTTCCTCTTTATTCACAATTTAATTTGATGCCTAAAGCCAAACCACATACTAAATATGATAAATCTATTACCAGAGTCAAAGGAATTGTTACAAACGTGTTGAGTGCTTTATAATACCCTTTCTAAGTGCAGTTTAATAGCTACAGGGTATAGAAAATCTATAAAATATTGTCAACACGCTCCTCGAGAACGTAGAACAATTTGTCTTTTGTTTCGTCTCTCTCGTATCGCATTTTATATTTTATATTTATTGTTGTCGTTGATTTTATTGTTGTTGCTGTTGTCGTCGTGGACGTCGTCATAGCAGTTGTTACAATTTAAAAAACTAAAGAAAATAAGAAATGGAGAAAAAAAGTCCAAAATCAAACTGACAACTGACATGACAGCAGACAAATGACAAACGTCTGCCGACAGTGTGCACTCAATTTGGCGAGTCCGAGAAATTTTGTTGTCGAATCGTAACGAGTTAAGATTGAACTTTAAAAGACTTGAAGGTTTATTGGAAAAACTTGGAAAATATATATGTATATGACATCAGAAGTTTGGTAATACGAATAATCTAAGGAAAGAATCAATTGGTTTTATATTGTAGTAAAAACTAAGAAAACTTTTACATTGACTTTGGCAAACAATTGAAAAGCCAACAAGTTCAAGTTCAATGGGCAGTGTATCTTTAAGATACATTGCGAGCAATAGATTGCTCTGGTGTCAACGTTTATTTTTGGCAAATGGCAAACGGCACTTGCCACTTTTCGAGCGCTCAATTTGTTGCATTATAAATTGAGACAATAAATTTAAATTAATTTTGTGTGGCGCGTCTCTTCTGTGGAATGCTTTAGCTCCGAATGAGGTCAAAACGGATTGCAACTGGAAGGTTAAGGAATGGTCTAGACTTGGCTAACAAGCTGCTATTTGAGCTCGCTAAAACTGATTGATAAATGCTTTAAACTAAAGCATTAACAGATGTTGCAGTTGCTTGCTGGGACTTGGCATTTGGGACTCGTGTTGCAGCAGTAGCTTTTAATAGCTTTGTGCCGCAGATAAGCTAAATGCCACAACTTTTCCACCTCAATAGATGAAAGAAAATGGACTGTGATTGTGGTTTTTTTCCTTGAAAGGCCCAAAAAGCACATCAATCAATCGAAAAGTAGAGGACATTGCTTCTTGAACTCCATATAGTTGATGTATCACCTAAAAGTCAGCTGGAAGTGATAAGGTATTGAGGAATGATATCAATACTAGGGGAGCTAGTATTATATATTAAAATGCAGCTGAATTCATGTCAGATTCTATATAGATAAAGGTAGATTATTAGTACTAATATATAAGAAGAGATTGAAACCTATCGATAAATAACTATATACTACGAATGGAGCTATATTCAGATCACTTTGGACTACGCCAAAGATACAAAATTCTATCTTACACAGTCTGTTCTCTCATAAAGATACTTCTACTTAGCCTTCAGAACCTAAATCAGAGTTAAGTTCCTAAAAAAATATATATATTGCCTATCCTTCAATCCATAACTCCACTTAAAAAGTCTACTATTTTATTGACTCATTCTAAAAGACATTGATTAATTTAGATTCAAGTTAATTTGTATCTGTTTTCAGTTTTTTTAGCCCCTTTTCCCTTGATAGATTTGTGTTTGTTTTCGATGTGAGTTCATTATGAACAAAGCAAATCATTTACCTCTCTTTGTGGCTTTTCAAATGTTCGTTATAGCCCAGTTAATCATCGTTTTTCCCTACTTCAAACACACAGACACACACACAATCAATCAATCAGAGTCGCGTTGACAGCTGCAAGTGTCAAACAAAGTGGTGCAGCATATTTCCATTTCCAAACAACACACAGTTGTGTTACACTCACACACACCCACACACACACAGCTTGCGGACAGTAGCTGCTGAGGAGTCCGCTCAATCATTGTAAGTGCGCGTGTGTGGCACAGTTGCAGCTCATTCAGCGGATGGGGCACAGCGCCAAGTGCATTCAATAAGCGCCGCTTACGTAATGCACTAAAGTCAAACAGTTGCCACAATAGATGTGCGCCTGCTTCACAACTTGCCACATATGCCAAAGATACATACAACACAAGCTCTGCATATAGAAGTACCAGCTCTTGTGGCGACTCCATCTGCAGTTGTTGCACGGAGGAGCTCCTCAAAACGGCTGAGCAGTCGTCACAGAGCAACCGCAAATCGTAAAGCGATGCCACAACCCAAAGAAGAAGCTACGTTTAACGGCGATTAAATACCCTTTAGACTAGATTTAATCTAAGCTTAAGTATGGGTAACTAAGGCAGGAGTAGAACAGATTGTTTCTAGGCAATATACATGATATGCTGAACCGATGCGAATCCTGTCAGATAAGCACAAAGATTCCAAATGGATGGGAAACAGAATGATAGAAGATATATTTATAAAAGATACTTTTTAGACTGCCTCTGAAAATGTTAATACCCCCAGAAAGAGTATCAAGTTGACAAAGCAAACAAACAGCAAATCTGTTTATTCGCAAATTTATCTTATAAGTATTCTTATGTAAGGAAAATATGAAGGTCTCCAGCCAAAAATAAATATGAATTTTGTATTTAAATGCAAATAATCTCTCGTTGTGCACATGAAACCTACCAGAATTATTCGAATTGAAGCTACTTATAAAAGATAATCCTATCTTAGCAAAATATTAACAAATTCTCAGTCAAAACAGAACATTTAAGCGAGTGTCTGCTCAATGTGGTTGGTTCTAGATACTTCGATGTAGGTAAAGATACAATATCTTTGGGACTTAATGGAAAAACATATTTCAAACTTAAAGGAGGAGAACTATCTCTGATATACAATTTATCTGCTTAGCTCTTGCATATTTAAGCTTCTTATTTAGTGCGTAACTTATACAGATTAAATTGTTTTGATACCACTGTGAGGTGTCAGTGGCATTATGATAGCGGTCGGAGGAAATGCCTTAACTTTTGCCCAGTATAAAGACAACAAACAGCAAATGGCAGGACACAAGATGTCTTTAAAATTAAGCGCAGTTCAGTAGCGCGCAGTGGGCAGCGCAGTGGGCAGTGCAGTGGGCAGCGCTGCCTTTATTGACATTCTTGAGGGAGCGCTTCGATTTTCTATCTTTGTGATTGTGTGCCAAGCGCACAGAATTTCAGAATGCTCAGCGCATTGTTGATGGTCAGTCAGCATCCACTTGGAAACTCATCGCCACCTCCACCTCCTGCTCCTCCTCCCTCTGCTCTCCTCGAACCCCATTCTTATTCTTCAGCTCATTCACGGTCTCCGAATCCGTTTAATACGCTGCGAATTTATCGCAAAATGCAATGCGACCGCTCGTTCTTCGGCTTTTGTGCAGTTCTTGCCCCATCGCCCGTTGGATTATGTGCGGTCAAACAAAGAAGGCAAAGAAGGACACACACACACACACACACACACACAGAGAGACGTAAAGCTTTTGTTAATGGTGCTAAAGAGTTGACCAGGCCAACTCAACGCAACGTGTGACATTTCATATATATATAAAGTATATAAGTTTATTTACTGATATAAGTATAAATTTCATTTCATTTGATTTATATGCACTTTAAAACGCAGCCCATAAATCAACGTAGTGCTCCCTACTCATACTTATACATATATATATTTACTTGTGTTTGTGTGTGATTGTGTCTCTGTCTGAGCCTGGGCCAAGCCTCTTTTTAATTAACCGCTGGGAATAAAATATTTTTCGTTATAAAAAGTTACTTTAATCAGTGACAAATGCCATTTGCCGTCTCTGTGTGTTCTACCTGTCAGGAGTGTCTGTATGTGTGTGTGTGTGTTGGTGTGATATATAATTAAGTCATTTAATAAATACAGAGAAGTTTAAGATTTATTTACACAAAAGAATTCCAACCGATGCAGATTTATAGCTCTCTTTCTGACCTACAACCTATTTTTTTGTTGTGCACAACACTTCAGTATATCCAAGCATATATCCCAATTATCTTTATATTTCTTGCTTTATCTTTATCCTCCAGTTCTTTGCTGCTCTCTTTTCAGCTATAACCCAGGGTAACCTTTACATTGCACTCCTTGCCAGCTGTCAGTGTAATTAAAGGCACTGAAGTGTTGCATTCTCCATCAAATTAGTAACTAATTAAAAGCTCAAAGCCCACACACACACACACACACTCACACACACTTCTGCAGACAATGGGAATGCATGCTGTGTGTGGCATGGTATTATCGAGCTACTATGAGGGACGAAGACTATTGCCACTTGACGTGCCATTTGAAAATCAATAACCAAAATCCACAAATTCTTCGAATCACTCAAAATGAGAAAATTCCATGGCGATAATCACAGAGACGAGTGCAGTAAACTGGACACAAAGGATGGCATAGACAGAAGAGAGATTGAGGGAAGGAGGATAAAGAGGACAACGAAATGGCAAAACAATTTCAATAATTTCAAGTGTCCTTTCGTGGCCAGCGACTCACTCAAACGCTAGACAATTGTCCTCGAGTCACGATGTCCCAAATGCGATAAGAAATTGAAAATGCAATTGCCAAAGTCCGTTTCCAGGTCCAAGGTCCAGGGTCTAAGATATACGCAGAGGCAATCATTAATGGTGGTACGAGGCTGGCCTGGAAATTCAATTTACGATTGGTTGCAAGTGCAACACGCGCGTTGCACGTCAATTTTTGGCAAGTGAGTATAAAGTCGCTGAAGCAAAGGCGATTTGCCATTTGATTGAAGTGAGGAAATGTAATTGAAATTTCCTGGACATATGTGAATGGATGTGGCGTGTGCCAAAGGCTTTTCCTCCAAATATATATATATATATATAAGAGTTCAATTGAGTGGAAAATCCTATTAGAAGCAAGAGTCGAATATCTTATAGATACGATGTACTTCAAGTAATACGACGAAACAATTATACCTCAAAGTATTGTTTAAACTGAAAGGTGCAACGGAAGATTCAATCGATATCAGATTTATGTGTATTATTGACATTGACTTTGTATATATATGGGGGATTGATTATATATATCGATGATGTAAATATTATGAGTATATACCTTGAAAGTTTATTATACAATACACAAATTAGACAATAATAAAATAAAGAAAATGTTTCGACTTTCAATCAAGTTTTTCTATCTGATTTTCAACCTTTAATTTTCCTAGAGAAAACTTCTATGATTAACACTAAATATCCGCTGTTACATTATCTTTTATATATAAACCCAATCAAATTGAATATTGTCTGCCTTTTCTATAGCTTCTCTGTCTGCCTGCCTCCTTTCAGTGGAGACGTCGCTTCTCAGCTACTTTATTTTGTGTGATTTGCCGTGTTGAAATATTTAATAAGATTTCTGCGCTCTGCGCGTAATTGTAGCAACTTTTGTGCACACAAAATCTTTGCTAAGGCTTCCCCTCAACTTACACAACCTAACCTACCCCTCCCCCTTCTTTCTTGGAGTGTTGCTGGGGCAACGTCCATTGGCAAAGTGCGTGTGCTGCGGTGCATTAAATTGATTGCTATAAAATTTTATTGAACAGCCCTCGCCGAGGCAGAGCAAAGCGAAAAGCAGGCCCAGAGCTAATGTAGAGAATATGATGAAGTCTTAGAGCTGTGAGAAGTTGAGAGGAGTTACCACCAACTCACATTTATGAGGACAAAACGAGAAACTGTAGCAACGAAAGGACTTATAAATGTATAAATACATCCAATGAAAATCTATACAGAGAAATATTGATAACTCTCCAGGGAGTCAGTCGGACAGTTGAGCAACTTTCAGACGGAAGTAGGGGGGAAACTAGGGGGAGGGGGGTAAACCAGGGAAGCTGCGAAGCTGCTTGGAGTCTCTAATAGAAATGCATGAGACGACAGTGGCAGCAACAGGAGATGGCTATCAATGGTGCAGGAAATGCAACGAATCCAAGGAAATAGAAGGGCTTTACACACACACACGCACACACACAGGGGCAATTTAAATATGTAGGTATTATTAGTATTTACTGGCAAGCGAAAAAATATATATAAAGAAAATAACAAATATCTGTGTGTGTGTTTGTGTGTGCCACAGGAGGTGGCAGCGTAAGAGGCGGTGGGTACTTGCAGCGAGGCAAGCATAAGTAGGCAAATTGCACGCAGCGCAAGGCACGCCGCCCTGCACCAGTGCCGCCCACTCCACCAGGTGGCAGCTAGATTAGCTTGGGAGATATGCGAAGGTGCCGCAGTCGTTGCCATTGTCGAGTTGCCCCTTCAGCAGCGGCTGCAGCGCCTCCTCCTGCTCCTACCACATAGGCGTCTGAAGAAAGTGCCAGGGCATAAGCATGCAAACAAACGTGCCACAGCAATACACTGAGAGAAATTGGTATTAACATGGGTTAGAATGAAGTTGAATATAGATTCAAAATAGATTGGATTCGTTGAGTTTTTAACCAACAATTTTCAGTCAAAAATATTTTTAAAATTATATATTTAAAATTATTAGTCTATAAATCTGATTCTATATATCTGAAGTAGGTCAAATCTGTACTATAGACACATTATTTAACACTATTTAATATAAACTTAAATTTAACCAACGCTCAGAAAAAAATTTGTAAATAAATCAACTTTTTTAGGGATAATTCCTAGCTTGTAGCCAGATTTATGTAATGTTACTCTGAAGCAGCTTAGTTAATAGATTCATATAAATAGTATAGTTTATTAACCCTACAACTCCACCAGGTTTATCCTATACCATTACTTGCCACAATTCCAGTGCAGCCTTAACGAAGCACCTTAAAGTTGCATTGACAATCTTTGTTGCAAGTGCATTTACAACTGCTGCAATCAGCATTAAGCTTGTACTTAGCTCTAATTTAATTTGCCTAAGCTGCACGCAAATTTCTTGCTGTGTATTTAAGGCTGAAGCTGGAGCTGGAGCTGCGTTTACTGCCATTGGCACACAATTGGGTTTTCTAGGTTGCCAGCGTCGTCGTCGCCTTAGTTACGCCTTAAGTTATGCAGTGCAAGTATCGCCCACTTTTCCCTCCAAATCCCCACTTTAGCCCCTCTTCCCCTTTCCTTCTTTGCTCTGCCCTAAGCCAAGTATTTTCATTTTTATCCCTTGCTCCATGCCGCGATGCGAGTGTTTAGATTAGGAGAAATTGCATGTTGCATCAAAATATTTGCGAAGCTGCCACACAAAGAGCGACAGAGAGAGAGAGAGAGAAAGCTAATATTATGATAGTCTGGTTGCAGGTCGCCCTGGAGCCTGACAAAGTGAGAGTCCTACCAATTACAACATATAAATTATCAGATATTATGGTAGCTGCGTTGCCAAACTTCGTCAGCAATTAGCCAAATGCAGCGTATTCAATTGAAACTGGGCAAACAAATATTAATTATGAATGCAGGCGAGTAGTTCCTGGCTGATTGGCTGCCAACATTTTGACCAGGTCAAAAGCATTTTAGCTCACTAATTGCCTGCCTGCAATCGCTGCCTGCCAAATATATGCACAAGAATCATACAATATGCTAATTTTTATATAATTAATAAGTGCGCCACATGATTTCAGCTGCTACCAAAATGAAACTTGCAAATTTAATTAGCGCTGCATGCGGCGACTGTGCGTGTGTGTGTGTGTGTGTACCTCCAGGTGTGTTTTTGTTTTCATTTTAAAACAAATATTTTGTTTGTCAAAAAACAAAATACATTTTATTTATTATTTTTATCATACCCTCAACCGTTGCACCGTTTTCGTAGTTTATTAAGCACTCACCTGTAATGAAAGAGCGGAAAAGAGAAGGCATGAGAAATTGTTGGTTGATAACAGTTATATTTATGTATTATATATGTATGTAAATGTATGAAAATGATAGGCAAGTGCTTCGCACAACACCTTTTTGAGCTTTAATGCAAAATAATTCCATTCAAATTGGACGTGAAAAAATATTTTAAAAATACATGAAACTTAACCAGTTGACAATGAAATAAAAATACTGTAACGAATGCAGCACTCCATATTGATGACAATCATCATGACCAATGAGCTACACCTGAGGATAGCTAAATAGAAACACTTGTAGAATAAAGCTTACATCTCCTCATACTACTGAGAGCGAAGTGAATGAAAGGAGAGAAAGGAAAACTGACTTAAATATAGAATTAGAATATAATAAAATAAAGTATATAAAATATAAAATAATAAGAAATAAATAAATAAATAAATTAACTAAAAATAATACTATTATACAAGATAAATTCTTTTATATATTAAATAAATCCTTTTATCTATTTTTATTTGAAGAAACTCTTCTTGTCTCTAGTTTTATCCCTAACTAGTATTATCCCTAACTTATATATCCATATACTTAATTGATCCTCAATCAAATATTTCAAGCTTGTAAAACCTATTGAACTGCCCTCGACTGTTCCAGCATTCATATGCGTCGCGTTCTATATACAAATTGTAGAGAATATATCAACCTATCGTATTTTGCTTCCTTTTTACTGCAATGCATTTTTCAATTATTTCTTTTTATTTTTGGTTTTTTATGCATTTTATTTCGGATATATATTTTATCATGTTCTGCCCTATTCCATATTGCTATCGCACGCCCTCTCTCCCGCCCAACCGTTCCGCCCTTGGGGCTGACTGTACAGACTCATAAGTTTACGTTCGATTTTGGCGTTTGTTGTAACACGAAATTGATATTTTATGGCTGTGCTCATCTGCAGCAGAGCAGCACAGTGGGACAGAGACGGAGCTTGAGGGGGGAACCTAGAGGGGGGAGGGGTGGTGGCAGCAATGAGCATACGCTTTTCATAGTTTATGGCCCATGTATCTGTTAGATACGCTTTTGTACAAGCCATTTTTTTTGTTGTTTTTTTAACCTGTGTTGTTTGAGATTCGCCGGTTTTGCAGTTATTTATGCATTGGCCATTGTTTAAGCCGCACAACTAACACACACTTACACACACACACAGACACTGTGAGAGGCATTGTTTGCTTGCATCTAGATGCCATAGCTTTGATTTCTCTCAAACTCATAAATGCCATTTTTCCCTATATGTATATATACATATATCTAAAAACTGACCATCTGTCTTCTGCTCTATTTTTGTTGTATACACGTAAAAAAATAATAATAAAAACAAATTTGCCCGTTTCTAGCCATTTTTGCAATTACCAAGGCTCTGTTCGAGTACGAGTACAAACCCGTCTATATGCAGAGCCGCCGAGCTGGAGGCTTAAAAAACAATCATCAAATGTTATTTGGTTAGTCGCATGGATAGATTTTATGAATACAAATTGAATTGCAATTGTAAATACAATACAATTTTCGAATATTAAATTTTATTTCATTAAAAATGAAATATCATATAAATTCTTTAAAGACTGAGTTCAATTTGTTATTGCGTTTCTTATTATAAATTTGCAGTTTAATATACAACAGAGATTTGAATTGGAAACGAATATATTAGTTCTTGAATATATATAATATATCTGGTATATATACATACTTCAAATAGAGCATATATATAGGATATATTTCCATATATGTATATGATATAAGCCTTATACTAGCATTAGACTGAAGCTCAGCTTGCTTGCTTGGACAACCCATCAAATCTATAGAAGACGTATTTGAAGGACACCCCAAACTTTGTTCGATTTATGATTAGGAAATTTGTTTTGTGTTTAGCTACCAAAAGTATTAACAACCTAAAGAAATATCCTTTCAATCCCTTTATAATCCTTAAGTGCCAGTTAAGTCAAAGTCAATTAAAATATTACCTTTAATACTGCAAAATCAACTTTAAGCTGAGCTGTCAATGTGATTTAGTTACAAAAGTAAATGAAATGTTTATTGATCTAAGAGGCTTATTGGCTTATAGATATAAAGATATTTTACTCGAAAAATATAGACATCAAAGTTATAAATTCAACTGAAGTTAAATTATTTACTCTCAATTTGAATAATAATTAAATACGTAGGAAATATGATAGGAGCTATTAACCGAAAACTAGACACAAAAACCCCAATTAAAACATTTATTTTGACAATTATCTTATGAATATTTTATATATGAAAAATAATCTTTTAAGATGTGCTAAAAATAGTAAATTTTATTTCTTGGGAATGTGAAAAAAGTAATTAAACTAATTAAAGTTTATCTCGAAGCGAGTAAAAAGTAGCTGTTAACTAGAAAAAACAGCACTGACCTCTGAGAATTTGCACTCAAGTAATTAAAAGCTTCTATTCAGACAGTTAAGAAGTTGAAGAATATCTGACTGTGATTTACTTATGTACCATTATAAGTAACTGTGTGACAAAGTAATGGGTTGATGTACTACCATTTTTCTAATGAAAGTCAAGACAAAACACGTGCCATTTGTCAGCCAGAAAGACAGCTCATTTCACGTTTGATGGCAATGTCAAATGCTACAAGATAATCACAAGAAAATAAGAATCTCCAAGTTTGTGGCTGTACTTAAAGTACTTGAGAGAAAAAGAGAGGGATAGAGAGTATATTTATGATGTTCATAAATAAAATGGCAAACAGAAGACCACAAAATGTGCCTCAGAGTGTGTGCTACTCGTAGATGAGAAACGTGTGAGGCATAAAATTAGAAGCCCAAAAAAATGCTCTTAGGGTTTCGCTCACGTAGCACTCAGCGACAGGTAACTTGGATTTCCAAAAAAACAACAAAAAATAAGAATAAAAATAATATTTGTCAAGCTGTATTTGAAAATTTGATATTTCTATTAATTTATATATGGTCCGGCGCGGATGGGATTAATGGAGAATGGCAACGATGAATGCACATCCGTTCCCACAGATTTCAAGGTATTCGTATTCGTATTCGTATTCGTTCTGTGTGCTGAAAATGCAGCGGCGCGTGAATCGTGAATTGTGAATTTTCGTTTCGCGTTTTTCATTCGATGGTTGTTTAAATATACAGAAAAACAAAAAAGTAAACAAACAAATGGACTGTGCAAGCAAATGAAATATTGAAACTAAACAAGCTGGAACAGGTGTCAACGTTGCAAACGCTTCGGTTTCAGGTGACAAACAGAAACGTTCGAATAGATTTTATTTGCATTTCATTTAGCTGAACTACGTGGTGTTTGCCTCCATACCCTGTACACACATTTAGTGAAATGTTATTAAAACCAGACAGGAGATGCTCTGACCCCTATTCTATATTCCTATATATGCATTTTACAGCTCGGGTAAAGTTATTTGGTAAGAAGATACTCTTTTACTTTCAGCTTTGATTTGTTTCAGTTTGGCTTAATAGCAAACCTATGTACAGGGTATCTTTTAGTCGAGTATTCCTATCTACTGTTATTTTGTTTGCTTTTCTTCTGCAGTGGTTTTGATTTTGATTTTTCTTTCTTTTCTTACCGGTGGCATTCGGTTTCGGTCAGTCGCAGGTGTTTTGCGAGTCATCAATTAGAATACGAAATCAATCGACGATTGAAATGCGCAACTATTTCAATTGTTAGCGGTTTTTAGCTTGAACTTGACACTTGTCCCGAATCGCCTTGTTGACCAATTTGGAATCCCCACCCCAAAACAAGAAACGTGGCTTTGATGAGTTGCGCTCGTCTCTGCTGTGCATTTAAGCCAAGTTAATGAGCTGCTAATGGGTCGGTGGGAGGCGGTAATGGCGGTAACGGAAGTCATCAAATGGTTAACAAAATGAAAGCCACGAATTGAGGAAGCAAATTTGATAAATAGATGGACACATTGATTAGTGCCTGCTTAGAAGGCTAATTAGATGCTTGAACTAGATACCAAAAGCGAAGCTCAAACTGAATTAAATGGAAAGTTCAATTTAATTTCTACTGGGAACCAGTTAAAGGTCATGGGAATGAGATGGAATTTAATTGCTTTTCAGTTTTGCATTTCATCAATAATTGAATGCGATTGTGCTGGTCGTAACTCATTAATGAGTTGTCAGACTAGTTAACTAACTTTACTAGATAGTCTAAGGTGAAAAGTCGTTAGCTTAAAGCAAAATTCGATTCTTCTTATTCGAGATCTATAAAATCTGGGTCAACGTATATTTCCCAATAAATCGTTGCTATCGACTTCAGATAGTCATCAGTCTACTGCTGTTGTGTTGAGTAATCGCAATTGCCTTAAAAGCCAGTAAGCGAAAAGGCGTTGAATTTACATTTTGAAGTGCTGGCAGCGTTACTTTAATTTTGGCACGCCACAGTTTCAATTCCGAGAGAGTACGTGGATTGCTATTGGAGGTGTGTCAACCAGAAAAGAGCTTGGGGTCTGGGCACAACGGCATTGTGCTACCTTCAGATACAAATTATAAATTTGCAAATTATAGATACAAATGCATAATGGGCTCGCATGACATTTCAACATTTCGTCGGCGTTTTAATAATTGTGCTGTCAAATTGCGTTAGGCGTTTCCTTCGGGCCCAAAACCCAACGCTCCTATAAATATATATATATATATATATATATATATATATATATTCACTCTGGCCAATGCATCGCCAACATTTAATTATAAGCTACATTAAACATTGACTCTGTTGTTATTGTTGCTGCTATTTGTTATGCATAATAAACTTACGCATGCAAAATTAATAAAATTTACCACGCATTTCGCACACGCAAATTTCATTTGCTTGATAGAATTTTAAAATGATTTTTACACAAAAAATAAAATCATCGTCATGACATGAAATACAATTTGCATAATTTAAATATTGTGTTATAAATATGTGTGTGCTGACATTATAGTGAAACGATATTTGCTTTATATGGGAGTTGTGGCAGTGGATGATTTTGATTATGTTTGGATTACATGTCCGATAACAAATTAACTAAATTACAACTCAATCATATTTATAATGGAGTCACAGTTAAAATCAAAAGTCAATTCCACATGAATACACCTAAATGTGAATCTATAAATATATCCTGCTATTCAAGCGAGAAATAAAAACCATTTATAGTTATCGTTATCGCAAACCAGCTGAAATGCAAATTTCCCTTTAATGAGTATCGATTGAGCAACTATTTGTCTGAGCAACTTACTAGCTCTGCAGTCTACACTTATCCTGCATCTGCAATTTCCTCTATCCTCGCACGCAACTCGATACTAACCTCTAGTCCAGAGTAGAATTCCCAAGCCATATGTCATGCTGGCACGCACTGGACATATCCTTGAAGCTTACATTTCTCAACTGTCAACATTTAACTTGGCTCTCTACCTTTTTGCATATTGACTTTGACACTTGGCAGTCGTTGTTGTTGTTCATTGCTCGTTGCTATTTTGTTGTCGCTGCTGTTAACATGTCCAGCTGTCCAGCTGTTCGTCTGTCTGACTGACTGGTCTGACTCTCAGACCCGGACCCTGGACAATAAGCTGGGCTTTCCTCTTGAACACGCAAAGCGCAACGCAGCAACCGCCGCTGTAACAGCCAGCACACAGCGTACAATTGTCAGAGTCAAGCGTGTGGCAACTGCAACAAAACTCCGCTGCCACATGGATTCTCACAAGTATATGCAAATATATCATATGTATATATGTATTCCTGTTTTTATATGCAACATATTTTACACTTTTCGGCGTGTTTTTAAAGCTTCTGTTGTCATTGCAGTTGTCGCGTAGGCGTTGCATTTAATTAGTAACCGAAAAGGGTAACACAACTCTGTGGCCCAGTTGGTAACACACTAAAACTAGTTAAGGTTGAACACTCGCGGAAATTATTTCAGAAAAAAAACTTCGAAAACTTGGAGCTTGTCTAAAATGGCACGTTCTACTTAGTTTTTTATGAACTAATGTAATGTGCTGCCATTTTCTATGCTAAACTTAACTAAGTTATCGATGCTGTCATGTTAACAGCAGCACTCAAAAATCGAATCCGTAAATATCAAGGGCTACTTGTTTTATAATTTTGAAATATATCGAGAAATTTTAATAATAAGTACAAATAAACGATTTATACGTAATCCTTTTTTTATAAAATAATCGAATTAGCATAAATCTTTTGCCATTCCCCTGTTAATCTTAACAGTGATAGGCGAAATTATGTATCGATTTCAGTACCTTTTAAATTTTTGGCAATGTCTCTGCTAATCTTAACAGCGACAGGCCCAATTAAGTATCGATTTCAGTAACTTCCAAATTTATGGGCTCTGATAATCTTAACAGCGATAGGTGCCACTACGTATCGATTTCAGTAAATAGCAATTTTTTGGCAATGCTTCTGTTAATGCTAACAGCGATAGTCGCAATTATGTATCGATCTCAGTAAAAATTAACGGTTCGTGACGTCATTTGTAAATGAAGCGCAAAAAATGCAAAAAAACAATGTTCGGACAGTTTTATCTCTGAGAAGTGCTGGTAACAAACATATTATATATATAAATAGTGTATTTAATCTTCGTTAAGGTTAATCACGTCATTTATTTCTTGTTATGGCAGCGATTTGACAATTTTTTGCTTCCAGATTCAAGAGACAACAAGCCTACAAATTGAGTGATGTGCGATGTTGAAGTTGTTACTGCCTGCTGTTGGCGTGATTGAGTGCATGACAATCTGATATACTGACTGAAGGACGATTGTGAATTGCAACAGCAGCTGTCAGGGTAAAGTTTCAAGTTGCCATTTCAATGTAAAGTGTACAAATTGAGAAGTTTCTGTCAGTCAATGAGCAAAAAAAAGGATGTAACCACAACCTTACATACTACAGATTAAAGTTATTTTAGAATCCATTCATATAAAAAGCAATCTTTTGAAAACGTTCACATGTTAGCACAAAGCTAATTGCCTACCGCCCCTTGTGTCCGTCTAATGGGGCATAAAACTTATTGCCCCGGGGTCTGAGGTCATAAAAAAATGTTCTACACGTTTCTCTGGTCAAGTTGACAACTCGCAAATGCAATTAACAATTGTCCCAGGCAGTCGTAGACTGTTCACACACACTTTAACAAACACATACACAAACACACACACATATGTACGTGCACATGCAATGTGCCGTTAGATGCACACTGAAATGGATGATGCCCTTTGGCACCTGTCGTCGTCGTAATCGTCGATGTCCGTGTGCAAATTTTGCATAGTTTGCCCGATCTCTGCAAAATTAGCCGTTGCTGTCGATGTTGGCCATTGTTTGCCGTTGTTGTTGTTGACCAGGCCAACAACAATTTAGCTGCATTATTTGCACGTATCTAGTAGATCCCCCCTCAACCCGTCTCTGGACGAACCTCTGCTGCCATTAATGCATAATTTTGCCAAACTATTTTGAGGTTTGTTTGCCTGGTAGGCAACCGCAGTAGCTTCCAACCAACTGTCAGCTCACTCCACCTTACCACTCCCGAGTAGGCCAATTTATTTGTCATGTCAATATTAACAACGTGTAGCCAGAGACTAGAGACGAGTCCTCACCAGACATCGGCATTATAGACAGACAAATCTCGCTCCAAACTGCAACTGAAGCTGCAACCAGAAACCAGAACCTTGCATACTTTGCACTGCCTTCAGTTCGGTTTAGTTTAGTTTAGTTCGGTTTTGGGTTTTGTATGAGTTGCCTTTGTTTGGTTGTTGGGTAGTTGGTTTCCCTTCCTCTGCTCCCTGCATGTTTTGTGGTTTTTGGTGCTGTCAACTTGCCAACTGATAAATATTTGCTAAACATAAGCCTGGTCCAGGGTCTGTGAGGGTGCAGAAACTGCACTGCAATTGCCATGTAAATTTAATTAAAATTTATTGTACAGTTCTCGAGGCTGGCTAACGCAGTCAACTAATATCCATTAAAATAAATGTAGTTGAAGTGCAAAATATGTTAAATGTCATATGTGAACTCTGCAACAAACAGGAGTATAGACCCATGCTGAAAGGAGTTTACAATACTATAATTATACATAGATGTACTATATGTTTAATATGCATAAATAGTATATACAGTAGGCTCTCGCTCAATGCATCGATGCATGCAACTCTCTACAGATCACGTACTCTTAACATTTGTAGACTCTGTTAACGCAAGCCCATAAAAAAGTTATCTCTGTTAACGCAACTCTAATTAGGTCTGACTAGGAAAATTGCATGGAAAAAGAATTTTCCTAGGAAATAGTTTGTTTTGTTGTGTGTTTAACATTTTCCATCAAAATATATATTGTAGCAGAATGCATGCAAAATTTTTGATGATTTTTGGCAAGAAAAAACCAAAATATTTTGCTGTTGTCGACCCCGTTAGAATATCAGGTATCTTGATATATTATAAGCGCCATTTAAAGGTAAGGCTATATCGTTGAATCAGATTGAATTGACATTAACATCAGGTGCCTGGGTAGCTCAGTCGGTAGAGCATTGGACTTTTAATCCAAGGGTCCAGGGTTCAAGTCCCTGCTCGGGCGAATTTAAGTTTTTTACAATTGTACAGTCCCAGCTAATTAGAGCTCCATCTAACTTCTGATTGTCAATAAAAAAGATTGCATAATGTGGTAAATTTAATCTAAAATAAGTCTATCGAGCGTGACTGTACTTATTTTGCTGATAAATTATCGATTACAAAGCAAACGATGATTTGGAAAGAAAATATAAGACGAAACGGATGTTTACCACTGTTATTCGACTGCCTTATTTGATTTAAACTCGCAGTTTCATATTTCAGTTATACAGACATATACAGTAGCTATTATGTCTTAGATTTCCAGAACTGTAAAATGAAAAACAAACAACAATAGCCACACACACACACATATAACAACACGCAGTCATTCAGAGAAACGCGTCTCAATTAGCTAAACATCCCAAGTCAATCAGAGTACAAGGCCTCAAATTATATTTTATGATTTCCTGTCAATCTTAATGAATGTCTCTAACTGCACCACATATGAGTAAGAGTATGAATACGACTATCCAGACTATCCAGAGACCATTATAACCCTAACAACAGCAACTGATTTGTCGGCAATGAAGCGTGGCTAATTGCAAACACTCGAAGAGACTGAAAACTTGTTGACTGCTAATGAAGTCATGAACGAGAAAGACCTGGAACCAATGCAAAAATTGAAAAAGAAATACCAGGTGGAAGGAGAAGCAGAAAAAGCTAAACTCTGAGATAACAATAGCAAAGGAGGGCGCCTCTTTGGCTTTGAGCCATGCCACACAGTACACAGCACACACAGACCCAACCCACAAAAGGCAACAAGTTTCAGTCAGGAGTCACTGCCACAAACAAAACTGAGGCGCAGCCGCAACAGTTGCCATTTTTCATACAATTTTTCAACGCCTTGGCAAAAGATTTATGGACGCAGAATGCGTGACTGCCCACGGAGTCGGGTATTGGTTTTGGCCTGGGATTGGGATACGTTCTTTTTCTTTCTTTACTTCACTCTTAAGAGTAGTACGCATGCGTCCAAAACGACTTTCTTCCTTGTTAATTTCATGTGAATTGGCCATTCCTAAAACTCCAATCCCATTCGCAAACGTGAACGCAAACGCAGACAAAGTTGCAATTCTCATGTTAAATGTGGTCAATCAATATTTTGATTACGCGCAATTCATTTTAATGCGATTTTACGTGTTGCCAGACCAAATGAGGTATATTAATCAGTCAGTTTAATGTGTAAACGATGAAGACAGAGACAGCACGAGTATGCGAAAGAGAGAAACAGAGTGTGAAAGATTCTTCAAGATTAACCCACTTGGAATAATAAATGTGAAGATTTGCATTTGGAACGCTTGTCTTGGACATGACTAGAGATTATTAATGGTATAAAAGAGATTAATAAGTATCCAGAAACTAGAGAAATTATAGATATTTTAGGCAAAGCTTATCTAATGATCGTAGAAGAAGACAGTTAGTATAATATCAGTTTTAATCAATACTATATACTGTATCCAGAAACTAGAAAAATTATAGAGGTTTTGGGCAAAGCTTATCAAATGATCGTAGACAAAGACAGTCTTAATCAATCCTATATACTATAATTTATCTTATTATGGATTATAGATACTAATCATTTATTTTTTCTCTCTCTTTCTTCTATTAACTGAATCATTAAGAACTCAACTTTTGCTGCTTAAGTTTATATTCCCTTCCTTCTTCTTGTTTCCTCTTCAGTGCAAGTTGTTGTTCCACTCAAGGACTACAAATGAAGTTTCACTGTACTTTCAAGAAAAAGCTGCTCAGTTGGCAGCCCACTCAATCAGCTTCAAGTGCACCCTGTGTCTCCGGACTCTCTTCCGTCTACTCAAAGCTCTCTTCGGGCTGCTTCTTTGGCTCTTCGACGTGCACTTGAGCGTTAATGCTAATGCTGTTGCCTTGCTGATTGCTCAATGGTCACTTAGAGTGAATCTCATTCATTAAATGGCATTGACAGGCGGGGGCAGCAAGCAGTCAAGGAGGCAAGCAGCTGGTCTGGGGCATGCGGCTGCAATCTGTGCAACGTGCCTTATCTTTTATCGTTTTGGCTTGCGTTTTTATTGTCTGCCACTTTGGTTGTCCGTTGTCCATTGTCCAGTTGCATTTGCAGCGTTTTTGTTGCTGCTTTTATTTGATTTTATATTATATTATTTTCATTTTGTTTCATTTTCTTGTCTTCTTCCCTTTATTTTGGTACGTGATGAACATTTTTTCGCGCTTGCCTTTTGATTGAAGAGGCGCGCGCAACGGAAATGTCAACCAGCAGCATAAGCAGAAACATAAATCTTAATGATGATCATCATCATTATCAAGAGTTTATGATTATGATGATGACGCAGCCAGCTAACCACCCACACAAACTTGCAACCGGCAACTGTCAACTGGCGCTGCAGCTGTGCGTCTCAGTTTTCGCCTGTGGAAATATTTTCTTCTTTTTTTTTTGCTTAACATTTGACAAAATGCAACCGCCCACCTAAGCGAAAATGTAGATTTTCTTTATTCAGATCTATGTGGGGGCTTGCGATTCCCTGAAAACGGCAACTCAGCAATTATCAAGTAGTGTCTGGTTCACTCGAAATCTGTACTCTAATTTCTGGCAACATGCCCAGCGAATGACTGATTCACATATGCCCAAAGGGGCGGGGGTGGGGATCAGATCAGATCAGAAGTAATTATGAGTCGTTGCTATTACCAGGAATTCACAGTGGGCACAAAATGTATGTCAAAAGTACAATAGAAGTTATCGATGGTAAATCGAAAATAAATTTGAGAGTTTCCTTTATACAAGTTTAAGAGCTATCGCCATTTTGAATCAAGTTATTTGATAACTTTTATACTCTACTACCCAGAATCACACATTTCTACCCTTAAAGACGCCTCCTTAGAAACGCCTCAACAATCCATTGATCTTTCGTTTGCTCCTCCTTCCTTTTGGCTACCGTCGAATGCCGCCACGATTTATATCTTCGCAGTTATTGCTAAACATATTTTGATTGTCGGTTAGTTGAGCCACCGTTACCAGCAGCAGCCAGAGCAGTTACCCAATAACCGCCATCGTATAATTAATATAGATTTCGTCCACGAATCTAGCGCAAGATTCTCGCAGTCTTTTGGCTTTCGACTGAAGTTCGCCGCCAAATTGTGGCCCTAACAAGCCCTGACCGCAGGCAGCAGACAAATGAAATCAAATAATTCGTTTACTTATGTAAGAAATTTAGCCACACACAGTAACACACACACGCACACACACACAGAAACCGCACACACAAAAATAGTTCACACACTGTTCAGAGGTGGAGCAGAGATGACGCAGGGCAGAGCGGAGCAGGGCTGACTAAAGCAGGGCAGAGCATGGAGGAACGGAGCAGGGCTGCGGATCAGAGGGAACCGTTAACGGGCTTTGGGATGCGAAGCGTCGCGTTAATTTGTAGCGCCCATTTCCGTTCTTTATGTGGGTTCTGTGGACACAGCGGCTTGGTGTGAGGTCCATTCGACGGTTTATTGATGCGCCACAATTAGCACCACAAAGCGGTGCGTCTGGTGAGCCGTAAACAAAGCTTAAACCTTAACCACATTGCCTGTTGGTAAACAAATTTCGCAAAAACCGCAAATAAACTGCGCCCAAATTGACCTTGACTGCAGTCTCATGGATTGGATACTGGACACTGGACACTGCAAACTGGACAGAGGCCCAAGTGCAGCACTGACTAACTGAGTCATTCAGATGGTCAACAGCAACAACAGCAACAATAACAATAACAACAAGCACAACCGGTTTACCATTTGGCCGGCAAGTTCAAAAACCTTAAGCTGAATTTGTGATGAATTTATTTGTATTTAATGCGGTCGACAGCAGCGCGGACAGCACAGCGCAGCGCAGCGTAGAGCGCGTGCCATTGGCGGTTACAATTTTTGAAAATTTACAAGGAGGCTGAACGATTGAATTTATGACTCGGAGAGGACAAAGAGGTGCCGCAGTTAAAGGCAATTAATTATGAGATATTTTGTAGACAGTTCCCATGAATTCTCATCTTGGGTATAAACAGTAGAGACAGCACAACTTAATTGTCCGTTAAGATACTTAAAGGAAACTCAATAAAGTACTGCGATTCTTAGCTCAATCTGATAAATATATCAATCTTGATAAGTCAATATTCTCTCTGCGAAGCAGCTAAGTAGCTTAGGAAATAAATGGGCCTACTACAAACTACATTTAACATGCGATAAAGCTGACAATGGAGCCGTCTTTTCCTGCTAAATGTGACTCAATTCGAAGGTGCCACTAAAAGTTCGAACAAAGAAAACTTCCAATGGAAGAATAATATTTCAATTCAGTGCTAAAAGTTTGTACTTATATTTGGGCCATTGATAGCGTGTTTTAGGAGTAACAAATCCTAGTAGTATTTAGAAGTATTTGTAGAAAAAGTAGTAGAAATATCAGTAGTTGTAGTTGAAACAGTAGCAGTAAGAGAAATAGTAGTAGAAAGAGTAATATAAATAGTAGTAGAGGCTGTAATAGTAGTAAAAGTTGAAATTGTAGTAGTATTAATAGAAATAGTAGTAGTAGCAAAAGTAGCACCAGAAATTTATAGTATCAATAAACGTAATAGTAGGAGTGGTAGTAGTAGTAGTATTAGATATAGTAGTACAAATAGTAGTAGTAGCAGTATATAGTATAGCAGTGTATAGTATATGATATATAGTAGTATAAATAGTAGTAGAAATAGTAGTCGTACAAATAGTAGTATAAATAAAAGTAGAAATAGTAGTAGTCGTACAAATAGTAGTAGCAGCAGCAGTAGTAGTAGTAGTAGTATCAGTACTAGCATAAATAGTAGTGGAAATAGTAGTAAAAAAAGTAGTAGAAATAGTAGTAGATATAGAAGTTGAAACAGAAATAGTAGTAGTAGTATAAATAGTAGTGAAAATAGTAGTAAAAAAAGTAGTAGAAATAGTAGTAGATATAGAAGTTGAAACATAAATAGTAGTAGTTGTGTATATACTAGTAGTGGAAATTGTAGCAACAGTAAAAGTAGTTGTAGAAATAGCAGTAGTAGTATAGCAATAAAAATAGCAATAAAAATAGTAGCAAAAATGGTAATATTAGTAGTAGAACTGGTACTGGTCAACCAGCTAGTAGTTCCAGCTGATCTCACGGACCTGGCTTGATGATCTTAGCTTTTGATACACATCAGGATTATATATCGCTGCCTGTTACAAGCATGTAGACAAACTGAATACAACCCTTTTAAACCATTTTTAATGGGTTAAGGACATTAAAATAGGTATAAACATTCACATAGACAATTTGTGACTAAATAGAAAATACCCTGAGGAAGGGAATACTAGTAGAGAAAAGAAATGT
Source organism: Hirtodrosophila trivittata (assembly GCA_035045065.1). Classification (NCBI taxonomy): domain Eukaryota; kingdom Metazoa; phylum Arthropoda; class Insecta; order Diptera; family Drosophilidae; genus Hirtodrosophila; species Hirtodrosophila trivittata. The sequence continues at coordinate 748,617 of JAWNNK010001445.1, read as the reverse complement.
AGGCTGAACATCGAGGAACTGTATTAGGCCATGGCTGAAACCCAAAAAGGTCTTCTAATCACCTGGGCACACTGTCAGGTAAGTCGCACATTAGAGCCAAAGGCAAAACTCGGTCAAACTTTCTGAATGCCTTTTGATTCGCAACGTTTCGAATCGATTTTGAACACGACAAATGCCAACGGTATTTCTCTCTATGTTTCTCGATTTCTCTATTCCTGTCTCAATTGCACTTCTCTGTCTGTATGTGTGTGTGTGTGTGTGTGTGTGTCTCCCAACTGTGTCTCTTTAACAACTTCCGCAACACATTTGTCCAATTTGCAAAACACATTTCCAATGCTCAATTGTGCCCAATTATTTTTGGCATGTGCGCAAAAAGGTGTGGAAAGTGTTTCCATGCTCATAAATTGTTGCTGCCAATTAGTAGGGCTACTCCTCGGCTCAATTAGCAGGGGGATGTGCAACTTGTGGCAGTTAACTGATAGAAGGTTCTAAGTTGTGGCTTTGCCTCTGTTTGGTGTAAAATAACAGCAGATTTATTAGAGCTTAGTTTGTGCTTACAATTCTTAAGCTGCTTGCTAAACAGTTGGCTTAAGCTTGAAAACGGGCTAACACAGCATTAGTTGGCATTAAAAACATGGACTGAGACTTGACTGACATTCCAACAATATAGAAAAGCTGTGAAACTGTCGGACAGTTACAACAATGTTGCAAGCAACTTCATAAACTAAATGCAAAATCTGTGAAAGGATGCGATTAGCAGAGAGCAAGGGATCGATCGATAGATGGCAGCTACTACTCAAATTTGGCTAACTTGTTTCTTAGAATATCAAGAAGGTTTACTATACATATATAGGTATATATATCTATATGTATATATGTCTGTAATCCATTCCTGAGTCAGCATATCTTTCCGGCTGCTAAACTGACGACAATCTGCCAAGCAAGTTCTCTTCTGTTTTTCAGCCCATCTTAAATATTCCGTCTTGTTTTCACTTGGAGTAACAAGCTTCCTTTGGTTTACTTATGCCACATGTTAAGACTTAAACACATGCACATGCACACGCACTACAATTCGTGACTCATCATCAACAGTGGCAGCTCAATGTGCCGCACGGCTCGAGGCCAAAGTCCAAAAACCGTTGCAACAGTCGCTGCCGCTGCCGTTGACATCGCCGGTCTCAACGTTTATCTGGCTAGACAAAAAGCCTAATTCCGTCTAGCCAGCAGCTGACAGCTGCACACCGGCAGCATTTGCAGCCAGTCATGGATACATATGGTGTGACCAAAATCCACCAACTCCAAAGCCTGGCAAGAATCGTGCTTTGGCTTTGTTTGAATTAGCCAGAAATTAAATTTGATGTGGCCCAAATCTTGTTAAATTAATAAACAGCTTAGCGCTGGGAGTCAACGAAGGAGCCAACGATATAGTCAAGCTCCATTTGACGCTCAATTTGGTGGATCCGAGCTTAGTCCGGGTGCCTGGCATGATGAATCGCCCATCGGCATTCGCATCGCTGGCCGCTGTCATTGATAAATAAAAGCTCATTAGCCGCCTTTTGCAGCTGGTCTAAACGTTGGCTAACTAACTAACCGACTGACTGATAGCTAACATTGACTTTGGGTTCACGCTCAGCGGGTGGTAGCGTAGCTTACCCTCCCCCCCCCCCCTGCCTCCTCACCCACCCTGCAAAGCTACTGACCAGTGGACGATTAAGTAGGAGAAACCACACAAGTGGTGCGGGCTGTTTATTAAAATTTGACAAGGCGCTGATAACAATGCCCCGACGGGGGCCGCAAATAAGGCCATCACTTACAACGGCAACAACAATAATAATTATGTAATTTGTATTAGGAATAGACATATAATGGCCAACGTGTTATGTTGGTCCATTCAATAGGGCTAACCCAATAATGAAACGACAATAAACTAGGTAAAATGTTGTTAACAATGCAATCAAATGGGCTAGAAAGGTACGAATCTGAGAATGAAATGTACGACAAACAGTGGCGTAGTGGGATATACTGAGAAGGGGGGCTTAAGAAGATTGATGTGCTGGGAAATTGATTGGAAATCTTGTGGAAAATTAATGCGAAAAAAGGTAAATGCTAAGGGCAGTCAGGTGTGAATAGGTATTACAAATTGTATAAAGGGGGAGCTTGGAACCTTGAGGTCAAAGGTTTTATTTTAAAGTAGAGTATAGAGTATAGTATAGAGTATAGTATAGAGTAGAGTATAGAGTATAGTATAGAGTATAGTATAGAGTAGAGAATAGAGTATAGTATAGAGTATATATATAGATCTGAGAAAATCTGCTATGAATGGTAGATAAATAGAAAGTAGAAAGGTTAATTTTCTGTGAGTTTTCACTGAAACATTTCTTGCAACAAATTTTCACTTTATAACTCTATTGTCACCCTTTTTGCCCCCTTGAACTATGCCTCTGTTGCCGCACACAGCTGTGCCTTAGTTAACTGGAATATGGGCACGTACTTATTTTGGCCGCACACGCCTGCCACAAAAGGCCAAGTTATGTACTGTGTGTGTGTGTGTGTGGGGCTGTAGTTGAATTGTGTTGCGTACAAAGCAACAAAAGGCGAGGCAAAAGGCAAAAGGTAAAAGAGGCAACCGAATTCAAGTCCGAATCCATATCCCAAAACAGGGTACGAGTCCGAATCCGGGCAGGGCAGCAGTGAAAGTCATAAACGTCATGTTGCATATAAGAAAGGAATAAAGAGGAGAGAAGACAGAGAAAAAAACAGGACATAAAGACGAGTTATGCGTAGGTAGCTTAAATAGAGGCGTGTCAGTTACGCCTCCCGTTTGACAGTTTGTGTCATGATAATTAGCCAGACTGACTGCATTGAGGGTCTAATTTCTGAGGCGTGCGTGTTGACTCTTTCGGGGTTTATGACTCGGCATTGTTTATGTTGATTTGATGTTAATTTCGAGCATTTTATTTTACGGAAAATTGATAAAGATCTCTTTTCATTGGGTTTTGGGGGAGCGACCACCGGGCGGCACTTGGCCAACACACATATTTATTTACCTTTCTCTCTATTTGTGTCTCTCTCTCCTTCCAAGTTTGTTTGATGGCCAACTCGAGCTACTTGACCTGCATGCGGGCCACTGAAGTGGCAACACAAAACAATAAAATAAACTCGGCTCCAACAATCGGAGCAAGGCGACTTCAAAAACGCTGTTGAAATTCGAGTACTTTTTTTGTGTTATTTTTTTATATATTTTTTAGCAATTTTTAATTGATGTGTTGCACGAATTGAGCAACATTTAAACCAATCAACGCGCACAATTAAGCTAAAATATTTGTCTTGTGGAAAGCTATGTATATATGTATATAAATTAGCATGAAATCAGCAAAGACAATTTCATAGTTGTTGCTTTAATTGAACAATTAAATTCGCACAATTATTATAAGAAATTCTTTTATCACACACTCATAACATCAATTTGCCATCAGCTGCTTTCAATTAGCCATCAATTTATGGCCCAAAATGTTCTCAGCTGCTGCTTTTGCGCGCCCAAATAAAACGTCAAATCTTTTCGTAATGTTGCGCAGACGCGTTAACAGAAATCGCGTTGAGAACGCGCGCGACTCTCAAAACGGAAGACAACCGACGGTGGCAACAGTTGGTTGCCGAATGAAAGATCGTCGAAGATCGTAACCAGCCCAACGATCGTTGATTCTTTCTGTGCGATCATGTTCGATCGTGTTATTCCATATGCTAAAACTGTTTTGTTGCTGGTCTACCAGCTGTTGGCGGGGGTGTGTGTGTGTGTGTGTGTGTGTGTGTTGCTGGCAAACTGGTTTTTATTGTTTGATTTTATTTGTTGCTTTGAGCTGTTGCTCTGCAACATGTTAATGTTGCTAGACATTTAGCGGGTTTTTTAGCTAGAACTGAATTTTTCATATCAGCTGTTGACATTTCTTTTCAGCACAAGTTGCTCAACATCGATCATATGTTGCCAACATATCGGTAGCAACATTTGATGTTGCCAAGTAAATGTTGCTAAGTAAAAATGTTGTGTATCTGGTCTGCTTCTTCCATCTTCGCATGTTTCGCTTTGTTTTCGGGGTTTTTATTTTTGTTTTGCTTCTGTTTCTTCTGCTGCTGCTGCTGCTGCGGCCGCTGCTGCTGTTGTCCCAGACATAAACACATTTTCGACTGTTGAATTTTGATTTTTATTTTCTTGACAGTTGATCTCACAATTGTGGGTGTGCGTGTTAGTGTGTGTGTGTGTATGAGTGTCTGCTGCGTCGCTCTGGGCGCAATGAGTAAACAATTTTTAAACGGAATTTTCAATAAGTCATCAGCCAGCAACCATTCACACAGCTTCCTCCTCCTTCGCAGCAGCAGCAGCAATTTCTTCTTGATGGATTTTATATTTTTCATTTATTTTTGGCTCATAAAGTCTGACTGAGGACATGACAACTGGTCGGTCAATCAATATGTCCAACGCATGAGCATAAATATTCATTCATTAAAATTTTGACGATTGGCGAGTTCAATAGTTCCATAAAATTTTAATTGCAAAAACGTGAGAGTTCTACAAAATGATAAGACAAAAGAAAAAGAATTGCTGATCGGCAGAAATTAGGTCAAGTTTTGCATACATCTGTCTCTTTCTGTCACTCTATCTTTCTCTCTTTGTGAGCTTGATTTACGCTGAGCATAAATCGTGATGAATCTTGACATGCCGAGAGCATTTAAAGCTAAGTAAACAGCAAAAGCGATCATTACTATGATCATTTAATATCGATTACTTAGTTAACATGAAGATCACGATGATCGTTGAGCGTCAGCAGTTAAACAATAAGCCAACTGAATGTTCTAGTTAAGGGAACACGACAAGCGGATACCCTGTTTAAGGTATGTGGGGTATATTATTAGATGCGATCTATTTGTTTGATATGCTTTACACTACTTTGGGTATATAGTATAATACTATCTGTGTTTATTATACGATCCTGGAACTGTCAAATATCATAATCAAATATCATCATAATCAAATATCATAATTAGTTTTGAGTTGACGATATCGATCTTCAGACAGATATCTGTCTGCTGATCAAAAATATCTGTAAACATACTTAAAATATACTCAAACCTCGATCGATATACTCTTTCCCCGTAATTATACTTCATCTACGACCCTCTTCTAAGACATCACACAAATATGTTACATATTTCTTTGTTGATCATAATTTTATTCACCCTTCGATAATTGATTCGATTCGAGAACTCGATCTCAATCACATGCTGAAAGATCACATGGCAATGGGTAGATTCAATTTAAAATATATGTTAAAACTTTTATTATTGTTATAAAAAGCTGTAAGAAATCACAAGTATACCAAGGAATGAATATCCAGACTAAATATGAAAGCGAGTTGCTGCGATCGCCATCTGGTTGAATTTGGGATCGTTTGGGTGACAAGGGACAGAAGGAGCCATGTTCGTGCTCATGATAAATTGCAATTGAACTTTTACTTTGGCCTTCAGCAGTTGCCATAAAAATGTGGCCTAAATGATGACACGTCGATGCTCATAAATTTAAAAACAACTCGACGAGCCGACGGGGTCAACCTGTGCCAGTGTGGCAAGTGGCAAGCATAACAACATTTACATATATATACACATATATATATACATATAAATGCATACAAACATACATACATATGTACAATATATAGAGAGGATTGTATGTGAGAGGAAGAGAAGACATGAATCTGTCTAAATTTAGCCGCACATCTTGTGGTGAGTCAAAATGAGGTCGCTCGCTTGGCGTGGAGCGTTTGAAGTCTTTGCCAGGTCCGAGTCCGTCAGGGCAGCTGCAATTAGAGGTGGAGCGGCAAACAGATCTCCCAATGATCTGCAGCGCATCTAATTAAGTGCGTGAATCTTGGCAAGCCTTTTGCATCCAAAATAGAAATGTATTTCAACACATTTCTCTTTCTATGTGTGTGTGTGTGTGTGTGTGTGTGTGTGTGTGTTGTTGTGCGGCTTAGCCTCGTAATTGAAGTGTATTGCACATCCGCTGGCTACGACCAACAACAACAGCTGCACAAATAGCAAAAAGAACGAGCAAAACACAAACTTTGAAATCCCAAAAACCACACACAGAGCAGGCGACAAGTCCAAACATGGTACATGTTCTCATCCTCATTCCCGGCTAGTTAACTGCAGCTAATACCCTGGCTGCGGCTCCGGGTCTGAGGTCCGCCCCTGGATTGACAATTATCGCAGACTGGACACAGTTAAGGACCACTCGCTGTGCTGAAACTCAGCCAAAAGCTAATACCAAGTCCCAGCTCACAGTTCCCAGTGCTTAACTGGTCAACACACACACGCACACACACACACACACACACATATATACATAGACACGTTCCATGTGGGGATTTACATTTGTAATTAGAAAGCTTTTCCCCAAACTTTGACGTTAGGCAGCCAAAACGAAAACATTAACAGCAACACAAAAACAACTGTCAGAATGAATAAAAAGTTGTTGCTTTGGTTATGTTCAAACAACAGATACACTGTTATCGATAAATATTGTTATAGATATAACGGATGCACGACTATCGTTATGCTTAGGCAATTATATGTACAAAATACGCGATAAAGGAGGGAAAGGATTGCTGAAAGGATTATTTATAACTATAGAATTGGTAAGGGAAAATAGTTTTTATAGGAAATATATATATCAAACAGTTATCGATAACTTATTTAAGTAGATATAATGAACGACTATCCTTATGCTGAGGCGATTAGTTCATAGTTGGAGAGGATTGTGGAACTTTTAAAGGAAAGAGTTTCTACTGAAAGAATTACCAAAAACTTGTTATATAATAATCAAAAATATATCGAAATATTATAAAATATATACAAAAATAAGTTATCGATAATATAAGTAAGTTAACACAGAAGAACTGGCTTTCAATTGTTATTTTACATTTTAATATAATATAATAATAATTTCCCTTAGAATCCACATTTCAAATCAATTTCTATTTCTCCTGCGAACTAATATGCTCAACTTGCTGTAGAACATAAAAATAATTTAGGAAATACCACTACTTTATGTATTTGTGCCAGTTTGCACTTAATGTTGTCCGAGTTTCTGTTTGTTTATTTGCTTGCTTCGCGTCGGTTCGGGCATACGTTGCGTATGATTAACAAACTTTTTGGGCAGCAACAGGAATAAACAAACTTTTTGATACCTTCGCTTAATGGTTTAAGTGGCACAAAATTCTAATTGAAAAATTGAAATTACATGTGCAACACATAACGGACCACAACACAGGAAGCCACAGGAAACGGAAACAGGAACTAAACTTTAATGTGGCAACTGTACTTGAAAAGTTTTTTTTTGCGAGGCACCGGCAAAATCACAGCTTGTATCCTTTCATTGGCTGCTGCTCACGTGCAACGGTTAATTTATGCAACTTGTGGCACGGCCATTGATTGTGGGCTGCCCCCTACGTCCCTGCGTCCCTTTTCCATGCTGCCACAGCAACTTAATTTGTGTGCGGAATTTATGGGCGCTGCACGTGCAAAAGGCCGCCCAGAAGTTTTTACCGCCTGATTTGTGGTTACAAAACTTTTTTTTTCCCTTACAATTGCAACACAAGTTTCGTTTCTGGTTTTTTCTCTCTCCCTTTTTTTGATTTGCCTTTTGTTTGTTTGCGGCAGATTGTGCAAGTCGAAGTCGACTGAATTTAACCAATTGAAATTTACACAGAACACAAAAGCTTCGTTCCACTTGTAATACGGCCGGCTGCTCTTTTATGATTCAAAACTTTAATGTGCCCATAAAAACTGTGCATTGTTTGCACAATTAAAACCAGCAAGAAATAAAAAACAGAAAATAAAATAAGCCAGGCAGTTAAGTAAACCTATATACCCTGTAAATAGAGGAAGTGTAACTGAAGGTGTATAAAATTTGAGTAGAACATAGAGTAAACGACAATCAACTCTTTCCATATTCATTAACTAAGGCAGACTTAATATATAATATATAAACAGATAAATATTGTATATATACAGGGTGTTACAGGTACAGTTTTTCAATCAAAGACACCCTGTTGATCTTGAAGAAACGATTTCAAAACTTTTCCACTAACATTTCCAATATGAAAGTTATCAAACAAATTCTTTCACACAACTTTGCTTCAACTGTGCCCAGACTTACATCACTCAGTGTAAGCTGATACAGAGTATTTGTTAGTCGTGCATACCCGTTGACTGCAACTATATTTGTTTTAAAAATAGCTAAGGAAACTGTTGCATTAATGAACTTCAATGTGGACCACATGCTGCCACTGCCAACTGCTGGACAGCCCAGCTGGACGAGCACATAGTAGACTGGGCTGGAGCGGGTGGAGCTGTGTTCGGTGGGGGGAAGGTGTTAGGAGCACATATATACATGCAAATGATGCATATGGTGACTCCTTGGACGCCTGTGCTGCCAGCTTCTGCTACCTTAGCAGATTTCATTTTAGATAAAGCTAACGTCAGCTTCGGCAACGCATATCGAACCTGCAAAATGGCTGACAGGCTGCAATTTGGGGTGGGGTGGGGGTACAGGAGAAGGGGATGAAAGGGAAGTCGAGGCTAAAGGTATGTGTGTACCTGAGTTTTAAGGCCAATTGAAAAGAAGAGATGCATTAATGATAACAACAACAGATTGAAAATTAAATGGGGGAAATGTAAGCAAAAGTTGGCAAGCTATATAATATTATATTAATGATGCGAGGGTTGATCAATAACTCTTAGGACAAAGTAAAGTACATACGATCGGATGGATTTACATATATCCCATTGCATTTTCCATAAGACTTTCTCCAGTTTCTGCAAAGAACTTAAGCACTTCCTTAAATTACAAACTGAAATCTCAAGAGGTAAATTTGACTAAGTTTTTCCAGCAATTTTTTGAATTTCTTCGCCTTCTCTTCAGTATCTTCAGCCTTGATTAAAGTATTAATTTATAGTTTATGCTTTATTTAAACAGTTTCCTTATGAAATTTCGATTTAAATGGAACCCATATCGATATGCTGAGGGCCCTTTTAGTCATTGATACTCGCATTAGCTCATTCAGCCATGTTAACACAACAAAAGTCTGGCATTGTATGTGCAAAGCACTTGAGCGCAGTTAATCGAGCTATTGTTTTAGTTTAATTACATAATAATTGACTTGTGGTTGTGTGTGTGTGTGTGTTTAAGTGTGTGTGTTCCTTTAGTGCTAATAACTGCAAACAGCTTATGGAAAAAGCTGTAAAGCCCTCAACTGCCAAGACAAGCAGCAGCAGCAGCAACAACAATAAAAGGCAATAACAGAAATACATACAACAACAGGAAATAAGTAGAAGTAATCAAAGGGAGTATGAATAACTAGCAGATACCCTGTAATTTGAATAGAATGTATATAAGAGATGTCTTTGAAGGTATGACTAAAGGAATGAGTATCAACTTGATACACGATCTGTTAAGTAGACAAATTTGGAGTCTTTACGTTCTGGGATGGAAAATATATGATAAAGTTTACCTTTTTCTGCCTGTTATATAGATTTTCACATCTTTATTATACCCTTTTTGTTTAATTTATAAGTACAGGGTATAAGTTCTGCAATTGCCTTTACAAAGCGATTTGGAAACTAAAGAAGACGCCTGCCGTAGACAGAAACAGCTGGACCACCAGCAGTTGCAGCAGCAGTGGCAGCAACATCAGAAGCAGTGGCAGTGGCAGCAACAGGAGCAGCAGCAGCAGCAACAGACCTCAAGACAGGCAATTATATAAGAAACAGACGGAGCTTATTTTGATTTAATTTCTCTCTTTTAAGATTTTCCGTACACTCGTGTGTTATTTACATATTTGATTGGAAAAATCTTGCTGTGTGTGAATTTCTCTTTGAGTGTGTGTGTGTGTGCATGTGTGTGTTGGAGTGTGTGTATTAGTGGGTGTGTGCACTTTGCTGCTTTTTACCTCTAGAGTTTCAAGTTTCATATGCTGTTGTGTTTACTGTGAGAGAAGGAGAGAAAGCAAAGAGAGAGAGAGAGATAGAAAGAGTGAGAAAAAGAGAGGAGGGTAGAAAGGTCGCCCAGGCAAATCAAATTAGTAGCGTAGTAAAAATTCATTGTGAAAATTTGCACAAATTGGCCTTTGTCAAAGCAGCAGCTACGGCAGAGGAGGAAGCAGTGGCAGGGCTGCAGAACTTACAAAAGAAAATGAAAAAGGTTTTTAAGGATAAGCAATTTAAGGCAAATGGCTTAGAAAGAAAAACACAAAGTAATTAAAAATATGGCAATATTTTTGTATACAGAAAACCACAAGCTAAAGGAGAAAATTGACTGTTGCAAGAGGAAATGAACTGGAGCTTAATTTAAGGGGAAAAATATGTTTAATAGAATGAAAGAAAAAGGTAATACTATTACGACCATATCTGAAGTGAAAATATACTACTATTCTTTTGAATGTAAGCAATTTCGAAGCAGCACTCAAAGAACTGAAGACAAAATGCAGACTTTCCTCTATCTGCCCTTCGTTTTAAACCAGTTCCGAAGCAATTCATGGCTAAAGATCAGATGCAGCTTGAATTTTGACTGAAATCAACGTCTATAAACCGCATTTTCCATCAAAGTTTCACTCGGACTCTCAAAGCATTTGACCCAATGCAGCCCTCGTCTACCAGACGTTAACCTAACTGCCTTTTAAAGTTGAGATCTTTAACTTTTCCGTATAGCTTTTCCAGTGCGTTGCCAAGTGCCGCCGTTGCAAAGTTGACTTTGAACACTTTTACGTTTGGCTGATTTTTTAAGAGTTGCGATTTTTTTTCTTCTCTGCTTCAACTTCGTTTTTTTGCCGTCTTCTATTCAGAGTCGAGTCGCTGTAAGTCCTGTGTGTGATTCTGGCCACATTTGGCTACGTTGGAAGCCTGGCTCCCTGTCGTCATCGTCGTCACTCATTAGAAAAACGTTGCAGGCAAAACCAAAGTGGTAAAAAATTGCACTACGTGTTGCAACTGGATGGGAGAAAAAGTGCATGTAAAGTTTGCCGCTCGTCGAAGTAGCAGAAAAAGAAAGTCAGGGACGAAATGAAAAGGCAAACTGGAGAAAAGTTTATTACAAAGTTTGTAGTGAAACACGCGGCAAAGAAAGAAAACGAAACGAAACGAAACGAAAACTAAAAGTTTAATATTTGATTTAAAAGTTGATAAAATTTACTTTAGTCTACACTCAACTCGTCGCTGCGTGTTATTTGTTGTTTCTTATTTCTTATTTGTTTTTATTGAATTTATTTGAATGTGTCTTCAACAGAGTTCAAGAAACCTCCTCAACAAAAAGAGGGAAGGAGGCTGCCTGTTGGTTTGTGTCTTGGCTAACGCGTTGATTTTTCATTTCGCCGTACAAATATGAAAAACAAACTGAAAGCGTAACGCAACAATGGAAAAGAGCAGAATCAACCAGAGCAAAAAACTGATGCCGCTATGAAAATGGAAAATGGAAAAATTTTTCAAATGCCTTTCATTGTTTGCGCTGAAATGGAAAACGCAGCAGCCGTTGCACTCGCCATTGTTGTAAGCCTGGCCAAAAACGCTATGAAAGAGCATACTAATTTCGAGCTGCAGTCTGCAATGGATAGACAGGCCTTCATTGTGAACTCAAGACTCTGCTGTTGGCTTTTCTCACTGAAAATTTATTGCCAAAGGAAAAGTCGTAAAGTGTAAACAAGGAATATGAAAATTGTATGCAAACTGACTGCAAGCTGAGTTTATTAAAAAGAACAATTAATACTTTCTATACACAAACTAACTATAATAAATCCTGTATGAACAATCCTATATATAATATATTATATAGTGTATTAAGCTCTCGTGGGACTTGTTTTATTGTAGAGTATCTGCATCTCATTATTGTGGCAAGCTTCGCATATTTTCACACCGTTTTTTTAGTTGAATTTCCATTTGGTAAAAACCACTGAAAGATATTTGTAAATATTCATAGAGCCGGGGGAGTTATGTTTGCCGCACACACACACACACACACATACACACACACACATATGCCACATACACATTTCGCATGCTACCAACTAATTTCGGTTGAAAATTCCTCCGCAGCCATTGGCAAATTGAGTTTGCGCTTGGAGTGGCAGTCAGCAAATACACACACACACACACACGCACACACAGGGATGCCACTCCCACTTATTGGGCTAAAAATGCAGTGCAGTGCAACTAACTCAATTTGGCGCCCATGTCACATACGTCAACGCGAGCCAGCCACGCCCACTTGGAGGCAACATTGAGGGGGCGCGCTGCCAATTTGTCAGGTTTTTGGTGCAGCACGTGCCACGTCGCACGTTTAGCTGAGCTTATCATTTTCTCAAAGACTCTCGAGGCATACTCCCTTTCTCTTTCTCTCCTGCTATCTCTCTTGCACGCTGGCTATTTAATATGCAAAACGTCAGTTACCGAAAAAACTGACAAAGTTGAAATAAATTTTTATTTCACAGACTCTGTTTGCACTCCTAAATCGGCAATGAACTTGCCGCAAAGGGGGGCACCCAGACTGCCGACTTTCCCCTTGAGTCCAATCCAATCCTCGACAAAAATATGCCAAGGCAGCATCGCACGGCGCCTTTGTTTGTGCTCCTAACTAGGCTCAAGCCTTGTACCGAGCAGAAGGGGCGAATCAAAAATAAAAATATATATAGAAAAAAAACATAGTCTACTTTGGTGCGTCGTTTATTTCGCCTCTTGGAACGCGGCTCACGTAGCAGACATAGCGGAGAGAAAAAAGGCGGCACGCAATTGCAGACTTTGTCTGAGAGAATTTCAGTGCTCAGCGTTAATTTAAAAGAAAAACTGATGGAGCACAGGCGACAGGCGACGAGTTCGAAAACAGCTGCAAAGTTTTTAATTTTAATTTTAATTTCATAACTTGAAAATGCAATGAAGTGCAGCACGCCGGGTAAAGCCAACATCCAACAGCCAAGAGCCAAATCCGTATCCTCATCCAAATCGAATCAGTGTCCCAGGTGGTGAATGCTTAGCGCGGCGGAAATCATTTACAGACCCAACGCCTAACTGAATTTCAGAGTGTCGTGCATAAAGTTTGTCATACGCCCCGTGGTACGCCTGGCCAAAAGGCTAGCGCGCCACAGAAATACAAAAAAAATTTACGGAAATTCGAAAAGAGAGAAACATTTGTGGGCTGTGGAAAGTTGTATACCCTTTAAGGTGTATAATATATATAATCATATATCAGATTTGGTTATATATAAATAATTTAATTAAAAAGGGAAACATATTTTTCATACAACTTAGTTAAGGATTAATAAATGGATATAGTCGAGCCATTTGATATATGAAATAAGCTGAACTTACACAACCTAATATTATTGATTATTATTAACCGATATTATATTATATATAACTCATATTTGTCACGATTTTAACACACCGATCTGACGCTCGTTTCTTAGGTTTATAAGAATAGGAAAATGGTAGAGGGATATATTATATTATCGATATCAGTTTTATATATAAATTTATATATATTTTTTTAATCTCAGCTATTAAAAGGCGACTCAAAACTGTGAGAAAATAAGTAGAACAACAAAATTTACAAAACATAATATTTAAATAAAGTTAAAACTGTAAAATGAAAGCTAAAACTAGAAATAAAAATTTAAAATCTGCGTGTAATAAAAATATAATATTAATTAAGCTAAGACATTTCCATGCTGAAAAATTGAATTAGATTGATACCTTTTTCCCTTAAACTGTTACGTATGTCATGACTAAGTGGAAATACCCCTCGTAAGGATACACAAACGGACAAAATGGGCGTGTGTTTGCCTAAGCACGGAACAGGCTGTCAGTCAGTCTTTCAGTTAGTCACTTTGTCAGTTTGTCAGTTAGTCAGCAGGATGACGATGATGTACTATTCAAATGCACGAAAAACCACGGTATGCTGTCACACACACACACACACACACACGAAGAGTGGAAAATCCAAATGCGGCTTCAACTCGTTGCACACACACACACACACACATTAAAATGAGTAAATATTTTCACGTTTGACGCGACTTTGGGGCGCATTTATATGAACCTTTTCTTTCTCTATATATCCCTATGTATGTGTGTGTGTGTGTGTGTTTGTGTGTGTGTTTCTGTGTATCTGTGTGTGTGTGTAAAAAAACAATTAACGAATTTCTAACAAAAAGGAGTGACTCATGGAGCAGCAGCTAAAAATTCAAAGCTAGATTTTCCCACGTGCGCAAAATGCTTGGACATTTTCATGCTCTTAACCCATTCCAAAGGGGTAAAAGGCGGCCTTTAGGCTTGTGCAAATCGAATAAAAACTATATTTTAACAGACTTTTAAAAAGGTAAACCTTAACTTGAGGTATTTTCGAAGCTTTCAGTCACATGTTGAACGCTATCAAAAACTTATGTAGAAAATATTTGCTTCAATTATAATTAAATTATCAAAAGGCTCTGGGGACGAAATCATTTAAATAAAAATTAGCAAAGACTTAACAATTAGTCAAAATTAATTGTTATTTAATTGTAATTTTATTGACTTAATAATAAATATAATATTTATAGCAAGGTTCTCGTCATTATTTCTTTACTTTATTTTATTTATTTTGAGTCGACTGCATGAAATTTAAATTTAAATAACATATCTTTAATTTAAAAGTCCAAAAAAAATAAAATTTGCATATTATTTAAAATATTACATAAGATAAGAAATAGTAAAAAATCTGGGGGAATTGAAAAAATATAAGAAACATTTCAAATGAACCAACATTTGTTGCATGGCTTGGGGAAAACCCAGAAAAACCCTGGTTTTTATATACCCTACACAAATAACATTTATTTAATGTTTTATTACTTTTTCATAGCGTATGAGCGTATACTATAAAAATAGCTATTAATATATATGGTCACACTTTTTGAGGGTAAATCTTATGCCTTTCACTTACCATTTGCTGTTGATTCTTTGGTTTCTTGACCAGATCGGGCACCTTGAAATTGGTAACTGCTTCGATGACCTCGGCGAGCAGTAGACCATCGCGACAATCGGCCGAAAGATCTGTAACCTTCCGCTTCGACTTGGCACGTTCCAGATAATAGTTGGCCCAGTCCGTATATATCTGTAAGAGTAGAGTAGAAGTTTCTTAGTTAAAGCCAATATTTGCATCTATTCAACAAGGAAATGGCCATTAGCTTGCAGTAATTAAGAATTTTCAGGCAGTTTTCGACAGCTGCTCGTGTTGCACATTCCTTGCTGTAGCATGTCCTGTGTGGCATTGAGGAAGTCCTTTGGCTGTCTGGTTATCAGGAAATCATTAGCAGCAGAAATCTCTTAAGGCAGATACTGATAGCTGAGCAACATATGCAGTTTCTTAGCAAACAAATTAAACTCCAGCCATTTAGTGTCCAAGTCCTGAGAGTCGTTAAGAAAATCTGTGCCATAATTCAGCAGGATGAGTTCGGGACAGGCTGCAGCCATTGAAGGGCAAGGACTCTTGAGATTTGAAATGTCAAAAAAAGCAGTTGAAACACAATATGCAAAGCGAGAAATGTGTTGAGACACATGTTTGCAGTCTTAACTATCTATTAAAGCTTGGAGAAAGGATATTCTATTAAAGTAAACTAACTGAAAACTTTTGGCAGAGTTTAGACCAAAACATAATTCAGTTACGCAGGATTTGTTATTTAATTATGATTAAGGCATTTTCTTGGTTTTCTGTTGCAAAATTTGTTCACTCTTTGTTGGGTTTAGGTTTCTTTTCTGTTTCTTTTTGTCCCTTTGTACAGACATCGTTAGCCACATCCTTGCGTAGTTTTTATTATAGCTCATCCTGCTAATTCTATGCCATTTTCACCATTTCCAGCATTTCCACATAGCCACGTCTCTGCCATATGAATGCGACACATTTTATGTATGCTTTGGTTGGCAATAAAAATAGCTGGCATTATAGGAGTACAAACTTTGCTATCTCCTCTGTCTGTCTTTTTGTTTGTCTCTTTGCGACTGTTTTGCCTGCTTGGCCTGTTCCATTTGCAGTCGAGTTACGACCAGAGGGGCTCTTAACAATGGCCTAGACTTTGAGCTTGCTTATGCATTTTTTTGTGCACTTCCTGCAGCTCTCTGTCTGTCTCTCTCTCTCTCTCTCTGTCTATTATTGCTTTACAAAGGGGTTTAGGCCTGGTCTTTTGGTCTTGGCATTGGCTTTGGGTTGGACAGTAAAGTGAAAACTTGCCTGGGCAATGCCTAACTGTAACTGCAACTGCAACTGTCACTGTCAGTGGCAGTGCCAATGGGTAATGGTAATGGTAATAACAGTAACCAGAAGCAACTCGGTAAGCCAATGCCGCAAATATGCTGCCTGGGGTCCAGCACCCACAACAAACAACTTCGAAGGGTCCTGTGTGTATGCTGGAACTGTAACCGAAGAACAATAAACTGTTGTCTTGCTTTATAAAGAGCAGCTGTTCGGGATTCCTGCTGTCTGTGTGTGTGTGTGTGTGTGTAGCAAGTATGTCAGGACCTCTTCTCAATTGAACGCACACATTGAGACACATTCTTTATGGCCTGAACTGAAGCTTCTGCAGCAGCAGCTTCCAACATTTCCAGCTCCCCAGTGAAACTCATTTAGTGCTGAGTAAAACTCTAATAGCATTAAACAATTTTCATTGACTAATCAATTTACAGTCAGTTTCTTTTGTATGACATATATACATATATATATGTATGTATGTGTGTTAGTACAAACCTTTGCATAGTCACGCGTCAGTATTCCATTGATATTGTCGCATGAGCCCTGGTAACTAACGCAACGGGCCAACATCCTGACAGGATAACTAACGGACTTCCTTTAAGGAACACGCAATCAGCAAATTTGAGTTAAATAAGTTTTCAATTAACTTCTTCCGTGATTGGTTTTTCACTTAATTTACGACATTTTAGTTTGACACTTTCTTTTTTTCTTATATTATTTTGAATTTACTTTTATTTATTTTAACGGCTGGATTTTCTGAGAGTTCTTTATAAATGTTGGTAGATTTGTTAACACTTTTTATATATTTTTAGATTAGTTAACAATTTTTATATATTTTTCATATGTTTTATTATATGTTAATATATTTTTTTTTAGTAATTCATTGAGAAAGTCTCTCAGATAATTTTCTGTCCCAAATAACATTAAGACCTTTTTATATAGATAAAAGGTATCCAAGAGTGAAAGGTAAGAGTTAAATACTCTGAGAACTCTATATTGAATTTGATATATATTTTTTATGATATTCAGATCTCTACTTTAAAGCATATTCTATTCTATTCTGTACTAAGATCTGCCTAAGCATTGAGTATAGCTCAGCATTGTATGAAAAGTTGTAATATAACATATAAAGTTCTTCTCCAGAAGCAGCTCTGCTTTGCTTTTGCTTCAGCTAACATTATATGAGATCCCTTCAGGACACAAAAAACTTAATTATTATCCATTTTCCTCATAGTTTTCCCACATTAAAAACATAATTCAACAAGTTTTCCACATTTAAATAAAAGAAAGTTCTGTTGCTCTGAGTAAAACACTCTATTAAATAAAGTTGTAGAAACCTTTCGTAGAGCTGAGTTGCCTTTTATATATGCGACCTTATATATGTTTACATGAAGGAGTACCCCTACTGCTGTGCTACCGCACACTTATCACACATTATACACGTTTCGTGTCATATTTATGAGACCCTTGCGGACTTTTTAAGCCCGCATCTAGAGCTTCATAAATATAAAATTACAGCTTAAAGTGCCAGCAAAATATTCAGAGGGTTTTTCTTCTCCTCTTCTTCTCTCTGTTATTTTCTTTTCTGTGTTTTTTGCCAACACCATTAAAATGTCAATTATGATAAAGTTTTATTGAAACACCGCAACACATTACGGCTTATCAACGGGGCCAGCCTTGGCCAAGGCGCAGGGCGTGGCGTACGCCCCAAAGTATGCAATAATAATAATAAACATTAAGCGGCGCTACTTTTACCCTTTTCAGCGCCAGACATTGCCGGTCTTGGCCCAAAAGTGAGGTCGGAAACTCAGTGAGGCCGCAAACTCAGTTCGGCCCGTTTCATGTTGTGCTCAGGCGTTGAAACTCACACGCCCACTTTTGGGGCAAACTAATTGAAAACGAAAGTGCCCCACAAAGGGGCGAGTACTCTACAGGTTGGACCCTCTATCTCTCTGTGTGTGTGTGTGTGTGTGTTAGACTCATGCATAATTGGAACTGACACCCTTGTCAGCGACAGAAAACTTGTACAGATTTTCTAGCCTACCCGATAAACTTTAGTTCTGTTGATTTGCACCCCCCCGCGAGCAAATGCCCCCACGCCCCTGCGAGGACTAGAAAGGGGTTTGACAAATCGTGCTGGAAATCAATTTGGTAGCTGCGAGTGTAGACCATGGTGGAAAAAGGTCAACTGCCATTTGGTAAATGAAAAAGCGCTTTGCCAGACAAAATGCTGCCACGCCCCAGAGACAGTCAAAAGCAATGCCGCCCACCATTTTGCTGTTATCTTCTGTGAGCGGGGGTGGCAACAGTTTCAGACCTGACGGCGTTTGCCTTCCAGTACTTTTTGTGCGAATGTCAGTAAAATGTCAAAATAAAAGTAATGCTGATAAAAATTTTATAGCTTGTCAGAAATGCTAACGAAAAATTGCCGCTGGGTGGATTCCCTTCCTTGTCCTTCCCCCCGTTCTGTTCTGTTCTGTTCTTTATCAAATGTCGCGACTTGGGTACTTTAGTTTATTGGAATTTGCATGCAGTGAAGGAAGGCAAGGAAAACGGCGGCAGGTGGAAAACAGCAAAAATTGCGAGTGAAAATTGAAGACAACAAAATTTATGTTAAATCGAACGACAGAAACGTTGTTTTTTTCTGTCTGGCAGCAAAACGCCAGTTAAAAAAGGTCGATATATGTTTTATCTCTCAGTTTCCAGTTGCTTAAAGCAGCTTTTACAGCTTACTACCAACTCGCTTCTTCTTCTTCCTATTATCATGCTTATTCTGCTTCTTATTAAAAGTGTATTCAGGTGTGCGCGAGAACACAAAACAACAAAATGTTTGGGACAAAAAAGAAGCGAAGTTTTGGGAGCTGCAGAAATAAAGTAATTAAATTAATTGTAAGGGCATATCAAAGGAAAGAGTTTTGTTATCGATTAATGTATATAATTTAATCGATTCATTTCAATCGACATTCATAACATCTCGATTTATTACAGACTAACGATAGACATATTTCCTCATAAAATTTAAATTATTTTTAGCTTTTTATTAGAAGTTTTTTATTATACAAATAAAATTTGTGTTCGATAAACTTCTGATATATTTCTGGCATGTATTTTGTTGCACAGTGTAAGCTTAATGGAAGAGCCTTAACAACCTGTTGGGCCTAAGCCAAAAATTGCTTTGATAAGAGAAAGTGCTGAGGCAACCCCTAAGCTATATTGCTGTCAATAAGCCCTCACTCCGAGCTCATTAAATTTGATTATATTATCGACGTTTTATCGCATTTGACCAACTTTCAAAGCGCAACTCGCAGATTCAATTCGATTTCGATTTCGGCAAACTCAACGTGAGGGCGACAATTCTGCTGCTTCAAAAATCACAGACAATTTGACATCTGAATGTAATGTCAAAACAATCTATGGCACCTTTTCGCTTTGAGACTTTGATTTTATTACAAGCCGAGAGGGCTTAGATGAGGGCTGATTGGCAACGTGTTGTCGAAGTTGTTGTACGCAATCAAAGGAGCTGTCATATATCTTGGAGAAGAGTCCAGTGGAGCTTAAAATGTTTGTCAACTTCCCTGAGAAAAGTACATTTCATCGATATAAAAATGCTATAAAATGTTGCACACAATTTTAAGAGCTCATAAACTATTTAGAGATTAATCTTGCAGTTGGCTTTTAGCTAATAACTTTGCCTGAGAAATAAACTATGACATTTCTTTGGAGCCTAATAAAATATCTGTTTGATAAGGGAAATAAAAGTATATTTATACATTTCGCATTGCAATTGAATTGAAGAAACATTTCGATAGAATTTGTATGCCTATGTCTTTCAGCACTTTAATCTCTTAATTTTGTTTTATGGCAAACATAAAAAGCTAAAGGCAGAGCTCACCCATCTTCAGCCTATAAACTAGGGCCTTAATTCTAATAGAAAACCCAACTCCATTTCATTGGCCTTGCGTAGGTGTGTCAAGTGGACAAAATGGATAAATTTATTGTGGCAATTCTGACGCCCACTTGCTGCCTCAGTTCCGAGTGTTGAAAGTCGAACAAGAAGCCAGAAATAACAACAGACACAGACGGAGCCACAGGCGACCACATGCGACGTTTATTTTGTTCTGTTCTGTGTGTCTATTTCATTAATTGATAACAATTTTAGTCACAATTAATGGAATCAACCGAGTCGTCACAATTCGTTTCGCCTCATTTCTTTTATTGTGCCACAAATTTGTGGCAGCTAGCGGAAAGCAAATAAATACGCGACTGCGAAAAAATCTAAATAAATAATAGCTATATATATATATATATATATTTCTGCTGATAAACAAATACGAAAGTTAAAAAAATAGAAAGCAACGTTGCCTGTCAACTGTCACATAAATAAATTATCTATACATTTTTTTCTATTTCTTTTCGTTAAAAGGCAACAGAAACTTTGGCAGGCGGCGTTTCCTGTTCGGGCGCCGCCCTTTCAATTGCCATGGCAGCAGGAGGGGGAGCGGGGTTAGGGGGTTTGTCGCATTTAATAATGACAACTCATCAAAAATGTATATGACCCACTTGCGGGGGCCGCAACTCATCAGACAAAAAAGATGCCAAAAAACCAAAACAAAAACCCAGAAAAAATATAAACGAACCCAAAATAGATTCCATATGAAAAACTTGGCCAAAACTTTTACTGTGTGCAACTGCCGCAGGCATTTTCATTGGGGATGGAAAACTCCTCGAAAAAAAACACTGGGTCCCAGATAAAAGTGTAGGTAATTCGTAGCAGTGGGTCCTGAAACTAAAAGGACATGAAATGTGTGTGGGAGACTGCTGCGAGTCCTTAAGTTAATTCATAATCATGTTAAGCCTAAGCTGATTTTATGCACACTGAGTTCTGTATCCTGGAAAAGGTCCTTTGAATTGATTCGATAACATTTTTTATACATTTTCACTAACATTCTTTGTTTTGGGTGAAGTTTTTATGACGTTTGTTTAAAGCTATCTCAGGCAGGAATAATGTATCTTTTGGAGAAAGGATCTCTGCAGTGAAACTCTCCTAGTGAGAAGTTATCACAGAGATTATAAACTAAACTAATTTAGTTATACCTTAACCCTTCTTTATGTTGCTGCTGGATAAATCTCGCTTTTAATTCTCATTTCCCACATTTCTTTTTCGCTTCCATTTTCTCTTTTTCATAATTCTCAATCAACTTGGCTTAATACCTTGGCCCATGACCAGCTTCACCTTTCAATTATTCAATCAATTAATCTATTCAATCTTTTAATCCCTTATCGCCGCTTCAATAAAGTCGTTTGACCGCGTTTATTCATGGCATCTGTCGCTCTATTAAACTAATTGTCTAACGGCTCAGTTGGCTGACTAATTTTGCATAAAATGTGCGAGGAAAAAACCGATTGACCGGCTGAATAGTTGAGCAGTTGACCGTTTGACCAGTTAACCACTTGACCATTGGTGAATGCCCATCGATGCTGACCGCAGAGAGCAGCCACACAGGATACTCGCACACGCACAGGACATGCGGTGGCCAAGTCAATGGAGACACAGGCAATTGAACACAGCTGTTGCTACGCATGTGTGTGTGTTGGTGTGTGTGTGGGTGTGCGCGTTGACAGGCTTTCAGCCACCTACACAGCATAATATTGAACAATTACTCGGACGAAGTTGACCGCATAAAGGCCTAAATCGATACGGCAACCAAAACAGCCGGAAAGCGGCTCAAACAGAGATTCAATTCAATTTTAACGGCTCGTGTGTTGATGGGAAAATGAGAAAATTGATGCGAAAATTGCGAACAAAGGGTCAACTTTAGGCCCTAAATTTCCAATAGACTTTGTTGACCCATAAAACAGCCGAGTGTAAGGTGAGCCTCAAAGGCATTTGGACGCTGCAGCAGCTCGCAAAGTTTTTAATTATGTTTTCAATTAATTATGCGGCAACAGAAATTTTTGTCAAAACTTTTTTGTTTTTCTCTCTCTTTTATTTTACGAGCCTGAGCGCGTTTATTTAATTACCACTAAGAGGCGCCAGCAAATCAGTATAGAAAGGGGGAAGGGAGGGGAGGGGAGGGAGCTCTTTTCTTATTATTATGCCACACGAATGGCGGCCTGTTAACAGCTGTTAAAGCCATTGCGTGCTCGGGCCAAGTTAACAGTCATGAGTCACCTGCAATTGACGTAATACCAAAAAGTAACAAAAAACACGTCGAGAAAGTCGGAAAAGCGGTGGGAGATTAGCCAAGGAGGAGGGTTCGCATAGGGTGTAACAATTGACTCAATGCAACCCTTTTTTGTGTAGGCATTACGCATACGCAATGTGCGCCGGCAAATGAAAGCAAAAGCAGCTGCTTGAGTTGCCCGGAAACAATCAAACTTTGCCGCAGGCTGCAAATAACAACAACAACCAAATTCAATTGTAACGCCCCCCTTCACCTCTTCTTTAGAGCAGTTTGTTTTCCTTTTAAGCTCCACCTGAAAATTTAAAGCGGCCTGCAAAAATCAAGCAACACAATGTGATAAAAGCTCTAATGGTTCCTGCCAAGAAATGGGAGAGGGAGGGAGGGAAAAAAAAGGGTAAGAAACGGAACCAGGCGTCCCTAATGGCTTCATTTGTAGTGTGGCAAACAGGGGTGCCAGCACAAGGAGTGCGAAGGGGAGGGGGATGAAGTGTGAAAGGGGAAGTGCAAAAAAGGATTTCTGGGGTCCTGCAAGTATTGGCAGCTCGCCTGCTCGTAAATTGCCACATTATGCGGCTAATATGGAAAAAATCATAAAAATTTATTTCTGATTTATAATAATTAATGCTTTGGGGCCCTCGGTCCTAAGTGAGATTTGTTGTACAAGCCATAAAACGAAACGGAAGCCTATTTGTGACCTTGAGGCTATAGAAATCCCAGTCTTGGCCAAAAGAAAGGAAGTGTTAGCGAAAGAATTTAGGCTATACTAATAAGAGTTCATTTGAGCTGGCTAAAAGGTTCTTTGAAAGGATTTTCTTATATAGTAGCATAATAGATACTAATAGCTTACAAGTCAGAGTCTTTAGTTAAGACAAACTGCAAGTGGAAAGAATATTTAGTAACCAATTATGTATCAATTAGTGAGTTAAACAAGCTGAAGACTCAGTGAGGAATATAAAGCTAATCAGAAAGAATCATCCCCAAAGAGAGACACCCAATATAAACGCCTTCTCCTTCTGTGTACCCATACTTAATCTATAGTTAATCTTCTTTCTATCCATACTATCATCTATACTAAATCAAGATACTCCCGTATAAACTCAACCTAGTTCAGTCTACGCCAACCCCAAACTATAGTGACTAGATTCCCTTCCAACTCTTATATAAATCCCTTCCCAATGTAAACTCCTTCTCCTTCAATCTACCCAAACTTAATCTATAGTTAATCTTCAGTCTATCCATACTATCATCTATACTAAATCAAGATAATCCCGTCAGTCTATCCCTAACCCAAGCTATAGTAACTGGCTTCCCTTCCATCTCTTAAATACTTTATTAAGTTTCATACGCGCTGGAATTGAATATTGAAAATGTTGCAGTAAAGTTTATTGCTGCTTATAATTTATTATTTAACACTTTTAAACGCACTGCTGACCAGCTCTATTAGCCACTCCACTTGCTTTAACTATTATCGTGAATATATATATATCTCTTTTTTGGTTGATTTTATGTCTTGCCGCATGATTTCAATTTCAATTGAATGAAACCCTCGAATTCATTTACGGCATGCGTCGAGCTGTTTAAAGTGATTTATTAATGGCCGCAAATGCCATTTATCCCCGCATAAATCTCGTTTCATAATTTTTGATGTATTTTTATAACATAATTATCATAATTATTTATGCATTTCATGTGTTGCATGAGAGAATGAGAATGAGAATGAGAGAATTTTCAGCACGCTACCAGAAACGTTTTTCATTATTTTTTTTTATTTTTTTATGTTTGAAATTAACACTTAATTGACTGCACTTTTGAAGCACATAAATTCCACTTGATTAAACCATTTGCTGCACTACATTTTTCCGTTTAGATAAGAGGGACCAAAAAACAGATCGGAAAAACACAAAAAAAACCCGTCAATTAATTCATTAAAAGCCAATGGCAAAACGAACCACGCGCATTTCAATGAACCGAACACGCGATGCACACAGGAGGAGGGTGAAGGCTGGAGGGTGGGAAAGATAAACTGCACAGTGGACGCTTTTCTATTTTTCCATTTCCTCGATTAACCGATTTACCCGTTTTCACTTGACGCAAA
Organism: Hirtodrosophila trivittata; assembly: GCA_035045065.1. Classification (NCBI taxonomy): domain Eukaryota; kingdom Metazoa; phylum Arthropoda; class Insecta; order Diptera; family Drosophilidae; genus Hirtodrosophila; species Hirtodrosophila trivittata. The sequence goes on along the minus strand of JAWNNK010001445.1, from coordinate 724,019 downwards.
GTCTCGACGCGCTTGCGATCGGCAACAGACTGAAAATATCTGAGGAGAAAACTGCTCTCACAATTTCGAGAGATTTTCTTCCAATTGGAGAATCTATTTTTGGCTAAAAATGCTTGGCAACATTTTCGAATCGAGTGGAGCAACATTTTCGAGGAAAGCAACATTCAATACGAATTACAACAGAAAGGGCTCAAAGCTAGCACTTAAAAGTATTTGAATAAAAAGCACAGACAAATGCTAGAATTTTCAATTACCCAAACCCTAAACCTATATGCAGAGTGTAGTACCAAATCTGGCAATACTCGTACAACATGTATTGCAGGGTACACAAAAAATATTTAAATTACAAAATAAACAATTAGATTCTGAAAGGGGAGTGCGTCTGCCAGATGGCAGCGAGAGAGAGAGAGAGGAAAACAATAAAAGGAAAGGAAAGTCATGAAGAAAGCATTAACATTACGAGCTTCGAATACAAGAAGAAACAATGCATAGTTGTAAAAAGAAAATGTTCTTCATATGGTTGGGGCTGGAGTTGTTTGAGTGGGTGGCTGGGCGTCTGTCTGAGCACAATGGACAACAGCTAAATGTGAAATACAATATGCGAGTGAGAGGGAGACAGAGAGCAAGCGATGTGAAAAGTTTTGAATTGCAGTTGAGCGTAATGCAAATACGTTAGCCAAAATTAATTTACCTTTTCCCTGGACTAAGGGAGAGAATCAACGAACAAAAGGAAAGCTTTAAGTTACATTCAACCTGATCAACTTTACAGGATCACTAAAATTCCTTTTTCTATCTAAACAAGCAATCAAATATCAGTTGAACTCAACTTGCCACGCTTTAACAAACTTTTAAAGCCAACCAACTGGACCTCAACCAGCCTCCAGCTCCTGCTGCCAACCCGTGTGCAGTCAACTGTCAAGCCAGTGCAAAATTAGCGTTGTAACCATTAGAAGTAAATATACATATAAATATATATATATATATATAGAGGAAAAATTGGAGCTGCGGCACAACCACGTGCAACAATTTGCAGGCAACATGCAAAGTCATAGAAACAAAAAGAGAGTGGGCACGCTCTACAGTGATGGCGCAAATATTGTGCCAAGTCATAGACGCAGCGGCTTAGAAGGGGTTCAATTTATATAAGCTTAGCCCCAATTTTATAGTTATTTTAACTTGTGAAAGTGTCCACCAATCGATACTTGAATTTCAATTGAATCCTCAGGGAATTCTTAGATATTAAAGGTGATGTTTTGGTCTTCAAGGAGTGCAACTCGCTGTGCTGTCAGCCCCAATCAGCATTGACAATAAATGTCCATCTAAAGCACGAGACGACACACAGGCCCAACCCCCTCTTTGGGTTGTGCCACTGCCGCCAGACGACGCATCTATATCTAAATATATGCAGCATGCCTCACAACATCGAAACGTTTGCTATGCCAACTACTTGTGCAACGACAACAACAACAACTAGGGTATAGCTAACCACTTCTGGTGGCGCTGCTGCTTCACCCTGCGCTGCTGCTTCTGCTGCTGTTTTATGCTATTGCCACACGCTATTTTTACAAACAATTTTGCTAGTTGACAAGCGACGGCGTCAGGCAGCCCCCATCCGACATTGAACCACAGGAGGAGCTGAACCCTGAATGGACGACATGGCAAGTAAGTGGCCTGGATGTCAATGTTGATGTGGATGCGGCTGTGGTTGCTCCTCAGGAATGGGTCTGGGTCTGGGTTGGGCCTTGGCTTGTTAGTTGTTTAGCAAATGGTTCTCTTCGTTTTTTTTACATTTTGATTTCACTTGCATGAAGTCAATGCAACAGCAAGTTGCAAATTGTTGTTGCACTTGATGCTGCCGCTGTTGTCACGTTGACCTGATGAAGACTAATTGCAGTTAATGTGGCGTGAAAACGGCGCCATAATCTATTGCAGCACACAAATTCTTGTGATTACTTATGAAACATAATTGCCTCTTACGCCAGATGCACAGCTAATGAATACCCCTACTCAAAAACCCAAGTCCAAGACTCCTGCAACTTCATCATTGACACTTAACTCTGGCCCAGACATAAACAAAACCTCCGGCCTGGCAGAGTTCACGCTTAATTAAGTAAACTACTCATGTTAATTAACACAAAAGGCAAACAAAATATGCGGCAAAAATTATTTCACACCGAGCACAACATCTAAACCGAAGGGTTGCCCCAAAAAAAAGAGAATTATCCAAAAGGCAGGGGCCCTCAACTATTTATAGGACGACACTCTGGCCGAGGCAGCGGCAGAGGCACTTGAAAAATTGAATTTTTAAATAAACATTCAGCGACTGAATTAGAAGTCAACAAACTTCAGTCTGGGCGAGGAGAATCTATTGAAGTGGTAAATAACTTTGTGGAGATTTAGGGACTAATTTGGTGACAGAATGAGATCGAGATAGTAATAGATATACAAAATTTGCTTTTAATGATTTATAACCTTAATTGTTTCAATAATAAAGAGAAAATTTGAGCTGCTTCTATAAATAAATTGTAGAATTTAAACCAGGAAGTTTTAAGTTCAAATACGAATATATCATGGAAACAAACTAAAAATAAATCTAAAAATAATTAAAATAAATAAATTAATAATTAATTACACTTAAAAGATTAAAGTTCAAGCCAAACATTATAGTTAAAATACATAAAAAACTATTTATAATATATAATAATTTAATTATAATAAATGTCTTCAAAAAAAAGTTAAGAAAATGATTTTTAGTGAAGAAAAATTGATGCAGATATTATTAAATTCTAATTAAATTTTCTCAGGCTGAGTCATAAAGTAAGAAAATTAATTTATTGCTACCTTAACCAGCTATAATTAAACCGAACCAATCTCAGTCTACAATAAATCTTCGTTTTTTATATATCGCATGCGGTTGGTTGACAATGAAATCCTTGAACTTTGTTAGCTTCAACTTTTTTTTGGGGTATTCCCCAGCGGCATATTAAAATGCTGTGAGTGCTTTAAGTACGGGTACTCCTTTGCTATTTATACTATATATTTATAAACAAAAGTTAAAAAAAAGCACTTGCAAAGAACATGTGCTGTGGCATTCAACTAGCCGTGTCTGCCGCCTGCGGCATCTTTCACAAAATAAATTGCGTCAAGTTCAACGGCGACAAATGTCGAAGACAAAATAGGGAACATGCAACTGGCGTTGCAACTAAAAATATATTATAAAATAGCGGCAAGTGGTGCGTTGGAAGCTGTGGAAGTGGCAGTGCGGCAGCAAAATGTCAATGTGCCTCATAATTAATTGCGAAAACAGCGTGTGGCAAGCTCCAGCGGAAAGAGGAAACAAAAACAGAAAAAAGATAATACAACTTTTGACTGATCACATGCGGAAGGAAACAGGAAAATGCTTTGACATATGGCAGAGGGTCTCTAGTTGGGAAATGATTAAAGAGATATACTTTATATACAATAATTTGTTGCCAAACTAAAGTTAAAATAAAAGCGATAATTAGCAGTTGGTACGCGGAAATTATATTCAAATTTGTTATGTCCCCTAAAGGTATTCATATTGTGTGCTAACCACGAATCACATGCTTATTACACAATTCCCAGAACATCAATAAAAACCAATGGGATGCCGCCGACAAGGATCCAAAGTGCTCTCCCAGTGCCCCTCCATTCCTACAAGTTTTATCATGTCGTTAGCAACATTGTTGCCAGGGAAACTTTGCGGTATTGACGACTCATGCGTGTTGACAGTGTGTCGTTGGGGTTTTCTCTCTCTGTATACCCTGTATTCATAGAGTGGATAGAAGGTGCCTTAAACTTGTAGGGAAAGTATGTAAAAAGTTGATGGAACAATTTATATATGATCAGCTGGCGCTTCTTGTTTGACGAAGTGGAACTAGAGATTGATCAGAACTTTCTATAAAGGAAACTTTCCCAGAAACAAGTAAGAAATATAGCTTAAATTTCTTGACAAATATATAAAATTTGTATTACATATCAGTTATAAAACTCAAAATTTCTTCAATAAACATTTTTCTATAATAAAAAAAAGAAAGAAGAAAAGTTTAGTTGATTACAGGGCATCTCTGCTTTGCCTGTTAAGTTCAAACAACTTTTCCGTCTCTGCTGCTGCATTTTTAAAAACTTTATGCATTTTCCTTTTCGTGATGTATATTTTTTTTTTCTCGTTATTTTCAACACAATGTGGTGCATGTCACATAATTATTATGAGCCTGATGCACGTCTGCATCATTATAAAAGGCTTTATGCGTGAGCATAGTGCGCCGCAGAGAGGAGAATATGTTGGTTTATGATCCGCTAAGTAGGGTAGTACGTTGCCGAGAAGCCGGCGCCGGACAGCATATACTCCTAGTATGTCAGTCAGTGGCAGTGGCAGTGGCAGTGTCTGGTCATAAAGTCAATTAAATATGTATAAATTTAATGAGTTTCAGTCGAGCCTAATGAGACGACAACGTGTGCACAACACTCAGGTCTCAGCTCAGCTGTGCGAGTGTGTGGTGAGTATATGGAAGCTCAACTGACTGTTAAGGCGATACCTGTGGTTGCATGATAAGGATAACGCTTCCGGAACATAACTGGCAGTACAGACATAAGGACACTGTACAGCATATTCCTTGTGCTGCATTGTCAGAGTTTCTTATTAAATTTAAGTTGCAAACCAACTTCAAAATGATAATTGCTTCAGTCTTAATAATCGTTTGTGATAGCTTTAATATTTTACAGAATTTCACTCTTTGAATACATTTAAATACCTGATGCTAAGCTACTTACGACCTTTTGCTTAACAACAATGCTGCGGTACTCCGCAATCAATAGTTCAATGGGAAACGTCTCGAAATCGGCTTACCTGGAATAGAATAAATGAAGCATAAGATAAAGCGATTTATTATGTATTCGAAGTGTGTACGGATAAATACGAAACCCAATTAGAGCAATTATTTAAATATGAAAAACAACAACAAGCTAATTAGTGGCCAAGAGAGTTTAAGCCGAACAGCTTAGGTAACCAAATAGGCTAAGGACGCTTCTGGCAAATATAAACAGCAATTAGCCACAAGTTGATGATGTTCGCCGGCTAATTGACTAATTTGCCTTCAAATTCGTAACCAGAGCTTATTTCAAATTCCCAAAAGTACTAAGAAATAACTTGCATCTTACATAATAACCTAGCCGCGCCCACAAGGTGCCTATCATATTGCTTCTGCCCTAGGGAAAGAACCTTAAATAATTTAAATATAAATAAAAGGAACTCGACAAAGAGATATCCTTTAAAAAAAAATAAAAAAAATTAATAAAATAAATAAGATAATAAAAATAAATTAATAAAATAAATAAGATAAATAAAATAAATAAATAAAATAAAATAAATAAAATAAATAAAATAAATAAAATAAATAAAATAAATAAAATAAATAAAATAAATAAAATAAATAAAATAAATAAAATAAATAAATAAAATAAATAAAATAAATAAAATAAATAAAATAAATAAAATAAATAAAATAAATAAAATAAATAAAATAAATAAAATAAATAAAATAAATAAAATAAATAAAATAAATAAAATAAATAAAATAAATAAAATAAATAAAATAAATAAAATAAATAAAATAAATAAAATAAATAAAATAAATAAAATAAATAAAATAAATAAAATAAATAAAATAAATAAAATAAATAAAATAAAAAATAATAAAATAAATAAAATAAATAAAATGTATTATAAATTTAAGTCGAAGGTCGTTTTGGGATTCACTTCTCTATTATCCTCTTGTCAGATTACAGGGTATGGATAAGGCTGAACTATGTCGACCAGCTGGTGACCTTTTTGAGCGCTTGTGTTAGGAATGAAAGCATAAATGAAACCATGTCAACCCAGCTTCCTGTCTAATACTCTAATATCCGTTTTGCTCGTTATCCTTTTGCATTTGACATGTGTAAGTGGCTGTCAAGCGTTTTAGAATGATATTTTTCCTGTGCTGTATGAGGAAAGTTGTGGCTGTATTCGTGTAAGGGCCGGCACCTTCTGCTTTATGCTGTGCTTTGTCCTGTTGACAATACTCCCGCTTCAGATTGTTGTCCTTTTTCGACGTTGCCTTCCGCTGTTGATTTTATTTACATTTCTAGAATTTCTAACCTGCCTGCCAGTAGACCCTAAGACCCCGAAGAACTTTCGGGTTCAGCTGCTTGCCCACTTATGCTAATATTTTGGGGCATGTGTGTGTGGGTGTGTGTGTGTGTCCTGAGGTCAGGTCAAAAGAAGCAACAACAACAACAGCAAAAAAAGGAATATTTGTTTGCTTTTGCTTCACACAAAAAGCAACAAAGAAAAAGCTGTCCAAATCGTGGCTGAAGGGCAACAAATTGCTAAAACCATTGCCTACTTCTAGGCGCCGTAAGCAGGCAACAAATTGAAAAATCCTTGTATGCTTTTAAGTCGTCCTTTTAGCCGACTACCTGTAAGTCCTGATCCATTGCCTACGCCTAAGCTGTCGCTTGTTAAGTTTACACAGCAAACTGATTGTCATTCTGAATTTCTAAAAATGCATAGAATTTAGATAGGAAAGTGTCCCTAAGCTGACTCTCTCACTCTCTTGCTGTCTCTCTCTTACATTTGCCAGCAGCTTTTATTTGACAAACAACAGATTTTTATAGGTCTTAGCCTCTTATAAACGACATGCAACAAATCCTTGTTGCTTCTATGGACTATATCTAGTCTAATCAGATCGCTTTACAAATAGTACAGAAGTTGCATAGAAACCCCATAAATGAATTTATTTTAAAGTTGGAAGACCCAAAGCTTCGGTTGACCAAAGTGTACATTGTTTCTGGGTAAGCCCTGGGCGGGTTAACCAGTCTAACAGCCCCCAAACAGGGTTGCATAAACAAAAGTTTCTCATTAAAATGAAACTTTGTTGCATTATAAAACTTCTTCGCCTGATGCCTTTGTAATTGTTGTAAACATTGTTGTTGTTGTGGATGTTGCAACTGTGTTTGTTGCTGTTGTTGTTGCGGTCGCCACAATCTACACACATGTCTGGCAGGTCCCAAGTTTGGCCTCACTGGAGCTGCGCGTGGCCTTAAACTGATAATTGGATTTAATTTTTGAGTAGCCCAGGCCAGGCCAGGCCAGGCCAAGCCATTTAATATTAGAGTTCCTCTCATATGCCCATTAGAGCAAGCGCTGATAGTCACACCTACCACCAGACAAGGGACCACCAGACAAGGAAACCCTTCTAAGCCGTCTAGTGAGCCGGCACACTGGATTCTGTTTTGGCAGTTTTCCTTTTGATCTGGCGCCCAACGTGGTTTCTATGTTATGAAAATTTTTGACATGTGCTTGTTATAACAATGCTTCAACCCGAACACCAGCTCCAGTTATAGCTCCAGCTCCAGCTCTGGCTAAGAGCTTAGCCCGGGCCCAGAGGGACTCACCCCGTGTGTCGCATAAATATTCATTTTCTTGACTTTACGTAAAAAGGGTGGCTCCTTGTTGACTACATCAAATGCGTGTTATATAATCCCCTTACAGCTGCTGGGGCTAATTTTTAATTTTTATGGTTCACATGTTTCCCTTAGCCAAGCTCATAAAATGAATAATTGCCACTTTTTGGCTCCAGTAGCTTTTGGACGCTAATAAAGCGACTGCAACCCATCGCCATCAGCCACCAGCCTCGTCGACGCCGGAGTGGCCCCCACATCAACAAATGGAGATTAATTTTATTATAATGTTCGCTGGCAACGAGAGTTTTGTGGGCGAACTGGCCATATGAGTGGGAGCTGAAGTGGATTGCGGCTGCTCCCATTTAACTCCCCATCTTCTGCGTCAAATTAATTTGGGCACGTTGCCGGGCAGAAAGGGCCAACGCAATTTTGTTTGACCAGCGTTTTATTTGAGTGGATACTTGATTAGACAGAATGGTTACGGATATTACAAGCCGGAGTAAGTACTTCCATGCGATAAAGGGAACGCTTTACATACTTGACTTTTATGTATAGTTAATCAAAGCGTTTACCATTAATACTTGAGAGCTTTTGCATGGGCTGATTAATTATATTCAATGGGGTTGAGAAAATAAAGATATATGGATCACTTTATCATAGTTCAAGGACTCTTTTCCTATATCTACTTTAACTGTCTTTTATCTGAGTTCGTACTTTGTTTGTTTTATGTAAATTCCTTTTCAATTTAGGATTGTTTTATTTAAATAAGCATTAAATGCAGCCCACACACGAATGTTATATGGAAATTTTCAGATATTTCAATATGGTTGCCTAGTAACAGACATAAATCCAGGCACTCCAAAACAATCATACGCCTGAGTCAACAGCTACATGGAACTGTGGCCGACATGGAAGAGGGCTGCAACTCGCATCTCTGTGACAGGTCGAAGTGGAGTGTTGTTCCCAGTTTTTATGCATAAATCACTTTCACTTGTTTACACAAATAGGCGTGGAGTAGCTTCAAGTGGAGTCACAGCAAGAGAACCCCAAAAAAAAGAGAAAAAGAAAGAAATACCACTCAAACCTGCCTGCCTGAGCTTAACGAAATTTTCAATTTTTTTGTGCTAGAACAGCAAAAAGCAAAGAGAAGTATATGCCATATATATATATGGTCGTAGGGTAGCCTGGAGGGAGAAACCGACGGAACGATGCAGTAACGGGTCAGCAGCTTATAGCCCCTCCTATACACACACAGAGCAGGCTCAGGGCCAATGATGAGTTCGAGACCCAAAAGCTGGGCAGGTTTATTTTCCCAGCCGCCCACACAAATATTGAAAGGGAATAATAACAACAGTTAAACAAACAATGTACCGCCCTGTCCGGGTCACGTTCCGGGGCTTAAGCCTACAGGACTACGGCAATTGGAATGGGAGCTGTGAATGGGAGATGGACCAATATACTCGCATTCACAGCACATTGTGAGGTTATATAAACAATTTAAGCGATACTTTTATTTATTATTATTTTCGTCTCTTGAAAATGAAAATGCCACAAAATGTAAAATTAATATGGAAAATCCATACAGCAACTCGTACTCCTTCATTTATTTGCTCACGTAGTCAATTGCCAGGATACGGTGGAAATTCGTAGGGTGTTTTGACAGTTTATAAGCCGCTTTATGCGACACACGAGCTAAGCAAATAATTAACCAACATCTCACCCTCGGCTCATCAACTGGGAAAAGTTATCCGTGCGGCCAATTATGTTGATGGCCCAATAACACATTTGGCTCAATTAAATCAACACACGGACGTTTGCATTAAAATAAATAAACAATGAACCAAACAACGTCCAAAAACAACAATGAAAACGAGCAGAGAAAAAAAATCAAAAGAGAACAGCAAAAGTTTTCGGCCTACTGTCGAATCGCATGAAAAAACTTTGGCCAAAAGTTTTTCCAACACAAACTTTGGCTGCTCTAATAGCAGTGGGTGGAGTTGCCCCATGCCACATGCGGCATGCCTCATGCCTCATGCCTCATGCCTCATGCGTGCTGCCAAATTATCTTGGGAAATTATTTTTTAACACGCACCAAACAAAAGGCGACAAATAGGCAAATGCAGACGCTCCATAGGGACAACTACCCGTGGCAGATCTAAGCAAATATTTTTTCCTTCTTGTCACAACTTGTAAAGAAGACTTCAATGGGAATATATGTCCATATATATATATATATATATGCGTCTTACTTAATTAGTATTGATGATAAATGGGCATTGAGAAATGAGTAGCTAATTTTTTTGACTTCGACTTTGATGGCCTTTCAGCTGAACGCTTCCAAATTTGGATTTAACTTTTGTATACGTTAATATATTATATTATAGGTCTTATACTATATAAAGAGGGTGGAAACTGGGTGCTTTCTATCAGCTAAGACCAGTTCTTAAACACTTTTTGAGACTCATTCCATGGCTGAGTTTCCACAAGTTGCAGTTTTCACGGCTCAACGATAAGAAAATGAAATTTTATATAAACTGTGAAAAGCACTCTGGGAAAAGTTGTTTAAACTTATTCTGGAATTGGACAGCCAAGTGCTTATTGGTCAAAGTGTGACTTCTATATTAACCAAACTATTTCATTGCCTAACTAATTCACTATTTGATTAACTACTTCTGACAACAGATGGCGCCATATCAGTTGCTTGTGATTTGAGCCTTAGGTTTAATACTTTGCCAAATTCAAAATCTTTTATCTTTTAGTTCAACTTTTCAATGATATATTTTCCTTATTAAATATTACAAAGTTTCACTAAATAAGTTTTGGTTTCCTTTTGAAGGAAATAATCGCTCAACCTTTATATGTAAACCTAAGTAACAGTTTACCATGTTTATAACTATTTCAAATGCTAAATCTATCACCTTTAAATTCAACTGCCTATTACTTGCTTACATTTTTGATATCTTTTTTATTTACAATTTAGTTTCCCTTTAAGTCTTAAGTGTCCCATTTGAAGTTGGCATTTTCAGTGTTGAACTATTTGTAAGAGTTGTGGAACCCATTTCCCAGGACTTCTTATCTAAACAACCGAAAGTTGAACACTTTCGGGCGTAGCGCTAATGTTTATTTGGATATGCGTTGGCAACTTTCTGGGGGGATTGTTTGGCTTAGAGTGAAAATAGCGACTACTCTTGCCTATTTGCTTAAGCCGGGCTAAATAGAATGCCGTTAATTAACCCAGCCAACAACAGGCGAAAGCTTTAAGTGGCCAAGGCAGAAACTAACCAAAATATTTGCACTACAATTTGCGAGACTAACAAGGACGAGTCCTACTACTATTTACAACTCTACTGTACTACACTTTAGTTGAAGTTTTCGTGCATATTTGTTGTGGCAACAAAAGTTAGTTTGGGCCAAAAGGAAACGCAGGTTTGCGTTTAGCTTGGCCACAAATCAAAGTAGCAACAAAAATGAACCCAAAATCGAGTCACATTTTTATGAGTTTTTCATAAGTTTCAGTGGAAAAACTATTGTTGTGCCGGCACGCAAAGTAATTTTTCAATTTTATGCCACGGTGATAGGCATTGCACGATTTCCGCTGACTTGACAAATCGTGCAAAAATGAAATGTAAGCCTATACCGAAAAGTTTTCTTTTTCTACGAATTCTACGGACTTTATCCCCCGCCGGCTCCCACGAAAAACAAATTACGTGCGCTTGATACCAACGAGTCGCCGCAGGAGAGCAGCCTTGGACAGGAGCAGGACCTGCTCCAACTGTAACTTGATGATGATGCGGCATAAGCGAAGCACCAGCACCAGGAGCAGTCGCCGCCAGGAGCCACAGGACCTGCACAGAGCCACGCCTAATATGTTTAGGGCCTGCGGCTAACATAAGTGAAATCAACGAAATTTTTGAGAAATCTACAAATATAAAAAGGCTTTTAAGGAACATGAAATACCCTACAATTTGAATGAGGGAAGGTTAAGTAAAGTCAAGAAAATAAATTTTCATCTTTTAAGACATTTCTTTCTAATCAAAAATAAGTTCAGACCTATTTATATGCACTCCGAAAGTTCTGAAACTGCCTTCAATTTTTAGATTTATCATTTTTATAAGGGGTGACCATAGCACGTGTCCCTAAGATTTGTTCCAGTTCAAATGAAAGCGAATCTAATTTGGCAATCAATGAATTTTAATCCACAGCAACCCTTAAGGAAAAGGAGAATCCTGGAAAATTCCTATCGATATGATTTTATTGCTACGCTTAAGCCAAAAGTTATTTTTAAAGATTTTTCGGAGCTTATCAAGATCTTAAATATATGAAGAAAATGTTAAAACTTTACTTATTAGTTGGAAATAAAAGGTAATCTAGAGTATATATATGATATTTATTGAATCTTAAGTTTTCCACCCTAGTGAGAAAGCGTGAATACCCCTACTTAAGTAAGTAACTGCTAAATATAATCTAAAATAATGCGGCGTGGCAAGAAATCACAGCAAAAGGGCTGCCATTCGGCAATGGGCCATTCATCACGTAGGAGAGTGGCGCCCAACTTGTGCTCCACCTAAGCCCAGGCACAACCACCCACACCCACACACTCACACACACACACACAGCCAAAGACAGGCACCCGCAGTCTGAAAAAGATGAATGACTTGACAAATGCGCTGGTCATGAATCAAATATCAATTTGACAAGCGGCAAACGAAGTTTTAAGACCTCGATCCTGGTGCCTTTGTCCTGGCATTTTATCCTGGTGCTCAGGTGCTGCGTAATTCCCTAGCCTTTGTTATACTGGTGCTGCCAACTTAATTCAATTTAATTGTGGCCAGTGTGTAAATGACATTCATGTAACGGAGCCCCCTCATCATGATAAGCTCAAAGTTTAAGTTTTCGCTTGGCAAAGATTAATGAAAACTTTTTCGACAGGACGCCGCCGCCATTGACATTGCCTCGTCCTGTTGCAGTTGCAATTTCGCTGGGTGTTTATTAAGTTTAACTGCAAGTTAGATTGCCTTTCAACGAGTCTGCAATTTTGGTGTGGCCTCCTCCCCCCCTCAGGCAGTGTCAAAACTTGACGACGTTTCATTAGCAGGCAGAGCTGGGGCTGGAGGCAGAGATAGAGAACTCAAGTCGCGTCTGGGGATTAACATAGGACATGGAATACGACTACACACACTTGCCCCAAAAGCGTGTTGCACATTAATTACAAACAAAAGACACCAGTCGAGGCTGTTCCCCAGGGCCACAAAGCCCTCTCTCTCTCTCTCTGTCTTTCTCCCTAAGTCCAATCAAGTTGATTAATAGTAAACTGCTGCTGTGAAATGTCCACGTCAGTTGTCTGTCCTGTTTCACCGTAGATAAATGAAAAACAAACAATTAACCCAGCAGAACCATCACCTGTACTCCCTGCACTCTCTGTACTCCATTCTCCCCCCTCTCGATTTTCCGCTTTATCAATAGACGTCCAGCCCGCCGGAGTCTAACTCATGCAAATAGTCAACTTCCTGTCTGCCTTTGGATGGCGTCGTTCATTTTTATTGCCACTGACCAAAAACGGAAGTTTGGCCATCGCCTTTCGAGCTGTATGGCAATATGTTGCCAGTCGATATCAGCCATATGCCATACGATCCACCAGACTCTAGGCGGAGGCTCCCAGAGTCATTCATTGCCATGCAAATCTATGCCAAATACGAGGAAAGCAACATTTATGCTATGCAAACGGTACACACAAAAAACTTTAATACCTTTCAACTACTTTTTCTATGGGGGCGACAGGTTGCAGCTGCATTCCTTCTATGCTAAAAGAGAAGCGCTTCAGATGTTGCCAGCACTTACGAGGGTTGCTTGATAAACTTAAAGCGAGAGATAAATCATAATAAGATAATCAATCAATGGATATATAAATCAAATAATTGTGTCTAACTATTTAATATGTAAATTAGATATATTAATATAATGCAAAATGAAGAAAAACTGTAAGGAAAAGCCTAAGAAAAGCGAAAGTAATTATTTTAAAGAAAAAAACATATTTTGCCTTGCGACTTCTGTAAGAACTTAACCCCAAAGCGTTTTATAGACTATCTACGAGCTTAGCTTATTCTATTGTATTTCCTCTCTCCAATATTCTTAATACTTTCACAAACTCTTCTTACTGCCCTCGCTTAGCTCTATAGCTATGCAGCTTAAAAGCTTTTTTGGGGCATCATTTACACCGTCGACGGTTTTTCAATATTTAAAAATGGACTCAAATGCCACAAAGAACCAAAGCATGCAAAAGGGGCATGCGGAATAGGAAAACGCATATTTAAGCTTTATACTCTAAAGTATATGGATAAAGGATGCTGGAGAGGAGGGGAGGAGGGTAGTAGGTGGAGTAGTAAGTGATCCAGCGTGCGTGCAACCGACGAGTTGCATTGAGGTGAAGGTGGTTTCTATGTCACAGTTGAAATGTGGCCAGCTTAGAAGTGGGCAACGAAGCGAAACCAGTTGAAATGTGGTTTGTATTATTAAAAATTCCCTCAGCTAATGTTTAGTTGCCTTTGTAGGTGTTTGTATGTCCCCCTCCTTCCCCTCTCTCCCCTCTACATCCCTCTATATCACTGTTAGCTGAGTGCCACTGACGCTCATTAAAGCGCTGCTGACACATTTCTGTGCATTTACTTTTAATGGAATGCCACATTGCACATTCCGCTTGCCACTTGCCACTTGCCACATGCCACCTCCCACTGGCACTAACAATTTTTTAGACATTTTACAACTGAAAAGCGCAAACTGCTGACAACTCTCAATGTACTCGTACTCGTAATCGTGAGAACCCTTGACTAAACCATCAATTTCTAATAATGTAATTTCGTAAACGTCATTTTGTAGCTAACGTGCAACCCCCAAAAAACTGAAAAGAAGTGAGTAAAGTGTAAGCTATAATGATGGACTAGAAGATACCAAGCAATAAGGGTTGCAACACAGGAAGAGTCAGCATTAAAATATGTAAAAAATTAAATAAGAATAGGATAAAAAAGTTCCTTTAAGATTTGAGATCTGTTTTCTTCGTTTGCTCTTCACATCAGTTACTCCCTTTCTTCCAATGATTACAGGGTATCAAAGAGAAAGTCGCCCTGAGGTGGTTGAAACCAGCTGCTGTTCCCATTTTCTATTTACGTTGCAAACTTTCATCACGTGCCAAACGGAAATTTGCATTGTGGCAACACTTATGAAAAAAACTGAAGAAAATAAAAAGAAGGAGAGAAGTAAGGAAAACCCCTAACGAAGGCAGTTACTCAAATATTTGCGAGTTGCAGCAAATGCCAAAATGATGACACAAGCGTAAACCATACTCAATTACTGGCCATGACACCTTGCAACAATGTGCAGGACTTACCCCTGGCAAAAGGGGGCAAACATACTTTTCTACCACCCTCTCGAATGCAAATACAAGCCAGAAACATTGGCACGCTTATCCGGTCGTATGACAGGGCAGGGCGGGGGTGGAGCAATCCTAGCTTAAGGGTGAACCGACATATCCATGGGTGCAAGAAATTAAAATCTAATAACACAGCTCAAAGCATAAATATTTGTTATACTTTCCAACAGATCAGCCGGTAGCTCGAATGCTGATGAAGCTGCTCCCTGCTCCCTGCGCACTGCACCCTGCCGCTTGCCACCACCCTCCTGTGCATAGTTTAAATGACACAAAGGATGGGGCATAAAAACAAATTATTATACACTTCATGCACAGCAGCAGGGCGGCAGTGTAGTTGGCAGGAGGCAGGAGGCATGGTTACTGCAACAGACAGAAAAAGCGGACACAGATTTCTCGTAGGCAATGGCAACCTGTGCAGCATATTCCACCGATGCTTCGAGGCAAAGGTTTCTCCCATCTCCTGTATGTTGTCTATTGTCTGTGCACCCAACAACAACTCTAACACGATTTGCTCTTTGTTGTTTAGCCTTTTGTTTGGTGGTTGCAAGTACAACGAAAGCGAGGGTTGACTCAGAAGTCACTATAAAATTGATGGATTATGTTGGAAAATAAAAAATATTAAGGAATCGATCAAAAGGATCAGTTGCTGTTGATGCGACTTATAAATGTCAGAGCTGCTGTTCCTTATGATTGATTAACAAATTGATAACTCTTTGGTGAGAAAATGTGTCCTGGAAGTTATAAAGTTAGCCATAAACTCAAAGGGAGTCCTGGGATTCATTTTATGAACAAGCTAAAACAGTCTAGAAGTTATTTCTATTTCAAGGATAAAATTGATCAGAAATTGTTATAGCTAGAAAAGGATCTGCATAAATTTGATGGATTTTCTTCTAACTAAGACAGGATCTCAATAAATTTGATCGATTTTATTCTAACTAAGAAAGGATCTGAATAAATTTAATGGATTTTCTTCTAACTAAGACAGGATCTGCATAAATTCGATGGGTTTTCTTATAGCTAAGACCGGATCTCAATAAATTCGATGGATTTTCTTCTAACTAAGAAAGGATCTGAATAAATTTAATGGATTTTCTTATAACTAAGACAGGATCTCAACAAATTCGATGGATTTTCTTCTAACTAAGAAAGGATCTGAATAAATTTGATAGATTTTCCACACATATTTTCATATAGTTATCCAAATTAATCGCAAATTTCTGAAACAACTCTCGCCTTTGAGCTAGCCTAACCCCTTTTCCACATTTTTGTGCTTTGAGACAGAGAAAATTTTTGGTTTCTGTCTACTTTTACAGCTGGTCTACTATCACAGGTACTCAAGGACCCACCCCAGGATATCTTTCTGATATTTCTCTCTCTGCCTTGGCTGTAAAATTTTAAATTTGATTTAAGCTAAATTCGATTATGAAAGGGAGCCCTAGAAACTGCAGCTGACAGTTGCTGCCTGGTAATCGAAACTAAAAATTTCATTTTAACACACACACACACGCACACACTCACACCATGCGTGGGCGTGATTGATGGCAACGTTTTTGCGCAAAAACCTCTTTGAAATTCAATATGCGTTCTATGCACTGGGTCCATATCAAATGGGTATGAGTATCCTTGGCTCTGCCTCTGACCAGCATCCCTTACCGTTAAAGGAAACCAATACAAAATCAATTATGGGAAACGACGCGCCTTGTGGAGTTCACAATCGCAGCAACAACAACCATCAATGCTACATATATCATTGTGTGTGTGTGTGTGTGTGAGTGTGTGTTAGTGTGTGTAAAGCAAGTTATAAGCCTGTGTAAAACCCCATGTACAACTCTCTGTGAGAGCCCCTGTAGGAATCGCTGTTAAACTATAAATAGCAGAGATGTCGCCGACGTAGGCTTAAGTGTGTTTGACTGCGGCTAATATTTATTTCCGTCAAATAAATCCCACAACAACCCAAAGGTTCAACCCCCCCAGACACACACCAACACACACACACACTAACACACAGCACAAAAAAACAAAAACTAAACCAGGTTATTAATTTCACAGGACTTTCTCTTCCAGCTAAGCCCGTGACACTTTTGCTCTCAAACTCAGGCATTAGTTTTATGGTTTTTATGCCGCAATCCCTCTGCCCCCCGCCCCCAAGAAAGGTTATTGATAGCGCCCCCAAAAGGATCTCATAAATTCTCATGTTTGTTTTGTTGTTATAACTTGTTATCACTAGGCTACGAGTAGTACGACTCCAGCTAAAGGCTATTGTTTAGGTTTCTCTTGTTGTCTCATCTAATTAGCACACACGCACACACACACACACACACACACGCACACACACATATCATACACAGCTCAGTAAGCTAAATATTTAATGCCATTCATAACTATTTGCAAAACCAACAACAAAAACTCCACTCAAAAAAACTTAATCGCAAAGTTTTTCCTTTTCATTTTCCAGCTTTTCTTTTTATGCCTTTAGCTACTACTCCCAAAAGTTATGCAAACAATATTTTTGCACACTTAACGTAAGTGAAGCATGTGAAAATTCAGATGAAGTTTACTACAACTAAATGCATTAAACGAGTTCAACTTACTTCACAACTTCAACACTTTTTCTTTATGTTAAAGCAAGTCAAAACGTTTCTTATAGCATTAAATAAACTTCGATAAAGAGATTTGAATGGAAGGACTGGAGTCCTGTTTTATATATAAGTCTTATATCTTCATCTATAATTCCATCACAACACATTATTCATTAAACTTAAAAGCTAGTTTTTGAGTCAAAGACATTTTAAGCTTCCACAGAAATATTTGAAAAGAAAAAAGGGAATTTTAGGACATAGATTCAACAATTTTATTCCAATATCTACATAGATCAAATAGATAACTCTTAAAGTAGATATCTTCAGTTATAATCAAGTCAATGCCAGGTTGATCAGATAACATTCAACTTCAAACATATCAAATGTGCTTGTCAATCAAAAGGACTCTCGCTCTTGGCTTCCATAAGCAGAGAGAATCCTGCCGCTGATTCCCTTGACAATCTCAGTGCTCTTCAGCAAGGGTATCCAGGCAACAATCTAACTTCAACTCAACCACTTCCATTTCCATCTTTAGTACTTTTCGTTGTCATTTTCCTTGTTCACATTTTATAAGCTCTGCAAAGCTATTTCACTTGGAGGGGAGAGGAACTTCAGGAATATCTTGAGCAATCTCTGGGCAATGCTCAATGGAATCTTTGTCTCCAGTCTCTGCCTTTGTCTCTCCCTCTCTCTTGGTGCACTGATTTATTTGTAATGTTTTCTTACCTTTCAGATGCACAAAGGACTAGGTAAATCGTTATGCCAAAAGATATGCAAAAAGTTATGCAGTTGGCATCTTAGAAATGCAAAATGCAACAATGCAATTATTCTTAGTTAGTTTTTTACTTTACAATGTACAAAATTTTCAGTACTCGCACTTTTTACACTTCTTAAAGTTAATTGCATACTTTGAAGCCAACTAAAGGCAGCTCATAAATATATCCTTGTATATATATGTATATGTATTATGCAGCATGCAGCTGAAAGTTTTTAATTAGTAAGTTACACAAACAAGAAGAGCATCGACTACAAAAATTGAGTGCAGCCAAGCGGCAGCAATGTTGGCCAGCGGCAGAATTTAATAAATAAATTTGCCAATAAGCCAAAAATGCGCTTTCTCTCAGAGTTCCAGATGCCTACAAACCAGTTTAAAATATGCATTAAGACCCCCAAAAAAAAGTAATAATAAAAAACATTATGCAACGGCAACAAGCTGGCAACATCAACGGTTCCGGGCCTGGCCCAAAGTAACTAACAGACTTTTCCGGGCTGTGCTGCCTTGTTAGTGGCCAAAATTATGGCTATAATTTTTCACAGAAACTGCAAACAGAGACGGACAGCAAGAAACAGAGAGAGAGAGAGGAGTATGCAGAGATAGAGTAATGTTAATGGAATAGTTGTCAAGAAAGTTAAAAAATCAGCCAAGCGCTCCAATTATGCTATAAGTACGCTGTAAATCTGTCAGGATCATAGATATATATACGTTTAATAATAGTTGACACTTTAATTGCGATTTTCTATAAAAAAAAAAGTCAGATAAGTCGGCTGTATATAACCCCAAATAACCTTAGACAAGGTAGGAAAATAATTAAAATAAATAAATTAATAAAATAAATAAAATAAAAAAAGAAATAAAATAAATAAAATAAATAAAATAAATAAAATAAATAAAATAAATAAAATAAATAAAATAAATAAAATAAAGAAAATAATTAAGATAAATAAAAGAAATAAAATAAATAAAATAAATAAAATAAATAAATTAAATAAAAAAAATAAAATAAATAAAAGAAATAAAACAAATAAAATAAATAAAATACATAAATAAAATAAGCAAAAAAAAATAAAAATAAATAAAATAAATAAAATAAATAAAATAAATAAAATAAATAAGATATATAAAATAAATAAAAAAAATGAAATAAATAAAATAAACGTGGGTTAA
Source organism: Hirtodrosophila trivittata (assembly GCA_035045065.1). Taxonomy (NCBI): domain Eukaryota; kingdom Metazoa; phylum Arthropoda; class Insecta; order Diptera; family Drosophilidae; genus Hirtodrosophila; species Hirtodrosophila trivittata. Next base: position 704,605 of record JAWNNK010001445.1, on the reverse strand, counting down.
GGATAATTCGTAGTCAGCCTCAGTGAACTATACCTATAGCTTGTTCTTTTTTCTCAGCGAATTATTATAAATGATTTGTCATATGTCAGATAATAAACCCTTTTCATATAAAGTATATCTGATCCGTTAAGCAAATGCAATCGGAAATGCAGTGTTCAATATGAAGAGAGGCGGGAAAGATGTCCTTTGGGTATTAAAGTTGGCTGCAATTTGTTTTCACTCGTTCATTTAATGGATTCCGTTTCTTTTCATATTTTTGCCAGTTCGTTGGTTTTAATAATAATTTCATTGCAACAAAGTAATACATACACATACAGATATATATATATATATATGTGTATAAGTATGAGTATGTGTGTATTAATATTGTGCGTTAATTTTATGGCCAGCTGAGGCACATTACCAACGTCTGTTGCCCGGAACTGGAAACTGGGAGCTGGGACAGAAGGGAATACGAACAGGAACAGAACCGTTTAATGGACGATTGCGTTATTAATGCACATGCGACGATAAGGACGACGATGATGAGGAAAATGAGTCTGAGAGCGAACATTGTCCTCCAACATTTCATACTAAAGTTTTCAATTTCGCAGCAATATAACTATTATGAGGCATGAGTACGCGTTGGGCCTTCTTTGGTCCACTTTATTTACATGGGTAAGCGGTATGTGGCATGTGGCATGTGGCAACCATGGGCCAACAGGGCTTGGCCGGGCTTTAAAGGCAGTCAGCCAAGACCGAGACCCAAATGCACGCAACGTCCTAGCCGTAGTCGTAGTCGAGTCCCAACGCAACTCTGACAGCTAAATGCGTTGCACTTATGCTTAAAACATGTCAGACGCCGTAGACAGCACTCAAACAGCCAAACAACCAAACAGCCAAACAGACTAACAGCCAAAGAGACTAACAGACAGATGGATTCCGGGCAGGAATTGAATTCTAACGGGAGAGAAAGGACTCAAGCGAGTGCAGTTGAGTCGGAAAGTGCTGCATAGTTTTTACTTGGCGCAGAGTCTCGTTATTTAATGCGTTTCAAATGGTTTCAGTGAATGATTTCTATGGCAGTAGAAAGATTAGATGCTAGAGAGAATATGTGATTAACCTCTGGGAATATATCTCTGAATTTCCAATCAAGTCTTTTAATATTATCTACAAATTCAGTCAGTGTTTGAAGTTCTTTGAATGTAATATGCTAATCTCAACCAAGATTTGTTTACAGTATATACACATATATCTATTCAGGCACTAGTCCATCAGTGAAATTAAACAGTAGATGAAATTATAGAGAAGTTACTGAAATTCGACTTGTAATTCAACCAATAACCAACCATGCAGCGATCCGTGTGCGGCTTCCACCATAGTAGATCTTCGAGTGTGCACAGCTTTCATCCTGCGCTCTATGGTGACTTTGAAGATCCACGGAAACGCGGCATCCTGCAGAACACCAGCTGTCGTTCATATCGGGAGCATGTGCGGAGCACACGGAAGGCGAACATAGTCCAGGGACTGATGGTTATCATTGGTGTGTCCACAGTAATGATGCTGGTGTGCTTACATAACCAGAAGGTCACGGAAGATGCTGAACTCGGTCGGGTGTCGGCCATAGCGGACGGCGTACTGAGAGCGCTGTGGCAACGTGCATCGGACGTTCTGGGATATGATGGCATTAGGCGTAATCCAACTGGAGACTCAGTGCGCAGCTTCTACTGCAACCAGCAGATGAACACCAGGCGCATCTTTCGCCAGATTTCTAGGCAGGTTCTTAACCAGGAGCAGGCGCTGGCACGTCTGGAGAGGGCCATCCTCACGGGCACAGGGCTCAAGTCTATAGCTCTGCAGGGACCACCTGGCGTGGGCAAGACGCTAACTGCAATGACATTGAAGCAGCAGTTCCCCTGGCCAGAGAACGTGCACGCCTACTCCTGGAGCACAGATGTGCCGGACGATACTCACAAGCTGTACATAATGCGCAACTTTGTCGAGCGTCTCTCCAACTGTGGCCAGAATCTGCTGATCATCGATAATCTAGTGCCCTGTGACCACAGCATTGTGCCCATCTACAACAAGCTGCTGCTCGAGAACGATGGCGGTGATCCCAATGAGGCAGCCAACCAAACTGTACTAGTCGTATACATATTCAATCTGAATATGGAATACTACTGGGAACAGATTGAGTTGCTGCAACAGTTACCCGTGGAGACGTCCGTTATCAATTATCGTCCCTTTGGACGCGAAGAGCTATTCGACTGTCTCGAGCAGGAGCTAATCCGGGAGCAACGAACTCTGGCACAGGAAACACTTAATCGCATCATTGAGAAGTCCCTGCTCGACATCGAGGAATCGGGCTGCAAGCGACTGCGTCAGCTCATTTTGCAACATGATCTTTCCTATTCTTAACTATATACCCAAACCCTATGTATATTTGTATAAATTTTATACTAACCAAAAATCAATATACTGTCTCTAGCTTACTGAAACCAGGACTAGTCTTTAGCTAAGAAAAATTAAATAGAGTTAAGGATCTAGGGAAACTATATACAAAAGGTTCTTCCTAAATTATGCTCCAAGAGCTGTTCGAAACTGGAAAAACAGCAGCTCAACTGGTTAACAGCCATTATGTATCATAATTTCGCACATATGGCGGAGGCATTTTCCTCTTATTTTCCTCTCGTTTGCCGCAGATAATTGTAAAGCGCACATTGAACATTTTATTGCAGGTTATAAATCAAAAATGTATCGATAAACGCCTCGCTTATGGTGCGACACTTTTTACAACTTATTGGACTAATCAGTAAAAGGCAAGAGGCAAGCGGCGAGAGGCAAGCGGCATGAGGCATGCCACGCACTATCAATGGTTGTACGTGGGGGTGTCATGGGCTCACATAAAGTAGCCCGCGACACGCGACATATACAACACACACTGCCGCCCACACCCTCTGTGTGTGCCACACCCTATCCTTTTCGGGCAGAGGAAGCATTTTGGGCACATAAACAGCGTTTGGGTGCATAGCAACCCCATTAGAAGAGCAGCTGGAAGAGCAGCCGCTGTGGTAGCAACCAGGACAACTACGCCGGACATTTGACAGCTTAGCGCCTCGCGCACAATTTTCTCTGGGGGAAGGAAGGGGGAACAGACTGTCAACGTTGTCGTAGACGTAGTCATAGTAGAGCACGCCGAGCAAGTTCGTCCGGAGGGCTGTTTTGTTGTTTCGGAAATTGCATGCCTCAGTGCCGTTGCAATTTGCAATTGAGACTTTTAGCTGCAAGGCAGCAGGCACTGCCACACACACACACACACACTGAGAGAGAGCACTTTATGGCGGGGATTACCAAATGGGTGTAGGCCACAGAACAGTGGACGCAGTGCAGCCCAAAAAAGAAACGCAGTGCGAGGAAGGCGGTAATTTATGGTTTTTTGGATGCGAGCGAGCCATGTGTCGCTTTGCATAAATTGCTCGAGTTTTTGTTTGGATGGACTTAATGAGTGTGTGGGAGTGAAAGACTTGACAAACAATCGGTGAAAGCTCTGACGGAGCTAGAAACTCAAGCTTTAAAGGAAAACTCCGAAAGAGTTGCGATCGACCCTGCGAGTGTGTGAAATTTTGATAATTAAGCCTTGGGGCAAGAACAATGTAAACGCAACTTCTGTTTCATTAAATTTTCACGCTTTTCTTTGGGCAACGCACCAGTCTGTAGCTATTATCCTTGAGTCTGGAGTTTCACCTCAGGGCTGAATCGGTTTACATCCCATGTACTTAAGCCACCCTCTCATACCATGGAGCGACCCTCCTTGTGCTCTGCCATCGAGTTCATTACAAATATGAAAAGCACTGCACTTGACACTTTTCCACCCACTTCATTGAACACCAACTTGAGGATATACTGGAGCCCGTTGACCAAACGCCCTGAAGAACCCCGAAGAGTCGATGCGTGTTGGGCTCTATTTTTGTTTCGTTCAAAGTGAAAATTTTCGCCGAACTCGAATCAATTTACAAATGATTCAACAAAACGCCTGTGGCATGCAATAAGCAATTCAGCGGAGTGGCACAGTGGCTGTGTTGCAGCTGGGCGTTATTCTTTACAAACAGAATGTGGCAGAGAGCAATGTGGTAGTCAACACTCTTAATTCAATTCCATTAAAAGTCGTAAAGACGTTGCACACAGCTGTGCGAAAAACTCTCATGCCCTCTTTCACTCTTTCTCGCTAGCGCTGTCTCTGTCCTGCTCAGACACAATTGAACTAATGTTTGGTAGCTAGCGGGAAACTAATGAAGCGCACAGTGGAAACGCGAGGATTGATTGCTCCCCGGAGGAACCGTTGCCAGCGACAGCAGCCACTTGACGCAAAGAAAACAGCAAAGTTGATGCAATCACCAGGGCCAAAAGCCAAAGCCAAACCCAACCCCAATCTCAGACTGAAGCCCACACCTAATCCTCCAGCTACACTTACCAACCCCCCCGAAAAACAGGTCGGCTGCATTTGGCTAAGAAAACTGCATTTTCATGGATATTTTGATAATTTATACTTTTAGGGTTGATATTCTACGATACTCCGGGAGAGGAAGAGGGGGAAGGGGGGCTGTCCCCGGGGTGGTTCTCCATGTATAATAAGACTTGTTAAGTTGCTCGGTCGTTAAGATAACTGAACCGGCAAATGGCGACAAGTGCGAACCGAACAAGCCGCAATCATTACCAGCTTAAGATATGCGTACACCAGTATGAGCTGCCGTTGACATTGGGGGATTCGGGACTGGGAGTTCAAGATTGAAGATTGAAGATTGAGACACACCTGGGAAAAGCTTTCAAATCTGTGCTTAATCTTAACAAAGGGCTCATCTAGGAGCTTTCTTAAGCAACTTAAATACTTAGGAAGAAACTAGAGAAGGTCCTCGAGAGTTTTTCGGCATTCCACGGATCGAATTTTCTTTCCCTAGCAGAAACCAATCGGTTCCAACTAGGAACTAGTTTAGTATAGAGTTTAATCTAGAAAAGTTTTCCATTTCCATATCAAAACACTAGAACTCACCTCAATATAACCCTGAACGCTGTCGCACTGCTGCAGCACTAGAATACTCGGGTTGGCCTTCATTTCGTCGGGTGAGCAGGGCGATAGGAAGCCACTGTCCGCATCGCTGTGGGTGGAGAGGGGGCGTGGCTTGCGTATCTTATACTGGACATGGCGACTGGGCACAGGTCCGGGATTGAAGAGCACATAATTCGATTCGATGGGCACCGTATGGGCACGCTGATCCTTGCGTTGCTGCTGCAGTAGCTGCTGCAGATGGAGCATATGATCCGAGGAGACAACCTCCGAGATGGCACGCTGATCGGCGTTGAATTTGTCATTGGATTTCTTGTGGCCCACACGAAAGGGCGACAGATTGAGAAAGGTGAGCTTCTTCTTTGAAGATGGTTGCTGCTGTGTGCCCGAGCTGGCACTGGAGCTGGCCGAGTTGGTTGAGGTGGATGATTCGACGAGAGCTGTGGAGGTGGTTTCCGTGTCCTTGGACTCCTGGCTGTTCGACATGCTGGGCACCGTTTCGAATTCATTGAGCAGCAGCTTGTCTAGGCTCTGCTGCTCCAGATTTGCATGGACCAGCTGCTCGTTGCTGTAGGGATTGGGTATGCCTATGTCCATGATGGTTGGCTCTGCTTCAAAGTCACCTGGTTCAATGATAAAATAATTATGATGCTCAAATCTGGGCAGTGCACAAGCGCTGGCCTCCGTTTCTACGTCGCCCTCACCGGAGGTTTCAATAATTATGGTCTCCTCGTGCTCCTCGCTGTCATAGATGACCTCTGGCACCATCTCCTCCTCGTCCTCGCAGACCAAATGCTGTCGTGAGCTGAACAATGGGTCACGTAGTCCATGCTGTGCATTGCTAGGATAGCGCAGAGCCTTCTCATTGATGAAATCCACAGGATCGAACAGACAATAGTTGTCCATGTGCGAGGTGGCCACTTTGCGCTGTCGCACAGGCAGATTCTTTAGCTTCTCGCTGTAGTCGGCGGCATCATCCTCATTGTTGTTGCCAAACTCTGGGGCCGGCGGCGGTGGGGAGAGCTCCTGGCTCAATTGCATCTCTAGGCTACCCTCCGGCTGCTGCGGATGCTGTTGCAGAGACTTCTGCGAGCCGCGATGCAGTGTGGCAAAGAGACCGCGTGCTATGCAGTTCTTAAGCTCTGTGACACGGCCCTTGTAAGGACTCGACTGTGCCGAGCTACTGACGCCCAGCTCCTCCAGGCCCAGCTGCTTGCTCAGCTCCTTGCGCTCCTTCTTGCTCAGCACCACCTTGCCACGACTGGGCGTGTTCGGTGCCGAGTGCAGCAGTCGCGACTCACGCGAGGGTATCTGCGAGAGTGGTGGGGGCGTTGGCGGTGTTGGAGTTGCTGGCTCGCGTTGGGCCAGTGGCACCACGGTGCTGGTGGCATAGCTTACAGGCAGCTCGCTAAAGACCTGACCCACTGTCTCAACTTGGCTGAATTCCAGCTCCATGTAGTTGGCGTGCCCAGAGGGCGGACGCCCTGGCAGCTGTTGCAGCTGTTGCAACGGTTGCAACTGTTGCTGTTGTTGTTGTTGCTGGTTGTCAGTCTTTGAGTGGAGCATTTTGTGTGTTTTCGGCCTGGCGCCGAGCTGATGCTGCTGCTCCTCGTTGGCATTGCGATCGGGAAGCAGCGGAAACTTGCCCCGGCTGCTGGACATATTAGTTGACTCCTGCTCGTCCTGCTTATCCTGCGCATTTGCCACTCATAATGACAGCACATTGCCAGAGCTCTCAAGCCCTAAGCTGACATTGTTCTTGCATTTTCTTTTTTTCCACTTTTTTCAATTCAATTTTTTGCACTTTTCTCGTTTTCACAACTCGCGTTCCACAAAATTAATGGTTTTCATAAATCTTTGGCTCAATGTAGACTGAGTTTTTCGAGAGAGAGACGGCAACTATACAAAAAAATATCTACACAGGCGTTAATGGGGTTTAGCTGGCTTCGGTCTGGGCTCAGTTTACACAAAAATACCAGTAAAAAACATAGCAAAAAGGGCTTTGTAGATTTGTTTTGTAATTGGATTTTTGAGCTGATGCATGTCAAAGTTAAATTAAAACTGACGACTGCCCATCCAACAAGAGTTTCCTGTTTGTTTTCTCTACAATTCTCTGTTCCTAGTTATTCTTGTTGTTGTTGTTGTTGTTGGGTTGCCCTAGAGCAAAGTCATGGTCATAGACCAGGGTGTGGTTTTGTCTGTTTTTGAGTGATGCACAAAAAGGCAGCGGCCACATCCACGGCTAAAGGCCACTCGAGCATTTTATAATTTGTCTACAAAAGCAATTAACATTGAAAGGAAGTGTTGAAGAAGGTTAACTGACCCTCAAAAGGACCGGAACTATGCCTTGGCCTAGGCTTTAAGACCAGACAAAGTTAAGCCTAAATTATGAAATTTTGGCTTTAAGCAAAACCTTAACAAAAATTTCGATTTATAGATAAAAATAAATTGCAGAAAATGTTTCAAACTTCGACACGAACATTTTTTACTATAAATTTTATTGAAATTGTTGCCACATGCAACAACCACAAAAAAAAAATCTCACTTGACAACAAGACTGTAAAAAAGGATATCAAAATCGAAAGGATGCCATAAAAATGTATTGTAATAAAATGTGTGTGAAAGAATGCAAATTGGAACAATTCAAAAGGATGTGTCAAATGTTGCATATTTCTGCAGCATTTTGTTGCAACAATGTGCAACTGAAATCAGGCAATTGACTGTAAGGAAATGCAACATGCGATCAAAGTTGGAGCCACGAAATGAAGCAAGTATTTTGCATGTGCAACACCTGGAAATTGCACAAATATTTGCGAATAATGGAAGCAATAAATTGATGTACTATGGGCTAAATTGAGGTTTTTAGTGATAGAAAATACTCTTAGATAGTAGCAGTTGCTGCCACAAGCTTAAGAAATCAGCTGTCAACCGTTCAGCTTTTCAATTTGAAGGAGCTTACCACAAAATGTTGCACATATTGCCAGAAGCTACTGTTAGTCCTATTTAACAGCTGTTAACTTAACAGCTGCTGCTTATGTTACAGTCCCTGATTTGAAGCATAGAACAAACACATTTAGGCCACAAAACGATTGTATACCTATCCACAGTGCTTACCAAATGTATGCAACAAAACTTGCAACAAATTGCTGCATAGTTGAATTGGAATTTTGGGTATTTCTCTACTGACTTTAATATCTTAATGACTGCAAATGTCTGGTATATAGCCGTTACGTGCAACATTTTGTGCCCACTCACCCACAGCGAGCGGCAACAAATGGCAACAAACGGTATTTTGATGGCAAGCAAATGGAAAAAGTTTTATTGCCAACAAATTGAAAACGGGCCGGACAACAAACCGAACTGAAGTGAAGTGAAATGAAGTGAAGCCCGCACAGCTGGAGAGAGGGAACGAACCAACAAGTTGCATAATTGTTGGCGCCTGATAAAATTAAATGGCCTGAAAGCAGAAGGCAGAACCAGAAGACAGACAGAAGACAGAAGCTCAGAAGCTGGCGAGGTCGCCTATAAGTTGCTTCATTATTTGCCACCTTGTGAGGTGGCAGGCTGCAACTGTGCCATTAAGTATAAAAGTAATTTGCAATTAAAATGTTAATTTTTAATTGAATTGCATAAAGGTATAAAGCTGCAGAGAATCTGAAAATCAAACTAATTAGCTGCCAGTTGGTAGTTGGTAGTTCAAACTTGGTAGTAGTAGTTGTTGTAGAGTTGGTAACTGAAAGTCGATTATGCTACAGCCGAAGAAGTAGAAGGCAATGCACTTTGGCCAACTCTCAGTTTCTATGGACACAAAGGATAAAGCGACTGTCGACACTTTAAGTTCACTTCACTTGCTCCACCTCGGGCTCTACTCCTTTTTAGCCAGCCGTTGGCAAAGTTGACAAAATACTTGTCAAGATTTGTGCATTGCTCTGATTCGTGTTGTAGTTGTTCTTGTTGTTGTAATTGCTGTGCTTCAAGTTTGAAAGCCGCATGCCGCATGCCGGTTGCGGTTTCTGTGAGTTCGTGCAGAAAAATCACAGAACGTCCAACCCTCAGCCCCAACCCTGCCGCTCCTGCCACGACTCCTGCTCTAAGTGACTGCCCCATCAAGCCGCAAACTTTACGAGTTGATAGCTGAAATAAAGTGGAGCATGCATTACGGCGCTTCACCCCTGCCCTGCACTTCAGCTACGACTCTGTTTGCCGCCGCTGCCGCTGCTGCCACTTCATGACATCATTTTATTTGCACTCAATCTCAGTCCTCAGTCCTCAGTCCTCAGTCCTTAGTCCTGGTACACGTTGTGCCGCCTGTGCAAACTTCTTTCTCTCTACAAGTTGGTTAGAAATGCTTTTGATTCGCTGCTGTCCAACACGTTAGTTCCTTTTACTTTCTTTACATTCCTTAGATTCTTTCTTTCTTTCATTCTTTCTTTCACACTCAAGCACTCAATGACGCTACAAAATGGTATTCAAACAAGCCGATAAAATGAACTGAGAGCAAAGCTATAGTTATATCTAATAGTCTTACCAGAAGTATAATTATATAAATACTAAAATATGTTTCAAAGCTGGAAGCAATTGGATATTCTATATAAAAGTTAACTAGAGTTTTCTTTTATGATTTTCTAGCAATCATCAAGAATATAGTTTTCAATCCAATCTTAAATCTATAGTTGATATGCTCTATAGGCATTCTTTATTCTATCTTTGATAGAAAGTATCTTTCGCAGCTGTTTACAGGGTATCTCAGGGTCAACCACAAAAAACTATATTGAAGCTCCCGCAAAGCTATTAGCACAGTGAATATACTCTCTAGTTTAGTGTATAATAAAGTGACAAAGTCTGTTGTTGTAGTTTTTGAAATCGAATAGAAAGAGACAGATATATAAAGCTAGACAGAGAGAGCGTTAGAGTGAGAAACTTTGAGATTTTGATGGTGAGAAAAAACTACGTGCATTTGACAGTTTGAAACACTTCTAAAGTCTTTTGAGTTATGCCGCGGAGTTTTCATGGGCTGCAGAAAACGCGTCAAAATGTGGCATGCAACACAAACTTTTGTTGGTATTTTTACTCTGTGTGTGTGTGTGCGAGTGTAAAAATTTGTCTATCACCAGCAAATTTGGTAAAGGAAAAAGCCAATGTCTAAAACAAAATCTATGTGCAATTCAATTAAAGCTCAATTTGCAAGCAGGCGTCATATTTTTCGCAGTTAACGACCGAATCCGGGCAGCAAGTGGTGGCAGCAACTAAAGGGACCAAATTATACCCCAACCCCTCGTTCCACCACGAATTTAATAAGACTCATCAGTGCAAACGGAAATCGCTTGAGGAAATTGTATGTTTTAAGCAAAAGCAAAAGCAAATGCAAAAGGAAAAGAAAAGTAAAAGCAAAACGAAAAACATACATAATAAACTCATATAAAAGATTGTTGCATGCTCCTGGGGAGCAGCGAAATGAATTGAGTAGAGCGTAAGGCATAAGGTTGAGCCAGGGCTGGGGTCTCGCTACACAAGAAGGTGGGTTCGGAAAACAGGACAAACTTGTAGCCAGCTAGCTCATAAATACTCACATTTGCAATTCGCAGCAGCTGAGTGGAAAAATATATAAGAAAAAAAGGACGACGACGAGCAGAGCCTCAGGCGGACAACGGCGAAGACTTCGTTCAGAGCAGGAAGAACGAATGTTATTAAAATAAAAACCAAAGCAAAAAGACTGAAAAACAAAATAAAAATGTAAGATGCTCAAAAAAAAAAAAATAACCACGCTTTGGTTACGTTGAGAGTCATAAAATTTATTAAATGCCTAGGAAAATGACAGCAATAGACAATTTATGGGTACGAGGCGGGGAAATATGGAAATTAGTTTCCCAATGCGCAGCAGGAAAGTTAGATCCTAGGAGAAATCAGTAAAGTTAACTACAGTTGGATTTTCAATGCTATAAAGAGAAAATTGGTAGCCCATAAACGCAGTTCGAAGTGCAAATAAATATGAGATGAAATTAGCTTGGGAGAGTAGAAAGAGATTTTCGAACTGAACAAAGGTTAAAGATGAGCCCTAAGGGGAAGCTTGGGAAATTTCATTAGCTATATATATATTGGAATGAATATACATAATTATATCAATATAGACATATATAATATCAATATAAAAGGGAAGCTGCTGTTTTAAGGCAACAATTTTCGGAGTTTCTAGTAGCATTTGGAATGCTTCTATAAAATGTTTACTAGTAGGAGGAGGAGGAGTATCTTAACTATATAATTACAAGCTTTTACTTTAAGCAAGTTTTATACTAAATAAAATATATCAATGTTTTATAATTTATAGCAAAATTTTAATTATTTCTGTTTAAAGGTTGCACAAAGAATTTAGCTGAGCCTTGAGATAAGTTCTCCGTTTCAAGTAGCAACTTCTTGTAATTTAAAGTATATATTCTAACTACTCTAACTTTACTCTCCCTTCTTCGCAAAGAACCTCCCTAAATTAATATACCTCAACTAGATCAACAGTTAACTTCGAAAGAGGCCTCAACACTTGTTTCTTCATTAACAAAATGGCCATTTTGCTCATTTCCATTATAATTTTTGTAAAGAACACGAAAACCTTTGCATATTTATAGGCAGCGCGCATAACATTTACACTAATTTAAAGTTGGGCAGAGGTTCCTTTAGAATGGGAGCAAAGCAAGAAGATGAAGCTGCCATATGGTCACGTGTTGAAGACATAATTCAGCACAATCTCAGGGACTATTAATGACAAAGACATTTGTTAGAATCAACTGTGAGGTAGTTACATAGCTTTAGGCATATGGCATATATATATAGAATATATATATAGAAGTTTTTTAATTAAACAGCTGCTCTTTGAAACTTATTGCGCGTTTTGTAATCCATTTAGGGAAACGGCTGGAAAAATGGCAAATACTCGTAATCCATACAAAGTGTCAGCGAAACGATACAATTTTCCTGTGTGTAACATTTTCTTGCGCAATTTTCCACTACATCGGATTAAAATGTGATATGTTTTCGGCTTGTTTACACACACACACACACACACACACACGCACACACAATCAGAACAGGGGAAAATTCTGATAGAGAAGACCTGGAGACAGAGACAGAGAGCCAGACATGTGTTTGTTTACGAACTTGGCAGCTTTGTTTGGGACTCGCTTTCCAAAGATGGAGTGGGTCTTAATTTCCGCTTCGTAAGCATTTCTTCTGGTGCTTTTTCTTTTTTCCTTGTATTTTTTGGGGGGGGTGGGGCAGGAAAGACAGACAGAGACAGCGACAAGGTTTGTTTACTTTGGATTTGTTTGTCTTTTTCCCTTACAGCTATTTTGTTTTTTTCTACGACTTTTTTTTGCTTGAGTACTTCCGTTAACGCCGGAAGTGAAGACACAGACTGAGACACGCATGCAGCATGTCAAGTGCTGAAGCTTTAATTGTTACTGTTGCGAGTGGAAAATTCAATTGAAAGGCTCTTCAACCTTAATAGATATGCTCCAAGCAGTTGCCGCCAATTGATTTCTACTTGAAATAATTTGCAGAACATATTCTTAGCCAACTTTAAGCAGCTTCAATCTCCACACGTAGCAAAAACGCGCAAAAATAACAAACTTTTTCTGGCTAAAAATTAGGCAACACGTTTCATGATGTGTTAAGAGTTTGTGCAACATTTACCGCATAATAAGTAAGGCGGAACGCGTTGAGGATGTTTAAAGATGCCTTATGGAAATGTAAATTATATATAGAAAAAAATAGAGATACGTTAATTAGGCCTCAGAGGCAGTAGGTTAGAACTTCAGTTTGATGCTTAAGCCAAGCACATGAAACTGCTCGTAGATCAACATATGATCTAAAGGCTAATACAGAAAAGTTTTACCAAGGAAACAAATAAGGATCATTATAGTGTTAACCACCTAAAGATGGAGTGATATGTTCCCAATCAAAGAAATCCAATAAGAATCAAAAATAACTCATAAAAAGACACCCTGTGCTCCGTTTTCTTGTACTTTTCCAAATCCTACAGATAATATCTATCACTTGAGCTATGTCTCTATAAATCTCTACAAAATCTCATTCAATAAAGTGCTCAAAGCTCAAAGCTCAAACGCTTAGGTTTCAATCAAGAGTAAGAATCAAGAAGATGTCCTTAATCCAGTTCTAGGATACCCAATTACACATTCATACAGACTTAATCTCTATAAATCTGTACTCAGGCTCCTTCAATATTGTAACGAAAGCACAAATATTTAACTTTGAGCAGACTAGACTTAAAATGTAACCTACTTAGGCTTCGGCAGAAGATTTTCAGCTACTCCACATCCTTCCTTTCGATGCCTCCCACAGTCAAGGCACAGCTTCATTATGGCACATCATCTAATCTAATTTAAGGCTGAGGATGGCCTGTTTGGGGCCTACGACTGATTTTTATTACTCGCATCAGGAACGAAAAGCGCAATAATCGACGTTCGGCACGCACTGACTTAAAGATATAAACTGTGGGGCTTTCCCTAGAATGTAGACGTATGAGAATGGTCGTAGGGCGTCGTCCTTAAGGACCTTAAGCGTATGAGTTGGCTAAGCCAAAAGGACGACATTACATTTTATTATCTATTATTTCGTTGTGCCTAAAATGCCACTACATTAGCTCAAAAATCCACATAACACAACACAAAACAACACACACACACACACACAAAGAGGCCAGGGGACATTTGGTGGCAACGCGTCGCGACGTCGTCGGATGCCGCCAGCCACAAAACGTAAACATTAAAACAGGAAACGGAAGTCGGTGCCACACAGAGCGGCAGACATTGTAATGTCTACGGTGGTTATGATTATTTCGCTTCGGTTGTTCGGTTCACTCGGCTCCATGTGTGTGTGTGTGTGTGGTGTGTGGTGTGTGTTTTTTAGCATTTATTATTTGTGTTTGGGCTATATTTCTCATATTTATATTACTTTTCTCCTGTTTTATTTGCCTTTTTCACTGGCTCACACTTTGGCACTTTGTTGACGTGTTTGCATAATTTTAGCCATAAACTGTTAACGCTTGTCCTTGTCGCTGCAACTTATCGCAAATGCATTGCAAATTAGTTGTTCAAATATCTAAAATATTTCACTATGCATTGCATTTCTTTTGCACCTCATTTGCCAAACGAATCGAAACATTCTTTATGCTAATCCACAGTTGTTAAAGAATGTTTCATATGTGGCCACTCGCGAGTCGAAAGGAAATTACGCGCACAAAAAACGTAAGAATTTTCGACGTAGCGCACTGCCAACAGGACGAACCGCACGCCAACGTTGCCCAACAAGCACTGACTGAAAAAGGACACACACAACACAAGTCGAAGCAGCAGCAGCAGCAGCGACAGCAGCAGCAGCGGCAGAAGCAGCATTCAACACGCGGCACATGGGAAATTTCCCCGTGTTGGGGAATTTATTTTGATACCGTCGCTCACTGGAAGAGGACCAACTGCAACTGACCTTAGCCTTAGCCTTCGCCGTGCCGGCTTGGTTCAATGCACCAAGCGGCGTGGGTTGTCCTTGGAAATTACCCCT